>OU015637.1:1250000-2500000 GCA_907165235.1 Zeuzera pyrina
TAAACATATTATAGGATATATATCGGAAAATTTATACAGCCTTGTCCTTTAAGCGTAGAAAATATACTGTGACCATTACCTGTACTATTAAAATATGTATTCAGAACTTAAGGACCATTACAAATGAAATATTAAATTATTTAATTTCTATTGCAATGTCAGTCTGAGTAGTAGCTAAAATTGGGTTCGAAATTAAATTAAATTCATGTTACTGATTTTTGGTTTCAGATTACCAATTTAAGTCTCTATGCCAAATTTCAGCTCAGTAGGTGAAGATAAGACAGAGAGAGAGATAGACTCGACAAAAGCATGAAAGTTCTGTTTTAGCCATTTTGTTAACAGAGCCTTAAAAATATACATTATGTACCAACTACCAACTACTCTTCTCGCATAGGTCGTTAATGACGACCAAATGATAGCTTATTAGAAGAATGAAGAAACCTTTCTCACATAGGTCTCGCACATGCGGACAGACTGATGAACTACATAATTGCCATTACAGCTCAATCATTACAGCTCAGCATTTGGTGAGTCAAGACTCACCAAGCTTATTAACAGCACGGATACTCTTGTCATGTTGTGTGAGAGCTTGCTCCAATAACTCCCTCTCGTGCTGTTCATGCACCAAACTAGATACAGCACTCTCCAGCCTCATAGCTGTTGTCAGTTGCTGGCTTTGAAGCTCCTGTAATATTAAACATATCAGCACGCAAACAAAGGGCATTATTAATTTGCTTGTGACGTGTAATTACATAATAATTAAAAAAATATGTCAGAATGCATAATAGACTCCCAATGAAGAGATATATGAGTACAGTGTGGCAAGAACGGATGCAAAAGCTATACTGCCAAAGTAATGTTTAGCTTATATGGTTCAGACTAGCAGAACAAAGCTGTAATGACTGACAAAGAAAATAAAGTGAGTAGTACTAAAAAGTGGGAAGGCTAAGGCTGAGTTAAAAAGATTACATTGATTGAATAACCCTAGTAGGTATTAGCAGCTGCGAATGTCAAAAGCACTCGTATACGCGAGAATAATATGGGAGAAGAATGATGAAGTTCGAGGAAGAAAATGATGTACATAATAACCGCGAAGCTAGAGTTCTGTCTTCTTGATCTGCCTTGTTAGGGATATAAAGTAGTGAAGCTATTAAAATAACATTCCTTCGAGGCGAAAATATGATATTTGAATTTGTTACGGGTTCTTTTACTGAGAAGAACTAGTAAAAGTACTGTCAGGGATCTAATTGGCTAACACCATTGACTGAAAATTAAAATCAATTTGATATTTCAACTCTTTGACGAAAGCCAATCAGATAGTTCAGACACATTTTGTACAATAGAAACACCAAGTATTCATTTTTTTTTACTTTTATACATAATCATTGATTTGGAGTAATTTCCACTGCCGAGGAAGGCATGGCTCTAACTTATAAATGGTTACAGAGAAATCTTCTTACTTTAAACACAAAAAAGACCACGTATATATGTTTCCACAAGACTACTGCCTCCACTCCTAACATACCGACAAAAATTCAAATTCACAATGAATCGTGTAGTAAGGATACGCAGTTATGTTTTTGTGAAGCTTTAACACGCGCAAAAGATGTAAAATATCTCGGTGTACACATCGATGAGAACCTTAAATTCGATATGCCTATTGAGGTTCTCTCGGCTAGAATAAGAAAGGTTGTAAATATAATGCGAAACCTGCGACATCTGGCGTCAATAAACACACTGAAAGTTGTGTATTGTGCGTTGTGTCAATCACTGCTACTTTACTGTATAACAAGTTGGGGCAGCGCTGCCAAAACGTTTATTATGCGGGCTGAAAGAGCACAGCGCTCGGTCCTTAGGGTTATGCTACAGAAGCCTTACAGATACGCTACTACTAGTTTATATCAAGAAGCTGGAGTACTCAGCGTGCGTCAGCTCTTTATTCTTCAAATATCGATTCCAGTAAATAAATCGGTTTTAACTTCTTGTGACTATGCGTCTCTGAGGAGTCGCAGGGTTTGTCGACTGACCGTTCCATCAATAAACACGAAGTTCGTAGGCCGTTTTGGTTGTTTCGTTAGAACATTCATTTATAACAAAGTTGTCAAAATATGTAATATTAAAGATAAGACTGTCTTGGAAGCGAAAGCTGTAATACATAAATGGCTTCCTTCATTGACACATAATGAAACAGAAGACTTATTGAGAGGGACATGTTGAAGCGAAATATTCCTCAGATATTGTACATTGTATTTTGTTTTTCTAACGGTTTCATATTATTTTAAATTGTTCTTTTTTGTTCTGTATTGCTACAAGCATAATGATGTTTGTTAAAGTTCACTATCCCAGAGGATCGTAGCTGTGAGACCTTTTTTTAGTTTTTGGCTTCCTCGATACAGGCTTTGCTTAGTGAGGAAGCTATCGGATATGTATTCACTTAATGAAAAGTCTTTTGTAATAAAGAATTTTTGTATTTGTATTGGACAGCGACGAGCCGACGAGCCTATTTTTAGAAGGTCCATTTGTACGTTCATCCAATGCTGTATTTCTATTTTGTTCCATGTAAGTGAATTTTATCCTTTGAGAATGAAATTCCTTAACTCGCATACCTAGGCGAAAATATGTGAGGAGAATGTTGCGATTTGAGGAAGCGAAAGATGTAAGGACCGCGACGCTTGACGCTCCGTCCTCTCTGACTACCCCGTTGGGGATACAGCGTGAAGATATGTATGTATGTATTATTTGTAGACGATTTACGAAATCTGTTGTTGCATTTTAGAAAACCTATTCAAGGACTCCTCATTCGAAGAACCGCCCCAGTTTCGCACGGGTAGTATTTTTATGTAAATGAAATACAACCCATGTTACTCGCTGATAATGTAGCTTTCTATAGGTGAAAGATTTTCGTTGTCGTTGAGTAGTTTTTGGTTTTATCCATTATAAACAAACAAACAAAGTTTACCTCAATAATATTAGTCTAGATAGTATAGGTTAGTATATTAATATAGATGTCCATTTCCAGGCTATGGAAGTTACGCGATAGGATCTATTGTTTATCCTGAATCAGAGATAGATTTTACTTCAAAAAACGGCCAGGAGCATATTATTATGATACACACATTAACTTTGGAACCCATAGCAAATTCAAAAATGTAAAAATTAATCCAAAATCTGATTGCCTCGTTTTCTACATTTGTAGCTATATATATGTAAAGATGACAAAATGAATCGACTAACACAGACAGACGTGTCAAAATTATAAAAGTTCCGTTTTTGACCTTTTTAGCCCTAAAAACATTTTAAGCAAAACTACATTTAGAATTTGAATAGGTACCTGTAACGCGATCTGAACGTTAGCCAAGTCGTGCTTGAACTGTGAAGCCCAGTTGGCCGATCTCTCGGCCTCATCGTCCACAGCTGCTCTAAGAGACACTAAAGTGGAAAGGAAGTGCTGGCTCTGTTCTTCCACCAGCACTAGCTTGGAGCGTAACGTCTCCAACTCTGTCGTATGGATCTCGCGGTGACTGGATTCTTCTGTTAAGACAAGTCTAAAAACAACAAATAAGCTATTTAAGAAACATAGACTATATAAATAACTTCAGACGCCACGTCCCGTCGGCAATGCTGAGAAAAATCAGATAAGCTGACTCACCTGTCACATATACACGTTATTTTATTTTATTTGGCTTACTTCATAATACTGTCTGTCTGTAGTCTGTATGGCTGTGTGCCTGTCTGTAGTTATAAAGTCTATGCTATTTATTCCATTTGAAATATATTACTAAGAAAAATCTCAAGTCGTGATGATGGAGTGGGAACTGTATCTCTGTTGCTCCTAGCGATTGACAACGTCCCTCTGAGTTTGTGACGTCACAATCTAATAACGGCGTATTCATTGATATTATTGAACATCAACAACAACATTGACCTGAAGACTCCCACCCTTGCAGTGTCCCCCTCTGATCGCCTCGTTCGAGAGGCGATGGATACCGTAGCCTTATTCTCTGGGCCGGGCTACCGGCTTGATGACGTGACCCAGATAGCAATTTAAACTTGAACAGGGTGTGTAGGAACCCTAATAATTATTTACAAATATCGGGGGTAGATGAAATAAAATCTGCCTCTGACACGGAGTGAAGCTTGCTGCGAGTTTACTTGAGACCACGGCCGATGAAACTCGGCCGAAACGTCAAGAGAAAATAAAAGGTAATCGCGTTAATTTCCCGTGTTTTTAGATATTTTATAATGCAGCGCGAAAGTTTAAAAGTTTATATTGAACAGGGTGTGCGTCAAGTTTGCCATGCAAATGTATACAAAGTTTGTCATGTAAATATACACAATTTTGCCATGCAAATGTATGAAAAGTTTGCCGTGCAAATGACACTTGAGACTATTAAAATTGACACAATGACACTTGAGACGGTTGTATTTAAACCTCCTTAACCTCCTCCGAACTGAATCGATTCAGAGGTTTTGCCTGTTGGTGGTATAAAGGAAATACCAAATACAAAGACGATATATGCATACAATTATATCCAGATACAGATCGGTAAAGTACTATACCCTCATCATTTTGGCTTCTCCATCGTCAACAATAAAGATAGATATATTAACGTATGAAACTCACTTGATAGAAGCAACCTCCTTTTCGAGATACGTGACGCAATCTTCCAGCGGTACAGATTTCGGAGACCAAGTGTGATTCATGGAAGGTGGTGATGGATCCGAAAGGCGAGCATGAGTCGGAGATGATGAATTCCTCTGTACAGAGAAATAAAATAAATAATTAATCTTGCTTTATGTAGCCTGACCAGAAAATATTACATATTGTTACATTGATTAAGAGAACTGTTTCTTCGTATATACTTAATATGTATAAAAAAATTATCCAAAGAGCTCAAACATTTTGATTAAATAATAAATTGTATAAATAGTAAAGGATTAATAATTTTTGTAACGTACTTTTAGTTATTTCATTGTGTGCACCCGATATAGCATGCTATACTTTCAACGATACGATCTTCACTACGCAGAATGCGTATTAACTTATTGGAATAAAAATGGGCTTTATCGTGTACAGCGTAAGGTTTATTTTCACTCAAACCCATTACGCTGATAACGAATTTTCATATTTTAGGCCAAACGACGGTATGAAATACGTATATTTTAATTTTATACGCTTTTTTTCCTGACTCCCCATTCCATATTCAATTGTAATAAAATATAGTTTTTTATATTTTCGTTTGGCCTAATATTATGGAATTCGTAACCAGCTTTTTGGACTAATATAAGCTCTCAACAAGAAGGAACATCGAACATATATAAGAAGCAGTGGATTCCATTTCTTTTTTCAGACGACCATGGATGTGAATGTGAGTAATATTATATTTCGTACCTTTTCTATCCTGGGGCATTCTTTGACGTGTGTCTCCTTGTGCTTGCGTTGTATCCACGCTCCGCATCGCAGTGGACACTGTTCCAATATACTGCCACATTGCTTCAAGTGGCTCTGTAGAAAAAAAAAATGTTTATACATTATTTACAGAATAATAAACAAAATTTTAAACATTTTGATTTTTTTTTTTGGAAGCTTTCTTATAATTAATTTGCATGCTTCAAATGAGTTTTTGTATTATAGATCGCGCATTGCTCTTGTCTTTGGAGTATCCTGTCTCTTCTTTAATTCTTACGAATACTTGTAAAGTATTAAAACTAGTACAAAATACATTGTGTGGGTTAATAATATATTTTCATTGTCTTTTATGTTAAACATCGCATGGAATTTGAAACAATCGACTATGACAAATGAACAGACAGATGGCGTGGATAATTTTCTCGTTCCTTTTGAGTACTTAATTTTAAAAATCGCTCAAAAGTGAACAAAGCAAGGAATAAAGTTTGTCATAGGAAATAGGTATGGTACCTTCAAGACTATTATTCCCAGCTAATAAACGAGTTGTGAGGAGACAAAAATATAAAGAAATAGGGTTGAGATTTGTTAAGCAAAATGTGAGCCTTTAACATTTGGATGACGTATTCGTTTGTAAAAGGTTTTAGATAATTTAAAGAAAATGATAAACTTATTAAAAAATGTGATCAATGAATCATTTGAATCAATACTCTACCTATTCAGTATACACTTCCAAAAAATTTCATTCAATAGCATTCAAATCATAATTCGAAAAAAATAACGTAACATAGTAATTATTCAATTAAACAAGAACTTCGAAACGAAACTTTTTTTGGGCCGTTAAATTATAATATATTTTATTTCTAATTAAATATACTGTTTTGATAAATTTTATCCTACAAAGTAGTTGATTAAGCATTTCTTCTTTATGCATGTTTATTTCTGAGTCTCTTCTGTCCTAAAAAATTACCCTCCCTTTTATGCGCAGTTGGATAATCACTGGAAATATTTCTAAATCAGTATTGTTATCAGTAATGATAACATATTATGATAACGAATATCAATAACTGTATAAAAATGCAAAAAGTATGTCTTAGGTGGTTTCGGCACATAAAATGACTGATGAACGATTGACGAAAATCTACAGAACGAATGCGTATGATAGTATTGATCTCAAACAAATAATACATAACTATATTTCTCGTGATGAATTACTATTTATATTTTAGAAAATAGCTAAAGATTTTAGTAATTCGTCACATGAATGGATTTCCGCAAAGTAACACCTGAGTCTATACAATATATTATTTCTCGTGTCGTTTTGATCAGGAATTTAGGGAAAGCAGTGAGACAAAAAATAGTCGACAGGCCCATAACCATCCATTTGCTTCGTCGTATTCAATTAGATATCTGAATATCGATTTAACATTTTAGGCTCATTGATAATATAATTCTTCAGTATATCCATGCATTCTTTAGTATTCTGTTCTAAAATTAGAAAAACGTATTACTTATCTCAGATAGCACATAAGTTTGCTGCATGTTTGATTTTTCTCTGATTGTACATTGCGAAGTCAAATACGTAGGCAAGTCTTTGACGGTTAGTGATTAAAAACAGCTATGTCCAATACGACAACAAAGTTTTCAAATATTGCTCTAATGTTATTTTAGGATGGCTTGCACCAACTATTTAAACTCGATTTAAGGATTTGACATCTCGCTTGCACCAAATAATTTGCGAAAACCACCCTTAGTAGGTATCAAGCTCTTGTGTATATTTTAGTACCTACTACTATATATAACCACACAAATCCCAACACACCATCGTCGTACCTTCTGGTATGACGATGGTGTGTTGCACCTAAATAACTCTAGCACAAAACCCCGTGTGGTAAGTCGACGTTATATCTTTGTCGCGTGGTAACGAGGAAGTCTACTTTAATCTTGCCTGAAGTGTATACAGTTGCATAGCAAACTTTTAGCGCGTCTGGTTCAAGCTTAAATTGCTATCTTGGATGGTATCAGTTCTGTGTTTGTTTATCTGTCACAGTATCTCTTCAGACCCAGATAGCAATTTAAACTTGAACTGGGCGTGCACTAAGTTAATTAGACTTCCTATTACCACACAGCATAGATATAATGTTTGTATAGGGGAGAATATTGAATGTATATATTAGGTACTTTTATTACTTTAAGTTTTTAGTGGTAGAGTAATGCTGCATTGCAGCATGAATGGGCCGGCTCGACCGGTGAAATACCACCCTCTCACAGAATATCGGCTTGAAATAACAGCATCTATTGCTGTTGCGTTTAGTTCGGCGAATGAGTGCCGTGGCCATAACCCCCTCCCCTTCTTTCGCTCCTTTCCCTATTTCCCTAAAGGCCGGCAACGCACCCGTGATCCTGACCCGTGACCCGTGGCGGCGGTGGTCACTCTCCATTAGGTGACCGGCTTGCTCGTTTGCCCTCTTTTTTCATAAAAAAAAAGGTACTTCGATAGCATAACAGTTAACAGAGAAAGTTGAGCGACTTGCCAACTTCCAAGGGGGCCACCAGCGAGTCCTCAACAGAGCGGTTCGGTCACTCTTTGGACCAGTGCCAATTTCTTCTGAATTAGGGTTCCGTAGACGTATGAATTTGTTGCAGTTAATTTTACTGTTTTTCTACGTGGAACGAGCGCTTGACACGATTCGCCATATTTTTTTCGTGTATATATTCCTACATTGATGGTGCGAATGAGAAAGCGTACTATCTCTGTTCTCTTTTTTAATAACCATAAAATATGAAAATTAAATATGTACGCAATTTCGAATTCAGAATTCTTTCTGGATTTGGCGCTTAGTTGCATACCAAACAAAATACTGAACAATGCTGAAGTGTTTCGTGCAGGAATTATTCAGATACGACACTCTATCGTCGAAACCGAAGCCGACTGTTTAGTTAAAGTAATACCCAAAATATAAACGAAAACTGATACCTACTAAAAATCATGTTTCAGCAACATTCTCATAAACTGATATCATATTAGACATAGCAGCTTTTAATCATTAAGGGCCAAGCCGCCCTTAAGGATTAATAGCTACGATTAGGATTAAGAGCTTGATACTTACTAAGGGTTACTTGCACCAACTATTTAAACTCGATTTAAAGATTTGATATCTCACTGGCACCTACTATTAGATAATTGATGCAAGCGAGATGTCAAATCCTTAAATCCAATTTAAATACTTAGTTGGTGCAAGCCAAAAAAATACAAATACACGATACAAATGATGAGATTTGAGGAAGCGAAAGAAGTATGTAAAGACTGTGACACTTGGCGCTCCGTCCTCTCTGACTACCCCGTTAAGAAGACAGCGTGAGGATATGTATGTATGTATTATTATTTTAAGCTCAAGCAGCTTATAGCTGATACGTGCATATCATTGTTAAAATGTATTTCGCCGACATCTTAATGAAATAATATGAAGAATTTATCTATTTACTACTGAAGATATCGGTTATATGGGCACAGAACCCTTTATCTTTTCTCCTAAGGGAGAACCGCACTAAAAAAAAGAATTCAATGGCCGTTTCTGTAATTTACCATTGACATTTTGGCGGGAACAGGAGAAGTGAGGTTGTCATTTTGTTTAGATTTTCTATTTTTTACATTTTTGGGAGTTCTAAAGTACAAAAGTGACAGTATAATGTGTTTTAAAGTTCTGTTTAAGTGAAAATAGTGGAGTAGATCTAAATAAACAAGTGTAGCTGAAGTTCTCACGCTCTTCCAAGAAGTCCTTTACAAATTCAGTAAAGCCTACTATCACTTTACTGAAGGAGTTTTACGATAATAAAAAATTAATGTACTTGTGATTCTACTTATTAATACGTGACATTGGCAAATGCGCTAAACTACGTGCCATGCCATAAAGAAAAAGAAAAAATTTACCATTGAATGATTTTATCTCCATGATATTACCGTCCAGTGATTATATTCTCTTTGTTAACGTCCACGATACAATAGGGATACAAAATGTTTGCAGTTTTTTCCATTGACGATAACGTCCACGGCATGACGTTATCGTCAAGTCTTATCAAATCTAAGTTATTGTATCGCGGATGGTAAAATCGTGGCGATATAATCGTTCTCCGGAAATTTATAAAACAGCCTATAGGTCGATTGAAGTATTTGTGGGTTGTTATTATTGTAGTTTTTGTTGGAAACACAGCATTGGAAAGGTTTAGAATGTAATATGAGCAATTTTGAATTTAAAGAAATAGGCACTGAAGCGAGAAAGCAAGGCAGAATGCACCTGCTTTTGCAAATAAATATTTTCTACTATTTACCTGTAATTGGCCCATCTCAAACAGCTCATTGCAAAAATAGCATGGACTGTCCTTCACATTTTTCGCGTCTCTCCTATCGTCTACTAGTTTCCTGTCCACACTCATTTTGGCACACAATTTTTAAAATTTAATGTCAATAAATGTCTGAAGTACCTACACTTTCACTCTTTTCTCTACATATTTTTATTTGAAAAAAGTTGTCAATGAAAAGTATAATCATGTAAGTCTATTTCACACAATTTTGGAGAATAAATTAGAAAATTTTAAACAATTTTCTTTATTTAACTGTTTTTTGGTATACAACTATCTACTATAAATGTCTGTAATGAGCATAATATGTCGTCCACTAAAAGAGAATACTAGAATAATAAATATTTGACATTACTGCGTTGTATTTTATTCTTTTATCATTTTTATACTTATGCCTACTTACTCGTATCTAAGCTTTACTTTAAAAGTATAAATCTTATGGTATTGTTGCAAAAGTCTAAGAGGGAAAAGGCATTCGTACTCTCCTATCGCCCCTTGCACATATACCCACGAACCATGTATTCACAATTCGTAGAAAACAGACAAACACAGTACTTAATATATTGTAATAGTTACTTTACATCTATACTAATACATGTAACAAAAACCTAAACTTTGTTTATTTGTATGTAATGGATAAACTCAAAAACTACTCAACCGAATCCAAAAATTGTTTCACCTACATTATTAGCTACAATATCAGCGAATAACATTGTCTGTATTTTATCTTCGAAAAAATTTCTACCCATACGAAACCGAGGCGGGTCGTTAGTAATTAGGGAATACATGTCATAACAATGACATAAAAATATGTAACCGTATTTGTTTTAATTAGTATAGGTACACAATACGTATATTTGTATTCCAAAACGGCTGATCAGTAATCATGGCATGTTCAAATAGGTTGTTTTCTTTCAACCTTTGTAATACGACTACATTAACTTGTGTATCACAAATAAAATATTTAATTTGAAAAAAAAAAATTCTTTTAAAGTTATAATTGGCATTGTATACGCATGACAACAATTTTTCTTTTAATGTTGTCACAATTAAAGTCACAATGACATTGATTTTCTCTCCAATAGGTACGTAAATTCTGTAAAATGCACTTACACAGTTATGCTTTGCACTGACAAAATATTTACACAGGTATTTATTTGTATCACAATTTTACACAGATTCACTCCTTATACACTAAACTAATAACGGTTTTATTGAAATAAAATGCTGTCTACATTATATTCTAATTTTTATGCGGTTTTAAATATTTTCGTCAAAAAACTAGGGATAATCACAAAACCTAACGCTCCACTGTCGCCTTTGTCAGTCAGTGAATCATATCTGCTATCGTTATCTCGCATTAAGTCATTGGTATTTGATATGGGGCGTGTTGGTATATTTGTTGATATTTGATAACGACTACACTTTACCACAGCGTATTCTATTGGCATTTTTTTGTTTTAGGTCAAGGTTAATAACGAATATTTATGATCTCGAATTACGAGACTTTGGTGTGTTTGATGACCTGGATCTCGATATCTAAGAGGATTGAGAGTTAGATATTTGGACACATACAACTTTAACACTTTATCTTGTAATCATTAATCGTGGAAACATGATTGGATAAAAAAACCTCGATAAAAATAAATTAAGAAAAACCCCTGTTTAGCACAAGATTCAGTTGCATCTCCGAAATTGTACAGAATTTTGAAATGATTTTTATTAAATGGATAGTTTATTTGTGATTGAAGATCGATAGGTCATTATAATATTTCGAATCTCTAAAACCAATTTTTAAAATGGTAATGCAGTTTTTTTACAAATTACAATTATGTGCAATAAATAATGCTGATATTTCTCCTCGCTAAAATGTGATCAAACCGCGACTGCGAAAATCAACTTTATTATTATCCTCATAGGGCACGGGGGTAATGAATGAACTGGGTCGCGCTGGGCTGAATAGGCGGACTTCGCCTATGCAGACTAGTGCTCGTGGGGCGGCTCGGGAGCAATTTATTTGCGCCGATTCTTAATAATCATAAAACCCAACGCTCCGCTGTCGCCTTTGTCAGGCGCCCTTTGGATAGGCATAAAATAAAATGCCAGTCTCTCGTCCAAGGGGCTGGGTATCTATGTATGTGCAGACTTCTCTGTATAACCAAATAAAAGCAATTCTTTGATGTATATATTTTTAAAGTTTCTGTTCATTTTAGCTAATTTCAAATAGTAATAATAAATACGTCAGGCAATACACACCAATTATCTGGTTTCAAACAAGGGTATTCGCTCTGCTATGAGAACCAGACGACGACTACTGGGAGCGTCTCCCAGTACTCAGACCCGAGACAATCTCGAAATTAACTCGACTGGAAATCGAACCCAGAACCTTCCGCGCTTGAATGCAACACCTAAACCATTGCGTCATTGAGGTCGTCAAATACTTTGTCTGTGTTCACAGAATCATATATTGTGTAGATTCGGGCGTTAAGTAATAATTCATTTCATGTGATGATTTTCCAATTTTTTACTACTTTCCACCCAAAACCTCAATGTATTATTCGTCGCGTGTTACGCCTCTCAGTGAAGCATCCTCAGGAGAATCCAGAGATTAGACTCGTACAGTTAATTATTCCTCGCATTTACATTTACAGAATCAGTTATTTGATAAGTTAACAGTTTTTAGCTAACTTATGAAGATCAAATGGCCAAAGCGTTAAATGACAGAAATGTCTAAAGTACGTCGAAAGTAAGTAGCGAAAATGTGTGAGGAGAATGGTGATATTTGAGGAGGCGAAAGAAACATAATATCACTATCACTAATCTATCTCTATCAGTTTACTGGAGGAGTTTTACGATGAGAAGAAAAAACGAATTTACTTCGAACATGCTTCATGTTGATTGTACGTATTAACACGTGACTTTGTGAAATGTGCTAATCTGTGCGCCGTGCCGTTAAGAAAAAAAAATGTGGCATAGCGATATAACTTATCAACGCACTCAATATACTATTAATTATTAATAACGAATAATTTTAAAATATTCACACGATAATTGATAAAAGAGCAAAATGATTACACGAACTTCATTTAATCAGTCCCTTTATATCCGAAATGACTTCTTATTAAGCGTAACCACGAATAAAACAATCATAGTAAAATTATTAGATTTCTAACTGTCGGTGTAATTCGTGTCAGCTCATGGACATGAAATGAAATATTTATTTGCAAAATACTCCTAAAACAAGCGCTTTGGATACCAGTATTCACGCTAATAAAAATATGTCGTTATGTTGTATATGTTGTACTGTGACACTTCCTTAGTTACGTACATTAGTACTAGTTATACCATTCCCACCCGGATGCCACAAAAAGGGAATGGATAAAGTAAATTTTGAAATTTATTGGAAATCTTTTTAAATAAAATTCTATTTTAAGAAGAAAATTGTAATATAATTTGAAACAAATAAACCAGAATTAATTTTGTAAATAAAATAGAAACAGAAAGATATCAAAGTGGTTGTGATGGTGTGGTGTAGTTTACAAAAATCAGATATAAATACCTTTCACCTTATAATTTACACATTATGATAAAAAAACACAAACCACTGGCTTAAATAAGATTGTATTGTCCCATACTCCACTCTCGAATGTTATCTCCAAAATTATAAGTCGACTTTATAAAATTCTGCAATCAGCATCGTCATTGTAAATATAACTTCTATAAACTCGTATGAAACTGGTGCGTCACCATGATTAATGTGCTCTTTATCCGATTGAAACCATTGCTCCCCTTATTCTTGTCGAGGGGTCCATTTGCCTTGGAAGTTTGGGCGACATCAGTTTTCTGGTTCGAGCCTCTTTCTTTTTCACTTTGCCAACATCTTTAATATTCTTAACAGATTTTACTTTTACAAAGAAATCAAATATCTTCTTTTTTGAGGAGAAAAATAATCTCCTTTTTACTCCATCACAACCATTATTGTTCTGTCTAAAAAAACACCTCGCTCTCTTTTCTTTCTTATTTTTCAAATCCTGTTCTATTCGTCCAAAAAAAACATATTTAAATTTTTAACTTGCCAGTTCTATAATTATTTTCTCTGACAACCTCTAAGCTCTTAAAAAGAAGGTACAACAGCGAAAAAATGTTACATAGTCTAGAATCTAGGTCACCAAAAAACGCACACGCTCTTCAAACAAAAGCTCTGACCGTTATGATTAATCAGGTACGATCACATTCACAACGAAATTGGATGTTGAATGTTCGAACGGAGAGGCGGAGAGCTGTGGGCATGGTTGTCGTTTAAGTAATATATTTCGAAACTATGGACAGTCACAAGTTTTAACAAGCATCGTCTAAGTCCTAGACGATGCAACGACCACACAACGAACCGGAGGTAGCTCCCAGTAACAATTTGACCTGACCAGGGATAGAACCCGGGGCACTGGCTTGGAAAGTAGATGCTCTGCTACGGTGCTAAGTTTTAACAAGCATTGTCTAGGACTTATTACTCTGTGGGCAAGAGGTGATTCTCCAGTTCCGCACTATGCAGATCGTCAAAACTCTCGAGCGTAGTTTAGGCTTTGATTATAATTTCGTCAGATTTGTTATCGAAATCGAAAGCAATTTAACTCCATTTCGAACTTACCGACAACGAAAATTAAGTGGATGTAGGCTAGCGATTAACGATCAGCATCCTCGTCGTCCAGCGCCTACAAATTTTTAATGTCTAAAGAATTTTCCAATAAATTTGCCGTCACTTGAGTAGTAGGCGTAATAATAGCAAATTTTATACAAAGAAATCGAAAATTTTAAAATCCTTAACACAAAAAATAGTACAGTAGGATTTAGGTCTGAGAATCATGAGGATGGTTGGATTAATTTGTACTAAATATAACCAAGAAGATTTTCAAAACTACAGATTTCAAACAAAAAAACAAATCGATTTATCAGATCAAGAACTACGCTGCCACAGATAAATACACACATAGGCAGACAGACAGTAAACGACGTCTGACATATAACACCCTTCTTTCCGTTAGGAGTACCTTAATAAGTGAGAAATGAATGACTGCAGTGATCGTTACCTACCTATACCTGCTGTTTTATGGCGAGCCACTTAGATTTTCCGGCGAATGTAGACGGAACCACGGATATATCCGAATTTTCCTCATGATTGCGTGCACTCTTAAATGAATATTTAAGAGATTTGAAAACAAAGGAAATAAACGAGAGAAACCGGCAAGCAGGGATGACAATGATAACAAGAAAATGCAACAATGGTACCGGGAGAAAAATGCTGGAAGAAAAAAGAACGGCTCATTTTGAACTCAACTCGCTCACAGATGGCTCTGCGCCGTTTATAAAATGGTAAATACATTGGACGAATCAAGAGCTCGGTTACATGCCGTATTAGGGAACACATTATAGAGTCATGAAGAATAATGATGTGCAAAAGTCCGCTATTGCAGAACACCGGAGGCGAGTCCTGATCCCTATACCTAATTTCACGAGCCCAAAATATTGTCGACAGAACACTGTTACGAGTACGTACCCAAAATAGCCAAATAAGCCATTAACATTTCTCGACATAAGAACTTCAATCAGAGGGATGGGTACAAATAATCTAATATGTGGCGTGATAGGGGTGAGCTCCAGTAGACATGATGAAAATAAGAATTATGAACCAGAAAGAGTTTGCTACAAAATATTAGGTTCATTACACCATTTCAATCGTGATCATAATGCTTGCAACAGAATCGAAATATCAAGAAACTCGAACATTATATCGCGATAAGATTCCGTTTTAAATTTTACCCACGAAACTCTAAAAATGGACTATACTTCTTTTATCTTACACTTGTAATCCACCTGAAAAATACTGTATTAGATGACTGCGTAACGTTATTGAGCCTTAGCGATATCGAAAACAAAAGCATCACCGCGGTGTAGTTCACGAACGACCTAATTCGAAATTGCTTCCTAGAATGAACTGAGCGAATTAGTTGATGGATATCTGTTCTCACTTCCTAAGTCAATTGTGAACAGCACGAGTGGTGACTGCTCGCACTCGCAATTGTTGATAGTTAATGAAGAAGTGTCTGTACCGCTACGGAGCCACAACCTAACGAACTAGAAAAACTGAGTCAATGAGCCATGAGCTATAATGAGCGATCTCAAAGTGAAATATGTTACACAACATTAACTATAGGCTAGAAGCAGCTCTTATACATGTATAATTATATACATACGTTTTCGTAATTCTACGAAAAAAGCTACGCAAACACATAATTTACGAACCTGTATTTTGCGTGTATGTGTGAATATTTTATATTAATATTGCATCAGACAGCGCGCACCAATGAGAGTGCAAGTGATCGGAGCACTCGACGTGACCTCTCACACGGACGTAATATTGGCACGATGAGCCTTCAGACATCGCTTTTATACAAACAGCAGTGATGCTAATACGATCACTAAGATTAAGTAATGCACCGTGCGATCACTTACTAGATGTGTAATGTAGGTCACCTAAGTCGAACGTACCGTTTTTTGGAAAATTATTGACCCTAGATAGTCTCAAAAGTTTTTCCTGCATCATACCTGCATAACTAGCGTAATATACTGTCAGTTTCTATCAACTGCCAATCGCAAATCAAAGTTTGTACCTACGAGTCTCAGTCAATGTAAAAAGCACCGAAACAATATTTTTTACAGTACAATCTCGGTAATTTCTTTACAATGTACGTCTTGCATATTTTTTCTTCTTGAAGTTCTGCTTCTGTCTGCTACTTCGAAGTAATTTGAGTATTACTTGAGTAGGTACTTTCACAATTATATGGTACCTATCTACAGTAAAATAAAAAAAAAATCCATACTAATATTAACCATACTGATCTCTATCTCTAAATAATATAAAACGCAGTCGCTGTTCGCGTCTGTTTCTCCGCTTACTTCTTCTAAACCACGCAACGGATTTTGATACAGTTTTCACTATCATTTCAAGAATTTCTTCTGTAAGGTTTTTGTATACTTAGGTTATATTATAATAGTTCCCACTCGGGCGAACTCGGGTCACTCGGCCTGTCTGATCGCCTTACACGCCGATACACGATTTAGATCAAATATATGATAGAATAGAGATAGATTAAACCCTTTTTAATTAAATTAAGAGTGGTAGAGCCATACTGCACTGCAGCACGAAATACCACAAATACCACCTTCTCACAGAATATCGGCGTGAAATAACAACATTCATTGCTGTTGTGTTTCGTCTGGTGAGTGACAGTGTCGGTGGCCTATCCCCCTCTCCCTCTCCTTTCCCTCCTTTCCCTCCTTTCCCTATTTCCCTAAAGGCCGGCAACGTACACGTGATGCCTCGGACGTTGCGGGTGTCCATGGGCGGTGGCGATTGCTCTTCATTAGGTGACCCGCTTGGTCATTTGCCCCCTGTTCCTATAAAAACAAAAACCCAGAGGATGGACGTAGGCTCCTTTTTTAAATCCACACGGACGAAGTCGCGGGCAAAAGCTAATAGCTTTAAGTCTGTATTAATTTAAATTAAACTTTATTGACGTCGTGGTTCAATGAAATGAAAATTGTAATTTCCTACATAAATGAATTGCTTGATTATTAATATGAATACAATTAATTAAAATTAATGATTTTTTTTTAATTAATTAAATGGATTATTATTTAATTAAATGATAATGTAATGTATGATTTTTTATTAATTAAATATTAAATAAATAAGAAATTCATTAAAATGAATGAATAAAAGTAAGTACTGCTATTATTTAATTGAGAAAACATGTTATCCTATAGACCAATTTTTGACATAATTCATTGATTATAAATATTGCAACAGATTATGTACGTACATATTACAATTTACTGACATATTGTTTTTACATTTTTACATTTAATTATTGACATTTGCAGTTAAATGATGGTCCTTTTTAATTGTTAGTAAAGGGATGTAATATTATGTCGTTATAATTATTATAGCTTTTCTGTATTTGATGGATTGTGCATGATTTTTAATTTTCTATTTTTATTGTAATAATATGTACGCTTTCGGAAAATTATAGAGGACTGTTTTGTATTGTTTATAATCTATATACAACCTGTAATCATAGATGAATAAAGTTGAATTTGAATTTGAATTTGAACTGCTTGTTATCGAAGGCAATCAAGCTACCTATCAAGTCAATTTTGGTAGAGTAATAACTTCATGGGCTTTTGTTTCTGTATCCACTCTTGGAATATACACTGGTCTCTTTGTTTGGTGTATTTTCTACAATATTGCACGTATTACAGCTACGGCACTGTACCAGTTAGCTTTTGCATTCCTCTCCCTTTTAATCTGAAGAAAACCTGTAAAACCTGTTATGATAAAGTAGGTATCTAATACCCTTCAATTTAACTCTAGAATATCTACTCTCGCGCAATTCATCAAGGAACTTGTTACTTGTTGCCTATTTGTATAATGTAATGTCAGCCAGTACGTGTTTAAGTTTTGCGTAGCGTTCACGTCCCGCTGCGATATTCAAACGAAGACGCGCGCGGAATTGTGTTTTGTTTTTTCGTGTGTGAATTTACTTATGACCAGTGTGATCAAAGTTCGAAAGGAGGTTTAAAATAAACTGGATTTAAAGTGTAAGTAGATATTATAGTTTTAATATTTGAAGGTAGATATTATTTTTTAATTCTATAAATACAAGAGTTTTACTGTTGAAAACCTCGGAGAGTGATTTTTAATTTAATTGTTATTAGAGATGTATTATCTTAGAGAAATTTCTTAGGTCGTGTACCTACGTTATTAACTTATCTAATAGGTCCCTGAAATATACTTGTTTACATAGCATATAAGAATGACGGTTATAATAAAAATTAATCTCATGTGATAAATTCCTAAAATCTTTAGCTATCTTCCGCTCAAACTCTAAAAATCAAAAATCGACACGTGTTTCGCCTCTCAACGAAGCATCCTCAGAATATACCAGAGACAGAATTTAGAGATAGAATTCGGCCACCTAACCAGCACCGAATCGCGTGTCGATTTTTGATTTTTAGAGTTTGAGCGGAAGATAGCTAAAGATTTTAGGAATTTATCACATGCGATGGATTTCCGCAAAGTAACACCTGAATCTATACAAAAATTAATCGGTTAAGTACTAGACTAACTCGTAATATTTATAAAATAGCAAATTTCTAAACTTAATTTTTAGAAATTTATAAAATATAGATTTTAGTTTCAGCTGTACTATAAACTTTGGTACGGCTTTTTGTCCGAAATTCTTAAAATTCTGGAGTATTATTAGCTTCTGGGGGTGATCAAATTCGAGTAGGTAAGTACCCAATTTCCTCCACCTTTTTTCTCCTAAATTTTTGAAAAAATCGCCTGCGAAATACGGTCAGTCGGATAAGAGTTTCGTTTTTTCTTTTAAAGTACGGGGCCTTATTTTATTTATTTTATCGTCATTGATATTCTATTTACTTGAGTTATAAGTAAATGGGTCGATCTATGATTTTTGTCTACTGTCTTTGAATTCCCGACAAATATTACACGGATATCTGAAAATATAGATACACATTCATTTCATAATATAGGTAAATATTATGTTTATCGTAAAGCTAATATCTATCCCATCGATATATTAAATTAACTTTGAACAATACTTCAATATTTTTATTTACTTTAGCGGTTGTTCCAGACACAACGTAATTTCAGTTGCCCAAAGGACAATTTTACCATCCTTTGATATTTTTTTGATTTTGTGATAATTTCGGTTCAAAAAAGTACATTCTTTGGATATAAATATGTAAAATATTATCTATTTTTTTCAGTTATTAAAACAAGAAATAAATGGTCAGTTCTCACAAAATCTCGAAATTCCTGTCCTTTTAGATTTAATAAAAATGTAACCAACTACTATCGGTAACTATTATTTCCTTGTAAGTTCTATTACTGTGGCTAGTGTCAGTTATAATTTCTGAATCGTATGTGTGATTAAAATAAAAATAAAATGCCGAAGTCCCAAAAATCATTCCCAAACTCCACATTTAAATCCTTTCGGATTTTTAACTCAACAATTCCATAATAAAACTAATTGGAAGTTATATAAATCGATAAAAAATGCAATGTCTCTTCCAAAGTAGTATTATTTCAAAACAAAAAAATTAAAGAAGGAATTGATAAATTATTTTTTATGTGTCCCAAGAAAAAATATAATTTCCTAACACCCTCACTGAAAGTCTATTTGTAAACGCGTCTTTCTTTGAATTATTTTTTATACTTAGCAGTACTATTAATTTTGAAATATTAGTAGATTCATCCTAAGCGTGCTAGTGGTTCTTGTAATAAAAGGTTTAATTAATGTTCTTCAAAAGTTACATTTTCGATCGTCATTACCCAATGTCGTGGATTAAGGAGGTATATATACGTTTAATTTAATATTATTTATTCAGTGAAATGATTTTGAGAGTATTAATTTCATACGAAAATTCAATACCGATGAAAGATTATGTCGCGATTTTCTGTTCATTATTTATTATTTTGTCATTCCCTCATCCGTCATTCCCTCATATTAATTCCTTATTTTACCATACCTTAATCCCTATGTATTTTTGAAACGCATTATTTATTTCGGGGACCTCTATTTTATTAAATACTAGGTACGTAGGTACTATCAAGTGCTCGAAAAATAATTACAAATGTATATTTTTTTTATTATTAATTTCTTAAGATGAAAATTCGGAATTTCGTGAGAACTACCCAAATATTGCTAATTGCTAATATTTTACCAAACTAATCAACCAGTACAAAGAATAATTTACCAACCAAAATGTGCAATATTCCATTACATTCATTAATTTGTGTGTGAGGAGAATGATAGAAATTATTAGACCTAGAACTTAAAAATTTCAGTGAACAACGAAAAGCCTTACCACTTAAAATTTACGGGAATGTAACGAAACTTCTAGATCTTGTAAATTTGCGGATATTTAAGTTTAAAAATTTACAATCTATATAAATAAACACTAAATGCTGTTCGTTGCACTGAAAAAATACTTTAGTTCAATTCCGAGGGTTGATCTGTTAAAACCAACCAAAGTTCATTAAATTATTACGTATTTTTACAATATCACGAATGTTCAATTTACAAAATTTTTTATTATAATAAATTAAACCTACGACTACGACTTTGTTCTACGACTTTTCTCGAAACTTAATACGTTCCTCAAAAAATATTTGTTAAGTTTTGTTGTACTGTCTGAAACGTACTTACTCTGTGTACGTATTCCAATACGTATTTTTATATTTGTATGAAAGAAAAAGTTACGAATTATTAAAAGTCTTAGAACAAAAGCTATTGAGGATAATATTAAGAACAAAAAATTAAACCGCCTTCAAAAAAAACACTGAAAAGTATAAAATGACTATCCTTTACTAATCACAACTCAAGTACAATTAAAATAACTTTATAAATACGATACACATACCTATATAATTAAATTTGACAGTTACTGAAGTCGGTTCCAAGCTCACCAAACTAATAGTTTCTGTTGTTGCACATTGATTTGGGACCGACTTCAATAACTGTCAAATTTAATTATATGGGTATGTATATCGTATTCATAAAGTTATTTTAATTGTATTTGAGTTTTGATTAGTAAAGGATAGTTCTGTTATACTTTTCAGTGTTTTTTTTTGAAGGCAGTTCAATTTTTTTTAATTAAGATTTTTTATTTCCCCCTTTTGAGTGATCTTAACCCAAATAAATATCTAGGGCAGGTCTGCAATTAACTTCATTCTAATTCTGGAGCGCAACGATATACAAGAGAATCGTCAATATAAATAAAGGTTATTAGCAGGTCGCGTTATCTAGTGTATATTCGAAGTCCAAGCTCCAATATCGGTGAAATTTAAATGGGATCACCTCTGAAGTATTACCTACCAAATGAAAAAAAAAAGAATTTTGGAAATCGGTTCATAAATGACGGAGTATGAGGTAACGAACATCCAAAAAAAAAACAACATACATACGAATTGAGAACCTCCTCCTTTTTTTGAAGTCGGTTAAAAATAAAAAAAGGGTAGACGTTACTCGGGCTAACACAATAAAATTTACAAAATATTAGGTTAAATTTACCAAAGAGTTAGTTTAAGAGTATGTTGACAGTGTGTTTCGGACTTTTTTCTTTATATCAGAGGGGGCAAATGAGCAATCGTCACCTGACTTACTTTAGTTAACATTACTTACGTCTGTTAATTACACAAAACAGTTTTGTAAATATGTAGTTCAACATTTTAAGTTTAGTGAAATCAACAATTTGCGTGTGTTGGCCCAAAATTGACACATGAGTTTAGTAAAACTTGTAAAACCGACTAAAGTATTTTTTCAATGGTAACCACATTACTTAAGAACGACTGGACGGACCACTTTGACTAATTTTATTTTAAATATAGAAGAAAAATTGGAAAAGTTGCCTAGAAAATTGGAAAATTCGGGATAAACTGGAAGAGCTTTTTTCTATAGGATTTTTGTATGAACCCAGGACAATAACTCACGAATAATCGTATAATATCCACTGAGCCACAGAAAACCGTGACCAAGCACAGCTCGTTTTAGATATAATAATCATTGGTGTATAATATACGACTGTACTTACCTATTACAAAGACAAATTATACGGTGTCAGTTCCATACTAAATGAAAATATATTTATATGTTTTCATAATGTGTGTGGTCGTTCAAAGACTTGTATTTGTATGAATATTATACTACTAATTGTAATATATTCTACTGAACTGTATTACAAGCCGTTACCGGCCCGCTTCGCTAGGCGTAAATGAAAATGTTGTACCTGTAGATTTTTGTTTGAAAAATGGTGAAGGAATTATGGAATTTAAAACCATCGATTCCGCGTCGAATGGTCATAGTCCCATACCGATACGTTCAGTAGTTTTCATGTGATTGCGTGACAAAGAAAACTATTTCTATACTAATATTGGGTCCTTACATATGAAATTGGTGTTTTGTACGGGAGGAATATAAAGTCAATTTTTTTTTGTAAAATATATTTATTTAATCGAAGTATGCACCGTTGTTATCTATGCACTTTTGCCATCTCATAGGTAGTTCATTGATCCCTTTACTAAAAAAACCATGGGGGCGAGAATCAATAAACTCTTTGAAGGCGGTTTGGACTGCCGCATCGGAGTTGAATTTTTTTCCTTGTAAGAAGTTGTCCAAATTCCGGAAAAAATGGTAATCTGTTGGAGCTAGTTCCGGGAAGTACGGTGGATGTCGCAGACATTCCAATTGTAGCTCATCTAGCTTAGTGGTTGTTTGTTGTGCAGTGTGTGGTTTTGCGTTGTCGTGAAGCAGCAGTGGCCTAGAGCGATTGACCAATCTCGGTTGTTTAGCAGCTAGTTCTTCCTTAATGGTTTACAGTTGCTGACAATAGATATCTGCCGTAATCGTTTGGCCAGATTTTAGAAAGCTTTAGTGAACGACACCGGCGCTAGTCCAACAAACACTCACAAGTAACCTTTTCTGAGTCAATTTTCGTTTAGGGCAGGATTTGGCTGGGTCTCCAGGGTTCAGCCATTGCGACGAGCGCTTCCGATTATCGTACAGTATCCACTTTTCATCACAAGTAATGATTCGATTTAAAATCCCTTTATTATTGTGTCGGTTGAGCAAAGTAACACAGCAGTCGACGCGTGTTTGCAAGTTCGATTCACTCAATTCATGAGGTACCCATCGTTCAAGTTTTCTTACTTTCCCGATTTGCTTCAAGTGGATTAATACAGTTTTGTCACTTACCCCGAAGCCTGCAGCTATCTCTGAAGTGCTTTGTGATGGATCCGCTTCCACAATAGCCTTTAATTTTTCATTTTCCACTTTGGTCTCCGGCCGTCCACGGGGTTGGTTCTGAAGGTCGAAATTTCCAGAACGAAAACGTTGAAACCAAAAACGTACCGTGCTTTCTTTTGCGACACCAGCGCCGTACACATCATTAATCCTTCGAGCTGTTTCTGCAGCACTGGTGCCACGGTAGAACTCGTACTCGTAAATATACCGATATTTCATGTTTTCCTTTGTGCGGTAATAAGCGACGCCAAAGAAAAAAATAATGAGGAAAAAACAAATGAATTACTGCTTTTAAAACTCAAATGTACCAGCTAAATGAATTTATAAATTTGAATTTGGAATTCTTAACCAAATAAGAGATATTTCAGATCAAAGTGGTCAGTACGACAAAACGCTAATTTCATATGTAAGGACCCAATATTATAAGAAGTAAACTTTGTTTGTATGTAATGGATAAACTCAAAAACTAAACCGATTTAAAAAATTCTTTCACCTGTAGAAAGCTACATTATCTACGAGTAACATGGGTTGTATTTTATTTTAAAAAAAATTTCTACCTGTGGCAAGCCGGGGCCGGTCGCAAGTTTGCTAGTTCATTATATATATGTTAATAATATGTAGTAGTTTCGTCTGTGAGTTGAGCGCTATTTACTGAATGTAGCATAGTACGAGTATAATGTCCGTAGGGCTAATTTTAGTGCATCGAATATGATTGGCATCTAATTTACAGAAGTATGTTGCTAATATCCTTAACACTACTCTTTAGTGTGTAAATCATTAAATACCGTTTAAGTTTGTCTTGTCAATGATACGCAACAAATTCGACGGTATGTTGGTTGCTACATTGTCAACGCTTTGAATTAACATTTCATGTAATGACCGATGATTGAGTGGTCAATATTTGGTAAAACACCATGCAATTGTTATTCTTTTTTGGAATGGTCTGTTGGCGCGGAGCAGTGCATCTGCCTTCTAAGCCAGAGTCCCGTTTTCAATCCCGGCCAGGTCAATTCAGAAAATATTTTTTCTTAATTGCCATGTAGTCTGGGTATTACTACGAACTCTCTCAGTTCCTCGTGTGGTACTTACAATATAAGCCTAGTGTTTGAGAGCAAACTCCCAAAAAAAGTCTTTTGCCTAGGCTCCGCCCTTACACTCTGCTACCCGAACGAGACATTTATCGTTATAACTAGAATATATTTTCATATAATAAAATATCCTTTAGCCAGTAGTTAGTAAACTGTATTGTCTTCCTGTTAGCCGCAATTTTATGTAACTTACTCAAGAAATTTAGGAGAAATATTTAAAAATCTCTCAAAAAGGCATCACATTGCAGAAAGAAAAATATCGAACGAAAATACTTAAATTGCGTAATCATTTTAGGCAGTCGCTAGAAAAATATATAAAAAAATAATATTTAAATTTCACATGAATTGAACGTGTGCCCGCCTCGACATACTTATTTAAAAACGCTCTAATTTTTGGCAGCCGGCTCTTAATTTGGAGTCACATTTGTACCTGTACTTTATTATTATAAGATCCGAAACATCCTTACTACTTGGTAAATATGTACTTAGCTAATTTTGAGCAAACGTGATTGATTTTTAGTCATCAGGCAAGACTGGACGAAACGTAAGTCCATCAATAAACATTAAAATAAATGTTACTAACTGTATTTTAACATCAAGTATTTGTTTTACCATAAACAATACCACGAACAGATTTATTTATCCATATGTCAATTAATTATTATTTCGATTGCATGAGCGTATAACAGCCGACTAACGTCCGTTTTTACTAACACAGATGTGAGAGACTCCTAACTAAGTAATACTTAATGTTATGTTATACTTAAACGATCGCGTTCATTTACTCTCTGTGACGTTACCTAGAGGTTAGGTTAGGTTAGGTTAGACGTTACCTAGAGGTTAGTGAAATACATTTTCGTTCTAAGCAGTTCCTAATTCATTGAACATTTACTTTAGGCGACTCCTAAGTTTAGTGAAAACGGGCATAAGTCTTTTTCTTCTTTATTTGGATGGCCACCTAAACCAAAAAAGATCGATTTTTGAATTAACTTGGATACGTACATTACGTAAATTCCATTGACCAGAAATTAATATCAATTTATAATTTCAAGCTCACGTCAATCAGATACATTTTTACAATAGCAATGCTTAAGGTATGATCTATTAACATTCTTAAGCAAATGTTGCTCGTTCGGCCCTCCGGGGATTGAACACCAAACCTAGACGTTCATCTTAGAAAGTAAGGACTAACCTTCACAATTTTTTAGCTACGATTGGATCATTACTATTGTTTCGGTATTAAACATTACACTGTTACAAAATTATAACGAGTTTAAAAGTTCTTGACCTCATACAACTTTAGCAATGAGTAAGTAAATATTGTTCAATCAGTTGTGTGTTTATTGAGTTTCTTGCCGATTTTTAAAGCCAAAAATTGGTAATGATTTTAACAGCGTATGTATATAATATGTACCTATGTATGTATGTATGTATATATATATAAATATATGTTTGTATGTTTATCTGTTGCCTCATACAACCGAAACCATTTAACCTTACTATCCACGAAGACGTTGCTTCAATAAATTCTCAGACGCTTCGAAATTCGCCGGTCAGTTTGTGCTTACTAACATAAAGTTTGTCCAACAAGTATACGTTTTCCCTAAGGTCTACTATCCACAGAGGCGTGATTTCACAGATGCGTATTCGCCTTCATATGCTTAGTGGATGCCTGCTTATTGTTTACCTACAAAACTATGAAACTCTATCGTCGGAGCACCAACGTCGCACTCACGTCGCTGTATGCGCGCTTTGTGCAAGCTTACGCTGACACGACATCTTCTTAATTCATTACACAACTTCAATAATATTGTGTATATAATATCGGTGAAAACAATGCCCGTGTCGCTGCAATGAGTTTACGGAAATGATTTATCAGCATAAGCTGGCACACGCTATGTGACGCCTGCCCTCCTACGTGTACGCCGCGTGCGCCGGACTACTTAATGTCAGGTATTCCCAGATAATGAACGAGTCGAGAGGGTAAGGCTAAGATGAAGAAATAGGGTTGAGATTTGCAAAACAAAATTTTAGAGCAAGCTCCCAAGAAAAGTTTTTTGCGTAGGCTCCGCCCTCACACTCCGCCACGCGAACGCGACATATATCTTTGTAACTGGAATATTAATTCATACAATAAAATATCCTTCCAGTATTTATTAAACTGTATTGTCTTTCTGTTAGGCGCAATTTTATGTGACTTACTCAAGTAATTTAGGAGAAATACTTAAAAATCCCTCAAAGAGGCATCAGATTGCAGATAAAAAAGTATCAGACGAAAATACATAAATTGCGTTATGGTTTTAGGCAGTCGCTAGAAAAATGTATAAAGAAATAAAGTCCACATTCATTAAACGTGTGCCCGCCTCAGAAAACTTATTAAAAACGCTCAAAATTTTGACAGCCGGGTCTTAACATATGGACGACGAAACGCGTGTTTTTTAAAATGTTTTTGTTAATTTAGAGAAAACGATAAACTTAATATAAAATGGAATCGATAAATCATTTAATTCAATAGTATTTCAGTTCATATTTACATAAAAACTTACGATAATCGGTTTAATTTTTTCTTAAAAAGTACTTATTTTATTTCTCTCTTTTGAGTGATCTTGACCCATGGAGCACTCAACCTATAGAGCAGCGATGTTTATTTTGTATGACAACAAATGACGTCTATGGTAAACACTGTTGCAGTTACTGCCGTTCTGTTTTATAGTTTGATTTTTTTGGTTATGTACTGCTTAAAATGCGACTGAGAGTTGATATTTGTTTGTGTAAATAAACTGAGCAGTGGTGAATAAAATTGTCCGATATTTCATCTCTATGGTTGAGTGTTCTATATCTTGACCTAAATAAATATCTAGCGTAGGTCTACTACTAACTTCTTCCTCTTATTCTGGAACGGACTGATATACAAGAGAATCATCATCAATATAACAAGCTTTTAGGCGGGATCGAACCCACAACCCTGTTTACTTTCCGACGCGCTTAGCTGTTGCGCCACGGAGGTCGTCTGTATATATATATACAGACGACGAGAGAGAGAGAGGGACTCAGAGAATCTCCTCCTTATAGGTAAATAGGACATGTAACGTTTACGCCGTGTTTATTATGATCGTTTTAAATAACAAAACTGAATTATAAATCTGGACAATATGTTTACTGATTTGGTTGACATACTTTCAATAAATTCAATTATACAGGGTGTATATGAAAACGGGACAGTTACTTTAATGGATGAAAGGGCATAACTTTAGTATGTAGTTACAAAAAGAATTATCGAAAAAAACGTATCCGTTTAAGAGTTATGACCGTTTTAATTTTCAAGTGTTATCCCCACCATTTCTCGTAAAATTGGGTTGATCGTGTACAGTTACATCCGTCGAACTACTTTGATACATTTTGATAACATTTTATCTTACTGAAATTCATCTTGAAAAGCCGAGCTTCCTTGAAACAATGCTCTTACCTCATCAATTCATTCTCTTTGTCCACTTTCATAGAAACTTTCAAAAATATTCATTCATTAAAAAATCAATTCGTACGTCGTATGTACACACCTTTACATTTTGTCGGCATCTTTGTGACGTCACTAAAATACTTTCTGCCTTTGACTTTGCCGACGTGTGATTTACGGTGGCTTTCTTTGATGTAACACCGCCAATCCGCCATATTGAACAGCTGTTCAAATTAAATTTTTTCAGTTACATTCGGGTTACGATCTCTGTTAGACGTATTCATTGTGTACATCATCAATTCGTTTTTAACTACTTACGAATTATTTTCTTGTTTAAATCATGCCGTTTTATCTGTATAGTAATCTGCAATACACCGATATGGTTTTGGGTTATGGTATGGCTAGTGGTAATTGTAGTGAAGCTTTGTGTTTGTATTTGGACCATTTTGGACATCGTAATGATGAGCACGTGCCTTCGAGTGGTAAAATACTGACGCGAGTGGTGCAACGGTTAAGGGATTATGGCAGCTTTACACCGCACAATACAGATTCCGGCGGCAATGCTAACCAAGGCATCCGCGATCTCATTCTTAATCATTTTGATGAACATCCCGATGATAGTACAAGGTCGGCCGGAAGGTTACTACAGGTGCCCCACAGTACGGTTCATAAAGTGCTGAAGGAAGACCTGCGCCATCCTTTTAACCTAATCTGATACAGAAGAGGTCATGAAGCACAAAATCATCGATGCCTTTAATAAATTACAACGAGAAACGTCAAACGTATTGCATCGTGTGCATAGTGAGATAGCGCGGCGTGCACGTGCATGCATAGAAGCGCAAGGCCGCAATTTTGAACATTTACGTTTGTGAACTTGTGAATGTGTAATTACTACTGACCTCAATACATATGGAAAAAAAGTGATGTGAAAAAGTATCAAATTGTAGCAGTGTTATCGTGCGACATTTTGTGATTTACCCACATTGGTAATTTGCAGCCTGAATACAAGGTCAGAGTCTATCTTTTGTTTTTTTATCGATTTCTTTCATAACCATTTGTACGTCTGCAGTGAGAGGTCAGAATCATTGCGACGAGAACGTGGCGACAAAGGCACACTACCTACCTATATCATTCTATTCTAATTTAAAAATACGTTTTTTCCACATACACAGGAATATCAACCTTATTGTTACATAAATAAAAGAGGTTCTATGGATTTGTGAAATTAGGTAAAAATTAAATTTCGGTGTCTTTTACTTGTGTTAAGGGGAAGCACAAGTGAAATAAATTGTGTTTTAACCTGTATCTTTGTTATTATTGCATAATAATACTTTATTAAATCGTAATCAAGATGAATTCTCGATATACTATAGCATATTCAAAAATATGTCCCGTTTGTATGTACTCCCTGTATATGTTACCAGAGCCATCCAGTAGGTGATAGCCACTATGAAGCCTCAAATCATCTGAACTTAATCATCGTTATGTAAATTCTCATCTACAAACCAGCGAGCCATGCTAAAACGATTTCCTAACGTACATTTATTTTATTATAATGGTTATGTTATGTATATTTACTCGAGTACACACAAACACAACACAACAAGCACAAACAAACAGACAATTGCAATTGCTTTTTATTCAACGTAAAATCAAATCGTTAGCCTAAGGTCATGGGAATAACGAAATAAGGATGTAATGATCATACGGTTAATGTTCTTTTTCTCATTGTGAATAGATATTTTTTGAGTTATGACGAAATTAATGTGGAAATTATTCAAGTGGAAGAGGTTTTTATCAAGGTTCTGGTAAAACAAAACACATAAATAATTATTGAAAAATACAGACGGATATTTTTCACTAATTTAAAATTTTTTGGAGTGCAAGCACACGTTTTCCTCATGTTTTAAAATGCAAACAGATTTATTTATCAGCAGTTGTGCCTCGCGGTTTTACCCGCGTTTTGATATTATTCTGGTATGAAGAAATAGCCTAGATTACTCTCTGTAAGGTCTTCTACCTGCCAATGGAAGTTCCGTCACAATTAGTTCAGCCGTTTCAGAGATTAGCTCGGGCAAACGAACAGGCACACAGATAGACATTAATTTTAGAAAAGTGTGTTTGTGTTTTGGTTAGGTACGTGTTAATAACCATATAAGCTTTTCTTTATTTCGAAATCACAGACAGACACTTCAATTTTATTTATATGTATATAGAAGTATAGATATACATATATGTATAGATGACGGTAACCTTTCGGTAACCAATGACTTTTAAATATTAAATTAATAGTAATTAGGTATATACCTCGTTTTTTGAAAAACTGACATATTTAATTTAAATTTAGTTATCTAAGGTTATTTAAAGTGATATTACCCTTTTATTTATGGCTTTATTTATTAATACAAGTTACCGCAAAACCACAGAGTATACTATTAACACTTATCTAAAGTGAAATATGATTACACACGATCACAGATTAGGTGGAAAAAATGTACATACGTATACTCACGTCACTAGCAGTGATTAATTATAATTAAGGCGATGAAGACGGATGTACCTGTTTCGAACAAAGAAATTTATTTTTACGCGACAACATAGAATATCTACAGATCCTCACGACGTATCACTAACGGGGTAGTAAGAAGATGGCGTACCGAGCATCGCGGCACTTGGATACCTAATCCTTTTGCTTATTCAAAAATCTTGTATTCTCCTCACACACTTTCGCCGGGATATACGACATTTGCATCAGCTAATATTCTGGTTAAAGTTAGCCTTGGTCTTCCTTACCTTCTGCTATTATTAATTTATCACTTCATAGATGTTCTTCGTCAATATTTCATTACTCGTTCTTTCCATGTGGCCGAACCATGGCCCGAACAATCTAAGCATTCCTTTATTCATTTTCACAATAACAGTGCCGTGCAACCCTGTCATACTACCTATCTCTTTTAATTGCTTATTTTGTTAAGTGACGATTTGACTAAACAAGATATCACTAGAACCATGATTTGTAAGTAATATCGAATATTACGACGTCATCCACATTTAATATGACGGTTGCCTTATGCTAACGAGTTAATTTGTTTCTGGGAATTCTTAGATATACATAATTATCTATATCTATTTAGATTTACTAGAGGTCGCCCGGTGTTCGAAATTCGACTGTAAATATGCATAAGTATTTTAAACAATAAACTCTTTGACGACAATCTCTACTCTGTGTGACTGTTTGATCCAAGAAGGTTACTTATATGTGACCACGAACTATTTTGAGTTTGATGTTGACAGTGTTTTTGACATTGGCAGTATAGACGTAAAATTATGCCAAATCTTACACTTCTCAGTGTAAAATTTACAATATCTTTGCTCCTCCGTGCGCGCAATATTCTTAAAAGGCGACCTCAAGTTTTCGCTTCACATATTATTATAACTGTTTCCAAATTTTTTTTATTGAACTAAACAAAAAAAGAAGAAAATCGATTGACTATTAAAGAGCAAAAAAGTACTGAACTGTTTTCTCTTTATCTATTTACATATAGATAGTTGATTTAATATTTAGATAAAATAGGTGTAGATTGAAGGGAAACTACATGCGTTGTTAGATACTTTTCGTTATATGAAAACAAAGTTTGACAGACTTTAGTTTGTAGTTGGCGGTTAGTACAAAGTAACAGCTGAGATTACAGAAAAATCAATTGCGGAAGAACGAGTTGCGCTTAGGTTTAAATCGATGTGATTCTGTAATTGTAAAATTGCGAAATTGTTTTTTTTTTAGAAATGCTTTATTGCGTATAAAGTGGGTTAACGAAACGCAACACATCGATGCTTCTTCTTTCCTTTTAAATTTTGGCAACTCGTTGCATACCTACTAGAAAAATTTCGGCCACGCTCAAACAAAGTAGTGGTGTATCTCTTATGCGAAATGTCTGTTTCATTATTAACCCCTAATACCTTCCAATCCTTAACACTTACACAGAATTTTAACGTACAATGTACCTACTGTCACTTTTGTACCTTAAAACACCCAAAAACATAAAATAGGAAATCTAAATGAAATGCCAACTTAACATCTCCCATGCCCGTCAAAAAGTCTTAAGATGCTTACGTGTTAATTATCAAACTCCAAGCGCGGACCATGCACGCTGCAGCACTCCTCAGGGTAACTTGAAGTAAATAATCGGACCGGGTTCCCATTTAGTTGCATCTTACGACAGACAAAAAATACCGTAGCCTTATTCTTTTACTCCGGGGTTACAAGGATCCCGAGGCATTGACATGTATAACCCAGGAGACCAGCGACGTATCCAAAGCATAAGGACATATAATCTGAATGTTACTGGAACACCATTAGTGGCCATTGAATTATAACATCACTAGGATATTCCATTTTTTTATACCACGAAAATGCCAAACAAATGTCAAGCAAAGAAATTGTCAAACGAACAAACAAACGGTTCTTTGATGGTAAGTAGACTGTGGTCCACAAATATTTACGCTTACGAAGCGCTTGAGATTGCAAATACGTTAACATTCCTTATTACTAAGTTAGGACGAGGTAAGGCAACCGGTAAAGTTTCTGGCCTCTTGTGCCAGAAATTCATCAGCTGTGTTGGTTTATTTTAAATTTTATTAGGTATTAGTCTTGTTTTTCAAATCGTAACACAATAAGTACATGCGCTGCTGTTCAGTGGAGCAAGATGGTGGTAATGACCTGTAATCTTCATCAACGTCGGCCTATGGCAATCTACTGCTGGATAGACCTCTGATAATTCACGCCATTAAGCCTGGTCTTCGGCTTTTCTCATCCAACGACTACCGGTCAACTTGTGCATGTATTTCTCTGTAGAACACCCATAACTGCATTTGCCCAAATGCGATCTCCACTCTAAAATTCGTCCCAGCCTAATTCAATATCAGTCTGCTTGTTCTCGGTCGGCTATTTTGGTTCGCCTCCGAATCACCTCGTTTTGGATAGGTACGATCAATTAAAGCTAGGGTCTTCAAACTTTTTGATGTCAAAAGACCAAGAATATTTTGATTTTAGTTCGGCACTATAGAAGGGAAACTATTTTATTCCATTATGAAATGAGTACTAATTAGAAAAAAACAATTTACGGATTACATGTTTTTCAAGCTATTGCCGGGCTGCTAAGAAATTTTTCGCAGGCCGCGTATTGAAATCCCAGTTTTTGAGGAACTCTGACCATGACTCGTTCCATGGCACGGTACGGATAATATTTATATATTAGGCATTCATTTTACCAAACCAAGCGAGTCTTTACTCGCTTGGTTACCAGTTATTAGCTTATAGCTCCGACTTTTCGAAGCTATAAACTAATAACTGGTAAACATAAACAGTTTCATTTTCTTATAGGTATACTTAGATCATGCTTAGTTAGATCCTTATAATTAAATGCTATCATAGCTTGACCTGTAAGACAAAGAATTTTCAACACAAAAATAGACCATTCCAAAACGGTCGTTTAACTTACCGATAATTTGTTAAACAGACGTTTTGTATAATAGAGTTGCCTTCTGTAAAACAAATACGCTGACGTCGTTTTGTTACTCGTAATTCAGTTCTGTGTGTTTATGTACCTACATTGTACAGTCCTCACAGATTACATTGTCGGAGAAAAGGGAAAGAAAACTATAGTTGCATTTGATCTACACTTTCATTTATTAGTACTTCTACTTTCCCGATTATATCTTAAAGTAAAATATTGAAACTTTTATGGAATCACCTCGGAGTCTGTCCATCTCATGCAGTCGTTCTTCTCTGAGAGTAATGCCCAATTTCGCCAATGCTACATATCTGAAATCGCTACGGGACCAAACGTTAATATGCGTCCGACATTCTGCCAGTTTTTCATATTTTTTTTCTCCTACGGATCAACAAAATTTTAGATTATCAGGTATTATTGATGTTGAGTGTACATACATGCACTTGTACAAATAATGACAGTCTAATGAGGCTAATTTAAGGATACCACGACTGAACAATCATTGTTAATAAGTGTTTGATGACTGTATGAAAATTTATTGATCTCATAATTTAAGGCCTTTACGCTTTACGCTTCGACTTACCTAATGAGGATCTAAGGCTCCACTACCCCCTTAGAATGTATTAAAAATAATATTTCGTTTGAAATATAAAGGTGTTATAGATTTGCAGTTTAAAAAATTGAATGAAATTTTCACATTAACAACAAAAGTATTACAATGCCTATTTTTTAACAATAAATTTAAAGTGTCTAATACCTATACAGAGTTATTTTTAACTGGGACAGTATGAAAAAATTCGAATCCACAAGAAATACAGGAAAACTGAAAACCATTCAGTCTTTTTCTGTGACAACAATTTTGGCATTATCAATTTTTTGGTAACTCAGCTTCATGTAAACAGCATGTCATTGTTTAAGAGCAAAAAAAATCTGGACAGCAGAAGTTGGTCAAACTTATAATATATTTTTTCATCCAAAACAGCATGGGGAAATCCGGATCCATAAGAGATACAAAGGAACCGTCTTGAGGACCATTCGGTCCTCTTTGTGGTAACAATTTTGGCTTTATTATTATTTGGTCAAACGTGAGTTGTCATAAAAGTTTGTATATACAACCGATATAACGAAATGATGCTTAAAAAATGCATGCATAAAATGTGCATAAAATTGAATCGATCCGAATTAATTAAGAAGAATTAAGAATTAAGAAAATATAAGTTTTCAAAAACATTTTGAAAAACAGTGTTTTTCAAAATGTTTTTGAAAAACAGAATTTAAATACAAAATAGGTATTTTCAAAATACTTTCTTCAAATTAAATACTTATTTCATTGATTTTAACACTAGTTTTGTTCGAAGAGTTCTTCTTTCATGTTCCGTATATGTGGCCTCATAATCATTCCACCAATCGAAAATAGACCTGGAAGTGTTTCCAGGTCTATTGTAGTATTGGCATTATTGGCATTGGCATTGGCATAGAAACAGTTTGACTTGCTATGTTGGCATTATTGTTGGCAACATTTAGGATGGATGCGTTCTTAAATAAAGTAATTATGAATTTAAGAATTAAAATACGAAATATGAATTAAAAAAATTAGCAAAAGCAATTTGCATTTTACAAATACTAAATATTTATGTGATTATTTCAAATAAAATAGGAAATGCATTTTGAAAAAAAGTAATTCAAATGTAAAATAAAAATATATATTTTGCATTTTGTATATGCGTTTTAAATAGATGTATTTCAAATAAATCACATTTCTGTTTGGGCTTAGTAATTACGTATGGCATGCAATATCTGCCAAATGTCCAACTCTCGTTGCTTAATAAATATGCATCACGTATTCGTATCGTTTTGTTAGTCGCGAAGGTAACTGGTTTCTACTGAAAACGGATCGCAATTCTCTCAGCGTTTCCGTAAGAGAAGACTCGTTTGTACAGAACGTTTTGATTTTTAAAACACGTTGTTCAGGAAAAAAACAAAATCAAGTTGCCGCGTATACACGAATTCATTTATGCCGAAATAAAATGGCGCCAAAAAAATTGACAGTACACCAAGTTAGCCGCCCTCTTTAATTCATACATTACATCTAATATTATGTGTGTGACATTTCTCATCGAATTACAGCATAACTAATGTCGCAACGCTGACTACTCCGATCGGTTAGGCAAGTTTTATGTTACATCACATACACTGTTTCCACTGTCGACTATATTTTTTACACCTACCTAATTTAAACATAGGTTTTGTTTTCCTCCTAAATCATGAGTCAAATTTTATTTATTTTATAATATATTTTATATAAATTTCGAGGTTTTACGAATGTAAACAAGTAGTGTGTAATTTAATGCTAATTGAGCAATCGTTAGTTTTAGTGTCTACGACCACGACGCCTATAGAACGCGCATTTACTTAAATAAATGGTTGTTATGGGTAGAAAATTAAAAATTTTTTAATAATTTTTAATGTAATTGCTGCGTTTATGCAATTATTGATCTCAAGTATTAAATATATAACGCGTAGTTTGATTATTTAAGTATATTAGAGTCGTAGGCTGTATTACCCTGCCATAGTAAAATAAGGGCTATTGGTAAGGTTTTCAATAATGTTTAATTTTGTTTTTGTTTATGGTAAAAAATGCCATTTTCCCTTTATATTTTATAGTAATTGAACTTTTAGACTGATTATTATTACAGTCTGTGGATTATATTGGTTATTTTTCATTTAATTTCAAATCTTTCTTAGCTAGGGCTTAATACCAGCAGGTACCTTACTCTTTTCACGAAAAGCTATATAAGTATGCAAAATATTAATTGGCCGGACAGCTACAGTAAGCAGTAACTGAAAAACCATGTAAATCGTGCTGTTTGTCTATCTACGATTGGCGGAGGACTGGACTGTCTAGCTGTATATGAATATTCAGTGTAAAAATATCTTACAATTAGTTTTATTTATTATATATACGACTGGCCCGTTGGCGCAGTGGCATATGCATCTGCTTTCCAAGCTAGGGTCCCGGGTTCGATCCCCGGTCAGGTCAATTTAGGAAACGAACTTTTCTAAATTGTCTTGGAGTTTGGGTGTTACTGGGAACTCCCCCAAAGTTCGTTGTGTGGTACCCATAGTAGAAGCTTACTGCTTAGTTTGGGGTCACTCGGGTCACACAATCTGTGTAATTGTCTGGAATATTATTATTATTATTAGATCTGATCAATTCAATCTAAATTCTATATCTATAATATCTACAATCGACGTTTGCAAAGCCTATGTGACCTTCTTCACCCTCGTATCGTTGCTATGGTTGAGAACGCTCGTCTTCAAATTACTTTGGTTTTAATCTTTTTTGTATTTCCTTATGAAAATATAAAATAATCAAAGCATAAACATATAAAGTACTTAGCAACTAAATGCGTAAATTATTAGAATCTCTAATTGGCTACACGGAATTTTAATAGATGAGAAAAGTTCACATTTTTAAATTTGACAATTTTAAAATGTCTCAAACGGTTTCTAAAAAAAAAAGGAAATTGTCATATGAAAAGTTTATATGACAATTTTCTTGAAGAAAATCTAAAATTCGAAACCCAAACAGCGATATTATACTCGTATCGAGTCAGATGCAACAATGGAAACTGCGCTTGCTAATAACGCGGTCGCTAACACATTCTCAAAGTAGCAACAGCTTATTGCGTTGACCCCCTGATTAAATTGCCAGTCACACAATTGTTATGCGTTATAATCAAATTGTGTAAATGATAACCATTTCTAAACCATCGCATAATTAGTCCTAAAAATGTCTGTAAGTTATAAGTAATAAAATATATATACGAAGCACCTGAGATCTTATTTTTTTGATTAGGCAGGAGAAACTTACTTGTCGCCAATGGAAGATTGACGTGTGGGTCGCGTAGTATTTTTGATATCGTATGATTGCAATTAAAATTATTACGAGGCAAAAACAAAATGAACACGAAATGTAGCGGCTGTGGAAAAAACATATATGATATTTCTTACATGGAATGTTCTCAAGATTCGTGTAAGAAATTATATCATTTGAAATGTCTGGCGCTTACGCCGGAGAAGGTCGAAACTTTCACACAGGAATATAGTGCAGGTAGAAGTGTCCTGAATGCATATACACATAACTCTGAAACATCGATTAGAGATAACGCGGTCATAAATAAAATCTTTACACCAGACACCAGACTTCGCACAAAATTTAATTTTGGAAAGAAGGAAGAATTTAACATTGGAATCTCCTCTTCAAATGCAGTTCTTTTTGCTATCACTGAAACAGGGTGTAATGAATCAATCCGAGATGCCGAAATGATTCCACCTGGATTCACCATATTAAGATGTGTTCGAGCATATGGGCGAAAATAAGACGGCGCTTGTCTCGTGGCCACACCACGTTTTGATCTAAGGCGAGTGCGCAGTGACATTAACATTGACGATCATATTATTATGTTTGAACTGGTTTGTGCTACCGTCTATTTACAAAATAGGTTATTATTTTTATTGTGCATTGTATATATCCCACTTAACTGTACTGAAAACGAATATATGTCATTTTTTAGAATTATAGAACAATGTTGTAATAGCTATAGCGATGTAATAGTGATCGAATTTCAATTTATATTCATGTCCTGTTAGCGTAACTAATTATTATGGGTACTTTTTAACGTATTGTGGATTCACTCAGAGTAACAGAGTGCGTAACTGTAATGATTGTCAGTTAGATTTGGTGCTAAGTACTTTCGAGGGGGGTGAGGTGGAGCAGTGCGCGCGGCGGGGGCGCCACTCATGCCGGTGGACGCGTACCATCCGCCGCTCGAAATCATGGTCGAACTGCCCCGCCGCTATCTGCCTGTATCTGATTATTTCGTTGATGCGAATGCGCATGACAATACGTTTACAAGTTGGAACTTCAACAAAGCAGATAGCAATTAGGTTATTATATGCACTTTTAGCAGAGGTGAACTGGACACCGATTTACAAATTGGATTTAGAGTCGAGTTTAAACTATTTTTATGAAAATATTAATTCTATTATAAACGACTGTGTTCCAAGGAAAAAGCGAAATAGTGCACGGTCAAGACTACGACTGAAATAATTCGAGATATCAAATTCAAAGCATTTATTCACAGGCGATATAAATTAACAGGGTCAGCGGAGGATTATGGGGCGTTTGCTCAGTATAGGGTAAAGGTTAAGATTATGATATTGTCAGCAGAGAATCAGTACCGACGTCGTATACAAAATCAACTTTTAGAGAACTCAAGGTCTTTTTGGAATTATGTTAACATAGAAATTCACAAACGATTTTCAAAACGGCAAGGTATTATCTGGCGAGTGGTGTGCTAACGAGTTTGCTGATTTCTTTCAAAAAGCTATAAAAATGTAGTACACTTCAAAAAAATATAGTATTTTATGGAAAGATTAAAAAATAGATATTAAAAAATAAGATATGTTACTTTTTTTTTTGCACTTGCATTTTTTAATCATTTTTTGTGTACTATAAAATTGTCATATGCCTTACCGCATTTAATTTTTAAATTAATGTAGATCAAAAGCTCATTTCGCGCGCGTTCGGTTATACCACAGACAAATTGGTTACACGCACATCGGACATCGCATCAGTCGAAACTCGAAAGGCAATCTTAAAGCGGGTTCATAAGTTTAAAAAAGAGGAATTTGTTTTTTTTTTAGTTTCAATATTACAAAACAAAGATTGATCACTGAAATATAGTATTTTCGCGTATACTATAACACTATTATATTGCACGCAGACTCGAAATATAGTACAATTGTATACAGGGTTAATTCAAAAGTACTAGTAGCCTCTTAGTATTTTGTTCTTAACATTATCGTCAATAGTTTTGCTTTTGTTCTACGACTTTTAATAATTCGTAACTTTTTCTTTCAAACAATATATAAAAATACGTATTGGAATACGTACACACAGTAAGTACGTTTTAAGTTTCGAGAAAAGTCGTAGAGAAAAAGTTATTAGATATGATGACTGGAATTTTGCACTAAGAGGTTGTGCCAGATATTACTATGACACAGCAAATAGTGACCTTGAGCGCGATCTACAAATTAAATCTTTATGAAATTTCCGCATCGCTGCAAGGGAACTTGTCACGTACATCTCCAATATGAATAGTCGTAAGAATTAGTATAATACATGAGATGCAAACAACAACGCTATGACGTTAACACGCCGGACAGTTAATTCCAGCATGAAGCTCGAGAAGAAGTACTGTAACAGTGGTGGTATTAGTACTTTTCAATTAACTCTGTATATGATAGTACCGTAGTGGTATAGTAGTAGTAGATATATGACATGGGTAACTCTAATTACAAAACCCCCTGCATCATCGCGGTGCCATGACAGTGCAGACCACACGTGCTGTCGTCGCGTGGAAGGACGATCGGAGCCTTCACTGGCTCACTACGATCGGGCGCGACCCCGAAGTCGCCTTTACTTGTCCCTTACGACAGGCGGGGGACACCATAACCTTTACTCGGGCACGGGATTGAGCATCTGAGCCTTACTTATTTTTTTTCTTTCTTCATGGCATGACGCACAGATTCGCGCATTTGCTAATGTCACGTATTAATAAGTAGAATCGACATGAAGCACATTTGAAGTAAATTTGCTTTTCTTCTTATCGTAAAACTCCTCCAGTAAAGTGATAGTAGGTAGGCTTTACTAAAGTTATAAAGGAGTTCTTGGAAGCACGCAAAAACTTCAGCTACACATGTTTATTTAGACCTATTCCATTCTTTTCACTTATACAGAACTTTAAAACACAATATACTATCACTTTTGTACTTTAAAACTGCCAAAAATGTAAAAAATAGAAAATCTAAATAAAATGACAACCTTACTTCTCACGTTCCCGCCAAAAAGTCAGAGACTTTGACATTATTTATTCTATTTACATATTTACAAGAATACTTACGACTCAATACAACAATATAGAATAAGATATTTATGTAACAAAAGTTTTCACAAATAGAGATAATATGTCTACATACAAAGTTTATGAAAAATTCAGCCTACTGTTTCATTCATATAAAAACAAATAAAATTAAAAATCTAAAATGTACAATAATAATTAAAATAAACATAAGTAAGCAATGGAATTCAACAGGTCTCATACGAAATATAAATAAAAATCAATTGCCACATGTATAACGGAGCATCACTTTAGAACGGCTCGAATGATTTAGCTGACTTCCTTTTTTGTGCTCGTAATTATCAGGATAAGGTTTGCATGAAAGGAAATTTTTAGAAAAAGTTAGAAATTTAGATAGTATTTTTGAGTGAAAATCTCAAATAAAGATTTAGTACTTATATTGCAAACGTTCAATATTCCACCGGGGCAAAGCCGGGGCGAGTCGCAAATGAAAAATATAAATTAATTGAAGAATAAAAAATTAAGTTTTCTCCTCATCTTTGGTAGAGTATCACTAAAAATATCGATGTCAGCGACAACTGTCATGCTATTATAACAATCACAACTTGCAAGGTTGGTGTGATCTTAACTGTTTCGATGGAACAAGTATTTCAGTTCAGGTAAAATGTCAGGACAATCTGTTTCGCCATTAACTATCCTGTGTAGTAGAAGTTTGCAGTAACTGCTGTGTTTATAACTGCGTAGTTCAATGATGCGGCGGCTTTGTCAAAGATTGATATCAGATTGATACGCTGTATCCCTAACGGTAGTCAGAGAGGACGGAGCGCCAAGGTTGATTTTATCAGTATGGGACAAAATGTAATTGTACAAACATTTTGTAGGCAAACAATTACAGTTGAAAATTGGAATTGTAATTGTTTTTACAATTTCATTTTGCCCAACACTGATTTATAGTCCCCAAAAACACTGATTTGTGATTTCCCTTGAAATTGTTGTGCAAGAAATCTAAATCTATATAGTTAATGGTTTTTTTTGTAACTGTGTATCGTATATACAAACTCCAAATTAGGCATACTGTCATCAGTTCATCACGTAACTTGTTAACTCATATTTTATAATATATGCAGTTCGAAGAAATGGGGCAAATTAGGTACTAAAATCCTACTTGATCATTACTCCCCCAACCCTCTTATCTCCAAAAATATTAGACTTGGAAATTCTAAAATTTAAGGGAAAATAAAACTTGAATTAAAGTTTAATGAAGAAATATAACAAAAGCGATTATTTTAAAATGACGTTTAAAGGAATTAACGTATCATTATTTTATTAATTGTGTGTGAGGAGAATGATGAGATTTGAGGAGGCCAAAGAAGTATGCAAGGACCGCGACGCTTATGCTCCGTTTTCTCTGCCTACCCCTTTAGGTATACAGCGTAAGCTTATGTGTGTATGTACAATAGAATATCTAAATACCTATAATATATGTAAGTATTAATAAATTAATATTTAAAAAACAACGTTAATGCGTTAACCGTATAAAATTGCATTTGAACAAGTTGTAAGAACTACTTAACATGGATATAAAAATAACTTATTTTATAAAAAATATTTATCTACAACATGTATACCTACAGGTAACTGCATCGTATTATATTATGAATAATTTTATATTTCTATAATAAAAGGAGTATCCGGCATTTTAGGTCACATTTCGTATGCAACGTCAGAGCACGTCAGAGTAGTCACAGTTCTGCGGACGGTTAACAAAAAAAGTACCTATATCAACAGTAGGTACCTATACTCAGAGATGTGATTTATTTAAAATACATCTATTTAAAATACAAATACAAAATAAATATTTTTATTTTGCATTCGAAATACTTCTTTTCAAAATACATTTTGTATTTTATTTGAAATAATCTACATAAATATTAAGTATTTGTAAAATGCAAAACGGTTTTGTTAATTTTTTTAATTCATATTTCCTATTATTCATTCTTAAATTCATAATGACTTTATTTAAGAACATCCTAAATGTTGCCAACAATAATGCCAACAATGCAAGTCAAACTGTTTCTGCACCAATGCCAATGCCAATAATGCCAATACTACAATAGACCTGCCGTGCGATTGTCTAAAGCGAATTAGTAGAATTCACTTCTGAATCCGCGGTGAGATTGTAAACTGTTGGTATTCTCTAAAGTCGACAGAGATACTAGCGCCTCCTCGATGAGTGCTGCAGCGAGTCATACATTTCGCTAAATATGACAATGTAATCTCAAAAAAAAAATTTATTTAATGTAATTATTTCAGAGAAGTTAAAATACACTAAGCCGAAATATCAACTATGTTTACTCTTACAGCAATCCCCAATAAACTCACATCTAAGATCATTTCACTTCGCTCCTAGAATGTTTGGTTTAGAGAATTCCATTTGAAGGTCGAGTGAGTTCGAATGCGAAGTGAGGTGAATTGTCGAGCGTGTCTCGCTTGGGTGATTCGAGTTTTTACAGAATTGCATGGCTGGAAACACTTCCACTTGACTTAACTTGATGTCTTTGATGTTTGGCGACCATTGAGTACCAGCCAGAATTAGCGAGTAAGATGGTGGACGGACCCCGAATCATTGATGAAGTTTCTAATAAAAGTTTGTGAAAGATAAAAACGTCATCTGATACTATTAAGGTATTTTAAAATTTAAATAAATAACGATTAGAGTGACTTTAAAAGGAAACGATAAACGCAGGCAATCATTATAACCACATATGTGTTAATTATGAAACGAACAGGTATCACAGAAATTCAAAGAAACATTGTTTTTCCGTAGTTAGAGGCTGTATAATACAAGTAAACAAAGGCAAGTACATTTGACGTAAAACAGATGGATAATTCGAGAACAATACTTATAATTCAACTAATAGCTAATATTATTGTTATTTAAATAATGTAACTTCGGCAGATGAGATATTATGAATTAATTAATATCGAAGTGGATTTCATACGAATAAAATTACCTAAGACAGAAAATTAATTGTGAAGTTAATTTATATTTTTATTGGCTGTTGCTTGCAACATTGTTCACATAGAATTTAAAATGAAGTCGGTAAAAAATAGCCTATTTTCTTCCCTAGGTTTCAGGTTATCTCCATACGAAAGCATTCACATATGTGCTCGTCATCAGTACTGATTTGTCTCAAACTCAATACCAAAATAATGTTATATAATTTTCTTTATTTTCGCCATTGTCTTGCCTTCAGAAAGATGTTGTTTAATCAACCCCGGAACTAAGAAGTAATTTTATGTTAAGTACAACAATAAAAATGTTATTTATCGCTATAAAAAATATATAAACCACTACATTAAAATGAAGAGAAAAATGAAATATTCAGATTTTTACCCTTTTATACCTTTTTCCGAGCTGAGTGAAGTCTGGAGTACGGAGGCCAAGGGTTTTGTGCGGGAGTTGGGGCAGCGCCTGAGGAAGAATAGTTTAGATCCCCGTTCCGAGTCGTACCTGGTGCAGCGTATATCGCTTCCAATACAAAAAGGCAATGCCGCAAGAGTTATACTTTTGCATCACGTACGTTTCGGGGCGGTCTTTGCGACTAAGGCTACAGCTAACTATTATTATTAGAGATATTGTTACCATTACTTTTTTACAAATAATTATTTGTTAATATTATTTATGTACTCCATAAAATTTTAATTAAATTAGATCACTTTTTAAATTAAAGTTAGCTAAGGGACCCGGCACTCCAAACTTAGAAGGCAAACGTCACATTAACGGGCCGAAAACAAAATGAAGAAATGTTAATTTGCGAAAAAAAAAACATTGCAAGAACCACAGGTAAAAACATGACCGTGACCATAACGACTAAAACTTGTTTCAGATAACACGTCATGATAAAGAGTTACGCACAATGCTTACTGCAGTTGTCGGCCAACTTCACTGTCGCTTTATTGATGTAAACATCTATGTAGATATTTTAGTGTTAAATTCATAGAAAACGTAAAGAAAGAAAAGAATTATTGAGAGATTCTTGTCAAGTATTATTTTGATCGGGAAACTTCAAAATGGTGAGTATAAAACCGTGTAACCAAAGTAAGTCGGTCTCCGTCGTCATTCGGAGTTCAGAAAGTTTCAGCGGCTGGGTTGTGGCCTGTATTTACACATATATAACTATATACAGGAGATTTTCTAAGATGTATACCTCTACCGGTCGGGAGACTCCTGGAAACGCTCGGCGGTAAAAAAGGACGTTTAATAATAGTTTGTACCGTTTTGTAACGTTTAATAAATTTGATGCTATGGTCTGTGGGTCTGTGTTTGTCCATTGTAGCTCTTAACCGGACGAAACAATCGGCATGTTTTTTTAAACTGCTGTTTTGTAGAATTTAGTAAAATGTGAACCGAAACTTAAAGTTGAATAAGAAAAAATAAATAGTAAATACTTTGGATCCCAATATTTTTTAGTAACAAACATCTATACATCTATCCTCACAAACTTTTACTTTTATAATATTAGTAGGATTTCTACTGTCATCCTAATAATTTTTAGTATTAACTTGAACATTGTCCAGTACTGTTACGTAATCCTAAGTTATTGCATGTTTAATGTTAACACTTTTAATCTGTTTTTAGTTACCTATCAATAAAAAATATCTTCATACATTTTATGACATGATTTTTTTATTTCGTAATTATATTCAAATATTTTATTTATGTTTTAAGTGTCTTATTTAACTGTTGTTACATGATATAATAATGTATTCAGTTATATGCACATTTATCATTTCTGGTATCCAAAATTGAAAATATATCATAAAAGCATTATAACGACAAGCAGACCAAGAAAATGCTCCTGATCGCTTTAATTTATGTGCGTACACCTTTACTCAAAGTAAAATAAAATTTACTGGAAAATATACATCAACTTAACAATAAAGTTATATAAATATTCATATAGTTAAACAACTATTAATAGATTATATCGTTATTATAACAAGATCTTGAATCACGCTGGTTTATTCCAAGTTTGCTATTAATAAATAATAATTAACGCGATTATATCTCGCAAGGAGGACATACAAGGACGACGATGGAATCTTAATCTATAATAATAAATTTTGAATAAGTTAAGAACTTTTTAGTGTTCCTTTTTTAATATAGCGAAAACCAAACGCTTGTACATAGTTTCGTTATATTTCTCCGTATGTCGGTCGATCAGTAAAGAAAGTATTATTGTGGTATTATATAAATGAACAACAGAATTAGTAATTCAATCTACAACTTATATTTAAAATTAATTACTTTCACTATATAACTATATTCGACTTTAATAATATTTTGGTAATCTAAAATAAATAGTTTCCTATAATATTACTTTGTTATTTAGATATAGTTTACAAAGACCTTCAAAATTAATAGCCTTAGGTAACAATACAACCAAAATCATTATTAGGATGACATTAGAAATCCTACTAATATTATAAAAGTGAAAGTTTGTGAGGATAGATGTATAGATGTTTGTTACTCTTTCACGCAAAAACTACTGAACGGATTTTGATGTAACTTTACAGCAATATAGCTTATACATCAGAATAATACATAGACTATAATTTATAAAGATATTGTGTATTTTGGAACGAAGTCACGAGCAAAAGCTAGTGTGATAATATCGGAAAAAAATATTTACGGAGCTGTAGTTGAATAGTATCTTCAAATTATTATTTTGTATCGTTTTTATATTTTTTATAGCCTACCTAATTATTTTTTAGCGCCATTTTTTTTTGAGTTAGTAGGTATATTTTTAAAGCAGTCTTGTTTCTGGTTTTCGGTTACCAAGCTCACGTTTTAGCCAAATCTCACGTAGATAATAAGGTGAATTGATATAAAGAATAAATCGACTTTAACAGACAGGACGAAACTATATACATACATGCATACCCTCAGGCTCTATCCCTAATGGGGTAGTCAGAGAGGAAGGAGTGCCAAGTATCGCGGTTCTTACATACTTCTTTGCCTCCTCAAATTTCAACATTCTCCTTCCATTTTCGCGTACCTATGCGAATGCTTTTCATTTCCGTCAGCTAGCACTCTAACTGTTTGATCTTCATAAGTCAGCCTTGGTGTTCTTTGGCTTCTGCTACCACTCGTTTTCGCTCTGTAGATTTTCTTCGTAAGTCTTTCATCACTCACTCTTTCCATGTGCCAGAACCATGTAAACATCTCTTTCATCATTTTTACAATAACACTGTCGTCTAATCCTGTTATACTGCGTATCTCTTACGAATACTGACTGCGTATCGATTATCGATGTGTATTAGCAATCGATAATACGCCTCCGTATCGCGTATGAAAATATAGGTATATACGGCACGCTTATTAAGTAACTTGCGGTCAGCATGCGACAGCCAATATCGCGCGATATCTGCTGTCAAAGCGAGAATTTGTGTAATGTTATTTGTATAGTGGCTCTAAATCTACCGCTAAAAGTGCATTTTACGGTCATAGAATAATAGATACGCAATCGTCATACATGATACTAATTTTTTATTTCTATCAATCACCGGTCGCGCAGTGATCGCGAGGCTATCGCTGTCTGCAAATTTTTAGGCAATAATCCCACCGGTGCGCTATTGCCATTTTGTCTATAAAAGCCTTACAAGTAAATCCATATTTCTTTTAAATACCTTCAAATAATGTAAAAAAAAAACAATTGTATGGTAACGAATCAAGCTCTAATCTGTGACTTTGTGCTACGTATAGAACTGGAGAAATGTCCAGTAACACCTACACTTAAAACGATTTGAATTTGAATAATTCTAGGATCCTGCCTTATTTAGAAATGCTTATTTGTGCTCCTGCCATTAATCATAAATGAGCTAAATCATTCACCTGATGGGTAGCACCCATGGGCAATTTACAATATTCAAAACCAGCGTTTTTCAACCCGTGCAGGGTCGCAACCCCAGGGGTCGCAAAATTTACCCGGGGGGTCGCAATTGCAAGCTAGTTAAAAGTAAAAAGCAAGGCTTGTAGGTCATATACTAACAATAAAATACAAGAGTTTCAGTGAGAAGGCTGTACCTGTTCATTTTCTAATAATTTATTGCTACATGCCCCAAACAATGTCAATATATCACTGCCCGCAGAGCACCCGCGACTAACTTGATCAGTGCATTGATATAGTTTCAATAGAATTAAAATTAAATATATCGTCTTTGAAATCGCCTGTTTTATTACGGTCCTGTGGGTCGCTGGGACTGTTTTACTTACAAAGAGATCGCGTAAGAACGTTGAAAAACACCGTAAGGACTGAGATATTGCGTCTGTTGTGCAAGAAATTTCACCGACTATCTCAACCTTCGCACTGGAACACAATAGTTCGAGCACTGCTGCAAAATTATCGATTAAGATGATGCTAGCGATCTGAACAGACTCCGCACAAGGTTATACCCGTAAACTGTTCTACCATCTTCCAAGCTCTTAATCTTTTGTGTGGCATTGCAGCACGAATTATACACACATACACACCCGGTGAAACACCATCCTCTCACAGAATACCGGCTTGAAATAATAGCAGCTATGGCTAATATGTTTCGTTCGGTGAGTGAGTGTACCGGTGGCCTATCTCCCCCCTCCCCCTCCTTTCCTTCCTTTCCCTAATGACCGTCAACGCACCCGTGATTTTACCGGATATTGCGGATGTCTATGAGCGGCTATGATCACTTTCCACTAAGTGACACTTGCTCGTTCCCCCCTCTTTTATAAGAAAAACAAGGTTATCGTGAAATTACATTACATTTCAGTTACAGTTTAAATTATAATGAATTCTTCAGAGATCATTGAAATTTCATTTCATTTATTTGTACTAAATCAAATCTTAAATTTAATACGTCAGATAGTGAATCTGAATCGATTGCAAAAAACTGGAGAGGTCCGAAAAAATCCACATTTTAAACGACTTAAGTGAATCAAGGCGAACGGGGCTGTGCGCAAGCTTTGAAGCCATAACAACTGTTGACGTACGTATGTATGTAACGCGGCTCCACTTGTATGGAAGTCGTTTTTAGGGTTCCGTCAGTCGATTTTCTTAGAATTATGTGGCATGCAATCTTAAACAGGTAAGATTAAACGAAAATTCTAACCTTCATAAATCTCGAAAAAATTAAATAAAGTTTATCCTTGTTTAAATAACCTAGGTTCAGGTGTTTGAAGGAGATGTACAGACATACATACTTACATATCTTTACGCTGTATTCCTAACGGGGTAGTCAGAGAGGATGGAGCGCCAAGCGTCGCGATCCTTACTTCTTTCGCTTTCTCAAATCTCATTGTTCTCCTCATACATTTTCACCTAGGTATGCGAGTGCTTTTGACATTTCCGTCTGCTAACACTCTGTATTTGATCTTCATAAGTCAGCCTTGGTCTTCCCTGGCCTCTTTTACCACTCGCTTTCGCTCTCTAGATTTTCTTCGTCAGTCTTTCATCACTCATTATTTCTGTGCCCGATGTATGTATGAGATGTATGTATGAGATGAACGGACGAAATGTGAAATATGGGTAAAGACCAGACCAGACCAGAGAAAGTGAATGAAACGACAGGCCCGATACGATGATAGAACGTCTGTCTTCCAAGCCGGAATCCCGGGTTTAATTGCTGGCCAGGTCAATTTTGGAAACTAATTTTTCTGAATTGATTTGTAGTTTGGGTATTACAGGGAACTCCCCTCTTCTGTCTGGTACTCATAGTACAAACACAGAACTTAGGTCAGCTAGGCCACACAATTTGTACAATCGTCTGGAGTATGCTGGAGCATCACAAAATTATTAATTTTTAATTCATTATTATTAGCTTATGTTTAATTTAGGTAATATGAGTATTGTTATCATATTATTATTGTTATAACTATATATATGGGAAGTGCGTTTTCGAGGGTTGGAAGATGCGAGCTAGAAGTGGAGAGATTGGTAGCAGCTGACAATATAGTGCTTTGTCCGCATTAGAAGGCAGTGTAAATATATTTAAAACCGTCAAAATGGCTATCCATATTGCGGTGTTGGTGCTAGTACTAGTATGACCAGGATATGCCCGAAATAGAGTAAAAGTAAAATAAATGCAGTGGAAATGCGATCTCTCAGAAATACCTGTGACGTCACCTTCGCATATGAGATAAGCAATAAAAAGAAATAGAGTATGACAAGGTTGGATGCGAAAAGAAGTGTGTGACCTTTGGCGGGAACTAAAAATTTGATCTAAACACTAAGTATAATTATTTTTTCGGTTTTGGTCACGAGTGTTACCAGTATAACCTATCTACGTATAGGTAATGAGTTGCCTAACAGACAAATATACAAATCCAACTACACATGTAAATAACAGGCTTCGCGAAATCAGTTTCCGGCGAAATACGAGAATCATCTTCTAACTCATATTCAACGGGTTTATTCACTTGAAAGTTATGTATAATTTTATTAACTTATCGTGACTGCGAAGGCGACGTGACTTTGAACGACTGATAACCGTATATTTAATATTTTGTACTTATCGTTTTTTTATAAATACCAGTTTAATACTACATACAATATTTGTGAGAAATTAAAAGGATACATACAATCGCACTTCAAAATTGGTGAAAATATAGGCAAAATTGCTACGAATTGCTATTGAAAAATATAATGTCATACAATAAAATGTTACTACTTCATTAAAAAGATATTAGCATAAAAAAAATATGAGATTCTATGAAATATTTAGTCTATAAAAAAATATTTAAATTATTTAAATTAATAGCTTGTATTAAAGCTAATAAAATCTATTAAAATTAAAGAACAATCTGTTCGAACTGTCAAATTGTCATTCTAACAATGACATTTGCCTATAAGTTTCGTTTCACGCATTATCATTCGCCTAATCCTTTTTATTGGTCCAATGGCGTATGAGAATTAAGAATAAATAAATTAAAAAAAACTTTGCAACGTTGAGGAAGTTCATTATTTAAGATAATGTGTAGTTTTATGTTGATAAATATTAACATATGTATGTACTTTTTTGTTATTAATAAATTAAAAAAAAAATAAAGAACTGGCTAATAGAAATAAATTGTACCCAATCTTTGAATCTAGCTGGATACCGTACTCCGAAGAAATAGTTCAAGGCAAATTATATTATAACTTCCAGTAACCTTTGATCACTAAAGTTTTATTTTTGTCTCTTTCTAGCTCTTGGAAATAACTCTGAAATGTACCTACTAGTATATATAAGATTGCTATTTATAGATATATCCACAGCCAAAAATGAAAAGAGAGAAAGAAAGAGAGAAATAGAGATGTTTCAAGATTAAATTTCTCGATTTCAACTACCTCCACAAAGTGCCGCCTGATCTCTTAGATTCTCGTCATCAACTCAGAAACTCAGAAGCAGATTCTGATCAGGCGCTTCGCCAGCCTCTCTTACAAAAATACAAAATTCTTTTGTAAATTAGTTAAATCATTCAATACAAGTATTCAAGATTTAAAGTGCCACATTACAAGTTAAAATTTTTTACTCAGTAAAAATCAGTTGTGTAGATCAGAGCTGTAATTTCATACATAAATATCTTCGCGACGTATCCCTAATGGGGTAGTCAGAGAGGACGGAGCGCCAAGATGGTCCTTATATACTTCTTTCACCTTCCCTAATCTCATCATTGTGCTCATACGCATTCGCCTAGGTATGCAAGCGCTTTTGACATTTCTGCCAGCTACCACTTTGGCCATGTGATCTTCATAAGTCAGCAGCTCTGTAGATTTGCGTGTGCTCTTTGGATTGTCTTCGTCGATTGTTTCTAAGTATCCTTTTTATGTCTCGTCCGCGAACCACCACGGCATTCCTTTCTTCATTTTTGCAATTACTGCTCTTTTTCAATTCGACCGTAGAACATACCTTATATAAATAGTTAAGTAATAAATTTGGAGTAAAATGTTTTACATTTTATAAACAGAGAGGTAATAGATGACGTCACGCATTAAAATTCAAAGAATATTTAAATGTCAGTCAGTCAGTCAAATGGGAATAATGAATTTTGCCGTCTAAAGATACAAATGATAGACATTCGAATAATGTTGTATTTTTATGTTTTTTGCCAAATTATGCAAATTCTCGTCCAACCACGGTTGGCTGAATGCAAACAAAAATTAACTACTTGTAATTTTAAAATAACCAGTCGATGACGGTCAGATCATAAGTACACTGAAATGTCAATATTGCATAACAAAAATGCGTAAGTTTAGTCAAAAAACAATCACATATACTCACGCTGCATCTCTAACGGGGTAATCAGAGAGGACGGAGTGCCAAACTTCTCGATTATTTATTAGAAAACAGTTACATACACACATACATACATACCTTCACGCTGTATCCCTAACGGGGTAGTCAGAGAGAACGGGGCGTCAAGTGTCGCGATCCTTACATTCTTCTTTCGCTTCCTTAAATCTCATCATTCTTCTCACACATTTTCGCCGTAGTATGTGAGTGCTTTTGACACTTCCGTCGACTAACACTCTGGCTATTTGATCTTCATAAGTCAGCCTTGGTCCTCCTAGACTTCTTTTACCACTCGCTTTCGCTCTGTAGATTTTCTGCGTCATTCTTTCAACATTCATTCTTTCTATGTGCCCGAACCATCTAAGAATTCCTTTCTTCATTTTTATAATCATCGTGCAACCCTGCCATACTGCGTATTTCTTCTTTGCTTTTTTTGTCCGCAAGGGTGACACCGCACATATTTCTAAGAGATCGCATTTCTACTGCATTTATCTTACTTTCACTCGACTTCCGGCATGTCCAGACCTCACTACTGTACAATAAAGTTGGCACCAACACCGCATTGTGCATGGCCATTTTGGCTGAGTGAGATATATTCACACTACTAAAGCGGCTTTATGCGGCTTGAAGCACGACTTTATAGTTCCAAAATAATAGTCAACTACGTATGTTTAAACAAGATCGCTGTTAACTACCTTTAAGTAGTCTTAAAAACATTTATTTATCCGACTGCGAGGTGAAAAGAGTGGTTATGTTATAAGTTATAGGAATATCTTAAGCTTACATTAGTTTTAATTAGTTTTAATGAGTTTTGTGTTTTAGGTTTTCTTTTTAAAGTAAAGAATCCTAAAAAGGATTTTTATGCGTTCGTCCCTTTGTCGCAGTTAACTTTCTTAGAAAGTATGTGACGCAACAAAATTAGAGGTGGCTGTGTTGCCACAACAGAATATCTGTTAGTGTTGTTAACAACCTCGGAAGATATGTATTGATTTCATATAGTAATTGTCTATCCCATCAACACATTATCTAAAGTAGTTTTCAACAAAATTTTGATCTTTTTCTTACTTTAATGGTTGCGTAAGAGACAAAGAACTTTCAGTTGTCCAAGTGTTAGCTATAGAATATGATAGCATTCAATATATGGAATTATTGAATGACAAAAAAATAACTCAGTCGAGAAATACACGAGCTAGCGAAAACGTGTATTTTCATTATATCTCAATATATATTCGTCCAATATACCCACTCAATATACCCACGTCGACATCCTAGAAAAACGAAAAACTTTCAGAAGTGATAATTTTGGATAATTCCTGCTCAAGAAAGTACGTGGTTCAACACGAATTTATAAGTATGTAAATACAATACTTAGACATAAGACTATAAATATTTAGAAAGAAACAACAAATTAAGCTAACCGACCAAAAAATAGTAGTTCGATTCGATTTTTTTTAAGTCCCGCACGCTTATTACGTAACTTGCAGACAGCATGCGACAGCCAATATCGCGCGATATCTGCTGTCAAATCGAGAATTTGTGCAATGTAATTTGTACAGTGGCGCTAAACCTACCGCGAAAAGTGCATTTTACGGTTATAGAATAATAGATACGCAATCGTCATCCATGATACTAATTTTTTATTACAATTAGTCACCGGTCGCGCAGTGATCGCGTGGCTGTCGCTGTCTGCAAAATTTTAGGTAATAACCCCGCCGATTTGTCGAATACATCTCTGAATTAAAAGACTGGTCATAAGTTATACAAGGTCATATTCATCATATCAAGTATTTACAAAAACAAAAACATCAGATCTGTATCGTCGTGAACGTGCTGGATTACACTATTAGTCAATTTACTTATCGCGTTCAAAGCGTGAATGCAAATCACGCCGCAATTGTCACGATGCATCATACTTTTATTATAGCAGAAAATGTAAGGCATTATTGGAAGTAATAAGGATTCTGTACCTCAAAAAATAAAACAGAACCCATTGATTTATACGTTATACTAGAATAGTATAATAGGTACATCAAAACAATAAGGGATATGTATAATGGAGCTGTGGAATTAGTAATTTTATCTACAAATCTCAATATTTAAAATTGATGGTTTTCTCTATAAATTTGCTATTTTTGACATAAATCATATCTTCTTTAAACTTAAAGTTCTTTCGTCCTTGTTATAAAAAAACGATAAACTTCACTGTTAAACTTAACTGTTTTCACAATAAAATTTTGGTTAAACTTCAGTTACTGAAACTTTAATGTGGTGTACTGGTGGTAATTCAATTCATTTAATCACATAATAAGCTTACAGCGGCCAAATCACTTATATGCTAGTCATACATAGTCATACATAGATAATATAAGTTTTACATAGTGATACTGTTTTGTGTCCCTAATAATCACTAAGGAACGAAACAGCCTCTCGGCAAAATGTTATCTCGTTGCTATCAAATATGTCGGCACGCGATCTTTGTGCGAGCAAATGATTGAGAAGGGCGATTGATTGTAATGAATGCTTGGAAGGAAATCGTGAGGACAAATGCAGGCTAAGGTTTAGATTGTTTCACATTGTGTAAAATTTTGCAAATTTTTTTAAAACTATACAAACACGACGATATATTTGCACCAACTCCATCAAGGAATATAATACTCCTCTAACTCCATTCACTGCTCCGGATGTGTCGGCATTGTCAGGATGACAGCTTGTCAAGTTTATTTATTTAATTTATAAATAATGTTATTTAACGTAGCACAGTCTATTATTTTGAATGATTGCTTTTTTTTTTATTGGCAATAATTATTTTATAGCGTCTCAAAATTTTTTAAAGCTAATATAGATTTAATGAAGTAGTAACATTTTATTGTATGAGATTATATTTTTTATTAGCAATTCATAGCAATTTTGTCTATGTTTTCAGCAATTTTGTAGTGCCTTTAAATTCATCCCAAACAATAATCGTGTATTTACGCGCTGGCAGTGCGGGGCGCGGGAACTGTCGCTTTGTCGTAGTTAGAGTGAGACAGTGCTATCGTGTCGTCGCTCCGAATGAGCAAGACCTGCTCATGTTTTAATATTATATATTACGTATAATAAAATAAGTTTAATTCATTAAAAATCCATTTTTAATATGTATATATTTTAGGTGTAGTCCCTGGACCCTTAGTTGAGTAGAACATTGCGATTGTTTTCAACATTCAATCTAGTACTTACATGATAGATACCGTTGACAGAAGAACCCTTATGATACGTCCACACAGTCATTGGTCTACACGCTTGCCAAACCTAAACAAGCGTTCAGAAATACATGTCGATCGGTTTAATTTGCATTTTGCTAGAGCTTTTTTATCCCGCAGTCGAGTCGGATCGGCCCGTGTTGGTCTTTTGCGCATAAGTCAAATATATATGTATAAATTTTTTAATAAAGGATACCTATTTCGTACTTTGCAGTTTTTTTATCAATTTCTGAACAGTACAAAAATTACAGAAATTTCAAAGGCATTACATATCTTTTAAGCAATCAAACTTGTTAATTGTATTCTGAAATATTTATGATCACTCCTAAAAGTCGTATTAAGGCGAAACAAGTGCGTGTCGATCTCGTGCACCGAGGGCTCCGTACCGCCACATAATTTATTTAATTTCGTGTCATGTATTTACAAAAAAATATACGTCGAATTCAAAAATAAACTTAACTTTGCAGTTTTAATATGCATTCTCCCATACTCTCCAATATGTTTGTAATCGCAAAAAAATATTTTCCGCGTGAGTTACGTCACCGTAAACAAGCGAGCCTTGTTCAGACACCTGAAGAGCGGACGTGTGTACCATTAGCCGTCCGGTATTCGAGATGTGTTATTATTAAGATAGCGATAAGATGTTAATCTAAGAAGTAAGTTTAATTTAGAATAAGATCTTTGTATCCCTACTATTGTACCTATTAAAATTATAATATAAAAAGCAAAATGAAATAAAATAAATTAGTTCATCTCCAGCTTTGCACCAACAACAAATAAGTCTTTTTAAAAACCTCCTCAGCTGTGCCGCCGACGTAACTCGTGATATAACTACAAATTAACGGTTTTCGGTTTTTTTTCCTTTATTTGGACTATAAGACATTGCTTCTGGCCTTTCATGGTTCTAGGTCAACGAGAAGTACCCTTTTTCCTTGCAAGTGTCAAAATATTATGTGGCATAAACGGCCGTATCTTTTGATTGCGTTGGCTTATAAGTTTGATTGTTTCACAGCTCCAAGAGCTTTCAGACTTGAGCATATATTAATTTCAACGATATAGAAAAAAATATTAAACCGCCTTCAAAATAAAAACACCGAAAAGTACAAAATAACTATTCTTTACTAATCGAAACTCAAGCGCATATATGTGTATCATTAACATTATTTTAGTCGTGCTTGAGTTTCGATTAGTAAAGGATAGTTATTTTGAACTTTTCGGTGTTTTTTTTTGAAGGCGGTTTAATTTTTTTTTCATATTTTTTTTTATTTTTCCCTTTTGAGTGATCTTGATATATATATATATATATATATATATATATATATATATATCATATATCACGGCCTGCATAGATATAGATATATATATATATATATATATATATATATATGCAGGCAGGCCTGCAATTAAGTTCTTTCTAATTCCGGAGCGCAACCATATACAAGAGAATCTTCAATATAAATAAAAGTTATAACCAGGTCGCATTATTTAGTGTATCTTCAAAGTCCAATACCTATGAAATTTAAATGGGACTACCTATAAGGTAATACACCTTCCAAACAAAAAAGAATTCGAAAAACAAAATCGACACATAAATGACGGAGTTATGAGGTAACAAACATACAAAAAAGGAAAAATTGAGAACGTCCTCCTTTTTTTGAAGTCGGTTAAAAAGAGTCTTGACGGACAGACAGACAGAAAGACGACGAAATGATCCTACAAAGATTCCTTTCTTCGTTTGAGGTACGAAACCCTAAAAATATGTGTTGAATCTTACGATGACGCATTGGAAATTTTGATGTCGGGGATTTCAATTTTTCTAAGCAATTACACAACATATGAAAGTGATATTTGGTAACCATAATCTTCAATTCACTGACTTTATTTTGACAATAGCATTACACGGTTGGTTAACTTTTATAACATAAAAAAAAAATATTAAAGAAACCTCTTTTAAAACAGAGATTTGCTATTTACGGGCAAACGAGACCGATTAAAGCCTCTAAATTTTTTATGTAGATGACTATAAACACACACTTTAAATGACAATTAGATTTTTCAAAATTAATTATAGTTTGTAATTGAAACGAAAATAACTGTTTTTTCGTATTTTTCGTAATCTAGCCCGCGCACGTTTACATAGAGCAGAAGGTCTATTTTAGATTAAATTATTGTTTATCAATGCGTCGCCTTAACTAATGCAAAAGAACAAGGAAGTAAATCATTTGAAATCCGTCAACTGGATTTTGACAAAACGCATCGTTGAATGTCAACAAATGGACTCGTGTTTAACAAAAGAACGGCATATGTGCGTGACATTGCGGCAATGACCTCGATGTGCGTGAACATGTTTTAAAACAAACGGATTAATGGTTCTGGAGTTTCCTTGTATCATTTTTTTATAAAAAATATTGTTCTTGTTATGTTCAATTACAGCACATTCCGTGGTATTTTTAGACATCTCTATCTCTCTCTAACTCTACCTCGAATAGACCCTGCTCTGAAAAGAACCGATAAATCAGTCAGGTACAATTTTAATGTTTTTAAATTTTCACAACTTGTACACATCTTACAATATTTACTCACGCGTCTATGTCGCGTTTATACTTTAAGACTAATTACTTATTTTATCCCGACGTTTCGACCGAGTCTGCCCGTGACTACGATGGGTGTAATCGGGTCGAAACGTCGGGATAAAATAAGTAATTAGCCTTAAAGTATAAACGCGACATAGACTCGTGAGTAAATATTGTAAGATAGGTACAATTTTGTTAGCATTACCTCATTTCAGAGTAAACTTGTACGTTTATAATTTACTAAAGGCCGCTGAATACATCACAATATGCAGAGAAGCGGTCCCAGACTCTACTAAATTGTTAATTCTTATATTAGCCGACTTTCCGAGACACCGTAGTTTAAATTAACGATGTACGAAATCGATTATCAATAATCGATTAATCGATTATTAAAATAATCGACTGCAATCGATTATAATTTGAATAATCTATAATGATCGATTATGAAAAAATTCTACCATACTACCAATTTCTACTTTTGTTGATTGTCGTGGTTTAGTATGGCAACCCTGTCAATTCAAAAAGGGGATTTCCTTGTTATTATGTATGAACCTCTTCACTTTATTACTAACCCACTAATTTTTATTCGTAGGTAATTTCCCGTCATTTGAAAGTAAAGAAATGAAAACAGTTCGTTAAAGAATTTCATGTTTCAAGGGAGAGTGTCAGGTCATTTTATGTTCAGATTACGAGACGGCAGTGCAGTGTATTGTACCTACTAATTAAATTAGATTGGATTTAAAATGACTGAACCAATAACATATTGGACATTTGTGGAATAAATAAATCTTAAGATTTATGATTTTCTTTTTAGGACTTTCTAAAACGTCAATATCTTTATTTAGTGAGAATTACGATTTACAAACATCGTTTAAGGTAGTTTCTTAAAAATATCTTGCCTTTTCCACAAAAATGAGAAAGAACTACCTTCATAAATCATAATCGACTTTAATCGAACAGTAATCGATTACAGATCGATTATTGTTATAAGTATAATCAATTAATCGATTTGTAAAATAATCGAATCAGCACATCACTAGTTTAAATAGTATTACACATTAATTTGATTTTTCTAATTATAAACTAGGAATAGCCAGTTTATCATTTTTACTCGCATACCTAGGCGAAAATGTGTGAGGAGAATGATGAGATATGAGGAAGCGAAAGAAGTATGTTGGGACCGCGAAGCTTGGCGCTCCGTCCTCTCGACTACTCCGTTAGGGATACAGCGTGAAGATATGTATCTTCAGGCCGTATCCCTAACGGGGTAGTCAGAGGACGGAGCGCCAAGCGTCGCGGTCCTTACATACTTCTTTCGCTTCTTCAAATCTCATCATTGTCACATTTTCGCCTAGGTATGCGAGTGCTTTTGATATTTCCTTCGGCTAACACTCTAGCTATTTTAAAATAATATAATTTAAAAAATTAATAAGTTTAATTCAATAAAAATCCATTTCAAATGTATATTTGGGCATTACTGCACAAGCGTCCAATTCAAAGTGACACGGCTAGATGTTGTCCCTGTAGGCCAAGGTCGGAATTTGACAGTCAGAAAACAGTAGTTATTTGAAATTTAAAAAGGCTATTTTCACGAAAATAGTACCTAGTACAGTTTTATTATTACTTTAATATTGAGTTTTTTATCTAAATGCCAAAAAATATTTAATTATGAATATATTTTATTCCAATATAATCTTACTCTATGGTCGAAATCCTCAACGCAATATAATTTATCGCGAGCATGTGTTCCACTCTCGCTCTTACTGATGCTTCCACAAAAAGCAAGCAAGGAAAATTGGTTAAATAATTGACATTATAATTGACTTTTCCATTATTTAATGTGTCGATATATTGATGTAGAACTAATTGGGAATTTTTTTTTTATTTCTACAAAATCCACTAGTTTGGATATTAAATATTTGTATGCTATGTCTTAGTAGAATATGTAAAGGAAAACTTATTTATGTTCATCTATGTTTTATGTAACTATTCGCACTAGCAAATAAAACATTATTATTATTATCCCTTACATCGAGATTACGGCATTCATCCCTCGATCGGTCACACAAACATACTCTAGAACACCATAAAATACCAACTTTTATCTGTCTCGGTGGTGAAATTCAATATTTTTCAGGTTGAGTAAAGTGCGCTACACACGTGCTGACATGATTACTTTCAAATTGTGTCAGAGATTGCGGTGATAGCAAAATATTAGTATTTTAGCGTACTATCCAGAGAACTGAGTAGTATGTAGTACTAAGGATGGAACTATAGTATAAATACTATCCTAGTAGTAGTACGAAATCCAATCTATCGTAGGCGAAGCCTCGTTATACGTACAGACGCACGAATGAAGTACGCAGAAGTTTTTATAATGTCTATAATGCAATAATAATGTAATATAATAATTATTTGAGCGATCGTGTAACTCTTAACAAAACAACTCTTTGTATAGGTAGCAATATCTATAACAATTTCAATGTATATCGCTTTGTATAAAAAATTTACAAAGAAAACACGCCATTCCCGCGTGTAATGCCTTCATTGAAACAACACAATAGGCTATATGGATTTCGGATTCACAAGATAATGTGTTAAGTGTTCTCAAGCATTGTCCTCATTTCGTAAGAACAAGACTACAATTTTCCGAATGGTTAAAAATGCTTTATCGCGAGGTAGTTAAGTTATAACAATGAATGTATTACAAGATTAATTGAAATTACTTTTAAAGGAAAGACTTGCTTAGAACTGAAGATTAATTCATACTATGGGAGGTAGCGTATCATTTATAGTACCTTCTAGAAAACTTTTCGTTCTTCTAGGATATAAGGGGGTCAATTGAGGAAACGTGCTCGTCGTGCCCCCTGCCAGCCTTTTTCAGAGCTGCAATTCCTCTCCTGTGCACACTATGCGGCACTACGATTGCGATAGGACGTCCGCCGAAAGCGACGTACACCAGTTTTCTGCGCTTTCGTGGATCCAGAAAAAGCATTCGATAGAGATATGTATAAGAAATTGTAGAGTCTTCTGCCCGAATATGATGTGGAGGACTCGTTACTGCAGGCTGTGAAGTCAATGATGTTTAAGGTGTGATTTGTTACGCCATCAGTTTTAATTGCGTTCTTTGATCCAACTTTGCATGTTTCTTAGCTAGAATCTGACATATTGGGCGTAAACATAACATACACGAATTGCACGAAAATCATGCGAATTATGTGACCGCCATTGTTACAATGACGAGACAAGTACATGTGACTTCGACTTACGAATGCTTCACTCTCCGGTTCTGTTGCTCTATCTATGTATTTTTTTTAATCTAAGACTATTACATAGTTACTTTAACTCGTATCATTACTATCTCTATGATTTAATAAATATCTTATGTTTGCATATGATCTGATTTTATACACTCCTTGAGCGAAAGGGATAAAATGCCTAAAGTGAAAGGTACCCAACCTTTCACTTAGCTCAAGGTTATAGATTTTAGACCGCTTTTTAGTTCTAATTGCGCATTCCCTAGGTATATAATCTCCTTGTTCTACTCAATAGGTATTGATTAGATATCAACAGTCACCAAAGTCCAAGTCAGTCGTCGCGATGTTCGCAGAGCTATAACGTTCTCATCCTCATATGTGAATGACATCAGTAGTTGTAACTAAAATTCGAATTTAATTACTTATAGGTAGGCATTTAAAATTCGAAAATAATTTAAGGATATTTCATTAAAAATAATCTTAAAATTAATTGTAATACAATTCATTTCAATAAAAATAAACCTTATAATGATTTCTACGCTTGGGAACGCTCATCATAAATTTATTTACTATCTATTTTGTCCAAAGTTACATACAGTAAGGACAATATTTTACAATGTTCTATGACAAATACGTCCTAAACCAAGATGGGTAAGTACCATTTAGAGTTGCGTTGCTAAATATTTGAAGAAATATTAAAGTAATGTACGAATAGTACGAATGATATTAATATTTAGTCAAAGTCTAGAATATTTTTAAAACAAGGCACCTTCGACGATGATAATAAATCATACGGAACAAAAGTTGTTTAATTGTCAGCCGAATTCGTTCTCAAATGCGAGTGTAGTTTATCTTCTAATAGCGATATATGGATGGTTATTTGAAAGAAACTGACGAAGAAAATCTACAGAGGGAAAGTGAGTGGTAAAGGAAGCCAAGAAAGACCAAGGCTGACTTATGGAGTTTAAATAGCCAGGTGTTAGCAGACAGAAATGTCACAAGCACTCACATACCTAGGTGAAAATGTGTGAGGAGAATGATGAGACTTGAGGAAGCGAAAGAGGTACGTAAGGATCGCGACGCTTAGCGCTCCGCTCTCCGACTACCCCGTTAGGGATACAGCGTGAAGATATATATGTATGTATTTCGAAAGGATGTGTAAATGCAAAAGGGTATTAAAGTACCCATGACAACAGAAAATTTGCATTCTGGAACTTCTAAAGTCAATAGTTCTAGTGTAATGCCTCAAAGTTGAAAAAAAAATAAAGGTGAGGCAACCCTAATATCAGCGATTTTCATCGCTAGCAAACTTGTGGAATCATAGTACAAGTAAGTATACAGTATTCTATATTCATACAAACTCTCCCAAACGACGCGCTCGAAATCTCGGCATGTCTCGGCATACGACAGTCGCGAGTGCGCCGCGGTTGTCATTGGATGGTATGAGACGCTCCCGCGCACTTACTGACTAAATATTATGTCAATCAAGTTTACGAGCATAATGTTCAGTGTATGGATGTTTGAATACATCTGTATCGAAACCGGAAATATTTCTCTGTTGTTAATTTGTAGGAAATATATTATCATAATGATCTAGTTAATTTATTGCTGATTTTTAATTATACTGCACACAAAATGCTTTTTTTGTCCATTTCCACTGTACTAACTCACAAACTTTTGAAACTAGATATAAAATACTAGTAAAATTATATAAATAAAAACGTTTTAAATTTGTAATAATATAAAATGAAAGGATAATATGACATTTGAATATAGTACCTATTATCAAATACGTAACCCAAGAAAAACAGTCAGTCCCAGTCGGCAGCCCTATTGCGTGTTTACGTACCAAACGACCGTAGGTAATTATCTCTAGGACACTGCCGAGATAGAATACTAGTTGTACTGTGGTGGAATATAGGGTTTAGGGATAGGGTTATACATTATTCTCAATTATTTTTTTTATATAAAGAACAAAATAAACGTATCCCGTAATCATTATATCTGCAATAAAGCAGCCAACATTGACACGTTGAAGCATTGGCGGATTTATACCCCCTTTCAGAATAACCTTGTACATGTACTACCAACCCGCCCGGCTTCGCACGGGTAGAAATTTTTTGAAAATAAAATACAGTCCGTTACTCGCTGATAATGTAGCTTTCTATAGGTGAAAACATTTTTGAAATCAGTTAAGTAGTTTTTGAGTTTATCCATTATACACAAACAAACAAAGTATTAGTATACCTCTAGATATTGTATACTCATTGTATATAGACGAGCAATGTGGTTAGTTATTCAAATACTAATCCACTGTGAATTTACTATTTTTAATTTAAATACAATAATAAATGAATAATTTCTACATTAAACTGCATTTAGCCATTATCTTATTAATTTAAACTTTAAAAAGAATAATATTCAACCTCCGTGGCGCAACGACTAATCGCGTCTGAAAGTAAACGGGGATTGCGGGTTCGATTCCCGCCCCGAGTCTGGGTGTTTATGTATAATATGTATATGTAAAAAGAAAAGTATATAAGTAGTATATCAGTTGTCTAGTACCCATAACACAAGCGCTGTGCTGCTTACTTTGGAACTAGATGGCGCTTTGTGAAATGTCTGAGTATATTATTATTATTACATCAATTTTTTTTCACTTTTAAATGATATTAACTTCAGGTACATGTCACTGTCAGAGTAATAATAAGTATTTGTTTTATATAGCTAGTCGTTATTTTATAACATCATCGTCATTATGTTTTTAACTTAGTATATTTTTATAACAGAAGTAATATTTCATTTTTATATTTTATTAGCCACCTACCCCGACTTCGCATGGGTAAAGTTTTTTTATTTATAAAATACAGCCCGTTACTCGTTGATAATGTAGCTTTCTACAGGTGAAAGAAGTTTTGAAATTAGTTTTTTAGTTTATCTAATACGTACACACACAAATATCTTTATTTTTACCAATATTAAAACGGTCTGAGTGGGAAAATGATATTTTATATCCTTCTCATTAATTTTTATAAATATTATAAATAGATATGTGTAGAGAAGATTTCTATAAATGGGTAATCAGTAATCAGACATACATAACGTGACCGTTTATTATTTTTGTAAGGGCGGAAAACTTGCGATATTGCGACTTAAAAACAAAAAAATAAGAACAACGTGTTAATAATATGTAATTTCAATTAATCAACATTAGATTCATTTGCAGACGCATTTGTTTTATATTTGTCGGCGGAGCAAATCAGTCAAAATAGCAGTGTCAAAATGTCGGGTCTAGTTTTCGAGTAGGAATAGAGGTTATCACATTATTTGAATATACCTATATTCAAATAATGTGATAAGCTCTATTCTATGCTATATTCCTACCTAGGAAGGGGGCACCCGTAGGGTACGTATTAATTATCGTTTAGTCTGTTTGCAAAAGCGGGACATTTTTGCTCTGGCTGGGGACAAAGGGACAGACAGCCTGAAAGCGGGAGTGTCCCGCCGAAAGCGGGACGTATGGTCACGTTAGACATACATAAAATGTATTAGGTATAGTCTGCTATAATAATTATACATACAATATTTTAATCTCCACATCAGACTACCGAATTGATATTCAGTTTAATTGGATACGCTTCCTATTTGTTGACAGTAAAATCGTCAAAAATTATTACATCAGACAATTGTTCAAGTACTTAGTAATAAAATTGTAACTACAGTGTATACCAAGGTAGCAAATTATAAATGAACTAACGTTTTCTCACGACATCGTTGTGAACGAAATAAACTAGTTTTACCACGACATTCCACGTATTGTGGAAATTATTTAATATCGTCACAACGATATACGAACGATATTCGGAACATTAATGATATATCCTAGTGGAAGTCTACTACTAACGACACAGCTTGCCTGTGATTGGCTGATTCAATTATACAATTATAGTATACGCGGTGAACACCATGCGTTGGCGTGGTGTTTCTTAGATATTCATTTTACATTCTTTTTTTAAATCGTGAATTTGCGTGTGCCAAGTAAACTTTTCGCGCTGAAATTGTAAAATATGAAAATAGCTACTTATCAACCGCAAAAAAGTGCGTTTACATACATACATATCCTCACGCTGTATCCCTAACGGGGTAGTCAGAGAGGACGGAGCGCCAAGCGTCGTAAATGTGCGTTTAGGTACTGTTTATCCCGCATGAGTAATAAAATATACTATAGTAGGTATGTTTCATTATAGTTAGTAAGTACACACAGTGTCTATCTGTCTTCCATGGAACTGTCACTCTCGCGGGTCTGCTGGAAGAAATTTCTATTAGAAATAAGCTGTACCCTTTGCTCAAAGTCTCCAGAAATGTGATTTATTTGAAATACATCTATTTAAAATACAAATACAAAATGCAAAATACCTATTTTTATTTTGCATTCGAAATACTTCTTTTCGAAATGCATTTTGTGTTTTATTTGAAATAATCTACATAAATATTTAGTATTTGTAAAATGCAAAATGGTTTTGTTATTTTTTTAATTCATATGTCGTATTTATCATTCTTAAATTCATAATTACTTTATTTAATTTGACTGGCCCGTTGGCGCAGTGGCATATGCATCTGCTTTCCAAGCTAGGGTCCCGGGTTCGATCCCCGGTCAATTTAGGAAACGAACTTTTCAAAATTGGCTTGGAGTCTGGGTGTTACTGGGAACTCCCTCAGAGTTCGTTGTGTGGTACCCATAGTACAAACTTACTGCTTAGTTTGGGGTCACACAATCTGTGTAATTGTCTAAAAAAATATAAGAACGCACCCATCCTAAATGTTGCCAATAATAATGCCAACATTGCAAGCTTCTGTGCCAATGTCAATGCCAATAATGCCAATGCTACAATAGACCTGGAAACACTTCCAGGTCTATTTTCATTTGGTGGAATGTCTATGAGGTCACATAGATGGACCATGAAAGATGAACTCTTCGAACAAAACTACTGTTTAAAATCAGTGAATTAAGTATTTTATTTGAAGAAAGTATTTTGAAAATATCGATTCTGTATTTTGTATTTAAATATTTTTATCAAAACAATTTTGTGTTTGTATTTGAAAGAAAAAAATAACCGTCTTTCTATTTTGTATTTAAATACTTTTAATAAACTGTTTTGCACATCTCTGAAAGTCTATGTGTAACATTCTGTGTGTGTGTGTTGTTTGTGCAATAAATATTTAAATAAATAAATAAACCATAAAAACAGTCAAATAACCTACACATTGCCTGTCTGGGGAATAACTTCAATATACGAACAGCGTATGTCATATTAGTGTAGAAAATTACGATAGAGCTCTTTTTTAAATTGAATCCGGTATTTGTACTAAATTGACGCACGTAATAACAGGCTACATACCTACTTAATAACAATATGATCTGTCGTTACATCCAACATTTCCTGTTTTTTTTTTGTTTTCATTAAGGCTTTTGCCGTCCATCTAACCATATAAATTCAGAGAGAAATAAAATATTGTCCACGATAACCTTTTCCAATTCTCTGTGAACTCCAATAACTTATAGATTGCATTTATTACTAGGTACTTTATAGTTGGTAGAATAATAAAATTGGCATGTAATAATCGCTATAAAAAATATTATCGGCCACAATTAAATGTAACCACTTTTTTCAAAAGAATACCGATCTACTAAGTTGAAAAAATGTATCTAATAGCCCTATAAAATATTTGTAAGCTATAAAAAAAGTTAAAATAATATGAAATAATATATAAAAAGTGAAAATAATATAAAGGGAAAATAGAGGGACAAAGAAGTAGAGGACGAAGAAAGTTAGCCTGGATGGACAATATTAAACACTGGACAAATATTGATGACGCTGCCAGCCTGAGCAGGATGGCACAGGATAGATATAAGTTCCGAGAGATGGTCGCCGACATGGCACATGGCAATACTAAACCCTAAGTCCATATAGTTTTACCGATATAATTTTCGTTGTTATTGTAACGATGACTTTTGTGAGCGGTTCATATGCTTAAAATTAAAAAAAATAGTTCGAGCTACATATATTATTAATCCACATACTTAAAAATTAAATTTCCGTGTGTTAGTTGTCGCAAACTCAAAAAGTAGTTGGTCGATCGACTTGAAATTTTGACACACTATGTACATATTATCTATATGAATAAAAATGTAAACGTTTGTTTGTTTGAACACCCACCACAGCAACGCATAGCCGGGAGCAGCTATATTAATTTTAAGAATAAAAAAATGCAACAATTGAAAAATAATACATATAGAAGTCCTTGGTTTTAGCGTGGTATAGTGGTATAGCGTATTGATGATTGAATTCGTTCAATTGGCTAAAACAGCATACGATTTCCACAATTGCACAATATGCATAACAACTCAAATATCATCGTCCATTCAAAAGCGAGCGGAATAGTGGAATATCAACAATGATCGTTTTCCGCTGACCATCGTATAAAAAGTATTGAAGTACTTGTACCCAATCATATGTAACCATTTTATTCTTTACTAGCTAATGTCCGCGATTTCCCCACGTTTTTAATTTTTAAAATAGTCTATGTCTTTCCTCAGGATTGCTATATCTCAAAACCAAACATCGCAATTGGATGACTGGTATGGCAGTCCATAAAATACGAATAAACAAACTAACATTGATTTTTATATATTAGATGTACTTGCACTATATTGTATAGACCAGTGGTTCCTAACCGGTGGTCCGCGGACCGCTGGTGGTCCCTGAAAGCACCCGAAGCGGTCCGCGAAGTCGTCATACAAGTCTTTCAAATATAAAAAATTAGGCTAAACATAGGAAACTCACCGCAATGTCAATATTTCAGAGATGTCCAATAAATTCAACAGGCGTTAATGAAAATTAAAAATACATTCGAGAAAATTAAAGAAATTGCTTTGCATTATCTAATCCTATTTTCAACCACATAGTTATGTGAGCTGGGAGTCTTTATTATTAAAATCATTGACTGCAGTGCTTTCAATATTAAAAAAAAACATAAAAACTGCTTGGATGCTAGTGTCGACATGTGTATAGTTTTGAGCAGGACCGAACCAAGGATTCGGCAATTGGTAAACAGTTTGCTATCTCAAAAATCGCTCTAAAATATAATTTTCGCAAATATTGTAAAAAAAATTGTCTTGCATTGCTTGATACGTGTTTTATTTATAAAACCTTAGAATCAACATCAAGTAATAATTTATAACAGTCGGTGGTCCGTGGCAAAACAAGACATGGGTCAAAATGTCCCTCGCCACTAAAAGGTTAAGAATCGCTGGTATAGACTCATGCCTTACTCTGCAAAATCTTCCGTTCAAGTATTGTATTAATTGACACGTAAACACAGACAATTTAATGATAGGTATAGACTTGTAAATTTGTATTTTTCAAAATAGAAAATTTTGTTTTGAATATCATAATTTTTTTTTTAAGAGAAACATAAAAACAGTTCTTGTACCTATATTATGACTTATCGATACATACAGTATCGACATTCATAATCCCTTTTTCTTCTAGTACGCGACGTTACCTGAGCCTCTCGCTGACGTCCCATTCCTTTGACCTTGACAGAATACTTTATTATAAATTCGTAAACATTGGTCTCGTAGATTAGGTTGTCTGTGCTCAGGAAATACTAGAAAGCAGACTCGGTCAGCTACCCAGCGTTAGTGTTGGTGCTTATATTATCTTAAGATGTTCGAAGGTGGAAATGGGTTGCAGTTACCAACCCAGAATTAGTTAATAGAGAATGTTAGCAATTATTACGGTGGTGAAAATAATCCGAAATAGTTTAAAAAACTAGGAATATAACGCTAAATATTTAAAAAAATTCCCCGGATTATCCTTACACGCGGGGGCATTCTATACCCCCCATAACACCCGTATGCCTTGCCGCCCCAGTAACAAGGTGAATTTACGCACATGTTTATATGTATATACAACTACATTATGTGTTCAATTTAATATACTTACCTATTTAATATTTCGTCATGCTGATCTGGATAGAAAAAATGCCGGCCGAAAGTGTTTTGGACACGACTTAGGCTTCCGTATGTTTATACAAATTAAATAGTATTTAAATGCGTGCCAAATTTCAGCTCAGTGAGTCCAAGAAACCAAGGATGGTAGAATAAATTGGTCAGCATTAGGATGTAAAAGACTTGCTCAGTCAAGATGAAATTATCTTTTCTTTTTCTAAATTTTTCTCTTTCTAACTTAGTAAATCCTGACACATACGATCTCTTTTTGTTACTATATTGGATAACATTACAATGACTCAATTTTATTGTATTTTAATATTACGATTTTTTTTTAATATAAGCAATTTATTGACATAAATCAGTACATACATATCTTAACGTAAATATCTACAAACGTAAAACTAAACATTATCTGAAATTAATAATAGACTCAAAGTTCTCATCCTTCTTCTTCTTCTGACTTCCTCAAAGTTACCGCTTAGAAAACTTTCATATTTTGGGGTGTCCAGAACACTGGCAACATTACCTCTTTGAATAGCCAAACTGGTTCGTTAGCGGAAGAAGCTGCCAGCCCGGCGATTTCTTGAAGCCTTGACCAGTCTCTTACAAATATCAGAAACCAGTCGATGGGCTTCAGGGCCCCAGGGTCCCAAAGTTTCGACTGCAAAGGGCATAAATATGAAACTCTCAAAGAGAGTCGCATATTACGCCGCTTCAAGTTCTAGGCAGTGCTGGCCGCGGCACCTGCTGACCTGGCAGTCGCTGATACATGGAAAACAACAAGTGTATCGACATAAGTGGCGTCCCAGATTAGCGATTTTATATTATAATAACTTCATTTAAGTGATTGTTTTGAGTGACAGCATCTCCCTTTACCTGTGGGACCTGTTCAGTCCCCGGTCCGTCAGTCCCTTAATGGAATCAAAGCAGTCTTATAATTCATCTTATAGTAATAACTAAGTATTTGACAAACCGTCGTTTCTTTATTTTCAATTGCAATTGTCTGCAAAATATACCCAAACTGGTTTTTACTGGAATTTACTTCAGTTATATTTGCACACAATATTTCACGGGCGGAATTTATTGAATAGAAAAAAATACATTATCTTCGTATTTACTCGTGCATGTTGTGTTCGATTTTGTGTTTGAACATATTCTTTATACCAGACTTTGGTTGTTACTTTGACCTTCAAACTATTTCTAAATAACTACACATTGGAACTCATTTAAATAAAAATATCTTTAACGTATTTTTAGCTAAGGAAGGCAAAGAAGACCAAGGCAGACTTACGAAGATCAAAAAGCCAATGTTAGCTGATAGATACCTAAGCGAAAATGTGTGAGGAGAATGATAAGATTTGAGGAACCGAAAGAACTATGTAAGAACCGCGACACTTGGAGCTCTGTCGTCTGTAGCTACCCCGTTAGGGATACAGCTCAAAGATATATAATTCGAATACATTTAAGAAGTATCCTTACGAAAAGTTAGACTCGGTCCTTACCTCAGACCAAGTTAGTCTAAGAATTTATTTCCCCATCTCTCGTTTCAAAGTTTAATATGAAACCGAGAGGGCCCGTGCTGCTTTGCAGCATTGTGTTGATAATATAATTTAAATATAACACTCTTATATGATGAACAATTGTAACTTAACCTAAGTTGAATACAAAAATTGAAAGTCAAGTTGAATGCTCACGCCTAGCTTTCCTCCAACTCATAACTCAACCAATTTAAGTGGGCAAAAGCTGAAATGAAAGAGCTTGTTCCAGCGAGTGTTCTTAGACCAAAACAAACGAACCGCGTACCTCAATTAGAACCATAGATATAGATAAATAAAGCTACGAAAACATAAGAAATGTACAGAAGGAAATCGGGTTTGAGTATAACTTGAAAAGGATGAAAGTTAGGTGATTTCCAATGCTTGATGACAAATCCGTGCATCAATACTGTTACAGTTGGATCTTATGCTTAAGGAATAAGGTCGATTTTTAATGGAACTAGGAACGTAACTTTTAGTGCTTATATCTCGAGACCTAGGCTTTCCAGAGTTATGATTATGACCTAAAAACGCATTGCTAGGTTTAAGGTCTACTATCGAATGGTATAAGTCAAATTAAGAAAGAAGAACAAAGTTGCACCTCGAATATTCCCGAGCGATGACGTGTCATATACCTATGACTCATGCAAACAGGCGGCGTTGAGAACATTGTCGAATTACTGTTAGCGAGCGTAATTAACTAGAAAATTCCACCCTCTTTATTTCTATGCGTTATTATTACTACCATTCATACTCTAGAAGTTTCCACTCTCATTTTTATCGGACTATAAATAGAGCTCCGTGTCCGCTGCCGAGTCAGTGTTTCTCAACTATCGATCGAAGTGATATATCGAGGCGACATCAAGGCGAATAATTACGAAAACCACTACGACTACTCCGATGACCTTGGATAGAAGAACTCTGCGATTCGGGAACGTTGTTATTGAGTAAAGCGTGTACCTTCGGTGACTACTACGCGAGTACCTACTTCGAGGGCGACTACGAAGACTAGGGACCGCCGTAATTAAATTTGCGTGTTCTTGACATCTGGTTGTACGAAGGAAAATAAACTCTTTGCACCCTTAACCGGCATCTTATTACCCTCAGCTCGTAACAATGCCTTACAATTAAAAAAATAATCAAATCGGTTGGACAGAATGACCGGACGGACTCGTAACAGATTTCTTAATTTTTTTTAAGATATAGATACTTAGTAACGTATTTACTTATTTTGTATTACAGTGATGGTGCATCACAGAAGGCAATATGGCGGCGGCGCAACAGGTGCGCCTGCTGCTATGGAAAGACTATTTGATAAGGAAGAGAAAATTGGTAAGAAACCTTTAAAAATAGCGTCTCGTGGTACCATTAGTCTGGTCGACAAGTTCAAAATGTTGTTAATTCTTGATAAAGGTCCTAAAAATATGTGCGATAGCTCATTGGATTCGGAATGACGTCTAGAAAAATGTATTTTAAGGATTTCACAGCACATAAAAAATTGCAAATGTAATTAACAAATTAGATAAAAAAAAGGTGTTTAGTTTTTCGACTATAACTCAAAAATTATTAATATTTAAGAAATTAAAAAAGAAGATTCTTAAAGAGAAGGAAATTTCCAAATAAAAAGTTAGGTACGGCTTCCGGAACTCTACCTCCATTATTTATAATTTTAATTTAACGCTGAAAATAGGCCCCCGCGCGGCGGTTCTACATGGTCGCACCGCCGCTGAAGAGAGTATACCACATAAAGTAATTTTTTTTTAATATTAAATTTTGAAAAAATTATGGGGTCATTAGAACACTTCAAAGAATAAAGCCCCGTTGGAACAAATGTTTGTTGATTGTTCAAAAAGTTATACAATTGTTAACTAAGTAATTTTTCGCGGACTTTTCAAAAAGGCCATTTTCAAAAAGGCGACATAAAAGTTTACGTATATACTTGGAGCCCTTCTTACATTTATACTTAACAAGATCACGAGATAAAAGTTTTTAAGTTTTATATTTTGTGTATCACAATTTTTTAAATTTAACAAAAAATGATTTTTCGACAAAATGTTAAAAAAATTTTTAATAAAATATTATGTTATTGCTGTTTTTACATCTAACAATGTCATTAGGTGACGTTGAGAGAATTTTTTTTACATCATTTGTTGATATTTTTTTATAAACCAATGGACGAGTTAATTATTTAAAATATTTTCAAAAAAAATATTTCAACATTTTGTCGACATTTCATTTTTTGTTAATTTAAAAAAAATTGTAATACACAATATAAAACTTAGAAACTTTTATCTCGTGATCATCTTAAGTATATATGTAAGAAGGGCTCCAAGTATATATGTAAACTTTTATGTTGCCTTTTCTGAAAATGGTCCGCGAAAAATTACTCAGTTAACAATTGTTGTATCGTTGCATCAATGTATCGTTGCGTATCATATCATATTGTATTGTATTACATAATAAGTATTGGCTCCTACGTATTGAAAAATCACATTTACTGGAGGACGCTCAAATTTAGTTATAACGATCTCTACGAGATAAGTTATTATTTCTGGTGTCGGGATTTTTCAATACTTAATATTATTTCCCTTACAGATCACACTCGCCGGTATATTATGGGCTACAGCTGTGATGCTTAGTCTGTATATAGTTAGAACAAATATAGATAACCAAGATTTTCCTACATGTAAGTAGTTATAAAAATTTTATAAGTATACATACATATCTTCACGCCGTATCCCTAACGGGGTACACCCAACTCAAATCTTCCATCCCTCGAAAACCCACTCCCCAGATATACAATTTCGTTCACTTGTTCTAGACATATTCCATTTACCCATATTACACACTTTGTCTGTACATCTTCCCTTTCAAACACCAGAACCTTAGCTTTATTCACATTCATATTCAATCCTTTCACTTCACAGTCTTCTTTCATGCACCTAACTAGTGTCTGTAACTCCGCTTCTGATGGTGCTATAAGTACAGCATCGTCAGCGTACAATAAGCAGTTTACCACTGTACCATCACATATCATACCACTCATACTACTATTCAATGTCTGGAGGCAACTGTCCATATAAAGCCCGAATAGCCAGGCAGACATCACGCAGCCCTCTCTAACGCCTGAACAGACTTCAAACAAGGGCGACAAGTTACTATCTATCCTTACACAGGTTCTGTGACTTCGATATAATGACCTCACAGCCTGCAGTAAGGGGTCCTCCACGCCATATTCAGGCAGAAGACTCCACAATTTCTTTCGCACCACTCTATCGAGTGCTTCTTCTAGATCCACGAAAGCACAGAAAACTTTCTGACCTATGGCCAGAAACTTCCCCACGATAACGCGAAGCAAGAAAATCTGATCCATACAACCCCTACTTTTCCTAAAACCACCTTGCGCTTCCCACAAATATCATTTTTTTTAAATTTATTTATTTATTGACACCACACTTACATCTATCATTACAGGATTAACCTAATGCGATAGTGCAGTTCTCTTATACATTTTATAATTTATAACAGATGGTATATAAAGCTACTGTTGTAAATCCACTCAGCGTACAGGAAAATAGGTCCAACTCTTCTGCTATAATGTTGAGAGTGTGATACGATCGATCTGTATATGGTCTGGATATATGGATTTACTCATGATGATGACACTCATACTTATAATTTGAGTTCGCTGCTAACATCCACCCTTGAAATAAAGCGTAATAATGTGTAACCACTCCATTAATTGACTGGAGACCTCACTTCGATTTCATCAAATCTACCTTAACTTATTACTTGCGTGCTATCTAAAATAAAAGGACTCCTAATCACGAATTTAAAGAAATCAGACGAATATTATTAGTGTGGTATGTTTCGAGTACACGTCTGCCATTGTCATCACTCTGCTCCGATTAATAAATGTAAAAATCATGTCGTAAATTAAATTTCTCATTTAAGTGAATGTAATATGTTCTATGAGAAAAAAATATCTTGAATCCGAAACTCTGTGTTCGATCCTCAACTATGTAACATTAATATAGCAACAGTTACATTTTTTCTACATCAAAATGTGGGTAGATATCGCGTGTTTTGTAAAAGGTTAGTCCAGTGAGGATAAGTTAGTGTGTATTGATGCCACTCATTCGAGTCGTCGTATCGTCGTCATGACAGCGCTAGCTTAAAAATGCAACTGTCGAAGATAGTTATAAATACAAAATCAAAACTAGTGTGATGCAAGTATAGCCTGTTATTGTCGTTAAAAAAGTAATTTAAAAAAATTAAACCGAATTCAAAACTAAAAAGGGAGAAATAAAAGTTTTATCTTTTAAAAAATCTAAATTAAATATGCTAACTACTTTTTTAAGGTCGGTGCCAGCCTTAATATTTGGAATAAACGTTGTCACTTGGTAGTCATAGTTTACGTTAGTAACTAATTAACCTGTGGTTGTAGTATGAGGTACGAGTACTGTTAAACACGCCACATACCCCGCTTACCGCCGGAATCGTGGCGATGAGAGCCGAACGCGCCCGAAGTCGATGTTTATACGTTTATTCAAAATATTAAGGCTGGCGCCGACCTTAATAAAATAGATGGCATATTTAATTTAGATTTTAAAAGATTAAACTTTTATTTCTCCCTGTTTAGTTTTAAAGTCGATTTAATTTTTTTAAATTACTTTTATTTTTTCATTTTTTTAGTGTCAGTTGTTATTGAAACAAATTTTCATCGAGATAGAGTCTAACTGCATGCAAACATTGAAACAATATGCATAATGACATGTTTTAGAATTACGCTGTTAAGCCAAGGACACGTTTTCCTAGTGACTGATAGACACTTAACTCTCTATCTCAAAAACTACTGAACCGATTTTGATGAGACTTACACTTATCCCTAAGTTAGACGATACCTAGTCTTTTTTTTTTTTAATTTTAACATACATACACTTATGAAACTTGGCACACATGCTTAGGAGCTCGTATAGACTAACATATAGAAAAACTGTGAAATTCTGACAATATTACATATATACGGGTCGAATTGATAACCTCCTTTTTTTAGTCTTTTCAGTCTTTTTTAAGTCGATAATAAATAGTTGGCGCCGCCCTATGTGGGACAAGTTCAGACGCAGGTGAGTCGGTCTTTGATTACTTCTAACCATCGTCACTGGATTTTCGTTGTAATAGTGTTAATTACAGTTCCCCGACTCGCGGGGATTGTACGTTATTTGGTCCTTCGAGCCGGATCCTTCTGGAGATCAAAACAACTAACCTGTTCAATCATTCGAAGAAACGTAAAAACCACTTTGTGTAGTTTCGTAACTGTTGCTATATTAATTTTACATAGCTGAGGATCGAACACAGGATATTAACATTTTTTTAAGTCTTATGTGAGAAATAGTAGTTACTAATATACAATTTGATACAAAAATATTCTTCAGGTCAATTTAAAGCGCGTGCATTGCCAAGTGCAGGATTGCTGACATTTTTACAATCATTTATATGCAATGTCAATAATGATTGTTCACCGATGGATCAGTATCAAGAAATACCCACATTTGAGGACTCGAAGTAAGTTATAGTTAAGTAAAAGATAAAATAAAGCTATTGACTAATAGATACAAGAATTGCTAGTAAAGATAATAATAATTATGATGTTATAAGGATAATAATGGGAATGATATTGATTTCAATGATTTTGATATCAGTAATTGAAATGTCTGTATAGATGTTATTGTAGTTACATAATCCAAAATAAATAATACTATTTTTTTCAATAAATGTTCAAAAACGCATGCCCAAGAAGAGTTGGCTTTATAGAGTTTCAAATACTTTTTGATCTAATAGAAAATTTTGCGGTGTTAATAACAATATCAAAAGCACTCGTTTAAAAATGTGTGGTAAGAATGCCGAAAATTCGAAAGAACTTCTCATTGCGAGGCGTTTCTTTGTATATCCCGCACGCTTATTAGGTATCTAACTTGCAGTCAGCATGCGTCAAACAAATATCGCGCGATATCTGCTGTCAAAACGAGAAATTATATGATGCAATTTACGTAGTGGCGCTAAATCTACCGCGAAAAGTGCATTTTACACACAATAGACACGCAATCGACATACATGATACCAATTTTTTATTGCAATTAGCCACCGGTCGCGCAGTGATCGCATGGTTGTCGCTGTCTGAGAATTTTTAGGTAGTAACCCCGCCATTAGCAATATAGTGAGGAAATATGGAAAACATTTTTCTTCCAGGCTCACTCAACTCCAACGCCAGTTTTCTCCATTGTTGTACAACGAGACAGTAATAAATACTGCAGCGTCAGTGCCAGATGCTCTCAAGCTTTTGGCGACATTGGCAGATATTGTTGATCAGCCCACGTTCATTGAAATAAGCAGTAAGCAACAATGTTCATTATTAATATATTTTACTAAAGGTACAAACGGATATATTAAACTAAAATTTAGTGAAATTAAATAAATGTTTTTACAAGCTAAAATACAAGTAAGTAACACAAATGAAAACCAATTAGCGTAATTTATACACATATATTGAGTTGAACGTTTATGAATTGTGACCATTGTAACGGATGGTATAAAAAATTAAATCTGCATCTAAATTACTTATAAGAGTCACCATACATGAGAGTCATTTAGAAAAACGATTTATTAATACCTACCTAAACAGTAGTTTAAAATCTTTCGTCTCCTTCATTGTTTTCATTTCACTTCTTGGATAAACTGAAGTTCTGAGGGATACTTTTCTCAACTTATCCGCTGCCAAAATGAAATTTTAGAAGAATTTTAATTTCTTTTACAGAAAACGGTCTAAGAGTACAAGATTTATTTAGAAATCCAGCTCGAGTGAAGAGATATTTATCATCGCATTTAAATATAACCGATGAAGTTGCGAGTAGCGTAATGAAATCCGAAATCAGCTTGCAAGGTGTAAGTTTCATATAAATATCGATACTTTTAGGAATGTTCCAAAAGATCTTGAATACAATTTTTTTCTTTAATTTTAAATATTTGCTGAAATGTATCTCTCTAATGCACGAAGGCAATTTACTTTATGTTTTAACTTAGGTAAATGTATTCGTCCATAGTAAAAAATATCAGCTAGTGTTTATTTTTTTTAAATAACGACATTTGTTTATAGTAACAATCTGTACGCACATATTTCAACCTTAATATTTACAAAATTAAAACTAAACATTATCTTATATAATAGACTTCCTTAAAATTGCCACTTAGAAAGCTGTCATTGCTTAGGGTTGCCAGCAAACTGGCAACAATACCTCTGGTTTCTAATATTTTTAAGCAACTGATCGAACTGATATTATTTGTGGTTTACTATATTTATTCGTTATTAACACGATGCTGCTGTAAAACCTGATGATGGTTGTTATCAGCGCGTTTTTGAGGGGCTCCGGGATCTACGGAACGCAACCGGAGCCCCTCTCACGCTGTGCCGAAGCACACTTCTCAGGGGAGGCAGTCACAGAGCCCCTTGTCCTCGCAGTGCCTCCTCCTCGACAGCGCGGACCACACGCGCTGGTCCGCGTTGAATTGCCTCCTCGGGGTCGCGTGGATGGACGACTAGAGCCCCCACTGCAAACGGCCGCGACCCCGAAGGACCCTTTAATTGCCTGTTACGACAGACGGGGAACACCGTAGCCTTGTATGGCAACAACAAGGCAACAACAATAAAGTTGATTTTTACAGTTGAAGTTTGATCATATTTTAGCTTGGAGAAATATCGACATTTGTTTTTGTACATAATTGTAATTCGCAAGGTAACTACATTACATTTAAAAGACTGGTTTTAGGGATCGAGGTACTATAATTACCTTTGTAGAATTTCGGAGATGCAACTGAATCTTTGTGCAAAACAGAGCTTTTTCTGAAATTTTTTTTTCGAGATTTTTTCGCCATTCATGTTTCCGCGTTTAAGGATTTCAAGAAAGAGTTGAAGTTGTACGTATCCAAATATTTAACTTTAAGTCTTCTTAAATATCGCGATCCAGGTCACAAAACACACCAAAAGTCCAAATAGATGGACTCAAACACATGTTGGTTAAACTTCGAAGCTTGAGGCGGAAAATAGCTTAGGTATAATAATTAATTTTTATCGTTAAAAAGATTGACTCTATAAAGCTTGTGGATTATTTTCAGTTAATTAAAGGTAACTTAGACAGTTGTAATGTAAAAACATTATCCGAAATGTTATTGATGAAGAACAACGAACATATAAAATACTTAGCTGGCAAAATATGTTCAGTACCAAAGAATGAAGTGTATAAGATACTTACTGATCTTTTAACTAACATCGATTTTGACAAATATATTAAAATGGTAAGTTTTATGCATACATTTTATAATCAAATATACAAAAATTAAAGATTTTTGTACACTGTAGTTTTTATAACTGATAAAAGCAGAAAAAAAAATACAGTGGGTTCAGCTTTTGACAAATTGCCAGCTTTCTATCACGATTTATAATTTCCTACTCTTTATTTATCAGCGTCGTGTCATCTAGAAATTAAGATAAGTTCCTAAGTGACCAAGCGTTAAATTTAATAACGATAAAAAAGGTTATTTAACTTCGTAAAAATACTTGAATTTAAGATTTGTGAGAATTCTAATAGATTGTATAATTCATCCATCACTGTAACGAGGAAACGATATTTTGTTATGGATAATGTTATTTAATGTTTATCTGTAACTTTTTTGTATGTGTATGTATGTAACTTTTTTATAATAATGCTTTTCTAAATAATGATATTTACTTGTAAATATAATTGTAATTAACGATATTTACTTGTAACGATAAATATCGTTACTTAGAAAACACAATAAATAAAAGTATTTAAAATAATCTGAGGTTTTATTAATAAATGTCTTGTATTTCTGTAGATAGGAGAAATGGTTTATAAATTGACTGGAAATTATGGAATAACGCAACTAAGTGAAACGGTAATGGCGGTATTACGCATAACTAATTTACGAACCTTTGTGCCGCCCGAACTATTGAATATAATACAATATGGGGAAGTGGAATTCAGTTACTTCGATATAACTTTGTTAGTACATATTGCATACTTTTCCACGAATTTTAACTTTTGGGAAAATATTAACTTTTATTCAAATTTCAGCGTTAATAAACTTATGGATCTATTTCAACCTACATTTGGTGATACTAAAGCGTATCAAGCTTTACGAGATTTCACGGACACCGCTGTGATTGGGCTTCAATATCTGAATAAATTTTTAACCAAAGCTAATTATATTGAATCTGTAGAGGACTCCACAAGGTTAATACTAGGACAAGTTGACAACAAATTAGATATCAATAAGAATCTACAAACAATTTCTAAAAAAGTTAATAATATTATGGAAGCAATTGAAGAAGTAACTGTAGGTGACACTACTATTGATGTGTTTGAAACGTAAGTGCTTTTAAAATAATTGAATTTAACATTAGAATGTTCAGGAGTTGATGATGATGATGAATACTTAATTTATTGAAATGTTTTTTTAATTAAATGAAATATAAAATAAAGAAATGACATGACTGATTCACAGTAAAAAAACGAATTTACAAAAGCTGGATAGTAGTTTTATTTTCTTCACTAATCTTTCTCACGTGTTCTTAATTTAAATCCTAAAGAATGAAACAAAGTGTCTAATTACATGAAAAAATATTTTTGTACCGCAACCTGTGAATATGACGCAAAAGTTAAAATACATACGTACTAACATACAAAATACATTAAAAATGAAAATATTAACATACAAAGAAAATACTTTCGTATCCTTTTTTGTAGACTATCCAAGCTCGCCAATTTTGTGTATAAATGGCTACCAAATACTTCAAAACATGAGGTACTATTCTACTCTACATTATTAGCAAAACTTCTTGAAGGAGCCAATAAAGTGATTGTAATTAATATGCATATAGAACAAGTGGCCTATAATGCGTCCTTGAGGAACCCCGACGCAGTTAAAATATTAACAAAATTGCCGCCAGCCATTATAGGGAAGGGTTTTGAAGCTTTATCTGATGCAGATAGAATACAGGTATATTTTTTAAATTTATGTTTGTGTCTAATTATAAAGTCTACGATGTGGATTTGGAAGTATGTATATAAAATGCTTGGAAAAAATTCCCTTGGTTATGAAAATAATTTCCGAACAAAGTACCAACTTTTGAAATACATATAGTATGTACATACACGAAATAATACCTTTATTGATGCACATAATATCAAAGGTACAAAACCATATCCACACATCTTTTAATCTTTGTAATCTCGCCTTTATCCTAATTTTATCTATAAATTGGTAATAATTTCTAAATATTCTTGTCAGATAATGACTTCAAAGATGAGCAACCCAGGGCAAATGTTTTGCGACTCTAATAAGCTCCAAAGTTTTTTCAAAATTTCCAAAGAAGAATCTTACACTTTAAAGAAGCAACTCTGCACAGATATTTGGAAGAATTTTGTTTCCGATTTAATCCATTCTTTTGGTATTTCTGACGTGAAAGACAATGTAAGTACTAAGACATTATTTACCATTTAAAAAAATGGCTAACAGCTGTAGGATACGCGTAAACTCAGTGTTTCCTAGCGATTTTAAAATATTACTGGACTTAAAGCAAACTAAAAAACAAGGATTACGATGTTTTCTATAGTTTATGCAGATTAATTGCTCTGACATGATTCTTTCGATACAACAAGCCAAATCATTATTTTGTCCAGAGCTGAATGCGAATTATCCAAGTTTATCCGATCCTCGTGAATTCATCACTCAAATTCGAATTATTTAATGATTTCAAGACAGATTCTGTGCTTCTTCTGTTTGTGGATCGGATATAATAATCGTCGTTTCATACCTTTCTTCGCTATTGCACGTTACTCAACAATATCTGAACTAATTTTGATAACTTCTTCAGTTGTGTTATTTTATACTCCGATGAATGTTTAATCGAAATGTTTAGTTATTGACATAATTCTTATGTAACGTTGTACGGAAATTTTGTTGGAAATTATTAACTATGCTCAGGTTTTGAATTATTAATACTATTACCGGATTCGATTTAACAGTAAAAGTAATTAGAAACAGTTTAAATAGATTATGTACATATTTTGTCTTTTTTTAATCGTTTATGTAAAATGCTATAATTTTATTTATTTGTCCTTGTGTTAATTACATTTTTGTTAAGTGTAATGTAACCGTTTGTGCCCGAATAAAAAATTATACGATTATTACCGAAGGTAACGGTAAAATATAATTCCTTTCATTCATTAATTTATTTTTCTATTTCCATTAGTTCCATTCCATAATTAGAAATCAGTAACTTTAATGGAATCGACGATCTCATGGTACGTCTTTCTGTCACAGCAGTTTTCTCAGAAACTAATTGACACAAACAGTGAAATTTTAAGCTGTTATAGCCCAAAAATGCCCAGATGAAGATCTAAAGACAGACATTAAGTTTTAAAATGAAATTTTAACTTTTAGAGGCTTTTGAGAATTTAAATGGAAAGGAATAAAATTTCTTTCGCAGTCACCATGTGGGATATTGTTCAAGTTGATATAATATAATGCAAGTTCTTTACATAATGTGACTTTGCATCACTGTTTTTAAATTTTTTGGAAATCACGTAACAATAGTCAGAGATGTGATTTATTTGAAATACATCTATTTAAAATGCAAATACAAAATGTAAAATACCTATTTTTATTTTGCATTTGAAATACTTTTTTTCAAAATGCATTTTATATTTTATTTGAAATAATTAGTATTTGTAAAACGCAAAACGGTTTTGTTAATTTTTTTAATATATATTTCGTATTACTACCTGGAAACACTTCCAGGTCTATTTTCGTTTGGTGGAATGATTATGAAGCCACATAGACGCAACATAAAAGATGAACTCTTCGAACAAAACTAGTGTTCAAATCAGTGAAATAAGTATTTTATTTGAAGAAAGTATTTTAAAAATAACTACTTTGTATTTAAATACTTTTATTCAAAACCATTTCGTATTTGTATTTGAAATAAAAAAAGAACTAACCATTTTCATTTAGTATTTAAATACTTTTAATAAACTATTTTGCTCTGACTCTGAATAGCTTATCGTCCACCTTATCTCCAGATGTTACTACTTTGAAAAAAGTAAAAAATTCATAAGCATTATGAATAAAATTTGTACCTTTGTACATTGAAGGAAAATAAACAGGTGCATTATGTTAGATATTTTCTTTTTACACAAAGAGAAAGTTCTATGGCAAACTTTGTTTTGCGGTTTGGGTTTTGAACAGTAATTACGAATGTACGACTTGCTTTTGGCCGTTTTTTAAACCGTACCTAAGATTAAAGATTTAATTTCTTAATACTTAATAAACTTATTTACAGATTAACGCAATGGCATCTCTATTGGTGCAAGAAACTCTGGGCAAAGACACTAGCGATAGTCTTTATACAATTGACTATGATTTTGCAGTACTAAAGAAATTTTGTAAAGATTTAATCACAATGGATTCTGAAATAAAGTCGGAAATGGATTGGAGCCAAATATTAAACTTAACCAACGACTCCGACTTTATGAAAATCGTTCACGAGAAAGTTCATTTAAGAAAACAGATATTGTGAGTACATATATTATTTAGGAATACTTGGATATATATAGGAATGCTTAGATGGTTCGGACACATAGAAAGAATGTGTGATGAAAGACTGACGAAGAAAATGTACAGAGCGAAAGCGAGTGGTAAAAGAAGTCAAGGAAGACCAAGGTTGATTTATGAAGATCAATTAACCAAAGTGTTAGCTGACAGGAATGTAAAAAGTACACCACATACCTAGGTGAAAATGTGTGGGGAGAATGATGAGATTTGAGAAGGCCCAAGAAGTATGCAAGGACCGCGATGCTTAGCGCTGCGTTTTCTCTGCCTACCCCGTTAGGGATGCAGCTTGAAGATATGTTGTTGTTATTGTTGTATATATTATTCCTCAGAGGTGTTTTCGTTCACTATTACCATTGATATCATTAGATTATCTTTCCAGTAGATGGTGGTGTGTACATTTTTTATCCTCAACGATTACATATTGAAAAATAGCACACACACAACATTATTCAGAATAAAATATAGTATCTGTATAATTTTGTTTTAGAATAACAGTTCACGGTGCTCTCGCTAAGGAAATCGTAAAACAAAATCCAATCTTACAATACAAAATAAATCCAGTCTTAATTGACATGACAACACTAGTAGAAGGCATCAATAAACAACTTGATTTAACACCTGTAGACTCAACAAGAGAGTTTAAGAAGATGTATCCGTTGATATTGGAGACCATATTGAAGACTGCGCTCGACGAAGAGAAGGTAGGTAAGACAAATGACATTAACACAAAGATAATTCTTATCACCAGGGGTGTAATTGCGTAGCTTCTTCTATCGGCTTAAATGACCAATTAGACATTTTAAGCTTGTGATTTATTTTTAATACGAGAACACCGAATAAGGGATAAATTAAGTAAGTCCATTTCCAAACAATGGAAGGTACGCAATTAGGCTACATTTAAAAAAATTGTACTAGGTAAGAATTTCTGAAGGGTCAATGAACAGACGTGCAGAGAGGATCATTACCTAATGTCATTTTCGATTTTGTCAAATCATTAATCTTATTATATACTTGTCTAATCATTATGCGTTTGAAACAAGTTTAAAAATCTGCTATGGGTTGGTTTTTTAGGTATTTGAACAATAAAAACGAATGCCGGAACTTAAAAATAGTGATTTCAATCTAGTAAAAAGCAATTTAATGTGATAATGAGTAATGAGAGAAACTACAACCAATAACGTTACCACACGTTACTATTGGAACATTTCGTACTGAGATCTTAAAATATGTACTTAAAAAATAAAGTATTTTACCTAAAATTGAGATTTCTATTTTAGGTAAAAATACCCTATGTATCGACTATTTCCTTTCAGACGTACAAATCGCTATCAACACACAGCCAAGATATTGTATGTAACGGCGTCAAAAATGCAGCATCTTATTTGGTGTTTCCATCGAACATAACTGAAGAAAGTCTATTAAGTGTTTTATGCAACGCTACAATAGCAATTGAGAATGGCTTAAAAGCAAATTCTCATATTGCAAAAGCTGTAAGTGAAAATAGATCTCTTAAACCCACTATATTTACGATTGAAAAAATGAAACAAGTGTTATTCGAATGATTTAGATCACTGTCATTTTTTCTCGTATGCGACAATCTACTTTTGATCAAATGCCATTTGTATTACATGAAGTTTATTTGCTAAAATGCTTCATTGTTAAATTTATTTTAATTCTTAAACTCATCTTGTTTTATACATTGCGTAGACTCAGGTTTTGTCTTGCGAAAACCCATTTCATGTGATGAGTTCTTAAAATTTGTAGCTATCCTGTCCTAAATTTCAAAACCACTTTTAATATCTGTTTTTTTTTTAAATATCAGTGACATCATGGGTCTTTGATGAAATAAAATAGCACAGATGTAATCACTAGTTAACTATTTTGTTATTATTGTTTTATTGCGCACGCGCTCCATTGACATCTCGTTTTATCGTCTCCCCTCTCCCCTCCTTCTCTCCTCTCCTCTGCTCCTCACCGCTCCTCTCCTCTGTCTGCTCACTGCTCATCTCCCTTGCCTCACATCTCATATCTTCATAATCTTTGATAGATTAGTAGTTTTGAAATTTTGGCTGGATTGAATAAAAACTGCAAGAATTTATCAAATTGTTTTTAATCCTGACTACAACTTTTGCTTTTTCTGAAATCTTTAGTTACCTACAGCCTATAGCTAATTCCAAAAATATAGTTACAATATAATTTTTTAATCTTACTTTATTGCAGATAAAGATCATAACAAATTCCACGAAGGGTCCTTTTGATGAAGTCCAATGGACCAAACTTATTAATGGACTTAAACAAATCTACGTAAAATTAGATAGAGATTATCCCTTTTTGTTTGAATTTAATAATTACGGTATGCACGAAAATGTGCAAAAAAGTGTAGAAAACTTGATCAAAATGGGAAAGTATTTTTGGTTTGGCATACATAATATTCATAGAAGTTTACATCTAAGGTACGCTAATAGATGGAAAATGTCAAACCCAAGCAATTATTGCTCAATAATATTGTAATATTTGTTTGGTTTTGATTGCTTCAATAACGAAATAAATAATTTTATTTTCAGCGTTAAATTAGCATTTCGACTTCTGGACTTACTTGATCGTGGAATATTTGGCATAACAAATGAGAACTGGCTCAAAATAAAGTATAGTATACACTCTGTCAGTGGACCATTAAGTGTGTTCGATGAGTTCATTAAATTGATTACTGGTAATTACGTTTCTGAAATGTCATTAAAAACAAAATATTGTGAAATAACAGTAAGGATAGAAAATATTTTAACCTTTCTGTTATATTTCTCAGTAGGTTTATAACTTTATGTTATTAACTTACATTTCAAAATACTAACAAAGAAAGAACAATTAAATTCCGTAGTGCTTTAGCAAGCTTTTAGTCTAATTGATTATTAATTAATTAGATTAGCGAAATTTATTTTATTCTCTTAAAATGTCACTTGCGTTATGAGATTTGAAAACTACTTCTTTTGTCCTATTATTAAATTTGTTTCAAGTCCTAATATAGATTAAACAGATACCTAGAATTGTTTGACTTCACTAATTATAAGTCCTATGTCATTATTGATACTGATTACAAACGATAATTATTACGGCGGTGAGAATTTAAAAGGCAAGTCCCAAACCGTACAAAGAATCTCAAAAATATAACAATAAAAAAAAGTATTTTATTTGCAGAACTGTCAAAAATTGAAAACAGCGTCCCAGAACCTAGTTTTAATCTACCACTGAGTACTGTTACTGCTCTGAGAAGTATCATTCCAAACATACCACAACTTATTATCGATGAAGTTAATATTATGGTCGAAGATAACACCGATGTAAGTGAATCTGGACGCTTTACTTAGTTCCTTAATTCTTTCCTCTAGCATTCACTTTCAAATAGAGATATATGAACGAAACATTTTGATTTTTAAGGGGAAAAATTCAAAATCAATCGTGAAACAAAACTGCAAAAGAGATAATGTCAAAGAATAGTAATGAACACTTACAATTTTCAATCGTCAGAAGTAACATGTGGAAAACTAGTGCACTGATGCACGATACTAATCATCAACATTATACTTATCCTTCATAATCGAAGACACTAACAGTTTATTATGAATCTAGTGAAATAGATAACGACTAATACGATAGGACCTGTGATTAAAAATTGCAACTCGATTTCTCTTTATACAATGCAATATATTACGTTTGAAAGTTGAGAGTAGTCAATTAATAGATCTGTATTACACACTTTAACAGCTGCTATTAGTTTTCATGTCTCTATTATATTTCATTCATATGTATAATGGTTTTTTCCAAATGTATCTTTTACATATTTTTTCCAGCTGGAAACCATAATTTCAATAATGAATGCCGATCCTCCATGGCCATGCTCAAATGCCAGCATATCGAATTTCTTAAACTTATCGCCTAATTCCAAGGAAGCTGTTAAAGCCATGGAAAAAATATTTTGTATGGACGAGAACTTCCGAGAAGAATGGGTAGATTATATAAAAGTGAATAATTTGACCTTCTTTGTAAGTATAATTTTATCGTTTGATTTGAATTCGATTTTACCATTCATACATGAATTACCTAAATAATGACTTCAATGTGGATGTCATATCAAGATAGCATCGGGAAAATGATTAAAAACTAGATGTAAAATAATAAGATACGATACCCGATTTCACCAACGCTGTCTAAATCTTCACATAATGATGTACCACCTAGATTAAAAGGACTCCTAAACCATTTCTTAGACAACATTCATATTCAGTAACCTAACGATTTCCTAGTAATATCAGACATAGTTATGTGACACTTTATTGATTCCATAGTGAATATTTCGTTTCCAAAAGTTTATCGATGAAACAGATATTATTGTTTTACTGCTAAATTTCTATAATAATGTCAATAATCAATTATACTCCATATTGTCTAAAACTAACACACAAAATTGTCACGTAGTGTTATGGGTTCGAAAATCGAATTTGTAAATTCAGGGGATATTTTAACTACATAGGCACTTCTAACGTTTTGTGAAACGCAAAATCACTATCCTATCCTTTTTTTATTGGTTCGCTAAGAATAGGGCTTTTGTGAAATCGGGCATCAACAGGACACAATTTTTTTTCTAAATTTATTTCGCCTTCAATGGAATCTTCTTATTATTTTAGAACATCAGTAATTGGAATACAACAGACTATGAGGACCACGTGTTTCTTAAATTTTCATCCTTATTTGACTCATTCGTAAAAGACATTGGCAGACTAAAAGATACTTTACAAGAAGCCTTCGAAGATTCATCTGATAAACAACGTATAACATATATGTCAGCTTGGAAATACGTCGTTAACTCTCTTAATACAACCAACAGGGATATTACATTGAGGTAAAAAATCACAAAAACAAAAAATCTCACAACGGATTTAATTATACGAAAACAGCGGGTTATTCACAAACGTCGGAGACTCAACTTTCCGTTTCCGACAGGAAATCTTTCGTTGATTTTGTATATACGCGCTTCACAAATCCGAAATCGTATTATATTTATATTATATATTTGTATATCATATTACATATAGTCGTATTCACAAATCCAAGCCGTCGGATTCAATTTATGCTTTTCGATGATCGGCCTTTCCGCCATGGAAAGTTTCCGATGTTTGTGAATAATCCCCCAGATCTTCGATCGTCTACTGTCATGCCATTACCTCAGTAGGATAGGGCTCAAGAATGCTAGCTTATTTTGGGAGACCTTACAATACGAAGAAAAAGTATAAATAACATACGACGACTTACGAAAGGTTCAAAAAATATGTGTCTTAATTAATATGAGTTCTGTTACTGCTTATAGCATTTAATTAAACATGTTTATCGTAGTCTATGAATCTATGGAATTTCTCCCTCAAAGGGTACCTGACTATGTATGCAGCAATTATAAAATCACTATGATTTCAGCATATCTTACATACATATCTTCACGCTGTATCTCTAATGGGGTAGTCACAGACGACGGAGCTTCCTCAAATCTTATCATTCTAATCATACATCTTCGCCTAGGTATGCGAATGCTTTCGACATTTCCGTTAGCTAATACTCTGGCTATTTAATCTTCATAAGTCAACCTTGGTCTTCCTTGGCTTTTTTTACCTCTCGCTTTCACTCTGTAGATTTTCTTCGTCAGCCTTTCATCACTTCTTTTTACGTACCCGAACCATCTAAGCATTCCTTTCATCATTTTTACAATAACACCGTCGTACAACCTTTATGCTGCGTATCTCTTCATTGCTTATTTTGCCCACAAGGGTGACACCGCACTTTCTAAGAGATCGCATTTCTAGTGCATTTATTTTACCTTCACTCGATTTCGGGCATATCCGTACAATAAAGTTGGAACCAACACCGCATTGTATATGGCTTCTTCGGCTGAGTTAGATATATTCATACTGCCTACTAATGCGGATAGAACACCGTTCACTATATTATCTGTCGTCTCTCCACGTCCAACTCACATCTTCCATCCCTCGAAAACGCACTTCCCACATAAACAATTTCGTTCACTTGTTCAGCGTATATTATTTCTGATAAAGACGAAACTTCTATCTCGTTTTGGAGAAGTCATCTAAATTTAAAAGAGTATTTTCATCTGTAGTAGGATCGCATCATATTTTATAAGTTAGGTTAGTGATTTACATTTTAAGTTTTTTTTTAGAAATTTTTTCAAAAAATTGGACACGGCACTGAATTCCATCAATGCTTCATCAGCACATGAATCATTACCATTAAATATCCTATGGGAAGAATATGTTAAATGTAATACAACAGAAGAATGTAGGAGTCAAGGAAGAACCACTTGGAAGTACTCACTGAAGTTCCTTTCAGTTACGTTTGAAAATATTGCAGAAGATTTGTTTAATTACTTTACAGAAATAAATGGTAAGTTTCTCTCTCATAAAAATAATGAATCAGGCATTCATACCAATCATATAGTTCCAGATATTGCACTAAGTATTTTAATAAATATTGTACAATGAATTGGGGAATGCCCAATAACATGAGATATTTATGGCTCATAAATCTATGTTAACTGACCACCTGTCTAATGGGACAGTCATCGTAATAATAGACAGAATATATAGAATTTTCAATTATTCGAGGGCATTTGTGCAACGCTACATAGATACTCTTTTTATTATATTTTACAAATTGTTTGAAAATATCTAGTAGGTATGTATTTTATAACAAAATAGACGGTGACCAAGGATAAATCTATATTACCGGGAAAGAAAGGAGAAAGGAAGCAAAGTTAATTTTTGTGCATAACACTTTAAACCTTGTCTCCATGAAGTAAATTAACGTACTAATTAGATACTCAAAACTTCGACTCAAAACGATTATTGCATCTTCCTGAGAATTCTCGAAAAATCTCGAGCATTCTCGAAAATTCGTGCCACTGTCGGCTGCGATCTAATTCGTACATTAATTAATGGAGACATGGTTCTAAATGTTATACATAAAAATTCACTTCACTTCCCACATCTTTTCTTGTAATGTAGTACAATGTACATCGACTCTACTGGACAGACGAAAGGACGTATGAATTATCTTACTAGGATTTCGTTTTTCCTTTTTAGGTACTGAATCTTTAAAAATAATAATTATAAAAATCAATTTCCTGAAGAAAAATACCCAGAATTTACTTTGGAACTTTCTCTTTTCAGAAACCAATTCGAACCTTCTTCAACTACTTGGATTCACGAGGAGCACTGGTCTATATATATTATACGATAGATTGCCAGACTTTGCGGGGGCACTCCTCAACTCGTATTCTGACTACGGTTTTATGAATCAGGTAGGTTAAAAAAGGCGTGTAGTAGCTAAAAGCAAAGCCAATAGTACTTGCAGTATATGTTGGTTATGAAATAATGGCACCTATTTGCAACTTTGCACTAATTGACTATTTGATTTTGATTTCAACTTAAAATATACCTATCGCAACATTAAAATTTTATGAGCATAGATAAGGAAAACGTCTAACATTCTTCACAAAGTTGGCGTGAAAATAGGGAAGAAAAGTGACAAACTTTGCCATTAGAGGCACTGACATAGTTTGTTTCTTGAATTTCTTGAAAAAAACCTTTTCTTGAAACTTCTTTACTTCCAGATTCGTCGAGCCTCGCAGTCACCATTCTGGGATTGCGAAGCTGTATTGATGTCACTTGTCCCTCCACCAGGTAGCCGTATTGACATGGATACAGTTAAAAAAGTCCATCCCTATGTGTGCCCTTCATTTTTGCATTGGCTGTCTCTACCTAGAGGAGAAAACACGCTGTTGGACTTGATCGCTAAGCCTGTAAGTATTTGTAGTTATATATACATTTGTAGTTATATATAAACTCCACCATCGTTATTCAGTTCCAATTAAATTACTTAAATTTCTCTAAAATGTACAGGTATATCAAAATGACAATTCAATCTGAAAGAGTTTAACATATTTTTACAAATTAATAAGTTCTGATAAATAATTTGTTTCAGCAATATTATTTTTACACATTAGAAGCGAAAAATTTAACAAGCAACTTTGAAGATGCGTTCATAAAATCTACTAAACTTGCACAGTTATTAACGAATGTAATAAAGAAAAATATTACTTTACTGACCGAGGATGATATAAAACTTAATACCGTAGAAAAGAAATTAGAAAACTTGGTTAATACTATTATAACTTATAAAATGAATGTCACTGACCCGTCTTATATTCTGTTCAATGAAGTGAATAGGAAACAATATATTTCATTCATTTACTTAACAAAAATTGTAGTGATTATAAACAAACTGGCGACAGCTATTGAAAATTTTAAAATAGCCGAAGATGACTTAAACAAATACGAATCAGATTTACAAGCTATTAAAAATATTTTCAAGAGAAAGCCGGCAGAAACGATAGCTTTACATTTCGACCTACTAACAGACGTTATTTGGACGGATGAAGAAGATTATTCTTTAAGCGATGCAATAGACATAATGTGTGATAATTTAAAAATCAATGTCTTTAAAAATATTATAGCTGATGATGATAGAATTAAATTACAACTATGTTCTAAAAACTACAAAGTAATATATGACATAGTACAAGAAGATATTGGTGATCGGAAACAAGCTAGAGACAGTCTGTTAAATCTAGTTGATATTCTCGAAAGTGATGATATTAATATTACAAACATATTTGATTTTTTTAAAGACAGGTATGTTTATTTCTTAGCAACTTTCTTTACATCTTCTATATTCCACAATTTTGAAAGAGATCTTGAAAAAGAATTTAACAATGACAAAATGAACTATCTATTTCGGATTAGTTTGTTTTCTGTTGATTAAAATGCTGAATGACCATTCAAATCTCGTTAAATGTATTGTCAATATGTTAAAAGGAGCGCTCGTATTGTGATACATAAGCATTAAAATTTTAAAAATGTTCACAGAAAACAGTTGACAAACTATCTAAAGAAATCAATCAAGTATTCCTATGATCTTGGTATACCCATCTATCTCAAATATTTGCAAAGTAACATGCAACACTACAATATTATATTGAGTTTCCTCTCTGGAGATGATTGGTGGACGGAGTTGAGACAATTGTATAACGGACCCATTGCAAACCAATTTTTAGATGATGTGGAGAAAAGTTTTGTAATCGCTGAAGAATTTTTGTCCAATCTTGATAGGATACATGTAAGTGTAATTGTTATTACAGTTAAAAAAGCAATTAATGTACAATGTATCTTACTAATATCTGAATCTTATAAACTTATTCTCAATATTTTTTTAGTTAGTCCGTTTACTTAGAGACATTAACGTCAATGATACGGAAATCTTCTGTCTCCCAAACATTACGCTATCTGAATACATTCCGGATAGTAGTGGAGCAATATCCAAGTTAAAATATCAGCTGTGTAACGATGATAAAACTGAACTGTTCAAAGAATTGCCGCCACTTACATTCGCATCACAAGTGAGTACCATGTGTTGTACTAATTGAATAATGTCTAGAGAAGAACACCAATTTTTTGAACCCAAAATATTCTGTGAGCTTGTACTATGAAGGAGAAGAATAAATAATAAAGATCAAGTTAATTTATAAAAGTCCGATTTTTAAATTGTTATGGACAACGCCAGTCAAAAAGATGGTCAATAATCGGAAATCCAAATAAATCTCATTATTTTTCTTTTTGTGGTCTGTGAGGAGAATGATGAGGTTCAAGGAGGTGAAAGAAGTATGTAAGGACCGCGAAGCTTGACACTCTGTCCTCTCCTACTACCCCGGTAAGGTGACAGCGTGAAAATATGTGTTTATGTTTGTATGTATGTATAATATGTATGTATTTTTTTTTCTACAGTTCCATAATCTGGTTAAAACTTAATTCTTCTAATTTCCTCATGTCCGTCTGTCTGTCTCTTGATTTATTCCATAGTCTTTACACCTATTAAGCAATCCCAGAATTAAAAAACAAAAAATTATGTGACGAATTTTTGGACTCCATTTTTTTAATTAACTTCTTGTCATGCTCTTAGGTAGTTGTTTTTAACACTTATCATCATTTTTACTCTAATTGCATTATTTATCAAATAGCTCTATATTCTCTGACAGGGTTATGATATGGATCTAACACTGTCCAAAGAAATAAACTATACATCTTTAGAATTCGATTTAAACACCGTTGAATCAAGGCTGGAGAAGATTAAGAATGGTCCTACAAACCCTCAAAGACCACACTGGATCACAGAGGAAAATATAATGAAGCTGAAAGTAGCTGCAGTTCGCTTGTTATCTAAAGACACGTTAACAAAGATATCATTTGGTATTTTAAGCAACATTATCGATGCAAGTACATTGTTCTTAAACAGCAGGTATGGTATAAAATATTCATGACATAATAAGAATATAAACTCTTCGTAGTGTAAACCAAAAGCGACGCAAATAAAAAGCCAAGGGCCAATTTTTGGCCGAAGCCAATCGCTAGGCTGCTGTTTCGATAAAAAGAGCGCTACAATTTTGAAATAGACTAGATGACTGCTCTGAAATGTGGTATATTTTATATATTGTATTAATATAATGAAACATTTTGAATACAATTGAATTAAATCTAATCGACATTCAACTGACAAAAACTGAGTTATTGGATTTAAAACTTTAATAGTGGGAACAGAGAGAGGATGAGCTAGATGGAGATAGCGTTACTTAGCTGTGACGTCACTAAGTCACAATGACATTACGCAGCGCTAGGAGTGACAGAGATAGAACTTATCCCCACTCTGTTCCCACTACTAAAGTTTGAAAGCAAATAACTCTTGTTTTTCATAATATTTCGACTACTCTTTCACAGTTCGGTGTATGATTGAACCCATCTTTTAACTAAGTTGTAAAGCTTGACATTGTTTTCTATCTTATTTGATGTCAATGTGTGTCGTATTGGCAGAAAGGCCATGTGCGCGCCATAGGTCATACTTTTCTGTCTTTTTATTACGTCTATGAGAAGTAACTACTCCTTACTTCTTGCATATAAATAAATCAATAAAAACAAATTTTAATGGCAGTTTAATCATTGCATAAGCAACAGTCTATATATAACATCCCAGTGATGGGTACAAACCTTTTCTGAGAGAAAAAGTGGGTCACTTTTCAGATCAGACACAGACCATTTCCTTCATAAATAAGTCAAGAAAATGGCAAATTATTCTGTACATCACACTACGCAAGCCCAGTGTTATGTATAGAAAATAGATTGGGGATCAAATCCGTAGGTGACAATATAACTGGTTACTTTAAAACAAGCTCTCATCGAGTCATGATTTTTAGATCCCCTTCCTCAATAAAGGTGTTCGTGATCAGGTAAAATTGATCTATTAATAAATGTTTGTGATTGCAGCCATTGTACCCTTTGTTCGCAATTTACTGCATGGTTCAAACAAATGAACTTACATCTATTCAAGAAACAGGAGTATGACAACCTTTTGTGTCATATGCATGAGATGGATTTAGAAGATATTCATCAGACGTTGAAGAATGATTTTCACTGGGACATGACTTTTAGAGAGGTAAAATATTTTGAATTCAGGATGATATATATAATTATACATACGTATATATAAATCTATTAAAATTGTATGATTCCAGATTACGCATTAAGTTTGTACAGGGTATGTCACAAAACAAATTGAGAAATATTCAGTGATGCTAAAACTCCAATATAATGGACAAGTTCATTTGCTGGAAATGGGCTTACATAATAGTTTATTCATTCTAACGTTTCCAGTGTAAAAAAAATATCTGATAATAGAGAATGTATCTAAAATGTCAAATTGATATTGATATTCAGTCAACGTAACTAAATGTAAGTTACGCAATATGGCAAAAGGAATTGCAAAATACCTTGAAAAGTTGAAATAGAGTTGACTGGTATAAAATCAATTTTGAATCATCTTTGGTCACGTCTTACCTTTTATTAACTTACCTTCTCTTTGTCAAGCGCAGTCTTCAATATGGCCTACCTTTAACCGGAGTTCAATTGGATCCCTGAGAAATATACTAACTCGCACTAGCTAGTCAGTTTATTCTAAGTTCTAAGAATGAATAACACGGTACGGTAACAACATAACTTATGCCCGATTTCGCCAAAATCCGACTATGAAATTTTAATCGTTAGCGGACTCCTATGTGGTTTTAGGAGTTCGCAAAGTATTAGGGGACCGGTGAAATGGGCCATTATTTTCTTATTACATCTCCCAAATATCCTTTCGAATTTAAAAGAATTTAGGATGGTAACTCGAGGTTTTACGACGCTTACGAGAGTTTTTGTTTCATTTCCAGTTGGTTTCAAGCCGAAATTACACGAAGTATGAATTAAACAAGTCAATAAATCAGTTCCTAGAGCAAGTGAAACTGCACGTGCTAGAAGATATAAATGCTAATAGCACTAAACTGTCAGAATGTTTAGCTCATAACGTCTCTAGAAATGTATTTGGGAACATTACTTTGTAAGTATTCATGGCTTTTACAACCAGTTCATGATATCGTTCGCATGAAGTCAAGTCTCAATGATTTGGGTTGTATATATGGTAGTATAGTTACAATTATCTTAATTATTCCAGATTCATAAAAGTATTAGCAAACACAGCAAAACTTTTAAGAGCTGAACTACCTCACCTTCAAGATGTAGAAGGTATTACCGAGGTACCATTTCTAAAACAACTGTCATCTGAAGTAGCACATAAACTTGATATTTGGAAACCTCTGAAACACTATTTGAAGACAGATAATAATTTTATAGATGAACTAATAAAAGCCACTGATGACAAAGAATTTGCTAATGACATCAAAAATAGTAAAATCAGCTTGCGTTTCGTAAGTCCGATTCTTCTCAGTTTTATTTAAACATCAACAACACTTAAACTATCTGAAATATAATAATTTGTTTTAGATAAACAACAAATTGCCACTAGATCAATATTTGAAGTTATCAAACATTGAATGGGAAGGTATTTGTGAAGAATACGATTGCAATAATCTAGAAATTGTAATCGACAGAAATATTAATAAGACATTAATTACTAGAAATGTAAGTATAATATTTAGTAAGCAGTTTAAATATTACTTAATACAACACGGCCAAACAAATTACGTCTACTATTTCCGTGACTAACTCTTATTAAGTAAGTAATATACTTAGTACTGTTGCCGTTAGCTACACTTCCTGTCTCCAGTTATACTCCTTCATGAAGGGGGATATTGTTTGATAAGTCTCCTATAATACGACATAAATATTGTATAGTTTATCATTTTTATTTCTTTTCGTAAAAAGTCTTAGAATTTCTTCATATTTGCGCAATATCTTTATCCTGTAAACCCAAATAAGATATAGACAAAGTCAGTGGAGCACCAAACATCATTCTCTTTACACGAGAGTATTCGACGCATTTTAATGAGACTTGATGTTCTAATGATGGTGTTAAGTTTTCATATACATTCAATATTGTTGTCAAATTTACTATAACACAAAAACTCCCACGCTACGTACCACCATGTACAAAGTTGTGGATATTACCTACTATTTTACTCATAACTTTTTGCGATTAGAAAATAAATTATGATCAGTAATACCACATAATACTAAGAGGAAAAATAGCATTATAGATGGCTAGTTATTAAAAATTATCCCATCCAACTATATGCCGGGGTTCAGGCAAACGTGGTCGCGGACTAGTGTTAATTAGTGTTAATCAAATAACTCAGTGAAATTCTTTGTTTTTAGCTACCAAAACTGCAAACAGAAGAATTCTGGCGTTTTACATTTATCGTTGACATTTTGCAATACATAGAAGAACTCTTAATCCATACGGGGAGTTTAACAGCCGTGGCAAGCAAGATGGACATGCAGGGCGTTGTAGAAGGAAAATTGGAGGCTTTATTGGATTTCCTGATGAATGTGATAATGGATGATAAATTACACAGCATTTTGTACAGGTAAGATTTGAAACTTGGATATTTTTAAGGAAAAACTAAACTTGTATCTTCTTTCAAGCGTGACTATTCGATCTCGTTCCTTCCTATCAGGCAAAAGACTGAGGTCACATATAACTACATCTAGTAAGCATTCGCATTTATAAGAACCGACTTTTACATATAAATAAGATGAAAACAAGAACTAAAGGTCGGTATGAAGGAAGTACCACTATGTTACCACTAGTCTGCCTCTTCTAATTTGCACTGAGAAATTTTAAATTTGACTTATGAAGACAAACAGATAAACATAATATGAAATACATGAAAGACTTCAATATAAATATGATATAGTGGATAATTAGCAGATAGCAGAAATATAATATAGCAGATAGCTGATGAATATCTGCACAGAGTAGAATCTACATTAAGACGACCGACGCCGACGCATTGTTATACAATAATTTAATCTAAAATAGACCTTCTGCGCTATATAAACGTGCGCGCGCTAGCTTACAAAAAATACAAAAAAACAGTTGTATTCGTTTATTTTAAAAACTTTAATTAATTTTTAAAAATCCAACTGGTATTCTGAAGGATATGTTTAGATTAAACTATATAGAAAATTTAAGAACATAAATCGGTTCCGTTACTCCGAAAAATGTAAATATCTGGTTTAAAAGAGGTTTGATATTTTTTTTGTGTTACAAAAGTTAACCAATCGTGTGTCGTAACTGTCAAAATGAAGTCAATGAAATGAAGAATCAGGTTACCAAATATCACTTTCATACGTTTTGTAGTCACTTAGAAAAGTTAAGACCCCTGCCGTTAAAATTTCCAATGCGTCGTCTTTCGGCATAACTTGGCGTAGACGTATATAGATATAGTTTAAAAAAAAGTAACAGAATGAATTAGATAATACTGCTAGCTGATAATAAAATAGTCGTAGTCACGACCCTAAGCAAAACTAAAAATAAGTATAGGTACTTATTGGCCGCTTTATAACTTATCGTTTTATTGCCACGATTTTTCCGGTTACGGTACAATAGCGAAGCAAAATGTATGCATTGTACAAACACGCTTAAATGGCTTTTACACCTTTCTATTTGTTGGAACAACTTTCCTAGGGATGGCCGTTTGAAATCGATGAATGCCAAAATTGATCGATCTGTTATACCCCACGCATGTAAGGGTTATTGCTGATGGCATCACCACGCTCCATGTTTTCGTTCCGTCAGCATTTCCGTTAGCCTAGACTCTCTCCCATCACCCAATCAATCCACATCCGTTTTTCGTCCAAGTCAGTCCAGTCAAGTTCCAGTCAAATCCTCGATAAATGTATTTTCTAAAATAGTGTCTCTATTCAAATAGTTTTTTTTTTAAAAGAAATTAATCGCGAACCGCATAACAGATCGACCTCGAGTACCGAATCGATTTAGTGAATTGATGGCTGACACCCAAAAGTGTACTTTCCATTATATTTGTATTGCGTGGAATATTTTAAATAATTATACATACATATATCGAACACAGCCGTCATCTCAGCGCTCTCGGAGCCAGATTTTGCGTTTTTTTGAGTCGTCTAACTTTTATTGTGCTAAAACTAATTTATTTCCTTTCATCACAGTTTGAGGTTGGAAATTTATATTGTGTTTTATACTTTCAAAAACGGTTTTCATAATAATATCCATTTTTCTAAGTACTGTTTTTAATAAATTCCTCTAAAGATACTATTTGGTGTCTTTCTATGTATCTTTTAATTACTTTATTTCTTAGAAAAGAATAAAACATTTGTATATCATTATTTGACTTAATCCCGAATAGTTGCGCATGCTAGAAGCCAATTTTCCGTCCGCGATAACGTCATGCCATGCACGTTGAAAAGGCGTCTTTTTCTCTGACACAACAGGAAAGCATTTCGCTTACCTATTGTATCGTGGACAGTAAAATCGTCACGATAAAAACGTTCAACGATTAATTACAAAAGCGCCCATTGACTAGAAACGATACTTCTAATTCTAACAGTGCTTTAGAATAACTATGACTTATATAATAGATACCCTCGTGTCTCGTGTATAAAGTTTTCGTTTCTTTTTTCAGTATAAAAGGAATTCTAGATAAACTCCGACCGCTATTGAGAAACACTCTTCTGGAGCATGATTTGGAAGCTCTGACTAAAGGACTGACTATATTGCAGGAATACAAAAATTACTTCGTGAATAATGTGGAGTTAAAAGGTAATTTCTTATATTTTTCAATTACTACAAAAAATATGTTTTCTATACCAATATTATAAAGAGGTGGACTTTGTTTGTATATAATCGGTAACTTATATAACATAACATATTTTCACGCTGTATCCTCAACGGGGTAGTCAGAGAGGACGGAGCGCCAGGAGTCGCGGTCCTTACACACCACTTTCGCTTCCTCAAATCTCATCATTCTCTTAACACATTTTCGCCTAGATATGCGATTGCTTTTGACATTTCCGTCTGCTAAGACTCTGGCTATTTGATCTTCATAAGTCAGCCTTGGTCTTCCTTGGCTTCTTTTACCACTCACTTTCGCTCTGTAGATTTTCTTCGTCAGTCTTTCACCACTCATTCTTTCCAAGTGCCCGAACCATCTAAGCATTCCTTTCTTCATTTTTACAATTACACTGTTGTGCAACCCTGTTATACTGCGTATCTTATCATTGCTTATCCTGTCCGCAAGCGTGACTTATATGGTAATATTAATGTTGAAAGAAATGAATATGTTGGCGCTCCGTCCTCTCTGACTACCCCGCTAGGGATACAGTGTGAAGATATGTATGTATGTATGTGTGAATATGTTTTCTTCATAAATTAGTTATTTTTGGTGAAAGACAAGGAAAGTTACAAAATTATTCTACAAATTATACATTAGCGACGTAATTCATGTAATTTACCTAAAATTGACCCTCTCCACTATCTTTTCTTTTTCTTCGTGGGTTTCTTTACACTCTATGAGGAAGATAATATGATTTAACTGTATTAAGTAATGATTTTTGTCCAGTGCAAGTATCAGAGCTATTCTCAGAACCTGAAAATTTGGAAGCTTCCTTGAGCAATCTTGGAATCAATAACACTAATTTCTGGTCAATCGCTGCACCTAGGATTCACGTTGGATATTTGAATCTGAAGCCGGTAAATAACTCGTTTCGTTATTCTCTAGATTTTTTCAAATTACACCCAGTAAGGTGATCCTCAAAATATATACAAAAGTGAAAAAGTAAGTAAATCCTCTTGGCTGAAATCAAGTGAAAATAAAATGAATGCATTGGTACTATATCTTTGAAACAAAAATGCCAAAGTAGTAATGAAAATTCAAAAACCGAAGGCTAATCTATCAAGATCAGATAATATGATTTTTAAGCATTAGAATTATAGATAACACAATTTGGAAAAATTTTCTCACCACAGCTCCTTCATACTGCCGATAGACATTATTGGTTTTGTAATGCAATGTGACCATCTACTCATTCCATTAGTTATTTAGCTGTTTAAATACATACATAAATATATCTTTGTAGATATTTACTCCCACACAAGGTGATTACCACATCAGCAGCTTCGTTTGTCAAGCAGAAAACATGTCCAAAGTTATTATACCCTCGAATATGGACGTGGTGACCCTGGACGACGTATATGGATCAGTTATTGAACAATACTGCAACTTGAGTGACGAACAGGCGAAACAAATGATACCTGTGTTGATAGCCAATTTAAATTTCAGTGTTGTAGTGGATAAGGTAAAAGAAAAGCACGCATTATTATGTGACGTATAGTAAGTTTTAAATCAATATTTTAATCAGTAATCTTCTTGTAGGTGACAGCCATGCTTTTATCTGATCTGTACGCCGCTGCTAATCTGACGCAATCTGAAGGAGAAACAGTCCTCGCTAATATACCACAAATGACGTCGTTACTGCCTATAGTGCAAACCAACGTGGGCAATCTAAGCGAAACGCTTATGACAGACCCATTATTTAATAGCTTAAAGGACTTTAGCTCGGTTGGAAGCCTATTATCCTGTAAGTTGTAAGCTTTAAGGTTTTTATTAGATGTAATTTTAACTATGTTCCACCGTCTCCGTTCAATGGTTTTTTTATGTCAGAGGGGTAAACGAGCAAGCGTGTCACCTGATGGAAAGTGATCACCGCCGCCCATGGACACCCGCAACGTCCAAAGATTCACGGGTGCGTTGCCAGCGTTTAAGGAAAGAGTAGGCTCGTTTCTTGAAGGTCCCTATGTCGTTACGGTCCGGGAATATCGCCGCAATAAGTTGGGTCCACAAAACTGCCGTACGTGGTAGAAAATGTCGTAAAAAAGGCACAGTTGTAAACCGCCATCCATCAAGGTGGTGGGGATGGAAGGACAGTCGATTGCGTGACGTACGGTAATGGAATTCAGCAGCAGATAGTACTCCCAACAATTCCTGAGAACATTCCCCATGATAGATCCGGTAAAAGGTGCACAAAGGGTCTTCATTTTCATTTCGTTAAGAGTCCGCCCTACGCAACCCAATTCGTCCATCACCCCCGCGCCCTATTGCGATAGCAATAAAGTTGATTTTGGCAGTTGGGGTTTGATCATGTTTTAGCGCGAAGAAATCTCAACATTTGTTTTTGCACATAATTGTGATTTGCAAGAAAACGACATTACCAATTAAAAAACTGGTTTTAGAGATTTGAGATATTGTAATTACCTATCCATTTTAGTAAAAATCATTTTAAAATCTGTAGAATTTCAGATGCAAATGGATCATTGTGTAAAACAGGGTTTTTTCTGGAATTTTTTCATCGAGATTTTTCCTCCAATCGTGTTTCCACGTTTAATTATTTCAAGATAAAGAGTTGAACTCGTATGTGTCCAAATATCTAACTCTTAGTCTTATTATTATCTTAGATATCGAGATCCAGATCACGAAACATACCAAGGTTTGCTTAGGTGGACTCTCAACATCCCACTTATTCTAAAAAATGAATATTGATAAGGTCTGAAATACCCTTTCGGCGTCAGTATTGTGTCATATTTACTAATAGGGTGTTTTAAAGAATAGAGTAAAAAATGCATAGATATTGCTGAGTGAGCGTGATTGATTTTTGGTCATCAGAAAAGAGTAACGAAACGTAAGCCCATCAATAACTTAACATCATAATAACTTTATGTATCTATGTATACCCTAAAGATTGTTTCTTGCTTTATGGTAAATATGTATGTACTTGCCATTAAAATTGGAACATTTGTAACATTGGTTTCTTTTTGGCTGTCTTGAAGACAAAAACGAAAAGGTGTACCATAGACAAGTTTGATTAAAATTAGACCTTCTGGCAAGGTAGTAAAGCGTATTATGTCCATTACCTTATTTTTCAGCATCCCAGTTTCTTACGAGTGCAGGCAATATGCTTTGTGGGAAACCATTTCAAACTGATGAGAACAGATTATATAAAGCAATAGCAGAAACAAAAGATTTCTCCAACGAACCGGATCAAATGCAGCTAGATGTGCTACCGAGTATGTTTTCTTTGAATTTTCTTTTCTTCTGCTTATAATCTGATTGTCGTAACCAATTCTTTTTATTTTATAGCTGACTTCTGTCGTTCCCTCTACAAAGATATATTGAATATGAGCGGCGGAAAAATCGTTTGGAGCTTCGTGAAACCTCTCATTATGGGTAAAATACTGTACACCCCTCCTAGTACGACAGTGCAAAGAATTATTGAAAAGGTTAGTATTTGTTTAGTTGTTAATCTTATAGAGAAAGATACCAACTTTATTTATAAAGTAATAAAGTACAGATTCCTTTAATCTCTAATAAGATAAATTAATAGATAAGGCGTAACGCAAAGCATGACATTCTTTACAAGACATCGTTTCCTCAAATTTCATAGTTTTTTTCAATATTAATGCCCAGATATGTAAATGGATTTACGACTACATTATCTAATACTCGAACTGTCTGATTATAAATTATTCTTGATCCTCAGTTTCTATTATCTCGTTTATTATTTGCTTATCTCTTCTCTTTGAACTGAACTAAAGTAGATTTGACGTTCAAAAATACCTTGTAATTGGGTTTACTTGAATAAATTGAATTGACTTTGATTATTTTCTAGCTGTATAATATTTTTCTTATATTTTCTTTACTTTCATGTTATTTACATTCCATTTTCGAAGATTTACAGGGACTGAAGGGTCAGTCAATTTCTAAATTTTCCTTAGAGATTCTTGATTGTTTGACCGATGCATTGATATGAAGAATAATAATATATCCTATCTTCTAAGCCCAAAAGCCAACTTAAGACATTTTTTTAAATGGAATCTAGATGTTACAAAATTTAAAGGTACCTACAAGCTTCGTCTAGTTATGGGGCCACAAAATTAGGTTGTTTGAAGACTATTATTATTATTTATATTCTAAGTACAACTTGGTAATTACATACATACATATCTCCACGCTGTATCCCTAACGGGGTAGTCAGCGAAGATGGAGCACCAAGTGTCGCGGTCCTTTCGCTTCCTCAAATCTTACATTCTTCTCACACATTTTCGCCTAGGTATGCGACTGCTTTTGACATTTCCGTCTGCTAACAGTCTGTCTATTTGATCTTCATAAGTCAGCCTTTGTCTTCTTTGGCTTCTTTTACCTCTCACCTTCGCTCTATAGATTTTAGATTAGATTTAGACTTGGTAATTCTGCACGAATTATAATTTTGTTTTTTCTGATCACAGGCGAACTCAACCTTCTTTCACATGATACAACTTACCAACCTCATACATTCATTCTCAAATGCTTTCTCCTCTGTCGAAAAATTGTCTCGACATCGAGAAGGCATTGCAGTATTGCGGAGATTACTGACATCGCCAGCTTTCGAAGAGTTCAAGGCGATGCTGATTGGAGACGGAGACATTCCCGATGTTGATGTGGATGGAGTATTTGACGAATTTGGTGATTTAAAGGTAAGAGGTAATTTGTTTTAAATATTATTTATGTATTTCCATGTTAGAGATTTATTCCCAATATCTGAGCAAAAATACAGAAATTTATGAAATTAATCTTGCAGAATGATTTTTTCAGGGAGTTGGTAACTTACTATCTAAAGCATCCGATCTTTTACACTGTATCAATTTGAATCGTTTTCGAGCGGTCGATAACGAGCAACAGTTGACTCACGAGGCAGTGCTGCTTACGAGGGTTAATGAGTTTTCAGCTGGTAAGACTAAAATTAATCGATAGACGTTATAATCTATTGTTATTTTAACACTACGGGTATGATTTCTGTAAAAAATTTGGCCACTTTATTTGGTTCGATTCTGCACTCAGGGTATAAGATATTTTTCGTCAGGAACAAATTTTTGTATTAATAATATCGACGGTTAAGGATCAATATGGTCTTTATCTCTATTTTTTTGCAACTTTCGATTTTTGTATGCATTAATGCAAGTTTTGGCTTGGCCTGTACAGTCGACTAAATTCAAGAAAACGGTAAATTACTCGGTATAGAAATCTCACCCAAAAGAGCGCGAATATTTCAGAAAACATTTAATCTCTTGTAATGTTAACTTTTTTGAGATAGACACGATTGATTCTTAGCCGTCGATATTTCAAATATAGTTAACACTACATATGAGAGATAATCTAACTCTACAATTTATATGGAATATTAAAAAAAATGTCATTACATGTCGAATTACTATTTATACTTTTTAAACCTTCTCTTTACTTTATTCTAAACTTGACCGTTGTAATTTTAGGATTAGTATTCACAAATGTAGCAGAGCAAGATGGGACTCCGATAAACGTAGAATATAAGATTCGCATGGATATTGAAAGTGTTCCCACTACGACCAGAATAAGAAACCAGTACGTATTTTATGAAAACACAATGTACACTAGAAAAAATATAGATCTATTTCGAAGGAAAGGTGTTATTAATGGTGTGGAAACTCGTGGTCGTGATCAGCTAGTTACTGCTAAATTTAAATTACAAAAGTCAAGTGGGTCATATTTGGGCAACTGTGTTCGGTTTTATAACAAAATTCCTCAAGAAATTATTCAATTAACGGAAAAGCAATTTAAACTTGTTATTAAACGCGCACTGATTGGAAAAGCATACTAGATTTAAGGTAGCGATTTCATTGAAGAAAAAACAATAGTCTGGAAATAATCTTCTCTGCACACGCATTTACTGGCTTAATGAATATTGTATTTTAAATAACTATTGTAGAATGATGTTGAAAAAATTATACCTGACTGAGTTTCTTGCCGGTTCTTCTCAGTGTTCAGGTTTTCTTTTCGAGCGAACTAAAGTAGATTTGACGTTTAAAAATACCTTGTAATTGGGTAAACTAATAGACTGTCTGTTGTTGCACATTGACTTGGCACCGACTTCAATAATATCCTTCTAATTCTTCTATTACACTCGTATATAATAGAAAGAGACAGAAATGTCACTATGAATATAGCGCGAAGCGCTTAATAAGTACACCTTCCAATTTGTTGGAACAACTTTCCTAGGGATGGGGATCTGAGATCGATTAATAGAAGAATTGATCATTCGATCTCGAGCAGGGAATCGATCCAGACGACAGACACTCAAAAATCACTCTACGGTTTTTTTAAATTTTGCATGTGCCAGATAAAAGTTAGACGACTCAAAAAGCGCTAAATCTGGCTCCGAAAGCGCTAAGGTGACGGCTGTGTTCGATTTATGTATGTATAATTTATTAAAAAATTACACGCTAGTTCATAATTTTATAGATGCGTTCTTATTAATACAAATATAATAGAAACACCATTTTTGGGTATCCGCCATCAATTCACTAAATCGATTCTCTACTCGAGATCGATCGATCAATTTTTCCATTAATCGATCTCAGATCGCCATACCTAGAAAAGTCGTCCCAACAAATTGGAAGGTGTAAAGACCACTTAAGGAACCTAGAGCTGCGCGACCCACGGGTCCCGCCCCACATAACGCATCTCCCTTACGTGACGATTTCTACCAATTCAAACCTCCCGCAAGCCGCGTTAAAGAACTTCGTTCCAAAAAATACAACTGATTTGAAAGCCTCCTCCTTTTTTATAGTCGGTTAATTACTTGCATTTGTCAATTTATGTCTCATTTTAATATTGTCTTCTTTCCAGATTTTGGACACCAGGACCTGAATCTAATTTCTTAGAAAATATGAGATATTTTCGTGGCTTCGTCCAAATTCAAGACATCATAGACAAAGCTATTATACAGCTACAGAATACTTCTAGAAGAGTACAGAAGAGACAGGTGAAAGAAGACAACTTAGATTGGGCTCTCTACACGCAGGAAACGCCATATCCTTGTTATAGAAAGGATTTGTAAGTCATTATCTCACTATTAACCTTTTAGGTTATACTCACGGAGTAAAAACGAAGAGGAGGCGCCGTAACGAATTTTCCTCATACAAACCAGTGTAACAAAATGCGGGTTGAGGGGGACGCAGAATAAATGGAGGGGGATGTTGCGAATCTGCCGCCATCTAGCGAGTAGCAGTCTCTTTATGTTATTATTTTTCAAGTAGTTTTATTATTGACCACTAGATGAGTAAAATACATTCTTGATACAGAGACGTACTTAGTGATTAATCGGTAACTTGAAATTACACGATTCAAAATTTTTCATATTAAGTTATGAAATACCACTTATATTTGTATTTAAGAGGCAATTGATAAAAATCCATATTATGATGGAGCAGTAAAGCGGATGAGATGTAGTTTTACATTTGTAAATTTTTTTATCGTAATACAAGGAACGTATCGTTTGATACAGCGTGAAGATATGTACGTATGTATCGTGCGTGTTGGGGACCGAATAACGGTCTAGAATAGCAATTTTTAAATTAACGTTTGTCCATTTCTTTGTATGCGCATCATGTAACTGTTACTGTCTCTTTATTTAAATAGAATGACAATACAGATCACGCCACGAAAGATGAGTCTTGACAAGCGATTGTAGTGGGGAATCCGTCTAGATACGCTCTTACGAAATTGTAATGTGTTTTTAGGGATTTTCTTAGTATCCATTCTCTTCATTTATTATAAATCCAAATAAATTAATTACATATTGGTGTCGAACTTTTATTTTCTTCTTACACAATTTAACTAGCACGAAGTGGCATGGCAGGGCGATGATATGAAACCGACTGGCGGAGCCACGCGTTCGAATTGGTTTATACATACATACATATCTTCACGCCGTATCCCTAAAGGGGTGGTCAGATAGGGCGGAGCGCCAAGCGTCGCGGTCTTTATATACTTCTTTCGTTTCCTCAAACTGCTTTAGATTCTACTAAAATGCAATTCAGCACTTTTAGCATCGCCAGGTCGCTACATATTTATTATTAGTAAGACAATATATCGCATCTTTAGAATGAAAGCCACTTAATTTAAAATTTCAGAATTTCGGATTAAAATAATAAACTTAAAAATACCTACTACTTAATTTAATAGATAACAGTACAAACTCGCCTGTCCCATTAGCAACATATCGCGAGAATATTTAAACATGTATTTATGAAAAATCCATTTTATTATTCTATGTGAATTCAATGTCGGAACTTGCCAAAACAAAATCTCAAAATTTCGAATTAGACCAATTTCATTCTATGGTCTATGTAAGCAGTTCCCATTACTATAAAACTGCTACACCAGTATATGCGTAATTTAGTTTCGGTTAGTTATTTATTACGTTATAACTTTGTCCTAAAATACAAAATATGAGTGCATTATCAAATAATAGTTATTATTAAATGAATTAGTTTATGAAAAGCATATAAAAATTATCCTTTATACGACAACAACATATTATCCTCACGCTGTATCCCTAACAGGGTAGTGAGAGTTACATACTTTTTTCGCTTCCTCAAATCTCGTCACTCATTATCACTCCTCACACATTTTCGCCTGGGTGTGCGAGTGTTTTTCACATTTCCATCCGCTAACAGCTCTGGCTATTAAATATTCGTAAGTCAGCCTTGGTCTTCCTTGGCTTTAATTATCCTTTATAAAAGAGTATATTAGTATTAATACATCTAGAGTGCGGTCCTTATAGTATTTTGTAAAGTAACTTATATTCTATTCCTCAACAGAAATTATTCGTAACAAAAAAGATACGTTATATTATTGAAATACGTCTACCTCCTGCGTGCGGTCCTACTGATAATGTCAGTTTTAGCAAGAATTTTTATTCCCCAACAGAGGTCACTTCACTCGGTATAAATTTTTACAAACAATTTCATGAATTAAATTAAAAATTGAGCAATGTAGGAGTAAACAGGTAGGTTTTTAATATGCTTAGCGATATCTGAGTACAAAATATGATTTTAAAGGGCGATTAAGTTGACATCTGTCGACGAATAGTAAAACTTACACGAACAAGAAAACTATCTAGAAGTGTCGATGTAATATTGTATAAATTGATACTTATACATGAAATGTGATATTTTTTAGAGTATCACAGCATCCATCTGAATGCGACTTGCATCCAACCACACGGCACTTCATATTTCTATTGTACAATCACTGAAAATCTTTTTTTTTCGTAAAATAATACGCGTGACTGTCACGATCAAACTGGCATACGTGTAGTCGATACACCCCTACGCTTTAAAGCTGAGCCTATATTTTTTTACACACCGGCTCAGCCCATTACAACGTCTCCTCCTTCCTTCATGGTTATACCAATATATTTTTTTAATTGATTTCTTGATCACATGTGATTAGATTCAGTATGGTAGCTACTATATCCATATTAATATTATAAATGCGAAAGTCTCTCTGTCTGTATGTGTGCTTGCTTTTCACGGCTAAACCACCGAACCGATTTTGATGATATTTAGCATGGGGATAGTTTTACACCAGGGTACGCACATAGGCTACTTTTTTTTCAAAAATCTACCTCTAAAGGGGTGAAAAGAGGGATGAAACTTTGTGTGGGAAATGCTAAACCACTGAACCGATTAAGATGAAATTTGGTACAGAGACATAGGTATTCTCTTTTCTATTAAAAAAGCATAGACTTTTTTAATATCAAAAATCTACCCATAAAGGGGTGAAAAGGGGTATGAAACCATACCCATACCATACATACATAAAGGGTAAGATTTATGGGGGAAATGCTAAACTGCTGTACCGATTATGATGAAATTTGGTACAGAGACAGTATGTGCATAAAAACAAACGTATGCTACTTTGTTTTGTAAGAAATTACATGTGGTTTTTTATGTGTGTAACGTCATCATAAATCCAATATTACGGAAGTTCCATAATAGGAAATACATTTTTTGTTCAACACCAGCAATATGAGTATCAAAAGAAATGGAGTACGCAGGAGAAGGTTTCTGTATATGTGACGTCGTCATAAATTCAATATGGCGGATGTTCCACAACAGGAAATAACTTTTTTGTTCAACACCAACTATATGGGTACCGAATGAAATGGAATACGCAGTATATTATATGACGTCGTCATAAATCCAATATGGCGGATGTTCTACAACAAGAAATGATTTTTTTGTTCGACACCAACAATATGACTATCAAATGAAATGGGATAAACAGGAAAAGGTTTCTGTAAATGTGACGTCATTATAAATCCAATATGACAGATGTTCCGTATTAGGAAATAATTTTTTTGTTCAACACCAACAATATGGGCATCAAATGAAATGGAAAACGCGAGGGAAACTTTCTGTATATGTGCCGTCATCATAAAACCGATACGGCTCATGCACCACGATATAAAATAACTTTTTCCAATACCTCCTGAACCAATATGGATATCTCGGGTAATCTCAGTAACCCAGAAAAGTCACGAGAAAATTTTCCACGCGGACGAAGTCACGGGTACAACTAGTATATTATAAAAACACAGTACTGTTAAAATAACCCAAAAATTGTTAGTAAGAAAAGCTCTCTCCTCTACAGGGAATTCTAAATGACAAAAATTAAAAGATAATTAAAATTGGCTATTATTTTTGCTAATAATTTTCAGCTTCCAATCTTCTCTATACGAATCGCAAGCACTGATAGTAGCATTCTTCTTCTCTCTTCTCTTTACTGTGGCATCAGTCGTCAGATTCATCGTGTCCGAGAAGGAAACTGGGAATATTATGGTAAGTTAATTTGCTACATAACGTATTGAGGCCGTACAACTGGAGAACACTATAGGAATACTAATCTCATGGATAACCACGAGATTAGTGTTTTACAGAATGTTTTAACAGTTAACAATACAGAATGTTTGAACAGAATGTTTTAGAAAAACTGAATAATAATAATGTTTTAGAAAAACGGAATAATAATAATATTATTCAGTTTTTCTAAAACATTCTGTTCATAACGCCAATCGATTAATGGCCAGCTTATTGTCAGTTTTCATACCATCCATAAATTCTCCGATTTGCTCAGACTAACCTGATTTACCGATTACCATCTGGACTTAATGGATCTTCCGAAGGTTAGAAATTGATGTGGATGCAGATCACTTTCCAGTAAAGCCTATTTAATTTCTAACCGAAACAGAAGTGCAAAATCCGTTCTATGTTATCTGTAGCAATATTGTGGCAATATTAGGAATACTATATATCCGCTTCAAATTAAAAACTGATTTTAAATTATAACACAACAGTTAATGTCAGCGATGGGTGTGCCGTCATCCCGGCCAACCGCATCTTGGGTCGTTGCATCCTTACTGGAGACTATAGCGGCGTGCACATGTATCACCGCAGTGTTATGTGCCGGAGGAGTTCTACCTCGAACGAATCCATCAGTCATCTTTACCATGTTACTGGCGTTTGGTTTCTCTGTCATTATGTTTTGGTAAATAATTTTATAATGCACTTTTTCACTGCATTTACTATTATATGTAATATGTTGGAATAAGTATGCAAAGAACGGGATAAAGTTCGGGGAAGCATAAGATATAGAACTACTGCCCATAACGCTCTAATTTTTAATGTACGAAGGTTAAAATTTGATTTTTTAGCTCACTGTTTATAAATGCATTAACTATATTATACTTCTTTTTTAGTTACATGATGTCAAAGTTCTTCAGATCTGCCAGTTTCGCGGCAGTGTGCACAGCTCTTGCATATCTTGTTACTTTCATGCCTTTTGTAATCATATTGTCCTTGGAGGCTGTACTTAGCTACACTTCAAAAATATTTGCTGTAAGTAGATATTCAAATTAAAACCAACAACAATTCTGCCAATGTATCAGAATGAACCTGCACTTAAAAGAACCATTTTGCTCCTTCACAAAAAAGCTACCGTACAGATTTCATATTTAAGTCTTGATTCTTCAATATCCTGGGTTTGAACCATCACTCAGAATATTTTTCTTTTTAAATAAATCAATTTTTTTTTGTTATATAGTGCCTGTCGATGTCAACTGCCTTCTCGTATTCGCTGTTATATGTGGCTCGATATGAAGCAGCAGGCATTGGAGCCAGCTGGACCGATTTATGGCACTCTCCAGAGAGACACGATCTAATGAGTATAGGAATAGCTATAACTATGGTGCTGTTTGATGGAATACTTTATCTCATTATTGGATGTATTATTGATAGATTCTTTGGTAAGTCTCTATTTGATAAAACATATACTTTTTGAAAATATTTTAATTTAACTTCTCCGTTGCTAAAGTTAGTGCATTCGCGTCTCCCTTGCGAGCTAATGACTAGATTCTCCCTTGATCTAATCATTAGCTTGGAAAATAGATACAATTTAAAGTACACTAAAAGCGGGTCTGAAAATAAAAGAAATAATAATAAGAGATTTGTAAAATAATAAATAGCGAATCAAATAATCATATAATAAATTTTTCAGGTTTGAAAACACTTAAAAGTAATATCACATATTGCACCACTTCGAGTGAGAAAGCAGGAGTCAGTATTGTAAACGTCACGAAAATATACGATGTGAGGTCTCGTGCACCAAAAATTGCTTTAGATAATGTTTCCATAGAGTTGCAGAAAGGTCAAATCACGACTTTACTGGGACATAATGGAGCCGGAAAGACAACTTTAGTGTGAGTGGATACGTATAGTCATGAATACTTGTATTATCTAATTTTAGTTATTATAGAAGTATTACCTACTACCTAGTACCTATTATTATCTAAATCACAAAATTTATTGATTTGAGGAAGCCAAAGAAGTATGTAAGGATCGCGACGCTTGGCGCTCCGTCCTCTCTGACTACGCCGTTAGCGATACAACGTGGAGATATGTATGAATCTATGTCTAAAAATTATTTAACAGTATCTGATAATCTGAGATATTATTAAACTGGTAACACAGTAATCTCGAACGTTCTTTTAACACAAAAGATCCTGTATCTTGTAATCCCAAATGCGATATTTGATCAGGTCAATTATAATATGTTTTATTTTGAAATAGCTTTCGGTACAAAAAGTATCCTAGATTACTCTTAAAAAAGTTCTCTACCAGCTAATGAAAGTTCCAGCAAAATCAAGTTAACTGTTTCGGAGATTAGCTCAGACAAACAAACAGACAAACAGAAATAAAATTAAAAAACGTGTATTTGGGTTTTGGTAACATGTAAGCAATTAAGCTTAAGATAGATCCTCTCTTTCGAATTGATAGACAGATGTCTAAATTGTTTTGTTTGCTTGGCTTGAAGTCGGGATTTTACAAAATTTACTTTCTGTTCGTTGCTTCGTTTGCGGTCACAAAATTGTACTTAAAGTGTTTTCCCATAATTAATTAATTAATTAAACATAAGAATTAGTACCTAGCAGAGTTAATTAATTTTAAACTTCATATTTCTTCAGAAAAATCTTAACCGGAATGCTAAAACCCACAAAAGGCCACGTTGTCATCCGATCAGAAAAGGAATCCGGTACCACATTAGGAGTTTGTCCTCAAAGAGACGTGCTATATGAACATTTGTCTGCAAAAGAGCATTTAGTGCTGTATGCGCAGTTGAAGAGTTCGAAGACTTTAGCAGAAGTAAAAGATGAGGTGGACAGGTAATATTTTGCAACGACAATATAAAAACTAACATGGCTATTATGTATTGTTTGAGTAAAAAGTAACGTTCTATGGTACCCTTAGGTAATTAGACATTGTTCACACCTTCGATCACAAATAAAAAACTAGATACACAATCAACGCTCCAAAAATGTCCGACTCAATTGTGCGCTCAAATGAGTATTTGAGCGCACTTCTGTTTTAATGGTATTCGAAAACGCTAACAGCGAACAAAGTGCTCCTTCAAAAATAGCAAAAATAACACATCTAGGACGCTAAAAAAAGACGCGAGTTCTTATTTTCAGTTAATAAATAAATAATATTATTTACGTGTTCATTATTTCATTATAGTAATAACGTTACATAGCTCTTTTTTATTAAATTCGTAATCATATTTTTAAATATTGCCTGACAATATTTGTCTTATCCTTGTCACTTTCACGTAACAAAGAGAATGTAATATTACTATGTCACGTAACAAATCAAAATGGCATGCATAGCAACGCAAATAGATTATTTGAATTATATTTTATGCACGAGACGTATGATTGCATTTTAAATATTTTATTTAACGAACTTCGTTTCAATGTCATGCAAGAATCGTTTACGAGCGTTTATAACCTTATGGTTTGACAGTAAGGTCTACTTTATATTAATACAATATTGCCGATAATACTTAACGATATTAAAAATATATACGTCAATTCGGACAATAATTTATTTAAATTTTATAGGAGATTGTGAATCTAGTTCTTTATTTGTGATCGAAGGTTCACACAAATGCTATTACAGTATACAGTGTGTAAGGATGTACAGGGAGAAGAAGGAAAAGGAGAAATTTACAAAAAATACTGTAATCGTTTACCAAAAGAGCGTTGTTAAGATTTTTTAGATAGAGAATTATATAATCATTTACTTTTGACCATTTAATTTAATCCAAAATCTATTTTCAATCACCTAATCTAAAGTCTATTTTCAATACTTCAAGATAACACTTTATCAGCTTCCAGGAGACTTAGGACATAAACCAAGGACTAATCAAAAACATTTGATACATGAACAACATACTTTTGCCATCCTTTGATTAAACCTATGCCGAGAATCGGCAAGAAGTGGAGTACAATAATTATTATTAATAGTAGAAGTTTATTTATCTATTCTTTCTTATTCCAGTATGTTGCTAGTTCTATCTCTCGGCGCTCTATCACATGAACCAGTTTATCGGTTATCAGGAGGTACTAGAAGAAGACTGATGGTCTCTTTAGCATTCATTTCTCGGCCACAACTTGTGTCGCTCGACGAACCCACTGCGGGAGTCGATCCTGGTGCAAGAAGGTAATAATTCTGAATTGTTTACGGTTATTATATCATACAGTCATTTCTTGTAAAAGCATTCTTCTTGTATAAGTTGCATTAAACCGTCGTATTATCCGCTCAAGATTTTGAACATATTAATTATAATGTTCTCAATATAATTATTGTCACTGGAAAAATTTAACGGGAATAAAAGGCAAGTAGGACTTTATAGAGAAAAGTGCCAAAATCGGCTTTTCCTGATATTGGGAAGTTTTCATAAATGTTACATCTATAAAAGCAAATGAAATAATCTGAAATCCATATATTATCCTCTGTCGTAAATTCTTCTACAGACACATTTTTTAATAGGAGGCATCAATATTGAAACTATTCTCGTAAAATCATATTAAAAACCCTCTTTTAATTAAAATAAATAGAAAACTAATATAACTGAAGTATCTTACGATTTAGTAATCGAAATTTTAATAGGTATTACACTAATGGACCTATATGGTATCCCTGTGGAACTCCTTAATTTACATAGACTAATTATAAATATTTACTTGTTTAAGTGCTGTATATTATAACATACACAGACAAAACTGATTGACGTATCAAAGAAGTATATAAAGATAAATAAAGTTTTAAAATTTTAGAATGGCGTTTTGCAATTCAAACGAAAGCTTTTGTTATTTTCAGAGACATTTGGTCTTTAATAATGAAATTGAAGGAAGACAGAACTGTATTGCTCACAACTCATCACTTGGACGAAGCGGAACTACTTAGTGATCAGATAATCATCATGCATAAGGTTATTATGATTGGGCGTTTAGTCTGAGTAGGTGCATTTTTTGTAGCAAAAAGGTAAAATGATAAAAAAATAAGACCGATCGGGTCAATACAGAAAAACGAGGTTTTATATTTTTTTTTTTATATTTTTTTTTAAAATCCTAAATTGGAATTTTATTGGAAAACGAATATTTTAAACTATTTTTTTGAGTAAATGGTGTTCGTTTATATTGAAATTACCTAACTTTTCATAGGGTCAAATACACACTATTGGTTCCCCTATAGAAATCAAACGCAGTCTAGGCAACGGCTACAAATTAACAGTCATATATCCCGAGAAAAAAGCTCAAGAAGATAGATGGATTGATGAGGATGAAGATGAAATCAGTTTCGAAGAGAAAACAAAACAGTTATTGACAGTTGTCAAAGACACCATCAGAAACGCTCAGTTAGTTGACGTGGATGGCTTAGAAGTGGAGATTTCATTGCCATTCTTCGATTCTAATGGGTTAAATAATAAGTAAGTAGGTATTTATTTACATAACCGTTATATTCGGATTTTTACAGTAGAGAGGACATAGATTTTCCTTTTTAATTAAGGATATACTTAATTAAAAAGCAAAATCTATGTCTATTTCATCCACTTCGTGACCTCGTATGGCTGTCTTGTGCATTCACTATACAAAAGCTAGTACAGGAATTTTTATGAAAGTTGACAGTTTTAAATTAAACACCTGCCATTTATTTCAATATCAATACTGAACATCTCGGAGGATTTTAAAGTTCAAAGTTCCCGCAGGTTTCTGTTCAATAATATTTTAAAATCCATGTGAACGAAATTGCAAGCATAACTCATTTCTTTGCAGCTTTCTGCAACTGTGCACTTCATTAGAAGGACGCCAATCTGAACTAGGTTACAGTAACTACACCATAGACTGCAGCAGTCTAGAACAAGTATTTTTCAATATTACCCAGCAAGCCGATGTGCCAACTAACGACATCAAATATGGCACTGTGTCTTCTAGTTCCACAGGTAAGTGTAGCTTCATCAAGAACTTTAACATTTATTTGCTCAAAATCGAAAAGATCGTTTCGTTCTACACAATTGCACATTATCTAAGGTGGCATGTCAGTGCTAGGGTTGCCACCCGTACTCATATTAAAGTATTGTACATTATTTCAGACAAACGTACTTCATACTTTGTGACAGCAATACATTGAGTAAAAATACTTTATTGTACGTATTTTTGCTAATTTAATTTGTCTTTTATTGTTTACTAAAGGAAACAAAAGTGTTAAGCGATAAATTATAACAAGTTCTGACTTGGTTTTTAAATACTACCTAAAACACCAGAGCCAATTCGCATCACTAAAGTAGCAAACATTTTCAAAGTAGCAACTAAAAATACATTCTTACGGGGAAAACCAGCAAGTCCAATAAAGTAATAGTTAATTTTGTCCATAAGAGAGTCTGTATCTTATTGATTTTAATATGGTCTACTTTATTTTTTACCTTAAAAAAGCGAACATACTTTATTTGCTCAATAAAAAGGTGGCAACCCTAATCAAAGCGATAACACGTAGGTACTGGCGACTCACGCGTTTGAGTTACAGTCGCACTACAGTCTACAATGTGATGTTGTTGTAGCTTGATCCCTAAATCTGAGTGAAAAATGGCGCCAAGTTACATTTTTATACAATATGTCTTATATGTATGTCAAACTTATACATTATTCAAAATTCTTCTTAATATTTTTAGACACGCCGTCAAAAAGTACATCGAGTTGCAGTATCAAGAATGATCTTACACCTCTAGTCGACTCCGATGGCCCGATAAAGGGGACTGCATATGAACAGTTCCTAGCTCTATTGCACATCAGATATTTACATTACATAAGGAATAGGTAAATTTAGTAAATATATTATTCTAGACAGTTGTATAGACTTGAACACGGGCGCCACACAACGAATTGGGGGGAATACCCATTTTTGTTTCATCGAGATGCAGTGTCTTAGGAGGCTGTTACACGCTAGATTGGTTGTTAGATAGACCACGGTCAAATCCAAGAACAACGCTTTTGCCGCCTTACGGGTCGCATGCACCTAATCTGTCACCGGCCAGAACTTGCTCATTGGCCCATAGAATCAGACGTGTTAAAAGAAACATAGACGATATCTGTTCTAATCATGGAACACTCAACCTAAACAGACGAAATATCGGACCATCTTATTCACCACTACTCAGTTTATTTACACTAACAAATATCAACTCTGCAGCACATAACCAATACTGGACCTGTGTGTACATCTCTGTATATTCAGACAGATATTTAAATATTTACGTAATGGCTTATTGCCTATTCGGTGGTGTGGCAGAAACAACACGAAATCAAACTATAAAATAGAACGCAATAACCGCAACAGTGTTTAGACATAAATTGTTTTCATACAGAATAAATGACATTGCCACTCTATAGGTTGAGTGCTCCGTGGTTGTAGTGTATGTGTTCTGTGTCTTTTTTAATACGTATGTTTCGACTGGCTTGACCCGGCCAATGTCACTCGAATATAGTTCGGCTGACGACGGGTTAAATATATCATATACGAGTACGTACACGAGCCGTTAGGCGACCGAACACGCGCCTAAGGCACTGATTTATAGTCTAAGGTAGCCGTTACATGTTAACGCAAGCGTCTCGCAAAATGACTGACAACGGCAGAATAGTTCAATAAATATATCTAAATAATTTTAACGACCTCCGCGGTGCAACGGCTAAGCGCATCGGAAAGTAAACGGGGGTTGCGGGTTCGATTCCCGCCCCGAGTCTGGGTGTTGATGTATAATATGTATTTGTTTACAAAATAACAGTATATAAGTAGTATATCAGTTGTCTAGTACCCATAACACAAGCGCTGTGCTGCTTACTTTGGGACTAGTTGGCGCTGTGTGAAATGTCTGAGTATATTATTATTAAATATTTTTCACTCGTCCATTAGTTACGTCCATAACTTACAACACAAGTTTACGCAAAACGCCCACATGTAAACTTACGTATATAAAAACATATGCTTTTTATTATTATGTATGTTTCTATTTGTTACTATATTATTGTCGTCTTATTACAGATGGCTGCTATTTCTACTGATAGTCCTACCATCTCTTTTCGTAGCGATCGCTATGGGTTTCTCCATGATTCGTCCACCAGCAGACAACGAAATCTCATTGAAACTAAGTCCAGATCTTTATGGAAACTCCACACAGTATTTAATGTAAATATTTTTTAAACATAGTAGAGTTATTGTATAGACTCAGGTGTTACTTTGTGGAAATCCATTTCATGTGATGAATTCCTAAAATCTTTAGCTATTTTCCGGTAGCTAGAGACTCGGTCAGCTAACCAGCACCGAATCCGGTGCTGGTTAGCTGAGTCTGATCTCTAGCACAACCTGAGAAGGCTTCGTTGAGAGGCGAAACACGTGTCGATTGGTGGTTTTTGGAGTTTGAGCGGAAAATAACTAAAGATTTTAGGAATTCATCACATAGTAGAGTAGTAGAGCCATGCTACATTGCAGCACAAATTGGGCCGGCTCGCCCGGTGAAATACCAACCTCTCACAGAATATCGGCGTGAAATAACAGCATCTATTGCTGTTGCGTTCCGTTCTGGTGAGAGTGTCGGTGACCCATCACCCCGTCCCCCTTCTTTCCCACCTTTTCGTATTTCTCTAAAGGCCGGCAATGCACCCGTGATTCCCCAGACGTTGCGGGTATCCCTGGACGGTTGTGATCACTCTCCATTAGGTGACCACCTAATGGATCTCCATTAGGTGGTCACCTAATGGAGAGTGATCACGCTTCCTTGTTTGCTCCCTCTTTTATAAAAAAAAAACATTTTATACAATTATGATAGGTTAATTTACAGAGCCAGTCAGAGAACAATCCTTTGATTAGAGAAGTAAGAGGATATGCCCTAATTTGCTATTTTTTTTTACTATACTTACATGAAACTGTCACGTCGCCAAATAGCGTCCTAAAGCAGATTTTTTTCTTAGGTTACTATGTGATACACGAATAATTCATAGTTGTAATTATAGTACAAATTGTACTACAAGACGCCATTTTTAAGATTTATTAGCTGCACTTCACCAAAGAATATGTAGAAAAGAAGGCCAATTCCCGCCTCGTGCGTAACGGAGTTGCCTGCTCTCGGCTGGATATGTAGGGTTGTAGCGATGAGTATGAGATACGGAGATCATCTCGTTTAATTATACATTTAGCACGTAATAATAAAAAACAATGCATACGGATAAGTTTAAAGTTTTTCTTGTTTGTTAAATTTAATTTCTTGTAGTTATGTGGAAGAATCATAACTCTCCATTCGAATGACTAAAATTATTTAAACATCTAAAGACATTATAATACATTCGTTTTTGCATTTTAGACATTTACGTATTTGGGACAATGTGATTAACGAATTAAAGACAAATGGAAGCGGCTGCATGTTAGCGTCACGTGCGAATCCGACTGGTGCTACGATAACTACCCATATTCACCCAAAATATCGCGTGCGTGCGACGGCACGTGCGTATTAGCTCGCACACATATAAACCGCATACGATAGCTTTCTATGAAGACATCCTACCGTTATGTTTATACTGTGACTTCACGTTGGCTAGGGTACTTCCTCTTTTTATTCATTGGAGAACTTAATTTAAAATAACGCGAAAAATGACAGCTGTTATGTTAACTGTGACAGCCACAGCCTACATAAATCTACATAATTTATTTCTATTGCTGTAGAGTTCTGTATTAAATTGTTTCCATGTGTAAGTAAATTAATTATCTATACTTCCTTTATAATAATTACAGACCTCAACCATCAGTATTCTCCGAACACATGGATTCGTCATTCGCTGAAAGAGTCATGAATGAATTAATCACAGAAAAACAAACCATTAGAAATTGGACTAGTATGGTAAATATATTGCAAAAAGATAATTACAATAGTCTTACAATTTTACATCTCTGAAACTTATTATTGAGTACATACTAAATTACATGAACTGAAATTATATTACAGTAATAATTTTGCAAATATACATTCTGTCAAGAAAGTATCGGGAATGGATGATTTGTTTATGGTTCCAAATTCAATTTTTTGTTTTTTTTTTGTTGTTGTTAGATTGGCACAACTGTTTTCCATTTTGGCGCGGAGTTTGAGTTGCATCTGTTATTTAGATTAAATACAGTGCTGTTTTTAGTTATATCATTCTAGTGTATATTGCGAATTTCATAATAGATAAAAACATCGAACAAGGAGTTTGTCTTAAATTTTGCATCGCCAATGGAATTTCGTGTTCGGAGTCACTGAAAATATTACAGAAGGCTCTGATGAATCGACTTTATCAAAAACACGTGCTTATGAGTGGTACAAAGCGTTCAAAAGCGGTCGAGATGTGATGGAAGATTTGCCTCGCTCTGGTAGGCCATCAACGTCTGCACTGAAGTTAACATCGCAAAAGTCAAGGAAATAGTGACTGAAAATCCTCATTCAAGTTTGAGAGAGATAGCCGCCGAACTTTCTGGGTCTCACGAGTCGATCCGTACCATTTTAAATAATCACTTGGGTATGAAACATGTTGCCGCTCGGCTAGTCCCAAAAGACCTGAATTTTCTTCAAAAACTCAATCGCATAACAGGACATGCTAGAACGAGTCAATTCCGATCCAACATTCATGAAACGCATTGTTACTGATGACGAGACGTGGGTTTACGAGTTTGACATGCAAACTAGTCAACAAGCTTCAGAGTGGCGGCTTCCAACTGAACCGAAACCGAAAAAACCACGCCAAAGTCGATCATTAGTCAGTCATGTTGACTGTTTGCTTTAACTATCGCGGTGTTGTGCACTCGGAATTCTTGCCGGAAGGTCAAACGGTAAATAAAGAATATTATTTGGGCGTTATGCGGCGTTTAAGAGAGCAAATTCGACGAAAAGGAAAGAAAATTCTTGGATTTTGCACCACGATAATGCGCCTTTGCACAATGCCATCATTGTGAACGAATTTTTGACCAAAAACTCAACAAATACCATCGAGCAACCACCTTATTCACCAGATATGGCTCCAGTCGACTTCTTTCTTTTTCTTAAACTCAAATTACCTATTCGTGGCACCCGTTTTCATTCGGTAGAAGACATAAAGGAGAATTCGCGGCGAGCACTGAACTCAATTCAGGAAAAAGCGTTTAAAAAATGTTTTGATGATTGGATTATTCGTTGGCGGTATTGTATCGTTTCTGAAGGAGCATATACTTTGAAGGTGATAAAATAAATTTGGATGAATAACTAACATTTCGTGTATTATTGATCTTTTCCCGGTAGAGTGTTTATCATAAATCCACGCACACCGCAGATTCAAAGATGCACACAAACATCCATGCACTCACATACAGACACATACACAACATTACACGCTCATATAGCAAGCTTATTTAAACTCAGAGGATACTAACCTAAAAATTTATTCTGTAATAATATTGCAGGAATCGCCGCAATGTAAATGTACAGAAACAAGACAAGAATGTAACATAACCAATGATAACAGAGAAGTACCAGATGTGATGTTGCTTACTGATGTAAACGAGCTTAACGACTGGTTGATAGCGTCTCAAGATGTTTATATTGAAAGAAGGTAACTACGAAAGAAATGTTAACCACAAACCAAAAAAGCAAATCACAGATGAGAATCTAACAAAGGCATTCCGCTTTAAAAGCTATAGCTTTTTTGCTTTTCGCATATTTGGCTGCATGTATGAAATTTAATAATTTTCTTTCTTGGGACTTGTGTGAAATAAATAATCGTCCAGATAATGACACCAATTGGACAACCTCTAAGCACTAAGTTTAATATTATTGGTGCTACACGCCATACTAATCCAATGTCCATAAAATCCAATGACGCCTAGACCGGAATTCAATTTAGAGTGCTTTCTCAGTAATCCAAACTACTATCAACATAAAAATAAATACGCGCAGTGCGGTCTTTAATTACAATTTTTAATGAATTAATTAAACTAAAATTCTGTATTTCAGATATGGAGGTTATACATCATCTTTGAAGAACAATTTAACCAATCTAATCGCATGGTATAACAACAAAGGCCATCACGCGATGCCGGCCTTCGTAAATGCACTTAACTCTGCCATTTTGAGAGCGGTTACGGGCCACAAGAATGCTAACATAACGACATACACTCATCCGTTGAAGATCTCGCATGAACAACTTAGCAAGTCCACCGTGTAAGTGTTTTTATCAGGCTATTCCATATTTTGGGACTATAAAATATGATATGATATAGTCATAAAATATTCACTAATAGTCTTATTTTTACCGACTTCGAAAAAAAAGGAATTGCATAGTTTTTGTATATGTTAGTCTATACCAGCTTCTAAACATGTGTGCCAAATTTCATAAGTGTATGTGTATTTATATGTATGTTTGTCCGCGCATATCTCAAAAACTGTAAGTCGGATTGCAAAAAATCTTTTTATTTGGACTAAGCTATACTTGGACTATATCCAATTTAGGGAAAACTGCAAGTTTCATCAATATCGGTTCAGTAGTTTTTGAGATAGAGAGTTAAGTGTGTATCGGTCACTATATGCAAACGTGTCGATGGCTTAACATCGTAATTCTAAAACATGTCATGATGCATGTTGTTTTTTATTTTCAATGTTTGCATGCAGTTAACTGAAATTAAAAAAATGATGAAATAAAAAAGTAATTTAAAAAATTAAATCGGTTAAAAAAAAGACACTGAATAGTACAAAATAAGTATCCTTTACTAATCAAAACTCAAGTACAAATAAAATGTTGCACATTGATTCGGCACCGAGATCAATAACTGTCAAATTTAATTATGTAGATTGTACGACGCACGTACATGGTTTTGTAATTACTTTATTTGTTGCATTAACTGCAGTTTTGTCGCGCATCAAATTATTGTACTTTGGTCGCGACCTAATATCTTTGTTTATATAATATGCAATACGCAGATTTTCTTTGTTTCAAGTCAGTGTTCAATTAGACGTGGATCGGATAAGTTGCATTTTTATTTATCTTCGTTCCTATCATTCACTCACTTACATTTGATTAATTTTTATTCTGCAGATTTTAATTGCATTAATCTTGCAGAAGACATTGCATCTCATGTATCCCTTACATGCTTTTTTTTGGTCCTTCGAGCCGGATTTTAATTGTACTTGAGTTTTGATTAGTAACGTATAGTTATTTTGTACTTTTCAGTGGGTTTTTTTTGAAGGCGGGTTATTATTACTAGCGATCACCTTTGCGTTTGTACGGAGATATAATTACAAAATGTACATATTTCTCTACTTTCATAGACTAAAGGACGACATCAATGGCGCAGTCGTTTGCGTATTGTATCTAAGCGCGGAAGGTTCCGGGTTCGATTCCCGGTCGGGTCGATTTAGGAAACGAATTTTTCTAAACTGTCTTGGTTCTGAAAGTACTTGGAGATGCCCCTCGTAGTCGTCGTCTGGTTCTCATAGCACAGGGAAAATACCCTAGATTGAGACCAGATGATTGCTTAGTGTGTATGTCTGGCGCATTATTATACATATATATACATTATTATATAAAAAAATGTGAGTGCATTAGACATATTACAAACTTTTTTTAAATGTTCTAAATGATGGTAACATTGATATTCACTGAGATGTTTGGAAGTTATAAGTGATTACACAAATAAACGTGGATTACGACATTTCAAATCGAGTTCTACTGGCTAATAACCCGAGTTCGGAATTTCTTTTTCTTTCTTCATGGCATGGCGCACAGATTAACACATTGGCCAATGTCACGTATTATATTTATTAATAAGTAGAATCGTTATCGTAAAACTCCTTCAGTAAAATGATGGTAGACTTTACTGAAGTTTAATAAGACTTTTTAGAAGAGCGCGAGAACTTCAGCAACACATACTCAATTCTTTTCACTTACACAGAACTTTAAAACACAATATACTATCACTTTTGTACTTTAAAACTCCCAAAAATGTAAAAAATAGAAAATCTAAATAAAATGACAACCTTACTTCTCCCGTTCCCGCCGAAAAGTCGAGGTCAGAATTAGGTAGTGTGATTTATGTTGGATTTACGTACTTGCAACGAAATGTTAATATTAACATGGACATTCCCGAGATTATCTAAATATATAAAAAATAGAATCTTTTGTTATTAATGAAAGCATGTATATCATCGAGACGGATTTTAAAAATGATGTACATATCTTAAGGATGTCATGCTTTGAATTAAATGTCAACCTGTAAAGTATTTAAATCACTGATTAATTTTATACAATACTTTTTGATAGACTAGAAATGTATCATTTTATTACTTTACAAATCATTGAATTTACGCTATGCTTTAAAATAATAAAGTAAATAAAAATCCTGGGATTTAAGGAATATCCATATTATTCTTTTGCTCTATAAAATCATTGCAAGTACCTAATTCCGACCGATTCTGACCTCTGCTAACAACCTTTAAATAGTTATAATCAGCAAATACAGTCTTAATCACTGTTGAGAACGAGCAGATTTGTTAAGATGAAATAGCTTATTTTAATACTTTTTCTTGACCTCTACAACATCCATTTGAAAAGGACAAGAATCAGACTTCGACGTGCTACTTCTTTAAATAGTATTTATTTTTGCTCTCTGCATTTTACTCTTTGCTCTTGCAGGTAGTGCCAGCCTCTTAGATATAGCATATAAAGTTGTTGCATGCTTGATTTTTCTTTGATTGTAAATTGTGAAGTCAAATAAGATGAGGGAAATTTTTGAGACAATGATTAATCAAATATGACAACAAAGTTTTGACAATATTGTTACAATCTTGAAACTTTTAGTAGATATCAAGTTTTTAACCGACGTCTTGATTAACTTGCCTGAAGTGTATACAGTTGCATGTCAAACTTGAAGCACGCCTAGTTCAAGTTTAAATTGCTTTCTGAACTATCTATAACGTTTCCGTACCCCGTGGCTGCCTTTTACGATTTACGCAGGAATGTAAGCAGCTGGCAATTATCCTTCTCTCTATCTCTTTCGTCGCGAAAGCAAAACATTATCTTTTCAATTTCCCAATATCAGTCTACAGCACGTGGCCGATGCTGGAATATCTGGCATGCTGCTCATCGCCTACAGCCTGGTGACGGCCGGAGGCGCCGTGTACCTCGTCAGCGCCAGGATGAGCCAGGAGAAGCGGCTGCAGCTGCTGTGTGGAGTCAGTCCCGCGATGTACTGGGCCGCGACCATCGCTTGGGATATGATAGTGAGAACTTACCATCATTCTAATTTCTAAATGAATGGCAGACAGTGACCTATAACTATCTGCTCCGCCGATGAGTAGAGTTGTGAAAATCCTGAGAACTAATCTATCTTCTTCTTCTTATACATAAAAATTATTGTTTTTTGTGTGTTTGTCATCTATGCTTTCCTGAACCATCCATCCTATTGTGATGAAACTTCGGTGAGTTGTAAGCAGTCTCGAGCAAGAGCTAGTTTAATTTATAGAGCCTTCTTGAGTCTGTACCATTTCTAACATGGGTTTTGTAGATTTTCACTACATCTTCTGCGGGTGGTAAGATCTTGCACGAGATCTGTCCGGATCATTGCTACCTCCTCGTGCCTTAGATTAGACAACCTTGATCGCTCTCGTCGAACTGCTACCGTACGCTGTTTTCTATACTATAATCAATGTAATATTATAAAGAAATAAACATTGTTTGTATGTAATGGATAAACTAAAAACTACTAAACCGATTTCAAAAATTCTTGCATCTATAGAAAGCTACATTATCAGCGAACAACGTGGGCTATATTTTATTTTCAAAAAAATGTCTACCCGTGCGAAACCGGGGCGGATCGCTAGTACTAAAGTTATTTTATCTTTTCAGATAATGGTGATAAATATCATAATCACAGTGTGTGTATTGGAGGCGTTCGGTTTCCCAGTGTTCGTAGCGAGAAACAACTTGCCAGCGATTTGCGTTCTGCTCTTGTTATTTGGGTAAGATCTCGAATAATATTATTAGTAATTAACAGTGGCGTAACTAATCCCAAATAGGCCCTATATCAATATTTCGATAGGTTCTATAAGGCCAAAACAACAATTTGGTCGTTTTGACTTTTTTGTGATAAATGCTTCTTTACAGTACAATTTACAGCAAAAGTGTAATAATTGCAGCATAAACAATGGACGTAGTCGTCATATGCAATTATTATAAGTAAATATGCAAAGTACTGTAAGCGATGGCTTCATCATCTTAAAAATGTACTAGATTTTAACTTTTAGAATCCTCTCCTACAAAATGATTATGCATTTTGACTCTTACATGGGACCCATCGATTTGTTGGGGTCGCTTTCTTTGCCAAACAGCGGCGAAGCCAAAAATAAGGGTAGTTCTTATAAAATTTTTAGAAACTTTCATGTTAACGTAGGTAGGTATCTATAGAATGACGTCAGATTAGTTCAAAGATATCGAGAGTAGAAAAGAAGGTGGCGAAAGAAGACGAAAGGTGGCGAAGACTGGCGCTCCGTCCTCTCTGACTACCCCGTTAGGAATACAGCGGGAAGATATATACCTATGTATGTTATCGAGAGTAAATGTTTCCAATTACACATCAATGTACTAACAATTATATCGACCGTGATGACAATGAACATGCAATTTCAGCTACGCCTGTGGTTCTTTCGTCCATATCAGCGAGAAGCTGTTCAACGAGGCCAGTTTGGCCAACATGATAATGTTTTGTTCCAATGTGTTCCTCGGACTTGGCGGCATCACCGTACTGCTAATAATGGATCTCATATCTGAATCTGATGTAAGATTACCAAAAATCAATATCTATTACTACATATCTGTTTGTCTGTACGCTTATAACTCAGCTCTGCCATGGCTCTGCCTCATCGAAAGTTATCCAATTGAGTGAAAATAAAGTTATTAATTTCATATTGAATCCAATGTGAAGCTACAAGTTAATTTGTTTCTTGAAGACAGAAACTATGGTCTGACTATTCTCTCTGTGCTTTATCGTTAATCATCTTTGAAAAACTATAATTTAAATAAATTCAGGATAAGTATGCGCGATAGCTAACGTGAGATTTTTTTACCACTCCTTAATTAACACTATCTATTGTCGCTTTTGTTAAGAGAAAATTTTAAAATATATGAGATTCGACGTTAGCTATTGAAAATTTACCACAGGATTTATCGTCAAATTAATAATAATAATAATAATAATACTCCAGACAATTATACAGATTGTGTGACCCCAAACTAAGCAGTAAGCTTGTACTATGGGTACCACACAACGAACTCTGGGGGAGTTCTCAGTAACACCCAGACTCCAAGCCAATTTAGAAAAGTTCGTTTCCTAAATTGACCTGACCGGGGAACGAACCCGGGACCCTAGCTTGGAAAGCATATGCTATGCTACTGTGCCAACGGGCCAATCAAATTACGCTAATACTAGTCAATGCTAGTTTTTTTAAATATAATATTGTAACCATTTAAATAACCGAGAAGAAAAGAGAGATTACAGAACCTATGACATAAATCTCATTATAAAGCATACGTAATATTTTTCAGGCAACAGATAATGCTCGCTGGGCACTACACAAAGTGTTTATGATCTTCCCACAATTCGTTTTGGGAGATGCTTTGCTTGAAATCGCCAAGAACACGGTACAAGCTCAGGTAAGTAGTTTGTTATTGCACCTATTGATAATGGCCTCTATTAATGCAGATTTTTTTCGAATAAATAAAAAACCAACTAAAATTATATAAGGTCACAGATTATCTACAGTGCTCATAGTCAAATCAAATCAATTTATTCAAGTAAACTCAATTACAAGGTATTTTTGAACGTCAAATCTACTTTAATTCTAGTAGTACATTAGTTTACCTCACAATTACAAGTCGTTGAAATATCGGCATCAACGATTATCTTGCTGTTTCCTATGATACAGTTAATACTATTGTAGGAAACAAATGCACAGATACTGTACTAACTATAAATTCCTGTAAATTTTTTGTTTTGATTGTTTATTCATCTTTGTTGTTAATTAAATAAATAAATAAAAGATTAATTAAGATAGTTACATTAAGCTTTTTATAATTTATTAGAGCTACTGAAGATTTATAATCCTTTCTTAAACTCGACGTCTATAACCCCACGTGATTCGAAGTGGACAGATCGTAATTTTAATTAATTTAAATAGAGAGTCGTATAATAACTGCATGAGTTCTAAAGTGGAACTTTTTACAATATTTCCTCAGGAAGTTACTCAATTAACAGAATTTATATTTACATCCGTTATAAAACGCTCATCAATTAGAAATATAAACTATATAATAAACATTTTCATCGAAGACAAAAGATAGTCTGGAAATAATCATTTCTGCACATCAGTGTTAGGATTGTTCGCCTAACAAAATGTTATTACAATTACATTTTACAATTACAATTTTTAATTGTAATTGTTTTTAGAAGTACATTTTACCCATCACTGCTGCACATGCAATTACTGGATTTCTAAATAATGTATTTTAATAAACCTATTCCAAAATGATGTTGAAAAGATGATACCTGACTGAGTTTCTTGTCGATTCTTCTCAGTGTGCAAGTTTTCTTTTCAAACCGAACGATGGTAGATTTGACGTTCAAAAACACCCTCCAATTAGGTTTGCTTGAGTAAATCGATTCGACTCAGATGGCAAAGTGGAATCAAATTATTAGTCCAACAGCCACGAAAGTTCCATACTCTATTCCTTAGCCCACGTGTTCGACCTGTGCAGAATAATAATCATACTTTAATGATTAATTACAGGTGCTAATTCGTTTCGGTATGGACACGTACAAAGACCCTTTGGGTGGCGAGTTGATCATCTACCATTATTTATCACTCGTGCTAGTTGGAACTGTCTTGATGATGTTAAATTTAGCAGTGGAGTATGATTGCTTCCAAAATATAATTGCCAGGTAATTAATATTTCAATAAAACAATTATTACACTCTTTGCCCAAAGTTCTCCAATGAAGAAAGTATCTCGTAGTAGGTAGTTGCTATATTGGATATACTTAACTTATTACTTAAATAGCAGTGTTAGCCGACGGAAATGTCAAAAGCACTCGCATACCTAGGCGAAAATGTGTGAGAAGGATGACGAGATTTGAGGAAGCGAAAGAAGTATGTGAGGATCGCGACGCTTGGCGCTCCGCCCTCTCTGACTACCCTTGAGGATACAGCGTGAAGTTATATATGTATTACTTAAATAATTTAACAAACGAATGTATGTACGACCACTGTAAGCCAATAGATGAGGCTTGAGTAATTTTATAATGAAAATAAACATAATATGACAGAGGGTATATACTATAAAATAAACGCGTCGAAGTCTTGCGGGCGCGGGGCGGTCCGCTATGAGCTATGACAGAGAGTATATACTATAAAATAAACGCGTCGAAGTCTTGCGGGCACGGGGCGGTCCGCTATGAGCTATGACAGAGAGTATATACTTACTATAAAATAAACGCGTCGAAGTCTTGCGGGCGCGGGGTGGTCCGCTATGAGCTATGACAGAGAGTATATACTTACTATAAAATAAACGCGTCGAAGTCTTGCGGGCGCGGGGTGGTCCGCTATGAGCTATGACAGAGAGTATATACTTACTATAAAATAAACGCGTCGAAGTCTTGCGGGCGCGAGGTGGTCCGCTATGAGCTATGACAGAGGGTATATACTTACTATAAAATAAACGCGTCGAAGTCTTGCGGGCGCGAGGTGGTCCGCTATGAGCTATGACAGAGGGTATATACTTACTATAAAATAAACGCGTCGAAGTCTTGCGGGCGCGAGGTGGTCCGCTATGAGCTATGACAGAGGGTATATACTTACTATAAAATAAACGCGTCGAAGTCTTGCGGGCGCGAGGTGGTCTGCTATGAGCTATGACAGAGAGTAAATACTATAAAATAAACGCGTCGAAGTCTTGCAGGCGCGGGGTGGTCAGCTATGAGCTATGACAGAGAGTATATACTTACTATAAAATAAACGCGTCGAAGTCTTGCGGGCGCGGGGTGGTCCGCTATGAGCTATGACAGAGAGTATATACTTACTATAAAATAAACGCGTCGAAGTCTTGCGGGCGCGAGGTGGTCCGCTATGAGCTATGACAGAGAGTATATACTTACTATAAAATAAACGCGTCGAAGTCTTGCGGGCGCAGGGTGGTCCGCTATGAGCTATGACAGAGAGTATATACTTACTATAAAATAAACGCGTCGAAGTCTTGCGGGCGCGGGGTGGTCCGCTATGAGCTATGACAGAGAGTATATACTTACTATAAAATAAACGCGTCGAAGTCTTGCGGGCGCGGGGTGGTCCGCTATGAGCTATGACAGAGAGTATATACTTACTATAAAATAAACGCGTCGAAGTCTTGCGGGCGCGAGGTGGTCCGCTATGAGCTATGACAGAGGGTATATACTTACTATAAAATAAACGCGTCGAAGTCTTGCGGGCGCGAGGTGGTCCGCTATGAGCTATGACAGAGGGTATATACTTACTATAAAATAAACGCGTCGAAGTCTTGCGGGCGCGGGGTGGTCCGCTATGAGCTATGACAGAGAGTATATACTTACTATAAAATAAACGCGTCGAAGTCTTGCGGGCGCGAGGTGGTCCGCTATGAGCTATGACAGAGGGTATATACTTACTATAAAATAAACGCGTCGAAGTCTTGCGGGCGCGAGGTGGTCCGCTATGAGCTATGACAGAGGGTATATACTTACTATAAAATAAACGCGTCGAAGTCTTGCGGGCGCGAGGTGGTCTGCTATGAGCTATGACAGAGAGTAAATACTATAAAATAAACGCGTCGAAGTCTTGCAGGCGCGGGGTGGTCAGCTATGAGCTATGACAGAGAGTATATACTTACTATAAAATAAACGCGTCGAAGTCTTGCGGGCGCGGGGTGGTCCGCTATGAGCTATGACAGAGAGTATATACTTACTATAAAATAAACGCGTCGAAGTCTTGCGGGCGCGAGGTGGTCCGCTATGAGCTATGACAGAGAGTATATACTTACTATAAAATAAACGCGTCGAAGTCTTGCGGGCGCGGGGTGGTCCGTTATGAGCTATGACAGAGAGTATATACTTACTATAAAATAAACGCGTCGAAGTCTTGCGGGCGCGGGGTGGTCCGCTATGAGCTATGACAGAGAGTATATACTTACTATAAAATAAACGCGTCGAAGTCTTGCGGGCGCGGGGTGGTCCGCTATGAGCTATGACAGAGGATATATACTTACTATAAAATAAACGCGTCGAAGTCTTGCGGGCGCGAGGTGGTCTGCTATGAGCTATGACAGAGAGTAAATACTATAAAATAAACGCGTCGAAGTCTTGCAGGCGCGGGGTGGTCAGCTATGAGCTATGACAGAGAGTATATACTTACTATAAAATAAACGCGTCGAAGTCTTGCGGGCGCGGGGTGGTCCGCTATGAGCTATGACAGAGAGTATATACTTACTATAAAATAAACGCGTCGAAGTCTTGCGGGCGCGGGGTGGTCCGCTATGAGCTATGACAGAGAGTATATACTTACTATAAAATAAACGCGTCGAAGTCTTGCGGGCGCGGGGTGGTCCGCTATGAGCTATGACAGAGAGTATATACTTACTATAAAATAAACGCGTCGAAGTCTTGCGGGCGCGGGGTGGTCCGCTATGAGCTATGACAGAGAGTATATACTTACTATAAAATAAACGCGTCGAAGTCTTGCGGGCGCGGGGTGGTCCGCTATGAGCTATGACAGAGAGTATATACTTACTATAAAATAAACGCGTCGAAGTCTTGCGGGCGCGGGGTGGTCCGCTATGAGCTATGACAGAGAGTATATACTTACTATAAAATAAACGCGTCGAAGTCTTGCGGGCGCGGGGTGGTCCGCTATGAGCTATGACAGAGAGTATATACTTACTATAAAATAAACGCGTCGAAGTCTTGCGGGCGCGGGGTGGTCCGCTATGAGCTATGACAGAGAGTATATACTTACTATAAAATAAACGCGTCGAAGTCTTGCGGGCGCGGGGTGGTCCGCTATGAGCTATGACAGAGAGTATATACTTACTATAAAATAAACGCGTCGAAGTCTTGCGGGCGCGAGGTGGTCCGCTATGAGCTATGACAGAGGGTATATACTTACTATAAAATAAACGCGTCGAAGTCTTGCGGGCGCGAGGTGGTCCGCTATGAGCTATGACAGAGAGTATATATTATAAAAAAGGCCGACTCCCGCCTCATGCGTAACAGAAGTGCCTACCATCGGCCGGATACGTAGGGTATTGCGTTGTGTGAGAGCATTCCATTTAGTTATACATATAGTACACAATAATAGAAATACTATACATATGCTATGGCTGTGATCTCATTGGTCACATTGAGATCGGACGGTGAATATTCGAGAGCGGATTGGCGGAGAGCTGTGGGCGTGGTCTTCATTTAAGTAATATGTTATTTAACCACGGACAGTCGTGGATGCTCTTACAAGAATCATGCAGGGATTACAAGTCTGAGTGTAACACGGTCTTAACTGTTATTTTATAAACAGGATCATTGTTTTATATAGACATTACGTCTTTCTCAGATTCAGTTCTGAATCTATTCCAAATAATAATAGAAATACTATACAAGTAGATACATTTTTCATGTTTGTTATATTTAATTTCTTGTATTTATGTTGATAACGATAACTATGTATTCGAATAACTAAAATTATTTAGGTACCCAAGGACATAACGATTTGTTCGATTATGCGATTTAAATATTGTTGTATTTGTGACGATGTAGACAAACGGAAGCAGTCGCGTGTTGCGTGGCATGCGACCTCGACTGGCGCCACAATTTTCACCCATAATTACCCTAAATATTGCTGTTGTATGCGTGTCACGGTGCGTGCGTATTAGCGTGCACACATGTATACTGCGTACGCCAATTTACTATGAGAAGATCCTACTGTTATGTATGTACTATGGCTGTGATCTCATTGGTCACATTGAGATCGGACGGTGAATATTCGAGAGCGGATTGGCGGAGAGCTGTGGGCGTGGTCTTCATTTAAGTAATATGTTATTTAACCACGGACAGTCGTGGATGCTCTTACAAGAATCATGCAGGGATTACAAGTCTGAGTGTAACACGGTCTTAACTGTTATTTTATAAACAGGATCATTGTTTTATATAGACATTACGTCTTTCTCAGATTCAGTTCTGAATCTATTCCAAATAAAATGGAAGGAGAAATGGAACCGTTAGAAGTAACCGCTGAAAGAAAACGAGTACAGACTTGCATCTCCCACACAGCCTCCATTGGGAGGCCAGTCAAATTGAAGACAATTGGGAACATAAACGCAGGTGAATTATTTCTTTATATACCCTAGACAAACAAAGCCTGTACTCCCCCAATTAGTTATGAGTACTACATAACTTACTGGGGGAGTACCCAGTGAGACCAAGATACCAAAACTACACACATACACGCACGCACTAACACACACACACACACACACACACATACAAGATATCTAATCTGCACAGAGATCGATCATAGATCTGAAAGTTGGAACAAAAACATGCTAGTACTAACTAGCTTTCACACCAACAAGGCAAGCAGTATAGGGGAATATGTAATTGTAAAAACAATTACAATTAAAATTTGAAATTGTAATAGTCTACAAATTATTCTTACAAATACATTTTGGCCGACACTGCTAGACAGCTATACTAAGCTTGATTTGAAGTAAGTTTAGGAAGTATAATATTGGTAATGTCATAGAAGTCATAGTATACGTAAGTGCTTTCCAAATTATGGAAACCTTAAAGAAAAAACTAGGTGGTGAGTTATTAAGGGGTCCTTGCAAAGTTGCTTCTAAATTTTATTACAAGGTATTTCAAAGTAAATGCGGCAATTCAGTACAGACAGAATTATCCTCAGTATTTTCCATTTTTTTTCAGGTTTTGTGGACACAGAAAGCAAGGGGAACTCTATAAAGCGGATAATTTCACCTGTAAGCGATGTGGCCCAGTGCTTGGACTTGGGCAAGTCTTATATGACCATGAGCGGTCAGAGGGTAGCTGTTAGGAACCTTACAATAGGAATACCGCCAGGGCAAGTAAGTTTACAGCATGTAACAGATTTATCCTAACTAATAAATTTTTATAAGCCCAGGAGTACTTTGTTATGAGATGTATTAGACTAATTAGAAAAAGTGGTCAAAATGTTGTCAAAACACCACTACTATGAATTAAACTTCTCAAATACGCCGACAGGAAACGAACTGTACAAATCGCATAGCAATAATATATTTATTTCCGTCCTAAAATTACAGAAATGAAATTTCATAATATTAGGCTTCTCTTTAATACCAGTGCATCGTCCTATTAAGAGAGAAAAAAGTACATTCATTGCTGACTGCAAAAATAAATCAATAATGTCGCCGTCTCTTTTGTCCCAGTGCATTGCACTATTAGGTCAGAACGGAGCAGGTAAATCAACAACGTTCTCAATGCTGACTGGAGAAATTAAACCTACGACTGGTAAAATATATCTCAATGAGAAAGAAGTGAAATCCCGGCAACTATGCGAAGGACTAATCAGTAAGTTGCAAAGGAAACTCCATTTTCACGAAAAAAAAATTTTTATAAGTTTAGAGAAACATTTTTTTGTTTTATAACATTTTATAAAAAACAGAACCTAAGTTTCAAATCCGTATTATTATAAATGAGAATGTCTGTCTGTTTGTCTATGTTTCCAGGGCTTAACAAATGGGCCGATTTTGATAAAACTTAGAATAAAAATAGATTAAGCTCTTGGGAAGAACATACCTACAATACCTTTTCTGAATTATACTGTTGCGTTTTCGTAGTTCAATTCAAAATTGACCAGAGTGACTAATTTTTTTATAAGCATATGTAAGACTCGCACTGCATTACTTAGATAGAACTCATTTCAATTGTGCTGCAATAAACTATCATTATCCATCACTATCGATCACTATTAGCCTGTCCAGGCTTCACCCGGGTTGAATACATAATATTTAGTCAATGTCTATTTGGAATAATGTACCTTTCAAATAGTGAAATAATTACGGATCTATGTCGCGTTTATATTTTAAGGCTAATTACCTATTTTATCCCGACGTTTCGATCACTTTCGATCGGATTGCAATGATTGCACCGATCGTGGTCACGGGCAGACTGATGAGGATGAATGTCATCACCATCAGTGAGTGTGTCCGGAGCCGGAAAACCGGACGTCGCCAGTGTGTAGATGTCGTTAGCATAGTGTGTCGAAGTACCGACAGTGACAATAATAAGAATTTAAAAATGCGTTAAATAAGTGTGGATAGTTCCAAGAAACCGCACACTACGAAGATGACATTCATCCTCATGTCTGTCCGTGACCACGATCGGTGCAATGCGGTCGAAACGTCGGGATAAAAAACATTAGTGAAATAATTATTCAAATATGTGCAGTAGTTCCAGAGATTTTTCCTCCACACATAACTTACAAAATTAGCTCTGTCTCTCTCTAATATTAGTATAGGTATAGTTCACATAAGTACTTACTACTTTTTACTTATGCTGTAGTCATATAACAAAAGCGATCCATTTCGACCTTATTAGAACAAATCTATACGAGCTTTTGTGATTCGTGACAACAACGGGAACTCCACTCTAGCTAATTAACATGCGATAATGTGAAAGGCATGCAGATATAATTGGGTACCTTATGTAATAAAAGAAACATACAAAATTCGCTCTCTCTTTATAATACTATTAGTAAGTATAGATTGTTTACAAACGTTTTTTTTTCTTTATTCATGGCATTGCGCACAGATTAGCGCATTTGCCAATGTTACGTATTGTTTAATAAGTAGAACCGTTATCGTAAAATTCCTACAGTGATAAGTGATAGTAGACTTTACTGAAGTTTTATAGGACTTCTTGAAAGCGCGCGAAAACTTCAGCTTCACATGTTTAGACATTTAGACTTACTTAGAGCACAATATGCTATCACTTTTGTACTTGAAAACTCCCAAAAATGTAAAAAATAGAAAATCTAAATAAAATGACAATCTCACTTCTCCTGTACCCGCCAAAAAGTTCAACAAACGTTTTCATTTACAGGCTACTGTCCACAGAGCGATGCGTTAGACCCTCTCCTGACTGTAAGAGAGACTCTTCTGTTTTATTGTCGACTAAGAGGGATATCTGAAAATCATGAGGTAAGTTTCTTTAACTATTTAACCTTCAACCAATCATACTTGGCCACACAGAACCTCGATGTAATGAAATGTTTAAGATATATAGCCCGAACCAAACTCGTTTCAACCTTTCTCTAAAAGAAGAAATGTTGAAATGAACACTAATCAACCCTAAATTGTCTTTTTAGTAAGAACTGTGATATACGTTTTTTCGTAAATGCTTTTTTATGTCTACTTCCGGTGTTTCCGAAGTACCTAAACGATGAAAACAAAACTAACTCTACGTAAACTGTCTTAGGAGTTACCATTGGTGAAGTTAGGTCATTATGGTGGGTTGAAACCCTAATATGAATAGTGTTCAGATTATTACCCAACCTGCAAATTACGTCGGCAAATGTCATCTATGCTGCCATAGTTCAGGACACTACAAACAAAAATGGGTCGTATAGAATCAAAACCAGCTATTTGAGTAAAAGCGGAAAAAGTAATGGAAATTCAGAAAAAAGCTTTTACGGCTGCTTTTGATACTTAAATAAAAATAGTTGTTTCTATGATTATCTATAATTATTATTTGTTAGCTACAGACGTAACAGATGTAAAATGTTTGAGTCCTGTATTATATATAGTACTGGAGGTAGCGCTGCAATTCTTCTAGGAATCTAAAAAAAAAAGTCATTGGAAAAAAATCTGCTCCGACGATTTTTATACCGAGCAAAAATGTATTAAATTATTGTTTCAGTTACATTTAAAAAAAATAATCGTCAGCTGTATTGACGAGGGGGTTATATGTCAGTCACGTGCATGAACCTCATTGAAAATTTGACAAATAAATTTATTTTATGAATTATATATACCTTATACCTTATGAAATTTATACATCTAAATTTTTATACTTTTAATATAATAAAGAAAATCGTCAGCTGTATTTTTGGCGGGGGTAAGACCGTCAGTCTGCGTGATAAACATTTTGCGCGCTCAATGCATTTGAGCGTTGCATAGTCTCTTTAGAAAATAAACTGACGACCTTTACACCCACAAACAATCAGCTGACGTTGATTTTTTAACATTCAAATTATCTTATACTTTGTATTCAATAAGTATAATATTAATTCAATATAAATAACACCACATTATGTGTATTAATTTTGTATTATTTCTCTATGGAGTACACGCCACTGCCATTAGCCAAGAAGTCCTTTATAACTTCAGTAAAATCTAATATCACTTTACTGGAGGGATTTTACGATAAGAAAAAACTAATTTATTTGTGATTTTACTTATTAATACGCGACATTGGCAAATGCACTAATCTGTGCGCCATGCCATGAAGAAAGAAAGAAAATAAATGTGTGCGTGATAATGTTCCTATATTTTTTTATAGCTACTACGGTTTTTGAGAGGACTTATGCACGATTTTACTAACATTGTGGGTAATCCATAAAAAGATACAGGAGACCCCTAACATTCTTTACGTTTTACCTAGCGCTGGAAGCCTCCCTACGAATAGTATTAAGAAGTTATAGGTTTTCTTATTTCAGTTAACACATAGGTGACAGGTTAGGAAGCGTTGCTGAAATCGTACATTAGTCCCCCAATCCTTCCCCCAACTTCAGCTGTGAACCTAAAATTTAGGAATTGCTGGTGAAATGAGCGTGTTTTCTCCATAATCTACGTTGACTGTGACCTGTCTTTGAAAATATCGTTCCGGACTTTTTGGCGGGAACGGGAGAAGTGAAGTTGACATTTTAAGATTTTTTATTTTTTACGTTTTTGGAAGTTTTAATGTATAAAAGTGATAGTAATATAGTGCGTTAAAGTTCTGTGCAAGTGTTAAGAGTTGGAAAGTTTGAATAAATACGTGCAATTGAAGTTTTCGCGTTCTTCCAAGAAGTCCTTTTTAACTCCAGTAAAGTCTACTATCACTTTACTTGAGAGTGTTACAGACTTAGTAATAAGAAGACATACATTTTACGTAAGAGATACACCATTTTTTTAATTGAGAATGGCAGAAATGTTTCTAATAAATACGAAACGAGTTGCCAGTTTATAAAAGAGGAAAAGAAAAAGAAGAATATCGTTCCAGCTTCATAATTTTAGTACCTACAGATTCATAATTCGTACACGAAATTTTCTGCAATAGTTAATTACCTATACAATAGTAAAAACTGCATCAAAATTGATTTAGTTGATTTGTAATTATAAATAAACCTTTTCAGGTAATACGCCGTACATTAGACATGTTCGCTCTGACCAAGTACGCGGATGTCCGTAATTGTACCCTCAGTGGTGGTAACAAGAGGAAACTTTGCACAGCAGTCGCTTTTATGGGCAGAACACCATTAGTACTGCTGGATGAACCCACAAGGTTAGTACAATAATAATAATATACTCAGACATTTCACACAGCGCTATCTAGTCCCAAAGTAAGCAGCACAGCGCTTGTGTTATGGGTAATAGACAAGACAACTTATATACTACTTATATACTTTTCTTTTGTAAATAAGTACATATTATACATAAACCACCCAGACTCATTAAATGTTAAACAGAATTGTTAAACAACATGTTGTTAAATCCGGTGTAGAACTAATTATTCATACATTGTAAATAATATACGTCGAATTGAATACCTATTCCTTTTTCAACATCTGTTAAAAATGGGTCAAGTGCGAGTTTGACGCAAATAGAGGGTTCCTAAGATTAAAAACCTTCGAAATGGTAAATTTTGAAGTTTAATTCGTGTTTAATTGTTAGGAGACGGAAATGTTAAAAGCACTCTCATACCTTGGCGAAAATATGTGAAGAGAATGATGAGATATGAGGCAATGAAAGAAGTATGTTAGGATCGCAAAGCTTGGCGCTCCGTCCTCTCTAACTACCCCGTTAGGGATACGGCGTGAAGATATGTATGTATGTAATTTGTGAAGATTTATCAAAGCTAGATATTTTGTTAAGTATATTTTTAGGAACTATTATTTATTCTCTGAAGTTTTAAATCTTGGTAGCACAGTAATCTTTCTATATCTTCTATACTAATATCACAGATTAATTAGTTACTAACGTAAACTAATATTATAAAGAGGTAAAGTTTGTGAGTTTGGTTGTTCGGGGTAATCTCCGGTACTACTGATCCGATTTTGAAAATTCTTTCACTTATAGAAAGCATGGGCGAGTAACATAAACTGTATTTTATTTTCAAAAAAATTTCTACCCGTGCGAAGCCAAGACGATTGTTTTTAATATATCTAAAGGGAGGCAGGGCTTTTAGAGTTGGAGCATGCGATTTCTCTTTTTAATTTTTCTATGAATATTATAAAATGCTGTTACATAGTTTTTAAGAAAATCAACTGTGACAGACAGACGGACGACGGAGGGACCTTATAAGAATTTCTCTTGGGAAAGTCCGTCTACGCAGACTGGTGTTTGTTAGTGACCTCTTTTTCAATTTCTAAGACTGAGAGTTAGATATAAGAATATACAAGGTTATTTCGAAAGGATGGATAAATACGAAAGGGCATTAAAGTACCCATGACAACCGAAATCTTGCATTCTACAACTTCTTTTCTGAGTGGAAGAGCCATGCTGCATTGCAGCACGAATTGGGCCGGCTCGCCCGGTGAAATACCACCCTCACACACAATATCGGCGTGAAATAACAGCATCTATTGCTGTTGTGTTTCGTTCGGCGAGAGAGTGCCGGTGGCCCATCACCTCCTCCCCCTCCTTTCCTTCCTTTCCTTATTTCCCTAAAGGCCGGCAACGCACCCGTGACTCTCCGGACGCGCCGGTCCATGGGCGGCGCTGGTCACTTTCCATAAAGTGACCTGTTTGCTCGTTTGCCTCCTCTTTTATAAAAAAAAAATCCATCAAAAGTCAATAGTTCTAGTGTAACACCTCAAAAATAAGTAAAGATGAGGCAATGTCAGCGTTTTTACGTCGCTAACCTTTGGAATATAGGGCATAATGATAATTTTTTCTATTAAATGAATGTTTTTTGTTGTGTAGAAAGAAAATAAACGTATCCCGTAATTATTATATCTGCGATATAACAGCCACCAGTGATACTATCTGTGAACTGATAGGTAAAGTTAGAAAATTTTATGAAAAAAAATTAAACTGCCTTTTAAAAAAACACTGAAAGTACAAAATAACTATCCTTTACTAATCGAAACTCAAGTACATTAAAATAACTTTATAAATACGATACACATACCTAAATAATTAAATTTGACAGTTACCGAAATCGGTGCCAAGCCTACCAAATTAATAGACTTCCTGTTGTTGCACATAGATTTGGCACCGACTTCAATAACTGTCAAATTTAATTATTTAGGTATGTGTATCGTATTTATAAAGTTACTTTAATTGTACTTGAGTTTCGATTGGTAAAGGATAGTTTTGTACTTTTCAGTGTCTTTTTTGAAGGCGGTTTAATTACGCTGTTTTGCATTATGTGAAATTATTGAAATAGGTGCTTATTTAGTAGTGTGATATTGAGTTTTTTTTAGTGGCTTGGTCTGTCTCAGCGGAAATTACTAGAAAGACTGCCTCGATATATATGCCGCCAGAAACTCCAAGAACAATCTAAAATGTATTATGTTGACATTTTAATGAAATAATATGAAGAATTTATCTATTTATTACATCGGTCGTATGGGCTAAGATCCCTTTTCCCTCCCTCCTAAGGGAGAATCGTACTACCATTACTGCTTAATAAAAATGGTTGTACTTTGTATCAGCGGCATGGACGCGGTGTCGCGGTCCCTAGTCACAGCGGCGGTCCGGAGCGCTCGCGCATCTCGACGCGCAGTGCTACTGTCTACGCACGCACTGGCAGACGCCCGGCGACTGGCCGCCAGTGTTGCACTTCTCACTGACGGAGCACTGGCTGCGCTGGCGCCGCTACACGACTGTCTACACAGGTACGTCCTCGAACCAACAATAATAATTAAAGAAGCTTTAACTTTAAGAGCGTGTCCGTTTTTTGTTAGTGCGAGGTTCTAAACTTGTACTAATGCGTGTGACTAGGGAATGTGACTTTGGCTTACTAAATATTGGTTTCGAGGCGATGGAATAGGATCACACGGAAAATCATCTACGTAACTTAAACTAGATACATATAACAAAATCTTGGCTAGCTATGGAATTCGTCGCCTGTATGGCGATGAGGATTTATCGGAGCAAGCGCCTATAGGAGTGAGGACTCCACTCTTACTTCATTCGTTTGCATGGATAATGGCCGCAGTGTGGTCGTCCATTTATGTGACTCTGAAGAGAACGACAGCGTGGAGGAGGGGATACTGGGAGGGTAGTATTCGCACCTCGAAATATATCGGTATAGTGTGACAGTGACTGCAATGTGTTCCGTAGAGATCCCGGATTCTATCGAAAATGTATTGAGGACAACTATTACAAGGGCTTTAGTGGGTAAACTAACCTATGTACCTAACTTAGTTTCACACCCAAGCAACTGGGTAGTTTTGTGAAAAAAATATATATCTATATACACCTATATTTCCATATAAATAAATTTGAAGTATCGGACTGGTGATTGTGTATGTTATTAAAACCCAAAATCGAAGTGTATGTATGTGATTTCTGTCTGTACGTAATTAAAACCCGAACACGTTTTTTTTAATTTTCTGTCTGTCTGTAAGGTTGTTATTCTGCGGTAATCTCTGAAACGGCTGAACGGATTTGAATGGTATTTTCATTGGCATATTACTTTTGAAGACTTTTCAGAGAGTAATTTAGGCTACTTTTTAACCGACTTCAAAAAAGGAGGAGGTTCTCAATTCGTCTGTATGTCTGTTTTTTTTTATGTTTGTCATCTTATAACTCCGTCATTTATGAACCGATTTCGGAAAATTCTTTAGTCGTTTGGTAGGTAATACTTTAGAAGTGATCCCATTTAAATTTCACCGATATTGGTGCTTGGACTTCGAAGATACACTAAATAACGCGACCTGGCTATAACCTTTATTTATATTGATGATTCTCTTGTACAAGGTTGCGCTCCGGATTTAGAAAGAATTTAATTGTAGACCTGCCCTAGATATTTATTTAGGTCAAGATCACTGAAAAAGAAGAAATAAAAAAAAAATTAAACCACCGTCAAAAAAAACACTGAAAAGTATAAAATAACTGTCCTTTACTAATCATAAGTGTCTAATTTAATTATATATGTATGTATGTATCGTATTTATAAAGTTATTTTAAGTGTACTTTGATTAGTAAAGGATAGTTATTTTATACTTTTCAGTGTTTTTTTGAAGGTGGTTTAATCTTTATAATAAAAATTTTTGTAAACTACGAGGCACAGTAATAAATGTTTTTTACAGTTATTTAGGATCTTCTTTTAACAATATCTTCGCTTTCAAGAAACGATGCAAGGCGACATGAAGTAATACTCGTAGTACTAGCGGTTGTCGGTTGTGTTGCCGTAGGTTCGGCGGCGGGTACGTGGTGTCGTGTCGCGTGCGCAGCGCGCCGCGCGCCGCCTGGCGCCGGCTGCGGGCGCGCGCGCCGCACGCGGCGCTGGCCGCGCTACACGCGCGCGCGTTACAACTGCTCGTGCCCACCTACGCCACGCGTGAGTACTCTGGCGGACTCTTAGGGCACATCTGTAAAGGCCTTACTCACGGTGCATCCTTACTAGCAATCTGTTGCAAGACAACTAATTGCATTGTATGATAAGTTGCATGCGACCTGCAACCTGCTTATTTACGATGCAATTACCTTGCAACAGATTGCAGTAACAAATTGCTAGTTACATTGTACCGTGAGTAAGGCCTTATACACTAATCTATAGTCTGTACCATAAACTTAGTATATACTGCCGCATAGACGAACATAGAGCTCGTCGACGCGTGACCATATTTAATTTGTTTATGTCAACTGTGAAATGAATGATTCCTTTGATTATTGCGATATCTAATATCACATTCGTCTACAGATCATGTAACTATTATTAAAAAAATACAGTACTTCTTTGAAATAAAATAGGAATAATACATTTGATATTTCACTTGAAAATACATCACATTTCAGATACTTCATTTCCAATCACAATCAGAGTTTGGAATGTTATATACTTACATAGATTCTACTCTAGTTCTATTCAACTTCAATTATGTAAATTGTGTTGAAAGTAATTTTTGCAACCGAAACCGAATTTCGTTTTCAGTTCGACCAAAACCAAACTTTTTTCTAAAATGTCATTATTTTATTATTTCTATTTCTGTTCGTATTAACTTATTTCAAATGTAATCGTTTTTGTTCATAATAATTACTTATTTGAGTATGTCGTGAAGTGACTTTCCACTGTGTCGATCTCCACCATGGACAATGCAAAATCCCACGAACATAGCCGCCAACAGTTTTAAATTGATACAGTATAAAGTTACCACTATTAGTACTGATAAGTGTACATGTACCTTCCGAAGCGGTGAAAACCCGTTGTAAACAGAGAATCTACCTATTAAAACCCTCTATTTCTGATCTCTCTATATCTACCTCTATATAACTAATCTCCTGTAAGATCTATTTCTGGATATTCTGTAACAAAAATTCGAGATTACCTGTATATTGTTTTCAGTTAACGGCAAGGAAATAGTGACTCGTGTCAGCGACATCTTCCGTTTGATGGCAGAACTACAAGGCAGTTGCGACATCGAAGACTATACCATCAACCAGAGCTCTCTAGATCAGGTATCTAAGCTGATTTGTTTTGTATCATTATTTGCTATCGCCTTAATTATTGTCAAAAGTGGGCACTAACTCGTTAATCGTTAATTAACGAAGTTAACAATTTGCTTAATGGATTAACTTTTAAGTTAACTCAAAAAAATTTAAGCACTTGTTAACTTCCGTTAAACTAAACTTCCGTTAATTTTAGTCCGTTATATTAGTAGCTGCAAAGTTCTTATTCCAATGGGTTTTTTGTATGAATTTGAGACCGTAACTCGCAAATGATAATGTAATATCTACTAAGCTACAGCAACGCGTAGTCGGACATAGCTAATTAATACATACATACATATCTTCACGCTGTATCCCTAACGGGGTAGTTAGGGAGGAGCTAATTTATAATAATTAAATGCGCCAGACAATACACACCAATCATCTGGTATCAAACTAGGATATTCCCTGTGCTGTGAGAACCAGACGACAACTACTGGGGGCGTCTCTCAGTACACGCAGACCTACACAATCTAGAAGAGTTCATTTCCTAAATTACCCCGACCGCGATTCGACCCGGAACCTTCCGCACTCTGGTCGCCATCGAGTTCGAAGTTATAATTAATTATTGTTTGAGTTGTGTTCATAAGTCTCTCTATCAATATAAGTATAAGTTTATAATAGTCTAGTCTTATTGGTATCTTTATCTGAAGATATTATGATAATATAATTTTCCTTCCAGATGTTCTTAAAGTTCATCGACAAAACGGACGTCATGGAAGAAATAGATTTAGAACCGCTGCCAACACCACAAGCTCTACCGAGTAACAACGAAGAGTTGAACACCATAACCTCTCTTTAAAAGATATGTGAGTAATATTTAGGAAAATATCCTCTAATGTGGGTTTTGTAATTAAAATTCATTGGATTCATTCAAATTACATTTCGATGCCATTTATTTGCCGAATGTGTAGTAAATAACACAGATACAATTTATAATTGGCAAGTCTCAGAACAGATTGTGACATGCAAATATTAAGAGTCCGCATATGCAGACTTTGGTGTTTTGTGACCTGGATCTCGATAGTTAAGAAGGTTGAGAGTTAGATATTAAGACACATACAACTTCAACTCTTTATCTTTAAATAAAAAAATCTCGATATAAAATTCCAGAAAAAGCACTGTTTTGCACAAAAATTCAGTTGAATCTCCGAAATTCTACAGAGTTTTAAAATGATTTTTACTAAAATGGATAGGTAATTATAATATATCAAACCTCCAAAACCACTTTTTTAATTGGCAATGTAGTTGTTAAATTACAATTATGTGCAAAAACATCGAGATTTCTCCGCGCTAAAATATGATCAAACCGCAACTGCCAAAATCAACTTTATTGTTATCGCCATAGGGCGCATGGGTAATGCACTGAGCTGCATAGGCGGACTCTTAATATAAAATTACAATTGTTTGTAAACACAACAAAAATATTAATTGTAAACAAATTATAAATCATAATTCAATATAACAATGCAATGTTAAGACTTTGTTATAATAATGTCAATTTAAAATGTCAACATTTATAATTCATTTCCAATGCTTTCTTAATAAGATTAATAAGATTTCTTCTGGTAAAAATAATCTCAAATATTAAAGAATCGATGTTTGAAAAATCCATTGAAAATGGCATTAATCATTCAGTTTAATAGATGAGTGATATAATGACACTAGCGGTAATCTAATGGTTATAGTATCTAGCGACAAGTTTGCACGAAGTTAAAATTTGGCAATTGTCGCCAACGATTAATTGCTGCTTTATGTTCATTAAATCAACGTTGAGCATTGATTCAAATGAACTTTATCCTATTTTTTTCATTCTTGACTTTAATGTAAACAAACAAGAAACTAACCAAAATTTCGCTAAATTTTCGTCATTCGCTGGTCCGATATTATTACACGTAGCACTCGAATTTGCTTTTCCGTTATATTCACTAAACTATGAAATATTAATAAATAACACTAAATATTACTCGATAATCAGCATTGAAAAAATGTTGGTTATTTGTCAAGCGCTTTGTTTTTAATTTGCATGTCACTTAAAGGTTGCCTATGTTCCTAGATCAAATTAGTGTCATAAATTAGTTCACTCAGGTTCACTCTAATATGTGAATGACACAATTCATTCTAAATGTAAGACAGAATAATAGAAGAACATTAGGTATTGTTTGCAATGTACAAACCATAATAATCTCCTATTCTTTATTTTAAAGTGTTTTTTAAAAATACAAATTTTTGCACTTTCATGTTTTACGTTACGTTAATTCATGGTGGTTTTTATTGAAGCACAAACACAGACGGGCAAAGATTCTAAAAATGTCTGTTTTGCTAATAACTAAGTATGACAACTGAGTCAATCATTTGCGTACTAGACCATCTCTTGTAATGTTATTAATATCATAGTCAATGATGTTATAATACCAAAAAGACGTAGATAGGTTACATGCACTCGAAAAGTGGCACCCCCAAAACTTTGCTAATTAGCCAATCCGGACTTGGTCAAAGAATATGAGAAGTAATGTTACAGAACCAACAATGTCATGCAATGCCTATTGCGCATTCAAAATTCTAAAATCTTTTAACAATCCAAACGTTTTTTATAACATACACGATCATGTATGTTATAAAAAACGTTATAAAAGCAATAATATATAATTCATCATTTTCAAATTTATAATTAAAAAATGTTCGCCATCTTTTTAAATAAATATGTTCTCTCTCATGTACATGATTGAAGAAAAACGAAATTCGAAAAAAAGCAAACATCATTTTTTACTGTCTAATCCCATTAGATATCAATCATATCTTTTTATATGTCTGTTCTGTGGAATTAATTACTAATATTCTATGAATTAGTCACAAATTCGCTTAAAATGTAGTAAGAAATTGAAATTGACCAATCACAATGATTTAGAGAGCTATGTGATTTGTTAGTTTGAAATGCAATTAAGTTTTACATTACATAGCGACGCAGTGCAATGTATATTTGTCTCACTTTGTAACGTTGTAACTGGGACAATATTTTACTTGGATTAGTACTAAGGTAACCTATCTACCTCTTTTGTATTATAATATCATTGATCAGTCGCCACATTTGTTTACATTAAAGACAAACATGAAAAAAATAGGATATAGTAGTAGTTTATCTAGCGGCTTGAAAACTAACAGTAAGTTGGCAACTAGCCTATATATATATTACCTACGTAAATCTGAAGTTCATTCGAAAAGCTTGTATCCAACAGATAATGATTTTATCTAAACTAAAACGCAGTCCTTCTGTTGAATTACACACACGTGCAAAAAATTTAAATGGCTATTGTCATTTTACTAGGCTCAAGTGTAAGAGCATGTGTTATTCGTAGAGATGAAACGGATATCCGGAAACTATCCGGTATCCGGCCAATTCGGCCTAAAAATATCCGGCTAGCTACCGGATAGTGTCTCGATATCCGGCCAGATACCAATTCAAAATACATAATTCCCTAAAATCAACTTAAATAAATAAATGTTCGTGAGGTATTTAATAAAAAAAAAAGTTAAAAATTCTCAGAGTACTCTTCATGATAAATATTTTAAGCTAAAAACTTACAAAAACTTCACAGAATCTCATATTTTATTGTTCATATGATCCTATCGCATTCCATAGGCATAAGTGCGACGTTTAACTTGTCACAATATGTAACGAGACGATCCGGATATCCGGCCATTAAGCCTCGCAGTTTGTCGAATATCCGGTATCTGATATCCGGCCATACGACTATCCGTTTCATCTCTAGTTATTGATCCTTAAAGTACCGACAGCATATCTAGGAAAATATCTTAAAATGTTGTCTTAAAACGATAAGGGGGTGAGCTCTTTTCAGAGTTAGCACAATACTACGCGTTAATAACACATCCTATTAAAGCATAAATTATTCCATTTGATAATGACGACGATGTATAATGATAACATTTATTAATAACCTGTGGTTTTGTCTACATTGGCAGAAACATCGTCTAAGTTAATCCGACTACATTTTTCTGTCTGTTTTTTGACTTTCTACAATGAGAGTTACCAATATTTATAATGCAGGTGTTAAGATATTAGTGTAATAAAAATATCCTTTTATATGCGCAGACGAGTTTACGCATATGGTTACTTAAAAATTCAAGTAACAAACACTTTATAACCAAATATCTAGAATAATTTCATAATTTTTATTAGTCTGACAACTGAATCGTGTAACAAAAAACTGAGGTTTTAGAAATTTTAATATTAAGCCAATATTGGCCACTTTCATAATTTATCGTTGAACGATTTTATCGGGCGATATACAATAGGCAAGCAAAATATTTCCCTAGCGTGTCGTGGAAAAGGACGCTTTTTCCGTCGACGATAACGTCAAGCCATGAACGGTATCGTCGACGGTTTAAGTCTTCTATACAACTGCAACATTTTGCTCCCCTGTTGTGTCGTGGGCGGTAAAATTGTGACGATAAAATTGTCAAAAGAAAATTATAAAAGCAGCCATTCAACCCTTTCCCTTAAGACCCTAAGAAAATGGATATCCTATGGACCTACAGAAATAGAAATAAAGGCCTATTTATTCCTCATTTTATAGCGGTGTTGGATAAGACAGACAACTACGGTGTTGCCATCTACAACGTCTGTGTAGAACACCCCTCATGCCATGAAATTAAAACGTCAGTTTGTTATTTTGCCGTTAATTGCGACACGTACAGTTGACAGACTATATTCGAATGCTTTGAATATTTATCGACGATCTGATATTTATCTGCATTATTTTTTGTTTCTTAAGAATTTATACTTATTTAGGGACTTAATTAGTTAAGAGGGAATTTTAATTGTTTATTACATGTTTTACGAAAGCGCTGTGATATTTAGTGTTTTTTAAATAAAGAAATATAGGTTTGTGGATAATGTTGTTTTATTTAAAAGCCTATTATAAATATTCAATATAGAGAAAATTGAATGTTCCTCTTGTTTTATTTGTTGGTGGTAGCTAGTAAATATTTAAATCGGAATTAGCCCAGCGCCCTACCCCCATCGGGCGCTGGGCTCTAAACAGCTCTTAACTAAAAGGATTCATATATTACAAATATCTAAAAATTGGGTCTTTTCGACCCACAAGTGACCGTCCGTGATCCAAAATGAGACGCGAGTCCTCGCGGGTTGAAGCAATCCTTAACAAACTCCCATCCAAGTTCACTTCACTTCGCACCTAGTGTTTTTGGTTTAGATAATTCCATTTGAAGGACAAGTGAATTCGAACGCGTAGTAAGGTGAATTGTCGAGCGAGTCTCGCTTGGGAGATATGAGTTTTTACAGAATTGCATGGAAGGCTTATTTAATGTAAGGCAATAACAAAGACTTAAATCATTTGTATAGGGTAACCATTCATTGGAACCTTCCAGTGTCCATCTTTAAACAATTCTATACCAAACTTCTCAGTTGACGTCAAAAGATGGGTTCCGAACACTAGCCGACTTCTTAAAGTGTAACACCAATATATCCAGAACACGAAATATCATATCTTTATTCAACTCCTTATGGCTGAAACTGGATATCGTCAGTCTGACTGCGTTTGATATGGTTTCCTCGCTAAACACGTACAAATCTGTAAATAAGCATTTATTTCGTTAATCATTCATGCTATAAGGAATATAGGTATGCAATCAGGGAGGACTTTTGCATATAAGGTTGACATGTGTCCGCTATAGCTAGACACATCCGGCTTTTTATGGTCTAGTAAAATCTTTACAAGTCCGAGCTGTCAGACTTTTGTTAGGTTTTTTAACGATTAAGTAGAGAATATACAAACACACAACGTCACGATTACATATTTTTTCGTTTTCCATCGCAGGAGAATAGATAATTGTTTGTTTTGTTTAAAAATTAAACTTTTTTGTTCAATTTGACATAATATTATAATTAATCTGTGATATTGCGAAAAAAGCTCAGCAATTAAGAAGAGTGAACACTTAGTTTCTATCATAATTGTCAAATGACAAAATTGTATATTCATTGTTTTATTAGTTAAAGCATGTTTAGGATTAATCTCGCCAAAGAATTGACTGTAATTGAATTATTAATTAACGATTGAATTAACCAATTGACTATTTTTATTTAGAATAGGTAGTCCGGCTTTTAGGGCAAAATGTTCGGTTAAATACGACGCCGAGTTCGGTCTTTCTGTTTTTGGACCTGGTACGGTACGGTACGCGTATCGTTACGGTACGCGCCCGCTGGCCCGTACCGGCAGCGATCGCAACGCACACGGTACGTAACGGATTAGACGAAAATGCCTGTGGCATGTGTTCCGGCATGCTTATTACATATCTTGCAGACAGCATGTGACAGCCAATATTGCACAATATCTGCTGTCAAAACGAGAATTTTAGTAGTGTAATTTGCGACTTTTTGGCGGGAACGGGAGAAGTGAGGTTGTCATTTTATTTAGATTTTCTATTTTTTACATTTTTAGGAGTTTAAAACTACAACAGTGATAGTATATTGTGTTTTAAAGTTCTGTGTAAGTGAAAAGAATGGAGGAGATCTAAATAAACATGTGTATCTGAAATTTTCCCGCTCTTCCAAGAAGTCCTTTCTAACTTCAGTAAAGTCTACTGTCACTTTACTGGAGGAGTGGACAGTTATTGTTTCTCCAGAAGTTACGTCATTAGGCTGATGGTCTTGTAACCAATGCCTTAAGAAATATAAATAAATAAAAAACAGTGTAATTTGTATAGTGGCGCTAAATCAACCACGAAAAGTGCATTTCACGGTCATAGAATAATAGATACGCAATCGTCATACATGATATCAATTTTTTAATACAATTAGTCACCGGTCGCGTAGTGATCGCGTGGCTGTTGCTGTCTGCAAATTAACCCCGCGTATTTATTATTAAGTTTAAATATTTTTTGTTTGTTGACGTTTTCGATCATGCATGGAGATTGGTATATTGTTATTATATTATGCAAGTTGGCAGATGAATAAGAATGTAATATTAATTAATATTGAACAATTTATTGTTATTTTTTAACCGAGCAAATTCTTAATCGGTTATTAATTCTAAACCGGATATCCTTTTATCTGTGCTTGATTGGGTAAGTTTTCTTTATGGATATTGTTTTTAATCTTAACCAGGTCTCATTTCTGCTCGTACCTGGGTATTACTATATGCTTAACAGGGTAATATTTCAAGAGATTAACGAAATATTTTGAGATAGGTACTTGGTATTTGTTCCATGATGGCGTCACAAGTTTCTTCGACGTTGAACTCTCTTAGCTTTTTGTCCTTACTGTGAATGTCTGGCGTATCTTTGGACATCTGTTCAAACACCACGAAAACTTGCTTCTTCAGCCATGTTGTGAAGTCATCCAACCACATAGTTATTAGGGATTCTGCTAGATCTGGAATATAGAATATTTTATGAACTGTTAATGTTTTTTGTTGATGTAATTTAGGGCAGTTTCATACTGTAGTAACATGTATGTCTGTTGATTTGATGTTACTATGACGTCATTTTTTCACTAATTCAATTGCTTTGGTAATATTGATAACGAAAATGAATTACAAAAAGTGCATTTTTATTGTTAAATTTAGCAACACGTAGCTGTATTGAGTAAGAATACAGTTTAAGATATACAATATGTATGTGAAGGCGGGAGTTTTTTTTGAAAGTATGTAATAAATTAAGCGTATTAGTTTTATTTGTAACGACGTTAGTAATATGTATCCCTATTGACGGCTACTCGACAGTCTTACTGTCTCCAGTATGACTGTCGCTCCGTGGGATTATTACCTAAAAATTAGCAGACAGCGACAGCCACGCGATCATTGAGCGACCGGTGACTAATTGTAATGAAAAATTAGTATCATGTATTATGATTTCGTAGTTACTTATTTCACTAATCATTGTAATAGTACCTTATTTCGTATTAAATATAGCTCTATAGCCTTAAAATATTGTAATTAGATATCGTAAGATCCGTCCGACACTATTGATCTTATGTGAGCTTATGCTCTTCCCGCCGCCCGCCTCAACACGCATGCCTAATAGGAGAGCTCACCGTTCGCGCGTCTTGTGTTTTGCGTCTGCGATTGCTGAGAAAATAATTGTAAGAAGTTTAGAGCGTGCCACCGCGCCGTACACTTCACGCAGCTGCGATTCATGACATGCTGTAAACAACTTCTTACAATGATTCTCTCTGCGGTCGCAGACGCAAAACGCAAGATCCGCGAGCGGTGAGGTCGTAGCCTGTTCAAAATCTTAAACACATTTTCTATTTTTTATTATTGTCATGTCATGTCAAATGTTGAGTATGTATATATGAGGGTAATTTAAAAAAAAAAAAATTACTAAAGATCAGAGAGAGAGAACAGTGAACGGGATTAAACCTTACAAAAACAAAGTCGAACCAAGTTTAATTTAATTCTTGTGTGCGGAACCGAAGACCTAGAACAAGATACAGTCCACATACAAAATTTTACATAGCCCTTCTATAAGGTGCGGTAGTGTCAGTGTTTTGCTGAAAGTATAATAAGCGTGCCGTGCGGGTCTCGTGGCCCGCGGGCTACTCACCGGCGAACACGAGCGCGGCGAGCCGCAGCGGCAGGTGCGCGCGCGCCAGCCCCGCGCCGGCCGCGCCCTCCGCGCTCGCGCCCCACGCCGCGCCGCGCCGCCAGCACCACTCCTCTACACGCACACGCACACGCACACGACACGCGGGGACACGCACGCACACATACACACGACGCGTATTAGTATCGCTCGTCTACTTATAGTGAGCGATTCATTCAGATTCATCTTTTTCAAAATTAAACAGGAAATTTTCATCAGGTATTTTTATTATCACACAAAAGGACTATTCTTTATATTTATTAATATTTACATTATTTATTCTTTATATGTGAAACATCTTATGCGCGGGTCAGATCGGCTGTTAGCGTAGAGACGCGTCATCAAGCGTTTGTAAGAGCTCAAACGCACTAGCGGCTGGCCGTGACGCGGCGTGCCGTTGCGGTTGGCCGCACTTCAATTTTTACATGTAACCGCTTGATACCAACGCACTGACTTGCGGACAGCCGTCAACCGCTCCGGTTGTGTTGGAGCTGCGGTGGGCCGCACCGGTTGAATGTAGCGGCGCACCGCACCCCCACCGCACTCGGCGCGGTTAACCGCAAGCGCTTCCCGCACTCCCCGCTACCGCCCAATCAGCCACTAAACATTGTATCCATCGCGCGCTTGTCATGGATTTTGATACAGAAAAGTTCATTTTACAGATAGTTAGTTTTAGTTCTTCTACGTCCCTTATGTCGCAACATTTCTAGAAGCACTGACGACGAAATGTGGCGGACCGCTACAGAACCGAGACGATACGGTTAGCCGGAATACGGCGTGCCGTTGCGACAGACCGTATATACTGCGGCCAACCGCAACGGCACGCCGCGTCACGGCCAGTCGCTAGTGCGTTTGAGCTCTAACTCTGCGACTCTCTTCCTACTCGGCTCGGCGATCCCCTCTTTTTCTCCGCCGCACCCGTCTCAATTTTTAAGATTTTTATTAATCGACTTCAAAAAAAGAAAGAGGTTCTCAATTCGTCTTTATGTTGTTTTTTTTATATGTTTGTTACCTCATAACTCCATCATTTATGAACCGATTTCGAAAATTATTTTCTCGTTTGGTAGGTAATACTTCAGAGATGGTCCCATTTAAATTTCACCTATATTAGAGCTTGGACTTCGAAGATACACTAGATAACACAACCTGGTAACCTTTATTTATATTGACGATTCCCTTATATATCGTTGCGCACCGGAATTAGAATGAAGTTAATTGCAGGCCTGCTCTAGATATTTATTTAGGACAAAACCACTCAAAAGGGAGAAATAAAAATAATTTATTAAAAAAAATTAAACCGCCTTCAAAAAAAACACTGAAAAGTATAAAATAACTATCCTTTACTAATCAAAACTCAAGTACAATTAACATAACTTTATAAATACGATACACATACCTATATAATTAAATTTTACAGTTACTGAAGTCGGTGCCAAGCCCACCAAATTAATAGACTTCCTGTTGTTGCACATTGATTTGGCACCGACTTCAATAACTGACAAATTTAACTAAATTTGACCGTTTTTTTGGATCATTATTAATTCTTTTTAGTGATGTTCACTATTTGAATAAAGAATTTTCTTTAAATTTTAATTAAAAATAGAAAATGAACTGTCAATCAGGATTCCTATAAAAGTGTGTAATAGCGTTTTTACAAAACCATTACAATTTCTGCATCGGAATTGAAAAAAATTGCATCGAAATGGAGCGACGACATCATTTAACACGAGAAGAGATCATGAGAGCCGTCGGAATGTTGCAAGCTGGTTCTAGGCAACGTACTGTGGCTGTCACTCTTGGCACTACACAGAGCGTCATAAGCCGTATCTGGACACGCTATCGTATCACGGGCAGCGTGGCCGAGCGACATAGAAGACGATCTCGCATCACCACTCACAGACAGGACTGGTACATCCAAAATATTGATCGACAGAATAGTACTATGACCGCCATGATGTTGGCTACGAGGCTCCACAGCTCTTTAGGCTTGCTGATAAGCGACCAAACCATCCGAAATCGTTTATGTGAAGTGTCCACGTTCCCGAAGGCCGCTGAGAGTTCTGCCTATAGCACCCTGCAATCGTAGGGCCCGTTTACAATGGGCTCGCGAACACAGAAATTGAGAGGAAGAAGACTGGCGTTGTGTTTGCTTTTCGGATGAATCTCGTTTCGGTATGAGGCCGGATACAAGACGTACTCGAGTTTTGTCAGGAAGTTCATTCATATGAAGGGGGAACAATAATGGTTTGGGCCGGTATTTCGATCGGTGGAAGAACCGATCTCCTTTGGATCAGAGGCAACCTCAATGCTCAGATTTATGCGGAGAGGATTGTTTCAGACGTGATTATCCCTCTGCGAAGCGGGTTGGATGATTCGTTTCGACTAATGCACGTCCACACACGGCTAGAGTCGTAACACGCGCTCTTGCCGACGCTCGCATCAACGTTCTACCGTGGCCTGCTCAATCGCCAGACCTCAACCCAATTGAGCACGCATGGGATATGCTTCAAATAAAAGCTCTGCCGAGTATGGATGCCGTGCATACCCCACAACAACTTTTTGACTTGTTAGAAAGAATGTGGGCGGCCATTCCTCAGTTATTTTGATGAACTGATTTTAAGCATGCCAAATCGCTGTGATTGTGTAATTCGTGTCAATGGTGGAAACAAAGATTATTAATTTTTTTATCTTTACAATAAAAATTTTAAAAATCCTCATTTTTGCCTTTTTTTGCCATTTAATTGACATTAACTTAGGTTAATTTCCCACAATTTGCAAAAATTGTAATTTTTCTTAATTTTTACAAAATATAGGGATAAGTTGTTAACTTAAACATGGGAATTAAAGTAAGAAGCCAGTCTGGAAGTCTAGATTTGATAAATATTAATTGGATAATATTTTATAGTTAAAAATGTATTTGATCCTTAGACACTTTTGATGTGTGTAGTTTCGATGTTTCAAATCTTGCCAGGCATCCCGCGGCTGCTCATTTTTTTTAAAAGATCATTTGTTTCAAATGCTGGCCTTAGGGCCAGCATGGTACTTTCGATGGCATTTAGCGAGTAGTATTTGTGAATGGCGCAAGTAATATTGGTTTCCAATTCTTCAATCATAATAAACATAAATGGTTCTTTCGCATGATAATAAACATATCAAGTAAAGTTCATTTCCATCGTAATTTTTAATTTAAAAAAAAATCCTATAAATGAATCACCCACTATTTGAGCACAGTAATTACTAATTAGTATCTACGTAACACATTTAAAAGTATATTTTTGGGACACGCATTATATTATAATATATATTATGCAGATCGTTTGTTGATATAGTGGTAAGACAGGACATCTTCTACCTTCCAATCCGAAACCCCAGGTTCAATACCCAATCAAGTTAATACGGAAACTAACTGTTCTAAACTGTTTTAGACTAAATGTTACTGGAAACTCGAAGTTCGTTGTGTAGTACCAATAATATAGATCTAATACTTAATTTCAGATCACACAATCAGTATCATTGTCTATAATATTTATTTATTATTTGTTTTATTTACTTGTAATAATAATAATTGTTTGATTTGATATTTTGCGATGTATGTATTGCTAACAATAATGAAGTGAAAAATAAAACGGGCTTAAATATGACATCTAATAAACGGTCCGAATATGATCAATGTCGACTTTTTGGCGGGAACGGGAGAAGTGAGGTTGTCATTTTATTTAGATTTTCTATTTTTTACATTTTTGGGAGTTTTAAAGTACAAAAGTGATAGTATATTGTGATTTAAAGTTCTGTCCAAGTGAAAAGAATGGAGTAGGCCTAAATAAACATGTCTAGCTGAAATTCTAGCGCTCTTCCAAGCTCATTTATAACGTCAGTAAAGACTACTATCACTTTACTGAAGGAGTTCTACGAAGAGAAAAAACCAATTTACTTGTTATTCTACTTATTAATACTTGATATTGGCAAATGCGCTATCTGTGCGCCATGCCATAAAGAAACGAAAAAATCACTACTATGTGTGGAAGCACTGACCGAAGTCGTCGGCGAGAACGTCCGCGACACGCGGCGGCGGCGGGGGCAAGTGGTCGAGCGAGTCGAGCGCTGCGTCCACGTGCGTGAAGACGCGCCGCGAGCCCACCAGCCGAGCCACTGCGCCTCCCACCTGACACACACACGCACACACGCACACACACACATATACATACGTGTGTGAAGGCACACACACACACACACGCATACACACACATATACACATATACATACGTGTGTGAAGGCGCACACACACACACGCATACACACACATACACTGACACGAGGGATTTGGCACAAAATTGTGTAAATATGATCAGGTAAATAAACCATAAATACCATAAATAGAAAATCATTTTATACTAGAACTATTGAACTATGGAGATATCTCCACACAGATATCCAGCCCCCTAGGGGGAGAGACTGGGTTATCTAGGGCTTTTACCCTAGAAAATCCACCCCTAAAAGTAAAAATGGGTGTTATAATTAATACAGAAAAAAATAATTCAATTTGATTAGCTGTAGATTATTAAAAAATAGCCTATATTCTTGCTCAGGAGTCACAAGCTATAAGTACCGGTTTGGCGATCTAACCGTGAAAACATAACAGATATAGGTACTCGGATTTATAATATTAGTATAGTCAAGGCAACGGATATTCGGTTTTGAAGTAGCGAGGTAAAATTACCGTCTATACTAGTATTACAAAGAGGTAAACTTTGTTTGTATGTAATGAATAAATGAAAAACTCCTCAACTAATTTTAATCCTCAACTAATTTAAACTCCTTAATAATTCTATCACACAGAATGCTACATTATCACTATTATCAGTAACATGAACTGTATTTTATTTTCAAAAAAAATCTCTATCCATGCTGTCGGGGCGGATCGTAATATTAGGTCTTTACCTATGAAATTGCCGTTTAACATACAAACAGTTAGTTTTTTTTTTTATTGAAACGTTAGTTCCTTACGGCAGGCTTGCAGGAAATAGGGATTTTGCTGCGCGACCGAACTGAAAAAAATGTGAGACTAAAACGGTAAGAAAAATATATAACGGAAGTTACGTAGTAATATTACATTCTCTGAACGGAAGTGCTATAGTCGTATTTGGAACGAAGTTCCTTATTCTTTGTACGGTTTTCCACTGCAAGGGAAGGCAAAGAGATATATGCTCATAACAGCCGATGTCTTCAGTAATGTGTAGATATATTCTTCATATTATTTCGAAAATGATGTTCATTTTCAAATCCAAGATGGCAATATTACTTTTTTTTTTTGGATAAATCGATATGGGTATCAAATTCTAGGTTTTTCGGGGTGCTGATTACGAAAATGACTCATTTTCAAATCCAAGATGACGAATATTACTTTTTTGGATAAATCGATATGGGTATCAAATTCTAGGTTTTTCGGGGTGCTGATTACGAAAATGACGTTCATTTTTAAATCCAAGATGGCGAAAATGACTTTTTTGGATAAATCGATATGGGACATTATAGGTTTTTCGGGGTATTGATTACGAAAATTATGTTTATTTTCGAATCTAAGATGGCGATTATTATTTTTTTGGATAAATCGACATAGGTATCATATTCTAGGTTTCTAGGGGTGCTAATTACGAAAATGATGTTCATTTTCAAATCCAAGATGGCGAATATTACTTTTTTTTGATAAATCGACATAGGTATCATATTCTAGGTTTCTCGGGGTGCTTATTAAGAAAATTATGTACATTTTCAAATCCAAGATGGCGAATATTAATTTTTTTGGATAAATCGATATGGATATCAAATTCTAGGTTTTTCGGGGTGCTGAATACGAAAATGACGTTCATTTTTAAATCCAAGATAGAGAAAATGACTTTTTGGATAAATCGATATGGGTGTCACATTATAGGTTTCTCGGGGTGCTGATTACGAAAATTATGTTTATTTTCGAATCCAAGATGGCGATTATTCTTTTTTTTGGATAAATCGACATAGGTATCATATTCTAGGTTTCTAGGGGTGCTAATTACGAAAATGATGTTCATTTTCAAATCCAAGATGGCGAATATTATTCTTTTTTTTTGCAAATTGTGTTGCTTCTATATTATCCGAAGGAACTTCGTTCCTAACTGGTGTCCCATGACACCACATCTTTTTTACTTAAATTAAACTTATTACAAGCCATACACAAATTACATTTCAAATGGCCAGTATTGTAGGACGGCAGCTTCATAGGTAAAGACTTATTACATAATCATTTTAAAACTTTAGTTTTAAAAAGTTTTTTTGTCGGTACACCATATCGTCTTTAATACTACATCAAAATCAATGATTGAGATACAATTTTGAAGATTATGTTCCCTGCTAATGACGAAAAATAAACATATCATAAAATTCACATTTAAAAAAAAAATTTTTTCATCCATCTTCCATTAGCGACATCTGTTGACAATTAGTTTAACTAACAAGCATAACACATGACAGTTGTCAGTTGACAGATGATAGAATATTAAAATGGTCCTCACCGAAAGTTCGATGGAGGTGCAGACGTAGGTCCAATCGGGCTCCGCGCGCGCGGCGGGCGGGGCCTCTCCCTCGCCCTCCGCGCCCACGGCGGTACGCAAGGAGTTGAACACGCCCGTCACAGTGCGTTGGAACAATCTGTCGACGACGAATACGAGGTTATTGCGAAAGGGGGTATAAATCCGTCGGGGTTTCAACGTATCACTATTGTCCGCTTTTATAATATAACGTTTTATCCGTCCACGGTACAATGGGGAAGTAAAATCTATGAAGACGCTTTTATATTTCCGTGCACGATAACGTCATGCAGTGGACGTTGAAAAAGCATCTTTATCGCCGACATAATAGGGCAGCATTTTGCTTACCTATTGTATTTCGGACGGTAAAAACGCAACGCTAAAAACGTGCAACTAAAAATTATAAAAGCGCCCATTGAATGTTATATTGCAGATGTAATAATTACGGGGTACGTTTATTTTATTTTCCATATAAAAAAATATTCGTTTAATATACAACCCTATCATTATGCTCTATAATACAAAGATTTGCTAGTGATGTAAAAACCCTGATAGTAGGGTTGTCTCATCTTTATTTTTTTAAACTGAGGTGTTACACTAGAACTATTGACTTTAGACAAAGTTTTAGAACGCAAGTTTTCTGTTGTCATGGGTACTTTAATACGCTTCCGCATTTACCCATCCGATTTAAAGACATTTCGCATCAAAGGCTGAATTTACACACATGCAAAGATTTTCTAACATTGAATAAATTATATGACATAAAATATATTAACATTTACATACATACTTTGATTGACGAATTCGGTATTTTCTTTTTAGTCTACCCTATTGCAGTAGCAGATACTAATTGTGCACTGCCAATTAGTATCTGCTACCATATCGTTCAATGCAAACCCTTCGACGATTCGCCCAGCTACAGTTGAACCAATGTGCTTTATTAGGTGTCCAAAGTATTAGCAAATAGAAAACTTGTAACTACTACCTGTAATCTCATTGAAACGCATTTTACCCTTCTAATTACTTTATTGTTATAATGCCTTGCATACGCACATACATATCTTCACGCTGTATCCCCAACGAGGTAGTCAGAGAGGACGGAGCACCAAGCGTCGTGGTCCTTACATGCTTCTTTTGCTTTCTCAAATCCCATCATTTTCCTCACACATTTTCGCCTAGGTATGTAAGTGCTTTTGACATTTCCGTCGGCTAATACTCCGGCTATTTGATCTTCATAAGTCAGCCTTGGTCTTCCATGGTTTCTTTTACCACTCGCTTTAGCTCTGTAGATTTTCTTCGTTCATCACTCATTCTTTCCATGTGCCCGAACCATCTAAGCATTCCTTTCTTCATGTTTACAATAACACTGTCGTGCAACTCTGTCATACTGCGTATCTCTTCATTGTTTATTTTGTCTGTAAGGGTGATATCGCAATTATTTCTAAGAGATCGCATATAATCTCTTTCATACCCTATTACATTTGTTGCAGCCATTTTCCGCGCGTCCGTATATCAATCCAAGAGGACGTATCAGCGCCACTAATGACTTACTTGGAATGCAACAAACATATTGCTCTCAACTATCTTCTTCTTTTCTTTTTAATAATTATTTCATTACATCACAGATTAATTAGTCACTAACGTAAAATTACATTATGAGCGATTTCTGTATATGTTATTATTCCTATTTCTCGCAAACCGCTAGAATGATTTGGATGTCATTTTGTATTTAGGTAATACTTCATTTTCGAATTTATAGAATAGGCCCTGAAAAAACTCGTTTTCACAAAAAAAAGTTTTTGCCTATGATATTGATTCTAGCGATATTGATAATAGCTACTTAACTACAAATGGCGCTATACAATAGCTCGAAAGTACCGAATACATGCAAAAGGGAAAAAAGTTGTTTGATTTTGCATCTGACTTGAATACATTGTATGGTGGTAAGGAGCCTTCAGTCAGAAAGTCCGACTCGTAATTGGCAGGATTTTCTTTTTGACGTACGGAATCACAAAATTCGAACAAAATTAATGACTCTAAGATCTGAATTTTCAGATGGTTAGTCAATAAACAGAGTTAGCTGTACAATATAACTTAAAAACTTACTTATCAAGTCTCTGCATGTGAATGGAAGCTTGTCCGGGCGGAGAGGTCCGCTCCGCGGTCATGTCGTACTCGTCTACATACAAAATATAATTATTAAATTAAATATTATAAATAAATGAATAAATAATATAAAATAAGCCTTTATTTCTGATATAACTGATTAAAGTGAACAATTTAGACACCTTCCAACTACTCAGATTGTATATAATTTATTTTCCTCTTTTGGCTGACCTCGTCACTCGCGAGTCCTCGGCTCATGTACACATCTTCGCCACTCGCGAGTCCTCGGTTCATGCACATATCCTTGCCACTCCCGAGTCCTCGCCTCATGTTACACATTCTACCACTCGCGAGTCCTCGCTTCATGTACATATCCTGCCACTCGCAAGTCCTCGCCTCATATACACATCCTCGCCACTCGCGAGTCCTCGGTTCATGGACATATCCTCGCCACTCCCGAGTCCTCGCCTCATGTACACATCCTGCCACTCGCGAGTCCTCGCCTCATGTACACATCCTGCCACTCGCAAGTCCTCGCCTCATGTACACATCCTCGCCACTCGCGAGTCCTCCCCTCATGCACACATCCTCGCCACTCGCAAGTCCTCGCCTCATGTACATATCGTCACCACCCGCGAGTTGTTGCCTCATGCACACTTACACAGTGCGTGTAACGTGCATTGTGCACTCAACAAGCACCTCCCCACCTCTCTAGCCTCCACAAACGTGATATACACTGTGCTAGCACATTTTCAAAAAGAGGCCCTCGCAAGATACTCAATATTTAAGTATGTGCTGCCCAACTAACTATTATTAGCTACTACTAATAGTGGTACCGGCGAGAGCGGCCGTGTCGACGGGCCGCGAGGAGTGGTAGCGCTGCGTACGGCCGCGGGTCTCCTCGGCGCCCTCCCACCAGATGTCCTCATTTCTGCAACAGGAAATATTTCTTAGTATACATCAGAGAAGTGAATAGCTGATTTTTCTTAATAATTTTAATTATCTAACTTTTTTTATATAAGAGCGGGCAAACGAGCAAGCGAGTCATGATGGAGAGTGATCACCGCCGCCCATGGACACCCGCAACGTCCGGGGAATTACGGGTACGTTGACAGCCTTTAAGGAAAGGAGGGGGAGGGGTAGATGGGCCACCGGCACTCTAGCTCACTGAACGAAACACAACAGCAATGGATGCTGTTATTTGCTGCAATGCAGCATGGCTCTACCACAAAACTATTTATTTTCACCTATAACTATAAATTTTTCACCATAGTCACAGAACTCACTCGATAGTCACCTCAACAATACACTCTCCTTTATAACCAGTTTTACCTATAGATTGAAATGACTACAAATTATGAATACAGTGAACAGAGCGAAGGCGCACGTTGTTAAAAAAATGCGTCAATAACAGTACCACTGTTAGTTGTCGAAACATTTCGATCTGTGTTCATTTCGAGCTTGAGTTCGTCGCACTGTTGGCTGACAGTACCAACCTCTCGGAAAATGGGTTGGTACCATCTGTCGGCCAACTCTATTACCGCGTGCGCTCATTGATCAAATCAAATAACGCGCGCTTTCCCGGCTTCCTGTTACACACTTCCGTCCCTTTTCACGAAATCACTCCCACAGATTGCAGGAAAGCGAGAGGAAAGATGTTACGCATCACAAAAAAATGTAAACTGAAAAAATTATAAAAAAATATTTCTCATTTCATTTCAATGAATTTTTTAAATTCAATTATGAGGTTCAAAAGATTATAAAATGAAGTATAAAATTCAGTGGTAAATTTATTTTACTATACCTTTTATAAACTAAATATTGGCATTGGAACTACTACATACTTCACCGTTTTAAGACCCATTAATTGTGAACCAGGCTTGCTACCTCAAAAAAATTTTATTTATATTGAGAACATGTATATGTTATATTTGAGTATAACATACTCAAATATAACTGAGATCGGAAACTTGAACTCCTTTTTCCCTGTCCGCTTAACGTGAAACGTCCCACATGTATGTACCTAAGAGCCGTGTTGAGGGAGGCAGCGGCAGAGTCAGCTCTTTGCTGCAGCAGAGAACGTAATTTGGCGATGCTAGTGGAGAGGTCGGCCGCCTCTTCGTACTCAGGTTCCGGGGACTCGCCCCCGGCCCCCGCCACACTCGCGGCCACCGCGCGGCCCTGCCACGGCTGCAATACGGTATTGACATCGCATTAAGGACTAAAAAGCCCAAGTGGGCGCTACCCGTATACCACTAGTAAGCCCTGTAATCCGCACTTCGGCGTCCGCTTATTTCAGTTAAACACGCAGTTTAGTACGCTCAACATCTCAAAGACAGCAAGTGGAAACTATCTTTATTTAGATATAAGATCTACTTTCAAGCGAACTAATTAAGGTAGTTTTGGAAGTTTCCGAACATAGACAATGCAAATTGCACGAAGTTTGCGCAGTTTGCAATTAGTGATGAACACAGTGACATAAACTAGGTAATGATATCGATAAATAGTTATATATATATCTCCCATAAAATGTGCTAAGTACTACGATTACACAAAAAATGTACACTTGTCATTTCCAATAATAAGTTATAAAATTGTTGATAATTATTACAATATGTAAATTTTTTAATCCGAAAATGACTACAACTATTAGTTTATGTAATCTTTAATAATCATAATTATGAAAGTAATCTTTATTTTTACATGAATATTATTTTAGTCATTTTTACTTAAATCTCCGCATGAGAAAGAAAAGTGGATTGAAGCAACAGGCAAGCAAAAACGACAGAAACGAATACGACACCCATATCGATTTATCCAAAAAAGTAATATACACCATCTTGGATTTAAAAATGAACGTCATTTTCATAATCAGCACCACGAGAAACCTAGAATATGACACCCATATCGATTTATCTAAAACAGTAATATTTGTCATCTTGGATTTGAAAATGAACGTCATTTTCGTAATCAGTGCCCCGAAAAACCTAGAATATAACACCCGTATCGATTTATCCAAAAAAGGAATATTCGCCATCTTGGATTTGAAAATGATGTAAAACGTTATGCTTCACTTTTTGTCAACGCTCGATTTTACTCTCCATAAAATTTAGGAGTAAACTCCAAAAATCGATCAAACGAGTCTTCCAACGATATTTATAAAATGGTGAAGACTTCGTTACATTTTTCCTGTAAATGTTACTTAAGACTTTACATTCCCCAAAATTTTTAAAATTCTTGATTTAGTAGTTTCAGAGATGGGAGAGAGGGAAGCGGAGAATAATCAAGTCAAATCCGAATACCGAATCGAATCCGAAACATTAATAATTTTACGGGAATTCTATGTTTTTTTATTAAAGCACATTACGACAAAGGGCAAAAAAACGTAATGACGTATTGAGAACCTTCTTTTCGAAGTCGGTTATAATAACAATACTAATTGTTGGTGCTTAAAGCATAAGCGTAACTAACTCAAACATTTGATATTTTTTATTAAGTTTCGATAAAATGGCTTTTATCGATAAACGAGAACATCTCTAGTCGATTCCACAATGTGATACCAGTCAAAATTAGATTCGACATTATCGGGCAACATTCAAATGCAATAATATCTTAACTAGGACAATAGTAATTATTTTTAATGAATAATGATTTCTTAAAACAGATCCACATTGCTATTGATGATGTATAATGATTATATTCAATGCTACTAATAATAGTAGGCATTTAGCAGAATTTTCATAAATATTGTGTGAAATCTATACAGATTTCACACAATATTTATGAAAATTCTTTATCCTGGCAACTTTAATGTAAAAACATGTTGTACACATTAACACTGTCGTAAATAGCATTGCAAATATGTCTATAAGGCTTTGGAAAACGGTTTCTTTTTAGTTATTGTTGTTCTGTTGACGAATGACGAATAGCTGAATAGCATTCTATGTAGTGAAAATATTACGATATGTAAGTATGTGTTTAACAGGTTACGCTGGCTTGACTAATAACATTTCGGTATGCCAATTTCAGTCATTTTTTTTGTTCCGTGATTAAACTGCCTTCGCACATAATAAATGCGCAACTACACTAATTGCCACATGTGCCAGCTTAACATGCTAACACATGTCATTATCTCTTCGCAACGACGCGGACATTGATTTGGCCGATATTTACATTTCATCAAAGGTCGTGCATTGAAATCACGGAAATGTCGTGTCAGCATACGCTGGCACACAACACGTACCACACTATCCTGAGATGTGACTCGATGTTGTTTGACTAAAGGCGGCGCTACGGTGTTACCGATATCTTCTGAAATTTAAATGATATCATGTTATTAAATGTAATCAAATACATCAGTACATACACAAACGCAACTAGGTCTACTTGTATTTACATACGAGCATGATAGCGACAGCAAGAATGTCGATTAATATCGTAGTAGAATTCAAATTACACAGCTTGTTTGTGATTGGCTGATTCAAGTGTGGATATACGGCGAACGCCCTGAGTTAGCGCTAGTGTCGATTTCGCCACCACACGTGGGCAGAGTCAAAAATGCAAGAGGACGATTGCAACCTAACTGTTCTGTTCACCGTACCGTCGCCGTACTGTAACTACGAACCACCTTTTTTTGTTACCCAGGAAAAAGTTGGACATAACTACCCAGCACCCTGGTAGGACTGTCGTCTTCGCCGTGTTGTCGAGGGGCTTGGGGATCTTATTAGGGGTTACGGAATGGACCGGAGCCCCTCTCGCACTGTACCGAAGCATTTCTCGACTATGCAGTAACAGAGCCCCCTTGTACTCTCGTAGAGTACTGCGACAGCGCAGAACTACTACTCACCTGTCTTATTGCCCCCGGTTGCGTCGGTTTTTAGGTACATTTTTTTCTACTTTTGCAGGATTCCATATACAAACTAGGAATCCTTAAACTTTCACTCTGTCCATTTGTAAGTCTGTATATCAGAATCTATTATGTTTATGCACATTAAATTGCAAAATAACGTAGATTTATTATCCAAAAACAGAAATTATAATTTTTTTAGTAATTCTTTTTGCAAAATCCAAACTTTTTCTCTGTGGTGTGAAAGGGGTCTCATATACTCACCTTTTTGTATGACATTTGATGAAATAATTTCTTTGGGCTCTGTTACAATAGTTCTTGGTTTCATGTCTGGTGGCGACATCTTGTCACTACTCTTCTCTTTATGGTGTGACGGTAATTTATCCCCTTTATCCTAAAATAAAAATCTGGTATATTTTTCAATGAAATTCAAATATTTGTACAGTTGTGTTCATAATTTCTGTTAAAGACTCCACAGAAATCCACTTCAGTATTTAATTTATGCCTATTTTTAGCCTTCTTCCGTCCGAAATTCCAATTTTATTGATCGACATGTTTCACTTCTCAATAAAGGACCCTGAAGAAATTCTAGAGCTCAAACTTGGTCAGTTATCAGCTGTCTAAGTATTGGTCCAGGTGATCGATTAATCACCCCAGTTTGAGTGGCTGACCGACTGAGCTCTGGAATTGCAAGATGCTTTATTGTTATCTTAGTTAAATCTATAAAATATACTAATGTAAAGAACAGACAAATACCTAGCCTGTTTTTAACAAATAATAGCCTCTATCACTCTTTCTGGCGAGAACGGGAATTGAAATTTACATTTTTAGATTTTCTATAACACATGCAATTTAACATTTCGTATTCCGTATTCCAGTCCTTTTTAACCCCAATAAAGCCTACTATCAATTTACTGAGGAGTGTTAGTGGCTTAGTATTTAGAGTTTCTTGGTCTGAGATTTAGAAGACAGACATTGTATACCACAGATATATACACCAATTATTACGTAAAAATGGCAGGAGTGTATCTAACAAATATGCAATGGATTGCCAGTAAAATAAAAGAGAAGAAGTCTATACCTGTGAATCATCGCTGAGTCCAGTGAACCGCAGACCTTTCTTCAGATTAGTAATTCCAAAGTCCAAGAGACCTTCCATCATGCCCGCTGCCTCATCCTAGGATAGAATTTTATTTTTAATTTTTATTGACGGTACAGTAACCAATAGAAAGAATGGTTAGTTCTGCCAATGACATATATTACAAAGCATTCAAGAATTTTGCAAATTAAGTAATCATAAAGCTCCAAAATGTAATAAATTCTGAAAATATCTTGTCTTGACTATCGCTAAATGGCGGTAGACATTAAATCAGTGGCGGTACCTTCATACAAGCCCAAAAGATCGGCTTGCCTTACTAAAATGCTAAGTCGAGAATATGTAATAAATATCAACTTTAAACCTTATTAAACAGTTTTGAAAATTATGAATTAGTATGCGAATCAGCTCTGTATAACGCCTGAATAGACATTAAATCAGGGCGACATGGCACCATGTATCCTTACATAGGCTCTGTGGCCACGATATAAGGCCGCAAAACTCGTAGTGAGTGGCCCTTTTCGCCATATTCAGGCAGCCTCCACAATTTCTTTCGTCTACTGTATCAAATACCTTTTCTAGATCCACAAAAGCACAGAAAACTTTCTGACCTGTGGCCAGAAACTTTCCCGCGTCACAGTCACATCCTCATTTCCCACAGCCTTTATTGCAGACTTCTTATCGCATTCTCAATACTCTTTAAACTAATGGTTTCCTCCAGTCCCTGACTCGACTGTAGCAATTCACTAGGATCGCTCTCAGTATTAGAGACAGAGTTACCACTCTCATACAGTTCTGTAGAGTGTTCAAGTTATCACTCAGAACATCTTTTTTGTCTGTTAGCAGATGATTTTCTATCGAACGCACTTTATTCATTCTGCAAGATGTCAGTACTTACGTACTTCTTTCTAAAATAATTTGAAGTATTGCTCAAAGTTGTCCGACGTCTTGTTCTCGTCTAACACACTACACTTTTCACGCTTGTCTTTCACTAATGCTTTCGTTTCTGCTTTCTGCAGCTTATATCTCTCTTTCGTCAAATGTTTCATACTACGGCTATTTTTTGCAGCAAGGTAGTCTCGCAATGCTCTCTTCTTGTTATACAGACTCTTTCACCTCATCATTCCACGGCATATCAGGCTTTTTACTGATTACAATCCTATTTGTTCCACACACTTCTTTCGAAACCTCATATTCTCATCATACTATCCAAGGTCTTGCCAGCATTCTTCTACATCCTTGCTCATTACTTTCAACCTATCATCAAGCGACCCACAAACTACTCTTTCATATTTATTCCTGTTCATATATTTCTTGCTTATTCCAAATTATTTCATATTAATATAATATTTATAAACACTTCAGACAATTATGCAAATTGTGTGACCCCAACTAAGCACTAGACTTGTACTACCACACAACAAACTCAGGAAGATTTAGAAAAGTTCCTTTCTGATCTGACCAGAGATTTGTAGGATTTATAGATGTTTAAGTGGAACTGGATAGGGACGTATTCTTAGCCCGAAACTAGTCTCTTGCAAGAGGCCCCTTTTTACATCTGAATCAAATTAAAAATAAATCTAGTTCAAACTGGCTACACAACTACCGCTATCTAGCGATAAACGAGATCACCTTAGAACGTTTTTATAAGCATCCTAATAGATCACTCATCCGGTAGGTAACCACGCACAACGTTGCATGACTCTTCAAGTTGTGTTATTACTAGAAAATACACACCATAATAAGCAAACCAAAACTAGTTGGAAAACACCTTTGGTCACAAATCATTTAACATTTATGTCACGCACCAATACGTAATCGTATTTCTAAATCATGCATTGCTTACATTCAATGATCTTATCTAATTTAAACATTTTGCACAAAGTGGCTGTACTTTTGCTAATACATAAACTGACATCATAAACGATGCGATAAATTCCTGAAATCTTAGCTATTTTCCGCTCAAACTCGAAAAACCACCAATCGACACGTGTTTCGCCTCTCAACGAAGCATCCTCAGAATATTCCAGAGATCAGACTCGGTCAGCTAACCAGCACCTAATCTAATCTTTGACCGGTGACTCTAACATAACTAACTCGTTCTAAATGATTTCAACTTAATGCAATAATAAATTATTGTGAATTAAATATGTTTCTGATATTTTTAAGTTTCATAGCCAAATTGCGTAAATTGGAACCCATAACGTTTCGTCATATCTGTTTGTTTGTTTGCCTGACCATATATCATAGCTGATTTCTTCCACCATCTTTACACCTATCAAGCTTGAAGTGATACAAAGAATACCAAATTTCTTCCAGCTTTTAATTATTTTCCAAAGACAAATGTGCAGAGATCTTATCTATTTGGCCCGCCCCTCCGACAAACATTGCAGTTTATGAAAGTATTTACAAGCGACAAATGTGCACACCAATATCAGACAATAGATAGAAAAAAGATACCATTTTATTGTTTGGTTAATAACTTCTCCATTTGGATATAAACATAATTACACATATACAATATTTTAGTCGGTAGGTTATGTTACTGTAAAAAAGCACTAACCCAAACCCAGAAATTAAAAACAAATTAATTTTGGTTAATTATAAAAATTGTTTTTAAATCGCCTTTTACTTTGCACAAAATTGATGATGTCATATAAACAAAGAAGACGAAATTGCTACAGAACCTCAAATTAATGCATGTCCGACACCCTCTTTACCGACTTTTAGCCAACATAAAAAAGCGTCGATTTCAGCAACATATCACTGGATACGTCCCAATGACGTACGGGTTATAGACATGGTTAGTTTTATAATAAAAGGAAATAACAAAAAAATTTAATCTGAACACTAGATGTGTTAAGTTAAAGAGTTCAAGAAATCTAGTTCCTAGGCCGTTTCAAAAATATGTTGAACGATTTTGAATTTACCTGTATAAGCCCGATTCTCCATAGTGAACTCGTGGGTAAAAGCCAGTTAAATATAAATATGAGATACCTTTACAAAAAAATTAGGGGAACACTGTTGGTTAAATAATTGACATCAATTGTTACATGACAGAAATGTGCAGTGAAAATTAAGGAATATGCAATTTAGTCGGTATTTTAAAAAAACATCATGAACTTTTAAACTTTCGCGGTGCATTATATAATATCTAAAACGGGAAATTTAACGCGATTATCTTTTTATTTTGGCTGGACGTTTCGACCGAGTTGCATCGGCCGTTGTTTGCTTGAGACCACGGCCGATGCAACTCGGTCAAAACGTAGCCAAAATAAAAAGGTAATCGCGTTAAATTTCTCGTTTTAGATATTTAAAAAAAACATTGTTGGAATTATCTTATTTTTTAGTTTATAACTTAGGTCCTTGTATTGACTGCATTAGATTTAGGGTTTTTAATATTGATGTGAGACAAGTCTTTAAACAATATAAAAAGGGATATGAGAAGACGCTTTTTTGAGAATTTTTGTGATGCAGTTATTTTCAAGTAGACTTCAGTATTCCATAACCAAAATGGCAAACCCTTTAAAAATTTGTTATATCTGTCTATCTGTCCATTTCTTGTAATTTATTTTTTCTATCATATTCACACTTACTACATCTGACCTGAAAACTGATACCCCAAAATTAGAAATAAAAAATAAGCAAATTTTGAATGTTTCATTTTTTTTAATTTGCAATGGAACCCTGAACTAATATATCCGACGCGCTCTTGATCGGTTTTTTTAAATACCAACAAGAAAAGAAAAATTGCATAATTGCAGTGCCAAAAAAGCAAGATAAACACGAAAGAGATAGACCATGCAATATTAACATACACCAGTTTTGGGCACATCTACGTGCAACGGGACCTGTAGGTCTCCTATCTTGGTCTTGGCCTGGTGGACTGTGGACTGCAAGTCTTTAAGGAGTTCTGTCGGTTTTGGGCTATGCTGTTCTTTCTTGATTGGACTTCGCTCTTTTGGAGAGCTTGTGTCTGTTATGTCTACAATGTCAACAGCATCTTCTTCTCCTGGCGAGACAATAATATGGATGTAGAAATGGGGATGAACTAAATGAATTTTAAATGAAGTCTGAAGTGCGAGTGGCATAAATGCTGCCCCCGCTAGTGTTAGTGGCGAACATGTCACATTAGTTACATATTCTCTTCTTCTTGGACCTTTTAAAATGAGTAAATATGTGAATCACGTGTGCGAAAAAAGTTTTTCATCGTTTGTCAAGCTAGAATTAATTGTTAGAAACATTATAAAAATAGTTACTATTACAAGAAAAAGGAAATTATTTGTAATCTAGTACATTAGTGTTACCAGATTACCACAGATAAAATAGATACACGGCGATTACATTCTTACCATGTTCATTTATCTCAGTCCCCAAATGTGGGTTTTGTTAACCTCTACAATGTTAACAAATACAAGCTAAATGCATGAATAAGATATTAGAATTGATAGGACTTATTATTTTTTTAATTATTTATTGCTTTTTTGTGTTTTTTTTTCGTATTTTATTTATATGTAAATAATTATTACTTATATTTCTGCAAAAACATTATCTTATCTATCATCAAGAAAAGTAATACTGAAACCACATATCTAGCAATGTGTAATTACCAAACCATAACGGTTGGGAGTCGGCACTCCTGGGAGGATTAGGGCTACCATCAGCATCAGTCTCAGTATCTTGTCCCCACAGTCGGCTCAGCGTAATCTCTCCATCAAGACTCGCCAGCAAATCTTGACCTAGACTGATGCATTGTAAGTCAACATCTGTATCCCAAGTTTTCATGCTACCTGTTTAAATAACATGAAACTGTGAATCCATTCCTATTGACTAAATTAGCTGTATGCTGTGACTGCAATTCCGGTCGCTCGTACTATGTACTTAATTCTATTTTTTTTAAATTAAGCTTTCATTCTGTTGTCCATTCATACAGCCATCCATCTATCAATACATTCACCCATTCATACATATACATACATATACAAGATTATTTCGAAAGACGGAAGGGTATAAAAGTACCCATGACAACGAAAACATTGCATTCTACAACTTCCCCAAAAGTCAATAGTTTTAGCGTAAAACTTCAGTTTAAACAAAAATAAAGGTGAGGCATCCCTAATATCAGCGTTTTCCCGTCGCTAGCAGACATTTGGAGTATAGGGCGTAATGATAAGGTTGTTACTTTATTTTTACATTAAATTATTTTTTTTTGTATGGAAAAAAAAATAAACATATTCCGTAAACATCTGCAATATATCAGTCAACAGTGACATGTTGGGACCCTGGAGGATTTATACCCCCTTTCACAATAACCTTGTATAGTACAAAAGGCAACATTACTCTTTCTTTTTTTGCGCTTATAACTTGACAATTACTACTAAACATATAACAGGTGAATTTAGAATACTTATATTTTACGAGTTTTGAATACCTACCCTCAACAATCCTATCATAAATCTTCACTTCATTCCTTCCCTGTCTCCCTCTCCGCTGTCTCAATATAGGTGATGATTTTATATCAACAGGCTCACTCCCTTTTACCTCCATCTCTTTCACAATATATTCAGTGTTATCCTTAAGCTGATTCTCTTTTGTATCCACATTTATAGCCCTTTGAAGTATTGGAGCCGTACTCTTAGTTATTAGAGTAGACAATGCTGATTCCACTGTTGTTACTTCTAGTTTCTGTACTTCTTTCTCAATCTCCTTTTTAGCTTTTTTAGTCTTCTCATTCTCTTCTCTTTTCTCCTCCTTATCAAGATCTTTGATGTTTTCTTTAGCAGTTTTATTTAAGGCTGCCATTAATTTATCGTTAAGCCATTTTGGATCAGCTAAAGTAATGTCAATGAAAGTATCTAGTTTTTTAGATAAAACGCGTACTAGCAATTCTGAGTGTGGGGTGTCCCACAGCTCCCATGGTACTAGCTCCTTTAACACAACTCTTAATATATTAGTACAGTGTTCAGCCGTTGGAGATGTTTTGTTGTTCCACATAGGATGAACTTTTTTGTAGAGAGTCTCAATGTCAATTGTTGGTGATTTTTCATGCCTTTTCAAAGTTTTCTTGTATTCTTTTAAATGTGTCACAAATACAGAGCAGATATCAACATAAACATCTTTCGTTTCTATTTTGCTACAGATCTGGAAATAACAAAGCATTTTACTAATTTTAAACATACTGCCTTTAATTTTATATAGACTGAGTTGATACAGTGGTTAGTTCGGTTGCCTTTCAAGCTAAGGTTCCCAAGTTTGATTCCATGGTCAATTTGGCAGATCAATTTATGAAAGAAACTTATTTTACAAAGTGATAACACACAGTGAAACCCTAGTGTTCGGTTTATAGTCATACAATTAATGTGATTGTATAGATTAAGTACTCGTTATTTCGCTAGTTACCTTGTCACATGATACTGTTTTACCTATATCTCTAAATATTGAATACGTAATGAACTTGCCTATGAAGTCCAATAGCTATCCTATTAATTTAATTAATCCTTTCCAATGGGTCCCTCATATTTTAATGCTATCCACCTCTTAAAAGGGAAAGAGTTGGATGACCGCTCAAGGCACCAGACCTTTAGAGGCATCAAATATTTGCTTTAAAAACTGTGCACTATGGCCTGTGCAGCGTGCGGTGTGCGGTGTCACCCTTGCGGACAAAATAAGCAATGAAGAGATATGCAGTATGACAGGGTTGCACTACAATGTTATTGTAAAAATGAAGAAAAGAATGTTAAGATGGTTCGGGTACATTGAAAGAATGAGTGATGAAAGAATGACAAAGAAAGTGTATAGAGCAAAAGTGAGCGGTAAAAGCAGCCAAGGAAGACCAAGGCTGACTTATGAAGATCAAATAGCTAGAGTGTTAGCCGACGGAAAAGCCAAAAGCACTCGCATACCTAGGCGAAAATGTGTGAGGAGAATAATGAGATTTGAGGAAGCGATAGAAGTATGTAAGGACTGCGACGCTTGGCGCTCTATCCTCTCTGACTAGCCCGTTGGGTATACAGTGTGCAGATATGTGTGTGTGTGTATGTATGTATATTATAAACACTATGGTACAGTTCATAATTTAGTATACAATCTCACAACATAGATTATAAACTAATGGTGTTCACAATCATACGGTGACATATACATAGAATATGTGTTAATCAAGTACTGCTTGTAGACAATTAAAATAGTCTTGGAAAATATGACCACTATTTTTGTATGGGGATCTCCATTTACAAATATTATATAGGATTCAGTGAAACTGACTGCGCTTTTTAGTGTGTTTAATATAAATATTATATTCGATTTACTGCTATATCGAAAAAATAGTCTTTATGGTTACGGTAAAAGTTTAGATTTGAGTACAACAAAAACACTTGTGATTTTTCATATAATATATATTTTTTTTTATTATGCTTTACGAAGATCTTAAGTGTTATAAGTAAAAATCAAAATGGCTTAAAAGCTGAATGGTTCACCCCTATATAGATGATATTGGGTTATTCTTTCGGAATAACAGATATTAAGCAAATTGAATACTTTTAATGAAATGAGCAAACATCTTGGGACGCCAAGATCGCTCCCCGAAGTCTTCACCAACATTAAGGTGCTCGACTTCCCGGGGGAGCTGGGATGGCAGGAGTAGCGCCATTTTCTCCACCGAAACGCAAAATAGGCGCAATAGTCGTCAAGTTACGGAAACGAGTCTGTCTTCAAGTATCAAGAATATTTTGAATACTTTTGACAGACAAAGGTTTGATTAATACTTCTACTAAAAACCTGTTCAAAAACCCCTAAAGTTCAATTTCAATGTGATTGGTGGAATTTCGACCACAAGCGTTATTAATTATATTAATAGTACCATATGAAATTAGAAAAACAAACCTGAAATGTCTTCGAAATCATTTGGTCTAACATTTGCTTACATGCAAATGGGAAGCCAATCTCCTGTGAAATATATGGAACGTACCACGACGACACCAATTTTTTTTCCAAAACAGTTGTTATTACACTCAACTCATTGGTATCATACTCTTTATATTCTTCAACAGCTTTTTTAGCCCTATTCCTCGTCTGGGGCAAAAGTCGATTCAAAAAAGATAATTGGGGATAGTTTTTAACGAGCCCATCTAAATCATATTTTATGGGCTTATTTAGTTTCAGCAACCACTGAATAAACTTTATGCTGAATAGTACCGATATTATAAATAAACATAAAATATACAGTGGAAACCAAATACCAGTTATAGGTGATATATTCGTCACATAATTTAAAACAATGCAAATAAGAGAACCACAACACGATATAATAGTTAAATATTCAAATATGTTTCTTTTAAGTAACATATTTCAGACGAGCAATTCAATTGCAGTAAATAATATGTAAAAATAAGAGATAATGTGCAATTAGTTGTAAATTGTGTAGTTATTTGGTATAACTTTATTCAAAATCCATCAAAGAGAACATAATGAATTTAATAAATATGTCAAATTTTCGAATAGAATTCTTGTCGAACGATTTTGACCTGTATTATTGACCAAACAGAATATAGGTTATTGACTTTCGTTTGTTTTTTTAACTGTTCTCAGCCAAAGGAATCTATGCCCATACAGATCATGTATTCATTAATTGATGGAATATAATTAGAGGTTCTCAAACTCGTAGACCATTTTCAAAATGTTACTGGTTTCGGTGGACCCCCTGCTGCTGTTACATTTCTACTATATTCCCAAAACTTGTCAAAAAATGTGAAGATTAGATCTAACGATGGAAATTTACGTCGCGGCTAAGTTCCAACCATAAGTTCGTAGTGGTACAAATAAAAATAAAAATAGTATATTTTCTCGTGTTCCATTTATTAAAATAATATGATTACAAACTTAATAGAATTAAAATTAAAAATTAATAAAGTACCGTTACTTTAACAACGTAAATCAACAATTAAAAAAAATAGTCATAATTTGAATGGGAGGGATGTACTTGATAGATTGACAGCAAATTATCAATATTTGGCTTCAGTTTTGTAAGTAATAACCGCAAATCTCCCCGTTCCGTGACATTCAATCTGCCCCTTCTTTTTGTTAATAGGTTTGTAACGACACTAAAACTTTTTTTGACAAGGTATGACAAATAAAACGCTATGAAAAGTTTTGTCGCAATTTCCCACAGCCCAGGATATTTTTTGGGTCTTTCTGCCTGCAGCCAAAATGTTTGAAAGCCTTTTTTAAATTTCACATTCAGTTCCTCATTGGTGCTAAGCTCGAAACGCTCCTCTTGTAATATCACATTCGCCACTTCCGTTTCATCAAATGGATTTATGATCCATGGTGGTATTTCCATCGTCAGAATATCTTCAAATCTATTTTTGAAGTCATCATGCAGAGCATTTAAATATTGAAAGTACGTCTGAATATCCTCATCAAGACATTCTGCCTGTGACAAGTTTGGAAACTGGGAAAATTCGCACCGACTAATATTTTGCTTCATAAATTTCAATTTTCCGAGAATAGCCAAAATTACACCCTTTGTTTTATTAAATTTAGGCTGCCTCCTTGTAACTGCAAGTTTTAAATTTTTTTAACAAATCTGACAATTACACGATGTCTGCTCTCAATTTGATCAGGTTTTCCTTTATATCTGGATCTTTACTTTCCAGAAACTCTAAAACTGATTTAAAAAGTGAGTAAAATCTTGTTAAACATGCACTTTTAGACAACCAGCGTACTTCAGCAAGAGCAATCGTAATTCGTAAGAGCAATCGTTGGAAGTCTTCATCATTTTCGTAGCACAATTGTACCAATAAATGGATATTCGACGCATTGCTTCTTATTTCCTTAACTGCTTTAATCACAAATTGAAGCGATTCGTGCAATCTATCACTCAAATTTTTTTCTACCAGCGTTGTCGGTGGATGACATAGTGAATTGCAGTTACTCCTGATATAATTCTTTTAAGATGACTTAATCTTTTAAGATAGCTTATAAACCCACGATATCGCCCGAACATGGCAGGAGATCCATTTGCTGACACCGAAATAATGTTTGTAAATGGAATCGATTTCGTATTTATATTTGTAAAGAATCAAAGCTTATGCAAGATTGCAAACACAGCACAAGTCGTATTTAGTCCCTTTGCACGTCTGAACAAGCGTTGCAGGCGTACGGCGCTTTGCAAATCTCGACACGCGTTGTACTGACTATCGAATATGCAAGTTTTACAAGTAACAGTCGCTGACCTGACATTGATAGGTAAAGCCAAGCCAACATTTTTGTTCTTAACTATCTAAACCGGATAAATTTTCGTGGACCCCCACTCACAATTTGTGAATCCCCATTTTTTTTCACGCTCACGTAGACCCCCGTGGAGTCTTTCGTGGACCCCTGGGAGTCCACCTGGACCACTTTGGGAATAACTGGAATATATTCTTCATGCTTTATATTATTTTACTAAAATGTCGACATAATGCATTTTAATGGTTCTTTGAGCTTCTGGCGACAAATAAATTGAGTCGGTTTTTTTAGTAAAATCCGTTGAGGCAGATTATACTACTAAAAAATCTCGAAAGACGAAGTTAAAGAAGGTCGCCCTAAATCGGTTATTGTACCTCAAAATATTGATGCTGTGCGGAAACTAATAATGCAAGATCGTCATGTTACATATCGCGAGATAGAGGCGTCTCTGGGCATAAGTATGACGAGTACATATAAAATATTACACGAACATTTAGCTGTAAAAAAAATTAGTTCACGTTGGATTCCGCACAACTTGAGAATTGACCAAAAACGGGCTCGTGTCGATTGGTGTGAAAAAATGTTACAAAAGTACAATCAGGGTGCGTCAAAAGCTGTCCATAATATCTACACAGGTGATGAATCTTGGATATATGCGTATGATCCTGAAACTAAACAACAATCAACGGTTTGGGTGTTCCAAGATGAGCCGAACCTAACAAAAGTCATTCGTTCAAAAAGCACTTTGAAGCAAATGGTCGCTTGTTTTTTTGCTATAATTGGACATGTAGCTACAGTGCCACTAGAGGATCGTAAAACGGTTAATTCTGAATGGTACACGACCATTTGTTTGCCAGAAGTCTTTGAAGAAATAAGAAAGAACAACCGACAACGCAGAATCCTTCTTCATCATGACAATGCTAGCTGCCACACATCGGCCGAAACAACTCGGTATTTGGAAGATCAAAAGATCGAATTAAAGGATTATCCGCCGTACAGCCCCAACTTGGCCCCCGACGACTTCTATTTATTCCCAACCGTGAAGAATAAATTACGTGGTCAACGTTTTTCGAGCCGTGAAGAGGCTGTTGATGCGTTCAAAATGCACGTTTTGGAGATACCTCAATCCGAATGGATAAAGTGCTACGAAAATTGGTTCCAACGCATGCAAATGTGCATCAATCATCATGGTGAATATTTTGAAAAGCAATAAAACTATAATAAATGCTATATGTTTGTTTCACTTTGTTATTCCGGATACATAAATAGCAGCCCTCGTATAATTGTCTTCATTTGTCTTAATGTTTTGTAGCTGTAGAACTAGTGGTGCAGAGCTGCGATTTGTTGGTGTAGGGCTGGTACTAGCAGAGTTATGAATATGATATATATCATTTCAATTACATTAAACCATAAAATATATCAAGAACTTTAGTATTATATACAAGCCATTGCCCGTGACTTCATCCCCGTGGTATTAAAAAAAAGTAGCCTATGTCCTTTCAGTTTTTCGGGCCGTCTTTTGAAATGGCCAAGTGGGAACTATATTAATAATAAATAATTTATGCTCGAATCGGAATAATCTGCTTTATCTACTTAATATGTTTGGTGCATAAGTACTTTTATGAATTTCTGTATTTATGAAATATACAACAAATAATATATTGAGTTCATATAGACTACGATATTTTACAATGGCTTAATACTTAAAAATAAAATTTAACACAGAAAATATTTAATAAAATCTTAATACCTAGTTGGAGATAAATTCTGCACTTCTCCTAATACGCTGCCGTACGTTGTCCCTTTATTCTGAAATATTTACAAAGATATTTTATTGTCACTAAGTTTCAGTATTTCAAGTTCGTATCGTCTTCATAATCAAAAAATGTTAGATTAAAAATTCAATGTATTTCATAAATGTCCACATACCAAACATACTTTCTTCTTCGGTAATACATTTTCATCAATTCCAAATTTTCTTCTCATTAGTAATTGATGTTGACTAGTGAGACATATCACCATTCTATAGAATATTAAAAAATAGTTCATGACAAAAAAAATTTTTTACCTAATAATAGATTTTGTAATATAATAATGTTACATATTTAAAAGGTATTGCAAATGGCATCAAGTGTGTAGTTTTAGATGTAAAAATAAAAGAATCCGATAATGGATGGAGCATGTCCTGGCATTCTTTGATGGTTGTCAACCAAATCGTTTGATGACATCAGTTTATTTTTTTCTTGCTACACGATTACAGGGAAATCTGAAATAAATAATATTTATTTATTATAGTATACCTACTTGTATGTTAGGATCATACATACATACATATCCTCACGATGTATCCCTAACGGGGTAGTCAGAGTGGACGGAGCACCAAGCGTCGCGGTTCTTACATACTTCTTTCGCTTCCTCAAATCTCATCATTCTCTGGAGTATTCTGGAATCCATACCTCATAATTACAAAATTATTTTTAATTTATTTATAAAATAATACAACTTTCTTGCTTCAGGTAATTGAAGATGGACTTTATTTGCATAAATTGTGTGTTCACATGTAAAAATGGTGAAAATAAATATGGATATCTCGAGGCGAATAATGACAAATAATACCTACGATTACTTGCAATGGTAATCCTTAGCATATCTGACATTCTGCGCTAGTTACTTCTGGCACACATTGAAAAACAGTGAAATGATGTGTTTGATGCACATCTATAATGAGTTCTTAGATAATGTAATAAGAAAACAATCCGATTAATAAATAAAAGACTGAAAACATTCTTTGTTTTATTGTGTAAGCTATTTTAGTTTTTATTCTCAATGTGAACAATCACCCCTCCGATTTCTTTTAATTTTTGAGTTTTATGCGTAGTTTAGAGAAAATAGTAATCAAAGGACAAAGTAAAGCGATGAAGAGTTATATTATATAGTTAAGCGATATAAAACTTGTTCTATTTTCTCATAACCAAGTCTCTAACACTTTCAGTAAAGCAATGCTAAGTAGGCTTTACTGGAGTTATAAAGGACTGTTAAACGAAATTCCTCCAATTCCTCTCACTCGCAAACAACTTTAACGTACAATATACTATAATTTTTGCACTTAAAACTCCCAAAAGCACAAAAAAATAGCAAATTTGAATTTTGAATAAAATGTCAACCACGCTTCTTTTGTTCGCGTCAAAAAGTCTAAATTCAAAACTTTCACTTGCCTGATTATCAACTTTCCCGACTTTTAAAAATATATCGTTTATGTCATTAAACTTCATGTACCCACATAATTGGAACTGCAAGCAAGGACATCACAATGTACATGCAGCTCAAGACCAGCAGCGCACAGCCGTCAGGCCTTCATGTATCAAACTGACAATCATAATATTGTATCGTGGAGCTATTGGGAACACTCCAAATTACATCCTTCATGTGACAAAAACAATCTACAAAAAGAAGGAATATAATAAAGTAATAATCTCTAATACTAGTACATTACTTAGTTAATTTAATTCTTATTTTATCACATAAAAAATATAATTTGGGGTGTCCCAAATAGTCCCGCTCGAAGATAATACGCAGTATAAGCACCCACTCCTTAATCTGGGCCTGAGTTCTGCATGTGTGTGAGTAATATTTGTTAGTGTAAATTTGCCATGCATTTTGTATCGATGGGTATAGTCTGCTTCCATTTAAAAGTCTGTGGTGTTAAACACAAAGAAAACACTATTGGCATCTTCTTCTTTCTAAGGCATCACGTAATTAATGTTCTCGTTCTAACAATTCATTGATGTCAAATTCGCTACTTTTATTGAGGTAACACTCCACCACTAAAAAAAACAATTCCGTGTTTTTGTTTTCTTAGGTTTTTTAACTGACCTATTTAGAAATACAGATTGTGACCAATTTTTAAAATCTGTGGTGATTATTACTATACTCTTTGCTCGACTTTTTGGCGGTAACGGGAGAAGTGAGGTTGTCATTTCATTTAGATTTTATATTTTTTATATTTTTGGGAGTTATAAAATACAAAAGTTATAATATATTGTGTTTTAAAGTTCTGTGTAAGTGAAAAGAATGGAGGAGATCTAAATAAACATGTGTGTGTGAAGTTTTCACGCTCTTCCAATAAGTTTTTTTTAACTTCAGTAAAGCCTACTATCACTTTACTGGAGTTGTTTCTCTGTTACGTCATTAGGCTGATGGTCTTGTTACCAATGCCTTAAGAAATATAAATAAATAAAATAAAAAAAAATACTCTGCTGTTTTGTCAGGGTTGCCAAATTAGGGGTTTTCCCCCAAAATTAGGGGTTAAAAGAGTCGAATGGGATTTTTTTAGGGGTGTTATATTTTTAGGGGTATTTTCAGGATATTTTTTTAACTTTGTTATTATTATAATATTCATTTTTGTTAACTGAAAAATATGAAGATGTGGTGTTAAAGGCTCGGAAATAACCAAATCTAGCCAATCACATTCATTTTTGACATAGCGGCTTATTGACATCTAGTACGGTTGCTTGTTACTAAGAGTGCAGAGTTGAATAAAACGCGAATGTCACTATGCTGTTTACATATGTCAACCACACCTGTGAGAATTAGTGGTTATACTGTGGTTATGATTACTAAAAATACGTTAATCATTATTCATTATTATTTACGTTTTTGATTCGTTCGTGTATCAGCAAGAAATTAATTAAAATGCCCAAAGCTACAGATAAAAAAAAAGATTCTCAAAAATATTCCAAGAATTAGGAAACAGATCCAGACTTAAAAGGTAAAGTTATTAATAATATTTATTTAAGGGAATTTCCTAGTAATTGTAGGGACTTTAGGGGTTTTTTGTTGGAGCTTTAGAGAGAAAAATTTTTGAGATTTGGCAATACTGTTTTGTGATTTCTGATGTTTTCAGCTTTTCTTTGATTTCATGGTTTTTTTAGTGTTTTTCACATTTCTGTTTATTCCTCTATTTTGTACTTTGAACGGACTCATAGTCGTTGCTCACCTGGAAATTTGGCATTTATATTTTGAACTGCATTGTTTTCAAGTAAAGCATGGATGGTTCCGAGCAAACCCCGAAAACAGATATTCTATGTATTAACTGCGGCATACGTGTCAATAGAATTTGGCAATGTCTGGCGTTGGATCTGGATATAAGAGTAATTTCATTACTCACCGAATGGATTGCACCTGGTATAGTAAGTGAGGATTTAGTTTTTATGGCTAAGCTTTAGAAAAAATACTGCTTCCTATTTTGACACAACAGATATTGTTAACTAGTGTTTTCGTTATCGGTAATCGAACTTCAAAAACAAATTTTGGTTTTACGAAATCTTTTTTACACAGAAACGACTTCTGGCGGTTAGGTTAGAAGTCTAAGGCAATCGCAAAGCGTAGCAAAGTGATTGTCTTAGACTTCGTTGTTAAGTTTTTTTAACTGTTCGAAAGTCTTCTATCAAAAAGCAAATTCTCTCACTGACACCTCAATAAATATATTTAATTAAGTATAAAAACACGTAAACAGTAGTGGAAGTAAAGTACTTCCGATTCGAATAGGTGGAAGAAGTAAGGACTGTTAAGTTTGAGGCTCTGTCCTCTGACTACCTTGTTAGGGATACAGCATGAAAATATGTATGTGTTGTTTTTATTTCAAACCAAGCATCAAGGTAAGTGTGGCTTTAGAGTTCCATTTCTCCAAAGGAATAACGGAACCTTTATATTGATGAATTACATTAAAAGTGGTATAACAGTATAAGTATTAACTTTCTTACAATATTTACTCAGGGGTCTATGTTACGTTTATACTTTAAGGCTAATTACCTATTTTATCCTGACATTTCGACCGGATTGTACCGATCATGGTCATGGGCAGACTGACGAGGATGAATCATTACTAACTGATGATGAATCAATAGTATTAACCTTACTATATGTCCATTTCAATGGATATTCTTCTACTAGTACAAGGCAAGAATGTAATATTATCACTTATATGTAGTTTCTATTATAGATGGAAGTTGACAATTGCAGTCAACAAAAGACTCCCCTCGAGGTCATTTTCATCACTAATACTTACCTCCGCCACACATGATCAAGTATGTTTGATCAAGTCCATCCAATTGGCATGAAGCATTGTTTGGTATGACGCCGCTACAATGCCACAAATGACCAAATTTACTTTATGCGACCTCTGCTTTGATGAACTTGATCATCCATACTAGTAGGGGTGAATTGAGGGTTCTGCATCACTTGTTCTGGCTGCGCTCGACTTGATGCAGAACACCCAATTCACTCCGGAGTTTTTCTGTTTTAATCCCACAAATAACAATTAATTTACGAACTTATAAAAATTTTAACCTTAAGATCCATGTGATGTAGGAACTTTTTAATCTTAAAAATTTTTCAAAACCTTGGGGGTTCTGCATCACTTGTTCTTGCTGCACTGGATGTAATGCAGAACACCTAATTCACCCCAGTTTTTCTGTTTTAATCCCACAAATAACAATTGATGTAGAAACTTATAAAAATTTTAACCATAAGAGATCTATGTTGATGTAGAACTTTTTGATTACAATTTTTGTAAGTTCTACATTAATCGTTATTTGTGGGATTGAAACAGAAAAACTCTGGGGTGAATTGAGTGTTCTGCATCACGTTGCGAGGCACACTCATGCATCACATATGGTTAAAATGCATCAATTGTTATTTGTGGGATTAAAACAGAAAAACTGTGAATTGGGTGTTCTGTATCACGTCGAGCGCAGCCAGAACAAGTGATGCAGAACCCCCCCAAGGTTTTGAAAATTTTTTTAAGATTAAAAAGTTCGTACATCACATCAATCTCATGGTTACAATCTTTATAAGTTCGTACATTAATTATTATTTGTGGGATTAAAACAGAGAATCTCTAGCGTGAATTGGGTGTTCTGCATCACATCGAGCGCAGCGAGAACAAGTGATGCAGAACCCCCAATTCACCCCTACTGGTGACGCTAGGAGAGGCCGCCGCTGATGTGAGTAGTCATATCCGGCCGTCCTCATCTAATCTATTATATTTAATTTATTATGATAAATGATGATATCTTTGTATAAATAACATAATCATCTTCATTGTGCTCTCGCTCAGGTACTGAAGTCGATAGATGTGCCATACTTTTCAAAGCGCATCTTATTGCACTTACACAAAATTATACAGAAGTTGCAGCACTGCTTGTTCTTAAGAGAGCACTGCTACGGCCGGCCCATACTGCACCCAAAGTGCAACCCGCAATTGCTTACGCTGGGCGAGCTGTGGGACCTGCCACTGGAGAGTGATCGGTTGTACCGTGACTGCAGCAAGCCGCTTTACACCTTCACGGTCGAGCCGCCTACGCCCGACGCCTAGGAGCGTAGTTGGTCTTGTTATTTTGAATATTGTAAAGTTGTTTATAAATTGTTTCTATTGTCAAAATTTAATAATAGTACATTTCTATACAAGTGTGGAAAGTATGTCATTTCTGCACGAGTTCCAGTTTGTTGACCCAAGCCGAAGGCGCGGGTCAACAATAGGGACGAGTGGAAATGACAATTCTGCATGTGCATCGAACGACGTTTTTTAATACATTTGCAAAAAAAATATAAATAAATAAAAAAAATGCAGAAATGTAATTTCGCGGGAGTAAGTCTCATTTTTTTTTAGAGGACATGACAGGGCAACGGTTTCTATGCATTCAGCCAATCCAATGACAGTAGTTTATCTAAATTCGAAATAATTTTAAAAATGTAATTCAATTTAATTTTAATTTAATTTAATAATTTATCTAAATTAAAAATAAATAAATAAATTTATTTTAAATTTAATTCCTGTATTAATAGTATTTACGCTTTAAAATAGTCATTTCATACAAAAATTTTGTATAGAAAACTTATAAAAAATTCTAAAATTAGATAATGTATATAATTTAGAAGACATAAATTGTCCTAACTTAGAAATGCTACATAAAAATTATTCAATATTAGATATTCAAAGTTGTATCTATCATAGTAATGTGTGTGCTTTTAAGAATGTAACTTGTCTAAATAATTGGTGTAGAGATAATAATATTTTTATGTCAATAAATACATTCAAAGGAATATAAAATTTTTAATTTTTTCGATACTTGTAAAGTGTATCGAAAGTGTGTAGAAGCAACTACTAGCGTAAAATTGCTTTGTTACGAGTATAAATATACAATTAAACATCGAGTATAAATATACAATTAAACATCAATGTGATGAATAAAAACACTTTCTATCTAGGTATTTGATATTGAAATTAAGCAACGTTTTAGATCGAATGTAAACAAACGCTCTTATCTCAATTTTGTTTATTCATAATTTCATTCCACGTTAGATGGCACCAGCATGACCAATATTTTTACGAATGAAACCGAGCGAATTGTTGCATAGTATATTCTAAAGAATATGTTATATTGTAAAGAATAACAGCTAATTATTAATACATAAATAGTATGGATCGACGATCGATATGGATGACTGGAAAACTTAGCTTTGTATTATTAGTATTATATTGTGTAAGTGCTATTTAGCGTGTTGATCGTGAAGTTGACTTCGATCTTCGATTATTATTATTTATTATGCATTGTTTGGATTTGTGTGGATCGATAGATGACCACCAGATGACATTGTCATCAATATCAGTAGTACTTAGTGTTAACAAAGAGTATTCTAAATCGCGCTACAGACGTTTTTAATTTCGGACGTATATACTCGATAGAGTGGAAGTTAAAATATGGTAAACTGAACTCGAGCTAAATACGTCGAATGGATTTGGTCCAGTTCGTTTGATGTTGCTCGCGCTTGCACTATTGTCAACCATGTAGTCTGATGAACGCCTGACGTGGTAGAGCGGGCCCTACCGAAAGATGTTCTATGACAAACCGACTGAACAGTCTTCTGTGCGCGCGCAGATGAGTCGGGCAATGGGTTTTACCATGGAGTCTGATTAACGCCTGATGTGGTAGAGGGGCCCCCCCTACCGAAAGGATGTTCCATGACAAACCGACTGAACAGTTTTCTGTGCGAGCGCGCATTTTTATTTTTTTTTGTTTCTGAGAGGCGAATTTAAATCCACGCGGACACCCAGCCGGACTCTACGCCGTCTGGGTAGTGTCGGACTCGAACCAACTAAACAAAACCCCTCTTTACTGTTAGCCCTAGTGGCTGTTACAGCGTCGCAGGTCGCGTTGGGGCGAGCGCTAAAGGCGCCCTGCCAGGTGGTCGACTTCCTGAGGGTTCCTCCAGCCTAGGGATACGTCGTATGGAGGGCGGACCTCGAGCTCAAGGCGTCGCTGGGTAGCTTTCTGCACCTGGCGTACATCTTATCGGGCTTCTTATTCGGGTGAGGGCCGGGCCTCTAGCGGACACGGCCGGCGAGGCGGCTGATGGCCGGTTAGTGTGCCTAGTGTTCCGCGTGGCAGTTTACAATGTGGCTTAAGGCCCGCGTGTGTGCGTGTAGAGCTACGTGATCGAGCTTCTAAACGTGAGACCCTACGGGTGTCGCGGGGGTCGTCCTCGCCTCCGCCGGTGGGGGCGGTGCGGTCGTAGTATGTAAGTTGACATGTTCGAGTTAGAACGTGTCGTCGTCAGTGTCGCCTAACACATGTCTAGGGCTTCGATAGCGTTTGCGGATGCGGGGCTTGGCGGTGTACGATGATATGGCATCATCGTACACCCCCAAGCCCCGCATTATCACTAATACTATCACGATCACTAGGGTTTGGGTGTAAGGACGAAGGGTGAAAGAAGCGTTGGAACGCCTCTTTTAGATATTGAGTTATTGAGGGCAATTCTAGATCGTAGTGCAGGTCTACGTTGCGCACGTAAGGAGGGGCGCCGGTGGCCCTGCGCATTAAACGATTCTGAATTACTTGAAGGGAGTTGATAATATGAGTGGGTGCGGCGTGAGCGAATACTACGCTGGCGTACGTCATGATAGGCCTGACGCACGTCTTGTATAAAGTAACTTTCTGTCTGAGGGACATTTTACTTTTCGCGCAAATGAGCATATTGAGACGACCGAGGACGAACGCGGCGCGGTCGCGGACCGTTTTGATGTGTTGGCCAAAGGTCATGGCACTGTCAAGGGTGCCTCCTATGTATTTGACTTTCCTAGTCCAAGGGATATCCTGGCCGAAAAGTGTGATTGTACGGAGAGTGTTAAGGGCGGCGGGCGCGGCTGGTCGTCGTGCCCCTCGAGAAGTACACGGCGGCGCTTTACTCGGCGTTGACTTCGATTCTCCAAAGACGGAACCACTCGCCTAGGCTCGTGACCGCGACTTGGGGGAGTTGGGAGACTGAGGCGACTACGGTCCGATGTGAAAAGTGCGGTATCGTCCGCGAATAGGGCGAGCTCTACACCGGGGGTTTTGGGGACGTCGTACGTGTAGAGCGAGTAGAGCGTGGGCGATAAAACGGAGCCCTGTGGGACGCCTGCCCTGATGGGGCGGGGAGAGGAGAGCACCCCTTCGGCTATAGCGGAAGGAGCGGTCCGACAAAAAGTCCCGTACTATGCATACGAGATCGTCGGGCACGCCGAGCCGGTGCAGCTTGTACACCAGCCCGGCGTGCCAGACTTTGTCGAACGCCTTCGCTACCTCGAAGAAGAAGGCCCCCGTGCCTATGTAGTGACTCAGGCGGTTAAGGCCTTCCAGGATGTGTTCCGTGAGGCGATGCACTTGTTGCATTCACGAGTGTTTGGCTCGAAAGCCAAATTGCTAATCTATGACGAGACCGGAAGTGTCTAAGTGGGCTTTGAGACGTGCCAGAAGGACCTGTTCGTAAATGTTCCCTAGCACGCTAAGAAGACTGATGGGACGATAGCTATTGGGGATTTTGCAGAGTTTACCCGGTTTCGGGTTTCCGATGACGATCGCTTCCTTCCAGGCGGCTGAGAAGACGCGGTTTGCTATGGCGGCATTGATAATAGCTACTAAGAGCGCTAGAAGGCGCATCGAAAAAAGTTTGACCACTCGGTTGGAAATGCCGTCTCTACCGGGGGCTTTTCTAGGTTTGAAAGCCTTGAGCGAGCGCGCAGATGAGTCGGGCATGGGTTTTATAAACAGCCACTCGAATATTGAACACTGATAACCCGAAAGATGGTGATAAATCTGCGCGTGTTGTGGGATTTGTGTCTCAAACATGTTTCGAACGATATTACAGTGCTAAGCACACCCCACGGTACACGCGCGAGCACATATTTTGCAAAAATTTTTGAGATTAAAAAGTTCGTACATCACATCGATCTTGATTACAATTTTTATAAGTTCTACATTAATTGTTATTTGTGGGATTAAAACAGAGAAACTCTGGAGGTGAATTGGGTGTTCTGCATCACATCTAGCGCAGCAAGAACAAGTGAACCCCCAATTCACCCCTACTTATACTTAATTGTGTGACGGGCATTACAATTAAATTGTGAATAAAACAACACCAAAACTGTAAGTTGTATGTAACTGTCAGTTGTATTGAATGCCACTATCAACTTATTGTATAGACTCAAATGGATTTCCGCAGGTTACACTGCGGAAATCCATTTCACGTGACAAATTCCCAAAATCTCCAGCTATTCTCCGTTCAAACTCCAAAAACCACCAATAGACACGTGTTTCACTTCTCAACGAAGCATCCTCAGGATGCCTCCGAATCCTGTTTCTGGTATATCCTGAGGATGCTTCGTTGAGAAGCGAAACACGTGTCTATTGGTGGATTTTGGAGTTTGAGCGGAGAATAGCTGGAGATTTTGGGAATTTATCACTATCAACTTATGTCTCATGCTACTACGCTGAATTGCTGCCTAAATTAACAGCCAGTGCAGGAAGCCATATTTCATTGTTATAAATCATTTTTATAACAATTGTTATCGCGATGGTGCCATTCAATAAAGAAGAAATTATTTTTATAATATTTATAAAACAACTTTCTTGTTTCAGGTAACTGATGAAGATCATATATGTAAATCATGTTTTCACTTGTTGATGCAATCTGTACATAAGAAACTTGGTCGTGATGAAGGCCCGTTGCAATCTGCTGTAACTAGCCAGCCTCACCTAGAACTGTCACCTCGAGTAGTCGGACATTGTCAAATATGCATTCTGTGTAGACGTTCCATTCTAAGAAAACGAAGCGATATAGTTTTGAGAAACAATCCAACAGAAATACAACAACAAATTTTCAATATTATATCACAATCCACTTCACGTGAGGTTAGTAGATGATGGAATCTTTTTCCTTTTACTATTACAAAACCAAGTTTAATAGCCATTTTAGTGGTAGTATAGTTGCTAGTTGCTGTTCTTCTTGTATTTCTTTTGACATACCCATAGGAAGAGTCGAGTGGGGTTTTCTGTAATATACTTCTATCACAAATAAAGAACTATATTCACAATCTCCTACAAAATTTAAACAAATTATTGTCCAAATTGACGTATATATTTTTAATATCGTATAGTATTATCGACAATATTATGTTAATCTAAAGTAGACCTTGCGGTCAAACTATAAGGTTATAAACGCTCGTAAACGATTCTTGCATGACATTGAAACGAAGTTTGTTATAAAATATTTAAAATGCAATCTTACGTCTCGCGCGTAAAGTATAATTCAAATAATGTATTTGCGTTGCTATTTATGTCATGTCATTTTTTGTTACGTGAAAGTGACAAGGATAAGGCATATATTATGTCAGGAAATATTTAAAAATATGATTACGAATTTAATAAAAAAGAACTATGTAACGTTGTTACCTACTATAATGAAATAATGAACACGTAAATAATATTATTTATTTATTAATCAAAATAAGAACTCTCGTCTTTTTTTAGCATTCGAATATGTTGTTTTTGCAATTTTTCAAGGAGCACTTTGACATGTTCGCTGTTAGCGTTTTCGAATACTATTAAAACATAAGTCCCCTCAAATACTCACGTGAGTACACATTTGGTTCGGACATTTTTGAAGCATTGATTGTGTATCTAGTTTTTTATTTGTCATCGAAGGTAATATACATAGCTCGGCCCGGGAAACACACAGAAAATAATATTAAATACTCAATCATAAATAGGACTCATTTTACAATGAGGGGGTACAAATAGTGACTAACAAATACATGAGTTTGATGCAGTTTAGCGCCTTTTAGTTTAAAATTCACTATTGTACATCAATGCCAATATCTGTAAAAGATGTATTTTTTGTTTTAGATAACAACTATGGATAAAGTATGTCACCCATGTTGGTTAAAGACAAGAAAAACTGCTATTTGTATGCAACCAATTTCAAAGGATAAAGATCAACTGGTTCAGGCTGATCAAGATTATGCAAATAATGAAAGTATTCAGTCAATTGAACATCAACTTCTTGAGGTTGATGAACCAGAAAGAACTATCCAGCCAGAAGATGCACAGATATCAACAGAGCGCAAATTATCTCGTTCATCATCATCTCGTATGAAATGGATTCCTGCAAGTCAGCCAGCAACATCTGCACAAATAGACTCGAACACTAATACTATTACCTTAAGTCTGTATAGACGTGCACCGAACACATCATCTCACTGCGTGTTTTCAAAATGTCCCAGACGTGACTTGCACAGAGTGTCAGATATGCTTAGAATTACCATTGCAAGTAATCAAAAATATTATTTACCTCCAGATGTCCGTATTTGTTCTCATCATTTAACATCTAATGAATGGGATATATTATTTGACTCCGACAATAGTTTACAGACTTTTACCGTAAAACACGTGGAACACATGTTTTCATTTATAAAATCAAATGTAAATGTTGAAATAGATTTTAACAATGTGCTGAGTATGGATGAACACTTGTTCCAGTATTGGCTTGGAATGACAAAAGAAAACTTTAATATTTTATTGAGTAATGTACCAAGAATACATGAAATACATAGAGGAGTTTTTGGCTTAGTAGCTTTGTTAATAAAAGATAGAAATGGAGAGTCAGATGAAAGAATAGCCGGTTTAATGAAAGTGCCTCGAAGTACTCTGGAGCGATTAATGGGGAATGTTCGTAAAATTTTTCCAAAAGATTTAGTCCCCAGATAAGAACAAATCAATTTATTCGAGTTAATCTAATTGCAAAGTGTTTTTGAACTTCAAATCTACTTTCAGTTCAAAGAGAACACTAGCCGAGAAGAACTGACAAGAAATTTTTCTTCAATTGAATGGCATTATCGCTATTGTGATTATTGCCAATGTCCCATAATAATGAGAATGACACAGAAAAAGGATAATTATACCAAATTTTAGGAAGATTCCAACAATCGAAGTAGAAAAATGTGTGATGGGAATCGCATGAAATCTTCCTTTTGTTTACAATTTGGAGAGTTGAACAGATATCCACACCTAAAAAGGAAAAGAACAACACAACATAAAATATAGACAAAGCACAGCACAATAGTCAAACAAATAATGGCAAAATTAAACCTGCATGGTGCCAGATTTCAGAGTGAAACGTTTTCACATGAAAACTATAAGATTATTCGATTTTCAATTGTTTTTACATTCAGCTTTTAACCTAAATATGGATACAGCGAAAACTGGAGTAATTTTAGAATGTGAGTTCCGATATGGGACTAACACAGTAAAAACTGCTCGTAATGTCTATGCTGTGTTTGTAGAGGAGACGGCTAACGAACGCACAGTGCGTTTTTGGTTTAACTGCTTTAGTAGTGGAAACTTCTACTTGAAGAATGAACTATGAGCAAGACCAGTCACTAAGGTAAATAATGATGAATTGAAGATTATAGTGGAAGCCAATGCATATCAAACAACTAAGGAATTAGTGGCATGGTTTGAATTTAGCATACCCACAATGTTGAACCATTTGTAGCAAATCCGTGAAATCAAAAATCTTGAAAATGGGTGGGTGCCTCATGATTTTATTGATCTGCAGATAGCAGCGCGCGTTGAAGCTTGCCTTACCTTGTTGTTAATTTTGGACTGAATTGTGACATGAGAAAAAGTGGATTATTTACGTTAATTGCAAGCGAACACTACAGTGGCTGACCTCAGGTCAAACGCTACACTAATGCCCTAAAGCGAAGCTTACCCATAGGAAAGTGATGGTAACTGCTTGGTGGTCACTTCATGGTGTAATTTAACATAGCTTCATCAGATCCGGTCAAATAATAACAGCAGATGTCTACTGTGCAGAACTCCGAACGATGATGACAGAACTCGCAGAAAAACAGCCTCGATTTGTCAATTGATCTTACCCATTATACTCCATGATAACGCTAACGCAGGACCTCACACTGCTCGAGAAACAGTTTTAACACTACAAGACCTACAGTTAGAAACCATGCGTCATCCTCCATACTCGCCAGACCTTACCCTAACCGACTAAACCGACCGGATTTGAAAAAATTTTTTCATGGAAAAAGTTTTCTCCCTAAGATGTAGTACAAAATGTCTTCACGCAGTTTGTGGAGTCCAGGTCCACAAGGTTCTATCGCAAAGGTTTAAATAATCTTCGGATTAGACGGTAAAAATGTTTAGACAACGAGGGTAAATTGTACTGTGATTAAATAAATGTATTTCACCCTACAAAAAAAATTGTTTTAATTTTTCAGTAGGAAACGGCAATTTCATACTTTAAAGCCTAATATTATTGTTCTAATGTACTGCTTTGCGTTAGTAACTAATTAATGTGGTACTGGTATTAATAAAAATTAGGACTGATTTTTAACGATGCGCCATAAAAATAAAGTTAATTTTGCAAATTTATTCCAAAACTAAATTTCTATGGCCATATTTTTTTTCATACTTAAATATTTAGTAAAATGCATCTCCAATTAAGGTGCCTTTTACGCCACTATATTTCGTTTTAAATCGTCATTAATGTATATCTCATTAACAAAAATCTAAATGCTTAAAAATTGCACGGAAATTAGGCAAATAATGCTTCTTCGGAGAACTATGTATCGTTTGTAGAGTAAATATATTCCTTGGTTTGTAGGGACATTGTAAGCATGCATGTTAAAAAAGACGAATCAGCAGTTTTGTGTGCAAGCGTGAAGATCATATGCTCCTTGGCGTGAAGCACCTATATATTATGGAATAGAGATGTCAGTCATTTTACCTGCTAGCGACATCTAGTGCGGTATGTTCGAGTCACGTCGTGTGTAATATATAATAACACGTATATGAAGTACGTATATATTTGTAAATACGTATATATATAGCCTCACTATGCAGGCGCTAGGTACTTAATGCAAGTGTGATTTTCTAACTGTGATTTACATGATAGACCACTGGCAAAATAAATAATCACATAAATCACATTTTAGCAAATCAGTCACGGAAAATAATAAAATTAATGAAATAAAACAATGTAATATCTTTTACTCCTTTTATAAAAGTACTATATTGACATACGTCAGTACATACATATCTTAACGTTAATATTTACAAACTTAAAACTAAGCAATAACTGAAATAATATATTTCCTCAAAGTCGCCACTTAGAAAAAAAAAACACTAAGATAATAACAAACGACAAGTGACAAACAATATGGCGGTTGGCACATTCAGAACAGAAATTTTTCAAAACGACGCTTGAGATAATATTAATAAAAAAATATTTTTCGGGAAGTTGAAACTGTTTCTTTTAAGTAATTTTTTCAGTTTTTGTCCGATAGTTGTTTCATTTAACTTATAGAAGTTGGTAGTAGTTATTAAATAACAATGGGTGTTACAAATATAATTTGAATTTTTGAACACACTTTATACACTAGCAGCATCTATTGGGAAATGTTCTAACTAAATGTACCGACTAAATTTGCTACAAAAAAAAATGTACTAAGTGAATAGGCCCTGGCGTGAAGTATGCGAACCAGTGTTGCCGACTTAGTGGATTTTCCACTAAATCTGGTGGTTTGAACCCCCTTTTAGTGGGGGAAATATTGCGTTTAGTGGCTGGTGATTTTTCTGGTGGTTTAGTGGAATATAATTTTTCCTACTTTTTTTTTAATTAGTACATAATCACGCCAGTATAAAGTTTGGACGTTGCAGTTCATAATATTTCTAATTTATTTTAGGGGTATTTACTTTACTATGTGAGCAACACTAAATCTCTGTTGTCAAGTAACACGGGGATTTCCCTTAAAATATGTTGTTTATAGCAGTTTTCTGTCAGGTGAAGCGGGGATTTCCAGCAAAATATTTTTTATATTCTAAACTTTCTTCTTTCTCAAATTGGTCTTATTCACTGTCTGAAGTTTGTTCGCGAGGGATAGGTCACTTAATGAAAAATATGCCGAAACCTCAGTATTCTCAAAAGTTTCGGGATTCTTGGCTGCAAGACCCTGCTTTAAAAGATTGGCTTCAGATGATTGAAAGTACTACTGGCCAAGTAGCGAAGTGCAAATTTTGTGGTACCACTTTAAGGAGCCATTATGGAGACTTAAAATCACATGGAATGTCGAAGAAACATCAACAAAATGCAAAGGTAAGCTAACACGACTATTTTATTACGGTAAAGCATGGTCAATAATGTGTCCATGTGGTACCGCATTTAGCATTACCTCATATTATCTTCCTGAGGGTGTCGTAATACGTGTCTGAGGGATGTGAAAATGGCAGCAGTGCTTCCCGTGAATGCAACATTTTGCATTGTAGTGTTCATAAATCCGCCTCGCCTACCAAGTTTGATGAGTGTTAGCATAGTAGACAGAGTGCATTTATTTTTTACACGACTGCCCAAAAAAAGGAGTGTAATTTGTTTAGAGTTTAAAAAAAATTAGGGTATCGTTGGAATCCTTACATTCTTATCCCGAGTGACATAGGCTATATTTTTTTTTGGAGATAGCTGTCGTGTTTTTTTTTTAAATTTATTTTTTAAACTTATTACATTATTGTAAATTGTTGCAGATTATCACTGAGCAACCCAAATTACCATTTAAACCAGAACCCATTGGAAGTCAAAAAAAGGAAGAGGCCAGGCTTGCTTTGTTTACAGCCATGCATACGAGTATACGAGTAGTTGACCATTTAGGTGAGGTAATCAATCATAGCCATCAAAGGGAAATAGATAAAGTACAACTACACCGAACGAAGTGCACCGCGGTCATAAAAAATGTATTAGCATCACATTTCATTGAGGTTTTAAAACAAGATATTAAGGATCAATCATACAGTTTATTGATTGATGAATCAACAGATATTGCTGTTCAGAAATTTTGGGTTTGGTTATAATTTATTATAGTAAAGCACACCAAAAAATAGTATCTACATATTTAGACCTTGCAGAGTTGCATGAATGCAACGCTGAGGGTATTGTCTCCGCTATAAAAAAGACACTTAAACGATTCGATTTGAAACTAGAGAACTTTATGGGCATTGGTACAGACAACGCTTCCGTAATGGTTGGAGTAAATAATGGAGTTTTTGCGCAGTTGAAAGCAGAGGTACCACATTTGATTCTAGTGCGTTGTTTATGTCATTCCTTGCAACTGGCTGTTTCTGCTGCTGCAAAGCAATTTTTGCCGAGGAATTTAGAATTTTTAATTAGGGAGACCTATGATTGGTTTGCTCGCTCTTCTTCTAGACAAAGTGTTTATAAGGAGCTATACAAAGCAATGAATGATGGCCATAAACCACTTAAAATCGTTCAAGCATGTCAGACACGATGGTTGTCAATAGAATCAGCAGTCTCGAGAATATATACGCAATGGCTAGAGCTAAAAACTCATTTTTCTATAGCCAAGATCCACGAAAGGTGTCACACAGCAGAATTATTGCACTCTATGTATGCGAACGAGATGAATTACGCATATATTTCATTTTTATATCCAATATTAATTGAGATAAACAGAGTCAACAAAATGTTTGAGTCAAAAGATACAGACCATACCAAATTGTGCGATGAGTTGATCAACCTGATAGATATGCTTGTCAGCAAAGTCACGTTACCTATAAATAAAGTTAATATTTTCACTCAAAATATTCGTGATTTTTTGGATCAAAGATGTTATTTGGGATTCCGATTTGAAAAACAAATAGATATGATAGAGATGAGAGAAAAAGGATTACCAGCAGCAGAGGAAGTAGCAATACGGAATCGGTGTATACAGTTTATAGTTAGTCTGATTGAAGAAATTAAAAACAGGCTGCCGGAAAATGTGACTTTGATGAAAAAGATTTCTCGAGTAAGTGTTCAACAAGCACTAAATCACAACAAAGAAGATCTAATCGACATAATGTCTCAATTAAATAAAAAAACAGACTTCATTGCAAAAGTTGATGATCAGTGGCGACAAATACATTTAATGAAATGGAGTGAAACCAGACACAAAAAAGTTTTGGATCGAAGTGTTGCATTTTAAAGACGCTCAAGGAGAAGCTAGATTTCAAGATTTAGCGAATTTTGCAATTTCTCTTTTAATATTACCACACTCCAATGCCGACGTCGAAAGATTGTTTAGCAGCATGAACATTATAAAAAATAAACAGAGGAATCGTATGAAGTTGAATCTTTTATGTGCCATATTAAGAGTACGCTGCGGTATGAGGGTGATAGGTAAATGCTGCAATGACTATGAAATTCCAATACACGTTATAAAAAAAATTGGCACCAATGAATCATATCGTTCCTTGGAAATTGATGATGATGGTGGCGGTGAAATAGACACATCTGATGACGATTTGTAATAATTTTAATGTTTCATTTTCGTAATAAACGTTTTTCATATATCCCTGCTTATTTTTCTTTCATATTAACAATAAAAAAGATTTAGTGACAAATTTAGTGGCTTTTTAACTTTGGTTGTTTTTGGTTAGTGGTTTTCTGGTGGTTTTAGAAGTCGAATCTGGTGGACAGCTCGTTCACCTGTTGGCAACACTGATGCGAACGTCAACGGCAGCAGTATATCAGTAAGTTACTTTACGGTCGGCAGTTACTGCGCTGTCCGACTGATGATCGTTACTAATGTGACTATTATTAGGATAGAACCATCCAATTTCGTTTCTTTATTTCTGCCAGTAATTCCCAGTGCAACTCACACGAACATAGGTATAACATAAATGTTCAAGAGTTTCAACCATGGTTTCAACATATAACAGAATAATGGGCGCATTCGACCGAATTAGGACCATAATATCATACTTAGAATATCCATCCTAGACATCAAAATAGGACATTCGGACTGTCTGTGACTTGTTCTCAAGTCCCAATCTGACCCACGTAGTGATTACTCAGTGGTTTGATCTTGGACATGGTCTCACTACACTAAGAATTTGCTGTTATTCGAAAATCCGATAAACATAATATACTTCCGCTAGGTATACCTGCTATATAACTTTATGGAAAATCCTGTCGTGGCGTGGCAAGCCACAATTTTTGAATTACCGTCGAATTCAGTATGTATTTATAATATAGGTATATAGTATATTTCAGTATGTATTTAATATATAGGTTATTCTATGGTATTTCCCTTTAAGGTAGTAGTATTATTCTTTTGTGGCCGATCCTACTATTTCTGCCAGACACAGTAAAGGGTGTAGGTATTCCCCAAGGTCTGTGGCAATTGACAAATGTCAACAAGTTGACATTTGACAATTTGCGTAAACGTCACTTACACAAACTAGTCATCTGGCCTTCGATTTCAATTTTTACCGTTTGTGTTGACCATATTTTTCAAAATGTAAATATGTATTCAATATAATTTTCTCTAAATATCAATTAAATGAATTCAAGGTCGTGTAGTCTAAATAAACTGTTTTTTCCAGGTCGAAAGTAACCTTCAAGATCACACTGACTTCAGATCCCAAACTGCCTTTCAAAGTGTAGGTTCTTCCGTAATATATTTTTCTATAAATACTATTTTATAATGTGAAGTAACTTCAAGGTAGCGAAATTTTGTTTTATACTCAATTTTATGAAAGAAGTATAGTAAAATATAGTATGTCGATTTTAACAGATGCTGAACTTTCGAGGAGTCTGCATTGAAGTTACGTCGCTATTATCGCATCTAGTATGGATACGGCCGTAGTACAGCATTTCATCGACTTTTTCCAAGACTTTCTTCGTTTATGTCAGTTAGAAAATTGGCCAGACAACAACACCACTGAAGGAGAGATAAGAAATGCATTTTTGGTCTCCCAACATGTTGAAAATTGTCTTGATAGGTTCCAAAAAAGAAATCTCATCAATGAGTTTCTTGCCATTTTAAGCGACAAACAGAATGCACCAAACACCTTATTTAAGAGTTGTCTATCTGATCCTCCTAAATGTATTTTGAAAAAAATAATTAATTCTAAAACAAAAACTAGTCAAATGGACACAGGTTTTAAAATATTCCTTGAACTGTTTTCTGAGGAAAAATTAGAGCAAACTTTAAGCAATCTTATGCTGGAAGCAGCCTCAAAAGAAACATTACTAAAAAATTTAAGTTCTGAAATTCCAAGAGCAAAACTCATCAATTTCAAAAGTCAGTTATTATTGTCTGAACTAAGCTTTTGCGAAGATCCAAAAGAATCTGTAATTGATATTTTGAACACTTTAAATCAGGATTTGATGGAATTATTAGTAATAAGCTTACTAAATAAAGAGTTGAAATATCACAATGTTGTTAATTCAATTGTGAATGCATTTGTTAATATAATGTTAAATAAAACACACAATAGCCAAACGTTTTGGAAATGTCTTTTTAAAGTAGAAGACCTGTATTTTATTCAATTATTTTTAGAATATAATGATTTATTTAAGTTAATATCTAATGCTTTGTTTGATTGTGGCAAATTATGGAAAGAAAATATGTCAGCAGAACTTTTTTATATAAATTTAACTTATTCAGAGTTAGTGTTTACAGTCCAAAAAATATGTAAAAATGAGATATTAAGGGTGGAATTTTTTAGTATAATTAAGGAGAGTACTGGTTCAGATTTACGTTTTTGGGAGACTATGTTATTGTGATTAAATATATTTTTGTAATATTATTTTCGATATTTTTGTTTTTCTGTTTAATTGATTCTTAGAAAGAATGAACACAAAAATATTAGTAAGCACAGAACGAATGAGTGGTGAGTGAAAAATAATGATTGATAATGTAAATCTAGAGAGCGAGTGTTTGGAAGATCAAGGCTGATGAAGAATTAGTAGAACAAGAGTGTTAGCTGGTCGAAACGTAAAAGCGCTCATATTTCTCGGCGAAAATGTTTGAGGAGAATGATGAGATTTGAGGAGGTGAAAGAAGTAAGGAACGAGGATGATGCTGAGCGATTCATCCTCTCTATCTAGTCTGTTAAGGATATAGCATAAGGTCGTGTGTATGTATGTATTGTACATTAATTGGTGATAGTTTGGAAAATAATTATGTTTTCGGTCCAGTCTCAGTGTACCTGAGTCGACGCCGTTCACAGCGGTGCTGAAATTCGCAGCTGAAGAGTTCAGGGTGGAACCGGCGACGAGTGCCATCATTACTGATGATGGTATTGGCATTAACCCTCAACAGACAGCTGGTGAGTGATCAACTAACTTTTCGAGTCATTACTTTTAATGTGACAAACATATTAATGTTATATATAATTGATTGTTACGAAGATTAATTAAAAACTAGCACAGAATCAATGAAGCATGCTCACAGACATCCCATTTTTTTCATTTTGACTTTAATGTAAACAAACAAGAAACTAACCACAATTTCGCAAAATTTTCACCATTCACTGGTCCGGCATTTTACACATAGCAATATAATAACATTGCTTTTCTGTTATTTACACGAAACTATGAATTATTCACAAATAACACTAATATTATCCAATACTTTTAAAAACAGCATTGTAAAATTGAGGTTATTTGTCATTTTGTTTTTAATTTTTAGTGTTATCTAAAGGTTGCTTAAAGTCCCTAATCCAAATTTGTATCATAAAGTTCACTCTATTATGTGAGTTTCATGATTCATTTTAAATGTAAGATAGAATAATAACATAAGAATATTATTGTTTGCGATTTGTAAACAATAATAATCTCCTGTCCTATTCTTTATTTTTAAATGTTTTTTCAAAATACAAATTTTCACATTTATAATGAGTTATTCTTTTAATTTTTGTGTGGTTTTTATTGAAGCACAAACACACAAACGGACAAAATTCTAAAAATATTTGTTTATTTATTTATTTAACAATTTATTGCACACGTAACGTCATATACAAAGAGAGATACATACAGAAAAAAGAGCAAAAGTTACAGCTTATTTCTATAAGAAATTTCTCCCAGCGGACCCGCGAGTGAGAAATTTTATAAAGAAAGAAAGGTAGCCACTGTGTCTAACACAATATTTTCAAACTAAATATAATAATGAATACGAAATACAATAACAAAAACACATACAATCAATATATCAGTAATATATAAATTTGACATATATAAATACAAATATATATACAATATACATACATTCAATAACGATATATATTATATACATGATAATTATACCCAAGTGAAAATAGTGAGTTGTACTAAGAAGAATGACAATTTGCGAAATAACCCATCTCTAGTTATGTTATAAATGTCATCGTCCCCACATTTGGTTAAATTAAGGACAAAAATGAAAAAAATAGGATATACACAGATTTTCATAGCCGTAAACTCTGTTTTATTTCTCACCTTGGCATCTTGCTTGCTTATTTCTCTTTTGTAATGTTTACTATAGTTGTTAAGTATTCGAAATATATTTATAGTTATTTTTAGATTTTTAGTGTAATTATCTGACATATTTCATCAGCATCAACCAGTATCCATTTGATCTTTGTAAGTCAGCCTTGGTTTTCCTTGGCTTCTTTTACCACTCGCTTTCACTCTGTAGATTTTCTTCATTAGTCTTTCATCACTTATTCTTTCCATATGCCCGAATAATCTAAGCATTCCTTTCTTCATTTTTACAATAACGCTGTCGTGCAACCCTGTCGTACTGCGTATCTCTTCATTGCTTATTTTGTCCGCAAGGGTGACACCGCACATACTTCTAAGAGATCGCATTTCTACTGCATTTATCTTACTTTCACTAGATTTGGGGCCTATTCAGGCGTCACAACCGTACAATAAAGTTGGCACCAACACCGCATAGTGTATGCCCATTTTGGCTGTGTTAGATATATTCACATTGCCTACTAATGCGGACAGAGCACTATTCACTTTATTGCCAGCTGTTACTCATCTCCAAATCCACTCGCATCTCCCATCCCTCGAAAACGCACTCATCAAATACACAATTTCATTCATTTGTTCTAGAGATTTTCCATGTACCATCTCACATTTCGTCTGTACCCGCTACTCATTCAAACACCAGAATCTTACTTTTGTTCACATTCAAATTTAACCCTATTCAAAAAATGGTTTACGTTTTTGGCAAATTAGATTGAAACGAACCATACTTATTTCTTGTTTAATCTTGTTACAGGTAATGTTTTCTTGAAGCATGGATCAGAACTAAGATTGATTCCAAGAGATCGAGTGGGGCAGAATTCCACATAGACAAGAAATTATGTCATTCCATATTAATTAAGCTTATATATTTATATGCATTATAATTAAGTATTATTTTATATCTGCATGTATACATAGAGAATTTTATTTTAAAATTTAATAAATGTTTTATAAAAAAGGCCACAAAACTTTTGTAAAGTTTATTCTAATATATTAAATTATACTTAAAACTAATGGAAAAATCTGTATAATAAAACACCCATGTTATTTATTCTACTCTCATAAGCGGTTCTGCTGCTCTTAGAAATGATTTTTCAAATTCCATTTCTGAGAAGCGATCGACTGATGCTCTGGAAAATAAAAATTTTGTGTCCGAATTAAATCTTATTTACATATTGCATTTATCATTAATTTTATTTACAAAAAAGGACAATAACGTGTCGGACAAGCATATTAATAAGCTATAGAAATAACACAAATTATGATTTGTTACATTTAAAATTAATGATTTGCACTATAAATTCACTATTTCTACCAAAAAATATATATAATTTAAAATTAATAATTTCCACTACACATTTATACATTTACTAACTATACCATTAACCATCGAAATATTACTAGTTGTCAAAATACACATAATAATAGAATAGAAATATTTCTTACACATTAAAAACATTAAGAATGTGATTCCAAAAATTAAATAATGGAGTATTTTGAACTCGATTTAATTACACTTTCTTTATCGAATTGATTTATTTATATGATTTAACTTTTACATTGTTGGAAATTGTTATAGTACCTTAAAGGGAAAGCAGATAAAAACAACTATGTAAATGCTAATAATCAACATAAAAAAAATAATTGCTCTAAAATAAAATTTCCTCTATTTCCATTAATATTTTCTCAGGTAAATGAATTAACTTGAAAAAATATAATGACGGTTGTAGATTATTTATATTATACTAACATACTTTTTCTTTTTCTAATATTTTTTTTACATTTTACTAGTCTACAGCTCCATATCTTTTTTGACATAATATTTTTTTTCTTTATTGAGATATCACACATATAATACTATGAAAGTAGGTTTTTAATATCAAACAACGCTATAAAATAATTGTTAACATATAAAAAATTAAAATGAAGTTAAAAATAAGATTTAATGGACATGGGTCGTACGAATTAAATATACAAACATATCTCACCTGGCAGCTTCAATTATTCTTTTTTTCTCGTCAGAAGGCAGCGCAATGACCTCTAATATAGCTCGCGCGTACTCATCGGGTTCCGCGGCCAAGAACCCTGTGCGGGAGGTCTCCGAGGTCTCTATGATGTCCGCTAGCGGCCCTCCAGATCGATGTGCGATTGTTATTAAACCAGCCGCCATACATTCTACTACACCTAGAATAAAACCGGGCAAATATGAGTAGTATTCACGGATCGAGGTTTCTATACCTTGAAAGGAAAAGTATAGAAGAATATGCAGTATCAGTTAGAGGAAATATTCCAACAGAGCTAGCTCAATTTGAGGGAGTGAATCTATTTGAATGAGTATGCGCATAGCGCATGTATGCATAGCAATCAGCTCGAATGGAATCGCATAACTAAGTTTGTTGGTTCGAGAAGTAACAAAGGAATATGCAGGACTAAATTTAAATCTGGATAAGAAAAAAATAATGACTAACTAAAAAAAAAAAATTGTGTTGATTTTCTAAAAATACCTAACAATGAAAATAAGTTTTATTATCAAAATAATAAAAAAACCTGTTTTATTGAAATTTATGCGTTTTAAAATATCTCGTAAATAATGCACTTTAGCGATATATTCTTTTTTTAACACAAACCACTGTACAATTTTGTTCATAACACAATTTTACAGTGTTTTAAAGTGCATTGTTCACAAGATATAAGCAAAAATAGTAATAAAATCAAATTTAAAATGCATAAATTTCAATAAAACAGGTCATTTTTTACGAATATTCAATTGCTTATATTTTGTAAACAATGCACTTTAGCAATATAAACATAATAACTATTTTTGTAGAGAATTAAAATTCCTACAATTTTTGTCTGAACAATTTTTCGGTAAGACGAGCCATTCTCTCAATATTTTCAAAAATATGTGAAAAAAGTTAAAAAAATTCCTTTGGGAGCTGGTACAGTCGGCGTGAATCAAGTTAGAAACAAAATTGTTGCAGGCTCTTTTGAAAAGCGTTAAATACTCTATAAGTGACTATGATTAACAATATGATAACTTAAAAACCCGGCTAAGATATATAAATTAAAAAAAAAAGTGATTAGAAATGTGTTTTTTAAATGGGAAAAATTCAAAATGAAAAAGAAAGTACTTAGAATTACAATGAAGGGTTCAATCTTTGAGATAATTTTTTTTAACGTTTAGAACAATATTCCAGGGTGTCAGCGATAAAAAAAAATAGTAGTTTCAAATGCAAACAACCTAGTATATACACTGCCCCCCGAGTCCAACTGTTCCCCTTGCGGCGACATATTAATATTGTTACGAGCTTAGGGTAATAAGATGCCGGTTAACGGTCCAAAGCGTTTATTTTCCTTCGTACAAGCAGATGTCAAGAGCACGCGAACTTAATTACGTAATTACGGCGGTCCCTAGTCTTCGTAGTCGCCCTCGAAGCAGGTAATCGCGTAGTAGTCACCGAAGGTACACGCTTCACTCAATAACAACGTTCCCGAATCGCTGAGTTCTTCTATCCAAGGTCGTCGCAGTAGTCGTCGTAGTGGTCTATGTAATTCGCCTTGATGTCGCCTCGATGTATCACTTCGATCGATAGTTGAGAAACACTGACTCGGCGGCGGACACAGACCTCTATTTATAGTCCGATAAAAATGAGGGTGGAAACTTCTAGAGTAAACCCGAATGGTAGTAATAATAACGCATAGAAATAGAGAGGGTGGAATTTTCTAGTTAATTAAAAATCGACCTTATTACTTAAGCATAAGGTCCAACCGTAACAATATGCATAAAAACATTTTACAACTGTACACTAGGAAAAATGTTGTTGAAGTCTGTAACTTCAACTACGGTCAATGTACAAAATTCTTTGTGTTTAAGAGTCCGCTTGTACAGACTGGTGTGTTGGTAAACTGGATCTCGATATCTAAGAAGACTGGGAGTTAGATATCTAGACACATACAACTTCAACTCTTTATCTTGAAATCCTTAAGTGTGGAAACATGATTGGATAAAAAAATCGCGATAAAAAAATCTAAAAAAACCCTGTTTTTTTTATAATACTCCAGACAATTGCACAGATCGTGTGACCCCAAACTAAGCAGTAAGCTTGTACTATGGGTACCACACAACGAACTCTGGGAGAGTTCGCAGTAACATCCAGATTCCAAGCCAAATTATAAAAGTTCGTTTCCTAAATTTACCTGACCGGGGATCGAACCCGGGGCCCTAACTTGGAAAGCAGATGCTATGCACTGCGCCAACGGGCCAGTCGATTGTATCAGTCGTTTCGCACAAAGATTCAGTTACATCTCCGAAATTTTACTAAACGGATAGGTAATTATAATATCTTACAATCTCAAGGCAGTTTAATAATTGGTTTTCTTGCAAATTATAATTACGTGCAAAAACAAATGTTGAGGTTTCTCCGCGCTAAAATATGATCAAACCGCAACTGTGAAAATCAACTTTATTGTTATCGCCATAGGGCGCAATATCGAGGTAGGAGGGTAATGTCTCTGGGCTTCACAGGCGGACTCTTACGCCTGATTTACATTGGTCAAGGACAGTGGCGAGTGGCAAGTGCATACAGTACAGCAAGTCAAGCGACATTACTTCGTCGAAACAGACGAGCAACATCGAAAAATACGTGCAATTTCGCGCAGAATTCTTTTCATTACAATGGAGCAAATAAAGAGAGAATGTTATCTTCTTGAACTCTATATATAAAAATGAACATATACCATTTAGACGTCATTTTTTTACAATATCGCATAAAACAGCACACGCGGACCGTCCAGCCAGTCATTTATAAATTATACTAAATTTGACCGTGGCGAGTCAAGGACCGTGAAGGGGAAATGCGCGCGCAAGGACGTCACTTATCCAAAAAAATAGAAAGGGATTCTATTTGGATCCACTTGCAAGCGAAGTTGACTCACCACTGCCCGATCGGTTTACGCCACTGTACTTACGTATTATACTTATCTACTTCGCTAAACACTTGACCAATGAAAATCGGCACGCTTATTACGTAAGTCGCAGTCAGCATGCGACAGCCAATATCGCGCGATAACTTCTGTCAAAACGAGAATTTGTGTAATGTAATTTTTATAGTGGCACTAAATCTACCGAGAAAAATGCATTTTACGATAATAGAATAATAGATACCCAATTGTCATACACGATACCAATTTTTTATTACAATTAGTCACCAGACGCGCAGTAATCGCGTGGCTGTCGCTGTCTGCAAATTTTTAGGTAATAACCCGGCGGGTGTTAAGGCGCGTGGAGCCGCGACAATAGTGACTTATAAAGTCGTGTGCACTCACTGATTCCGAAGTGTTCATTCCACATGGCGTGCAGAGCGATGCTGGAGGTCTGGTACAGCTGCAGGAGTTTCGCGTAGGGCGCATTGACGACGAATTGTACGTTGTCTTCTATGGATAAGTGCTTGGCGAGGTCCTTCAGGTTTTTAACGCGTTCCTCGTCTTCTGCATTACGACACGACCCCACTAGGACGAGTTTTATCTGAAATAATAATCGACCTCTTTCTTATTACGACCCAGTTTTTAGAAACCGTTTGGAAGATTATACACCATAAATCTGTATGTAGCTATCGACAATGGAATATATCGATATATCCTCACTGTATCCCTAACGGGTAGTCAGAGTGGATGGAGCGTCAAGTGTCGCGGTTCTTACATATTTCTTTCGCTTCCTCAAATCTCACCATTCTCCTCACACATTTTCGCCTAGGTATGCCAGAGCTTTTTCCATCCACTAACACTCTGGCTATTTGATCTTCATAAGTCAGCCTTGGTCTTCCTTGGCTTCTATTACCGCTCACTTTTGCTCTATAGATTTTCTTTGTCATTCTTTCCATGTACCCGAACCATCTTAGCATTCCTTTCTTCATTTTTTTCAATAACACTGTCGTGCGACCCTGTCATACTGCGTATCTCTTCATTGCTTATCCTGTCCGCAAGGGTGACACCGCACATCTTTCTAAAAGATCGCATTTCTACTGCATTTATCATTCTTTCACTCAATTTCGGGCATATCCAGGCCTCACTACCCTACAATATAGTTGGCACCAACACTGCATTGTGGATGGCCATTTTGGCAGTGTTAGATATATTCACACTATCTACTAATGGGGAGGAAAACCAAGGCTGACTTATGAAGATCAAATAGCCAGAGTGTTAGCAGACGGAAATGTCAAAACCACTCGCATACCTAGGCGAAAATGTGTGAGGAGAATGATGAGATTTGAGGAAGCGAAAGAGGTGTGTAAGGACCGCGACTCCTGGCGCTCCGTCCTCTCTGACTACCCCGTTGGGGATACAGCGTGAAGTTATGTTATGTTATGTTGTTTATGTTACTAATGGGGACAGCGGCACCGTTCACTTTATTGCCATTGTTATGTTGGTAACATAAATATTAAAGATGTCAAATTAATTAACATTTGCTACGTTTTGTTTATAGTAGACATAATCATCATTACTAATTTGTGTATTGAACATGTCTGAAAATATTAATACAATTAAGTGTTGTATGATTTTACATAATAGTTATGGATATTGTGTTGGTATGACATAATGTTAGTTAGTGCGTTCATCATAAAATGTTCTCTCGTTCAGGAGTTGGTAGCCTTGTCATCATGTTGCCAGCTTCTATAGAGATATACACCCTAGTTGATGTGTAGTACACATCAACATTTTTATGCTAGCAACAATAGTTTTTTTTTTGTTTTTTTTTTACAATAAAAAATCCTAGCCTACATTTTCCTGCTGTTGGAAAAATCACACTTATAACAATATACACAAACAAGTTCCAACACAAGTTCACAACACAAATGGAGGAGCCTGGAGGAGGCCTATGTTAACGGATGGCCTGACTTATTACATACCGATGTCATAAATTAATTCAAATTAGATAAATCTACTTATGAGGAACACTTTATAATTAAGAGGTAAAATTAAGTCTGTGAATAAAGACTATTTTATTTTTATTTAATGGGATTAAACTAGGGATAAGTTAGAGGGAGATAGTGCTATACAGCTGTGGCTTCACATTGGCAGCACAGAACAATTAGTTACTAGTGTAAACTGGTAATACCATTACCCAGCGCTAGAAGTATCAGAGATGGAACTTATCGCCACTCTGTCCTCACTACTGAAGTTTAAAAGTTGAAAAGTGTTACAATACAATAAATTTTATACAATATATACATATATATATATATATTTTATACAATTTTATACAATAAATACAATAAATTTTATTGACAATAAAATTTATTGTATTTCAAATACTTTTTAGTTTTCTTCATAATTACTACATCCATCTTTCAATTAGTAAATAATAATAATAATAATACTCAGACATTTCACTCAGCGCCATCTAGTCCCAAATTAAGCAGCACAGCGCTTGTGTTATGGGTACTAGACAACTGATATACTACTTGTATATTTTTCTTTTGTAAATATATAACATAACATAACTTCACGCTGTATCCCCAACGGGGTAGTCAGAGAGTACGGAGCGCCAGGAGTCGCGGTCCTTACACACCTCTTTCGCTTCCTCAAACCTCATCATTCTCCTCACACATTTTCGCCTAGGTATGTATTGTAAATATATATTATACATAAATACCCAGACTAGGTATAGATCTAACGATACATTATATTATAACGATATAATAGGCAAGTTTAACTAGCCCATTGATGCAGATGGCTAAAAGTGTGATTCATTTTGTTGAGAAGATAATAACATACTTTGTTCCACAGCATCTCGTTCTTGATGAGCAGGTTCCGCAGCTCGTACATAGCCTGCAGCATCAGAGGGTGGTCCTTCTCCGGTCTGAACTGCGACACCGATAGGATTCTGATGGGGTCAGTGTCTTTGACTAACGACCGAAGTTGCTTCAATTCCGATACCTGAGGAAGGTAACTAGGTGATACACATAACCTCTAATAACTTTTTGCTAGCTGGGTTATAAATTCAAATGAATATAGGTTAATGGCTTCGCATTACTTTCTATTCGAGGTAGACTACGTTAAGGCGCAATGACTATAAATACCGAGAGATTATAGATCACAAAGTAAAAAGAGATAGGGGTCCGTTAACGATGATTTTGCGTTTCGCGAAACGTAAGGAGCCACGTGATAGGGTCGCACGAGTGTTATTGTAAAAATGAAGAAAGGAATGCTTAGATGGTTTGGGCACATGGAAAGAATGAGTGATGAAAGACTGAGGAAGAAAATATACAGAGCGAAAGTGAGTGGTAAAAAAAGCCAAGGAAGACCAAGGCTGACTTATGAAGATCAAATAGCTAGAGTGTTAGCGGATGGAAATGTCAAAAGCTCTCGCATACCTAGGCGAAAATGTGTGAGGAGAATGATGAGATTTGAGGAAGCGAAAGAAGTATGTAAGAACCGCGATGTTTGTCGCTCCATCCTCTCTGACTACCCCGTTAGGGATAAATATGTATGTATGTATGCAAAGAGCCACATAACTGTTTGACAGCTCTGACAATACTAGGGAACCGTTACATTGGTGAAAACGAATATTATCTAAGAGCCGGTTTAGGGGTTCTTTTAATCTAGGTAGCGTCAGTGAAATCGGACAGAGGGGTCCTTTCGATCTCGGGGGCATATATTTATGTAACGACTAAGCGTTGGTGAAATTGGGCATAAGACGGCCTAAGAACTTCCCTTATATACGTCTGTGCTGTAAAATTTTTGCACCGTTAATTGAAAAGATTATGTGCTTTTATTTTTACAATACCTACTAATATATTAAATAAAAAAAATATAGTCAACTACGTAAAGACTGGATTGTTGAGTTCGTTTATTATTTTTGTGATTTTATGATAATAATAGATGTTAAGAAGCTTTAAGTATGCCAATAAATATTGATTGAATAAATAAAATTTTTTATTGTTTCATATTCCTTGTAATAATACTATATGCTCTGAAATTCTCTAAGATTTTATTTAATCATAATAAAACTTAAAATATATCAGCCGGAAATGGGGGAACCGCGCGCTTATTACGTAACTTGCAGTCAGCATGCGACAGCCAATATCGCGCGATATCTGCTGTCAAAACGAGAATTTATGTAATGTAATTTGTATAGTGGCGCTAAATTTACCGCGAAAAGTGCATTTTACGGTCATAAAATAATAGATACGCAATCGTCATACATGATACTAATTTTTTACTACAATTAATCACCGGTCGCGCAGTGATCGCGTGGCTGGTCGCTGTCTGCGAATTTTTAGATAATAACCCCGCGGTTTTGCATGCCCCAGTCAGTGGGTATAAGTCGGGGTTTGAAGGTTTCTCTCGCGTAACCAAAAAAATGCAACATAATCGTACCTCGCAGGGGGGGTAGACCCTGTAGAGGCCGCAAGGCGCGGCCCACAGTTCGGCGATGTGGTCTTCGGTCCAGCTGCCGTTCACCATCGCCACGTGCGCGCACCGCCCCGCCGCGCCGTACACCTGCGCCCGTACGGGCAACGGGCAATGGGCAACGGTCGTATAAACACTCAGTCTAGCCATCAATATTGTTACTATACAATAATACATTACATTTGCATTTGAATAGAATACAATAGAAACATTTTATTTGGCAAACTTACATTACAGCACAAACATAAAGAACAAATTACACAACATTAAAAGAAAATAATATAACATAACATATCTTCACGCTGTATCCCCAACGGGGTAGTCAGAGGACGGAGCGCCAGGAGTCGCGGTCCTTACACACCAGTTTCGCTTCCTCAAATCTCATCATTCTCTTCACACATTTTCGCCTAGGTATGCGAGTGCTTTTGACATAAGAAAATAATATGATAAATAAATATACAGTTTTTATATGTCTGTGCTGCAGCGTCCGCCAAAATGTTCTCGTCTCAGCATATATACTGTGACTTAAGCAAACCAGAGTGCTGATTTTCAGACGAGCCCTGAGACGATCGCTCCAGTAGGTATATAAAAATATAGCAATTTTGCTCTACCATGTTAATAGTCGGAATATATAACACCAAAGTAAGTATATAAAAATGATTAAATAATGGGTGCACAGCCAATATAATAAAGTAATAACTTATATTTGAAACCTGTCATTCTCATATGAATGTTAATAGTGTTTTCTCATTGTCGTGCCTTTGTTAAATATTCTTTAAAATGGAGTGGCGTGATAAAGAGAATCGAATAGCTGTGAACCTGTGATAGCATTACACAAAGTATGTATGGAGCCAAATGCAATTTTTTAAACTCTCCATTCGCTTGGTATTAGTCGAATGTTTGTGTACAGGGCTATTGATAAGTATAATGAAACGTCCTCTGTTTATGCCAGAAAAAGATCTGACCGTTCACATAGTATTCGTAATATAAAGGCGATCAAAGCAGTGAAGAGAGAATCCGAAGAAATCTTGTCCGAAAGCAAAAAATGTTATCTAGGGAAATCAATATAGCACCCAGAACCATGTCATTTTAAAAGATGACTTAGGATTTGCAGTTGATAAGAGACGCACTGGTCATTATTTAACCGATAAAGTAAAATGAATAGGGTGGTAAAATCAAAACAACTTCTTAGACTGTACGCAAAGGGAAGTTACGGAAAAAAATTATTTATTGACGAGAAAATTTTTACTATCGAACAACATTTACATAAGCAGAATGACCGAGTTTATACTCAAAACTCTACAAAGGCTTCTCAATTAGTAAGTTTGCTAGGGTGTTAGCTATCAAGGCGTGACTTCTTGTTTTTGTCTTACACTTTTTTAGAGTCTCACGGTCTGCTTCCATTGTAAAAATAAAATGTACGGGTACTTACTGCTATATTAATTATTTTTGAGTTTCCCGATATTTCGATGCTGTTACAAGCACCGTGATCACGGGTTAACTGGATATTGGAAAGCGAATATTTCACTTTACATTCTTTCTGTCTCGTAGTTATATATATAAGGGTTAACTGACGAAACTGCAGGTGAACCCATCCGCAGTTCAAATTAAAACTTTTGTTTTAATTTGAACTTTTGATTTTATAAGCTTTTGCAGTCCTTTACTGACTAGATAGTCTTACTATACTAACTTCAAGTCATTATTTTGATTCAAAAAAGTAGTTGTGTCTTTCGCGATAAAAATTATCAATTCAAATTTTTTAATAATAAAATAAACTTTAACGAGAGTAACCATTTCAATGGCGCGTAGTGTATAATATCGCGTGTGAATGTACTGTAATAATTTTTCCACCTTATGACTGTGGTATAAGACTGATTATAAAATGGATTTATTGTTTCGGGTATTTTCGTCGATCTTTTCGTGTCTGCGCGAACGAAGATTAACGACACGCCATATCTTTTGTGTCTTACTGTAAATTATTAGCAGCGGACCATCTCAAGACGTCTGTTAGGATCTTGTTTACCCAAGGTTTCAACAAATTACTGGAAAGGTTTGAAAAGTACTTTGAGCCATTTTGAATTAAAAAAAATAGCCAGTCTGAAGCGTTTCGGTGTTCACTTAGAGATTACTAACAAAAATAATGACTCACCCATCCGAATATTTTATAGTATACAAGCTTGAGCCATGTGAATAGTGGATTTCTAGTTATCACACTGGAGTTGTTGTACGACACGATCCTGCCAACAAATATAAAATATTGATATTATTATAAATGAAACATGACGTTCCAATTTTTTTGATTTTATTTTTCACTTCTTCCATTACTAAACAACACAACCAGCCTTCTTTTATAAACATCAACCATAGAGATTCACTCCATACTTACTACATACCTTAGAGACTCATAATAAATAATAGATTAACCGAAACCGAAAAGCACAGGATCGAAATAATCTATATATAAATGGGTACAGACAAAACAGTTCAGTAACTTTTTCTCCTTTGTTTGTCAATCGATTTTCTTTTTTTTTGTTTAGTAGCTAATTACGTTGGCCGCAACCGAATTCTTCAAAAAAAAAAAAAACAATTTAATTGACTTAAAAATTATATTATAATAAATTGTTACAAATTGATTAACAAGCTAAAATAGGTTTGGCGACGTTCGATGATTCTAACGAAGTGCCTCGTCCCACCTGTTCATGTGAGCTCGATGTTCTCATCGCCCTGTAGCGCCGATTCAGCATATCGCTGACCGTGGGAATGTTCTTGCGTAATGGGGTATAAGGTCCATAACAAGCTATTAACGAGCTTAAGTGTCATCAATAAAAACATTTTGGAAACAGTTATATTAATACGTGAAGCGAAAACTCAAGTATGAAATTAACTTTATAAATACGATACAAATATCTATGTAATTAATACAATATATAAATATTTGACAGTTATTGCAGTCTGTGCCAAAACAATGTGGAACAACAGAAAGTCTACTAGTTTGGTAGGCCGGGCTCCGACTTTAGTAAGTGTCGAATTAATTACATAGGTTTGATTAGTAATTGATAGTTATTTTGTATTTTTAAGTGTTTTTTTTGAAATCGGTTTAATTTTTTTTCTTAAGTTTTTTTTATGGGACTAATCCTTTTACAGCATAGTTAGAATTTTTAAAATTAGTTTATTATTAATGGAGTGGAAATATTCTTTATAGATTTTCATCATTGTTTTCACCAATTTTAAAAGTGATATTAATGCATGGAGCACTCAACATATAGAGACGAAATATCAGACCATCTTATTCACCACTGCACAGTTTATTTACACTAACAAATATCAACTCTCGCTCGCATTAAGCAGTACATAACCAATACTGGACCTCTGTGTACATCTTTGTATATTCCGACAGATGTTTATATATTTATGTAATGGCTTATTGTTCTATTCGGTGGTGTGGCAAAAACAGTAAAAAATCAAACTATAAAACAGAACGCAGTAACCGCCACAACCCTGTTGCGGTTACTGCGTTCTGTTTGTTGTTTGTTGTTCTGTTCATACAAAATAAACATTGGTATTTGTACCTTTTTTTTGTATTCTACCTTTTTTATGAGTATATTATACAGGTTTAGTCAGAAGAATAAAATATAGAACAGGCAAGTTAGAAATTTGAAAATATTTTTTTTGGAAGAATGAAATAGAATTTTAAGAAAGGAAGGAGGAGAAAAAAAAGGTGTTAGAGAGCAGGACGATGTTTTTTGGGGATGAAGAATAGTTTTGAAGAAAAACGTGATTTATACCAAGTCCAAACTAAATCCAAAAAAATTAGTAAGGATAATGTAACAAGAGCTAATACATCAGAGGATTTTGAAGTATTTGACAAAAACGAATGAATTTAGTAAAGAAGTTTGGTTCACAGACTTTATTTGAATACCTCAATAAACAGCTGATTATTCAATAATTAGCAAAAGGTATTTATTAACTAGTTATTTTTCCACCTTGCCTGGACACAACTGATAGTCAATTCAGAGTATTTTATGAAACGAGCAAAGAACTATAAGAAACTTGCCTTAATGTGAAGATATCACTCACCAGTGAAATTTGAGTGTATAGGACAAACATATCTAGCATAAGTCAATTGATAAAGGTTTTTTTTTTTTGTTATTATAACGTTAATTATAGTTTAAAGGTGACCACATACATTTACACACCATCACTCTCCTTTTGGACATTTTTCTGTTCTCTTAAAAAGTAATCGTGTTTTTTTTAAATAAAATTTTGTTTACATATGTTTTTGATTCCAAGCAGAATATTTTATTTAAAAATTTCCAAATTCTAATTAAAATTACATTCATCCATTCTTTTTTGTGGCATCCGGGTGAGAATGGTATACACTCTATAGGTTGAGTGTTCCATGTATTAATTGCATCCCATTACAAAATTGTCTAGTTTACCTGTGTTTAACGCGTTTCATCATTGCAGTGGTGATAGTGGGATAATGGGTATAACACCCCACCGGACACTGTGCCATATACCGGAATATGGGATACGTGAACGCGAAACCCGTCGTGTCTATGTATATGTCTGTAATGTACATAAAATAAAATAATACATCAAAATTGCCTTTATTCACTAATATAATAGTCAGATTGTCCCTTGGTGGACAAAGGCCTCGTATTATTATTATCCATCTTATAGATACTTTAAAAACAATACCACTAAATATTGTAGAGTTTAAAAAAAAGCAGCGTCCTTCCGCGGACTTCGGAGCTATCTCTATATCACATTTACAACTAACACACAGAAGATTTTATATGATATTTAAATAATATTTCATTTTTAACTTAATTTCTAGACATCTATAGAAGACCTAGGATTTCCATTGTAACCTTTTCTCCAAAAGGTAATCTTTTATATTCCCTAAAATTTTTAAATTATTAGGTCTAGTAGTTTGTAGATAAGGTGAGGAGAATGGTCCAGTTGAATTTGAGTATGCAATTTATTACTTAGTAGCTATTGCTCGCGTCTTCGCCCGCGTGGAATTTAACAGGATAATATACAGCATGTGTACACCATGAAGGTCCATTCTAAATATTAGTGAAGGAATTTTTGAAATCGAATGAGTAGTTTCAGAGATTATCTCCTGCATCTGAACTTACACCCTGCTACTAATAAAAATTATAACATTACATATCTTCACGCTGTATCCCCAATGGGATAGTCAGAGAGGTCGGAGCGCCAGGAGTCGCGGTCCTTACACACCACTTTCGCTTCCTCAAATCTCATCATTCTCATCACACATTTTCGCCTAGGTATGCGAGTGCTTTTGACATTATGTCTGCTAACACTCTGGCTATTTGATCTTCATAAGTCAGCCTTGGTCTTCCTTGGCTTCTTTTACCACTCACTTTCGCTCTGTAGATTTTCTTCGTCAGTCTTTCATCACTCATTCTTTCTATGGGCCCAAACCATCTAAGCATTCCTTTCTTCATTTTTACAATAACACTCGTCTTTCATCACTCATTAATTATAACTAATATATATATATAATATAACTATAAAAATTATAACTAGGTATAATAAGGCTTTGGATCAAATTTTTGTCCTTTTCCATTATTTTACTTTGTTCATAAGCTTAAGTATGACAGAATGCTGTCATAAGTCGTAACTACTATTCCATGTTTATACCGCGCAGCTCACAAAATTTTAATCTTTATAATATTGTCATTAGTGCAACTTTTGTCGGCTAACACTATAGCTATTTGGCCATCGTAAGTCAGCCTTGGTCTTCCTTGGCTTCTTTTACCATTCACTTTTGCTCTGTATATTTTCTTCGTCAGTCTTTCGTCACTCATTCTTTCCGTGTACCATCTCAGCATTCCTTTCTTCATTTTTACAATATCAGTGTCGTGCAACTCTGTCATACTGTGTATCTCTTCATTGCTTATTTTGTCCCCAAGGGTGACACCGCACATATTACTAAAAGATCGCATTTCTACTGCATTTATCTTGCTTTCACTCGGTTTCGGGCATATCCAGGCTTCACTACCGTACAATAAAGTTGGCACCAACACCAGTACAATATAAAAATAGATATTTTATCTCACCTGGATTAAGCTTCATGAATGCTTCAATACCAAGCACCATGGACCCCACACTTTGCAATAATAAAGTAAAGTACGGATAGGACTTTGCATCAATAGTCCACTGCATAGACAGTCTGATAAACTTTATTTTTGATGGATCAACTTTTACATTAAATTGATTTTGTGCTTTATCTAATATCGCTTGTGGTTCCGCTGTTTCTACTGTGTATATAAAAATATTTGTGTCAGGATATCTGAAAATATTAACAAATAATGTTGTGTTACATAGATAAGAAGCACACATATCATTACACACTCGCACACATGCTATTGGTAAGATATAATGCCACCAATTTTAGCTGATTACTATGAAGTAAAAAAGTCAGCAGTTTAGCAACATATGTATGTATATCTGAATACTTGCACAGCCGTAACTACTTAACCAATTTCAATATTAATCATTATCGCCTATCTCCTAGCTTCTAAATGAAGAAAGGAACGCTAAGATGATTCGGGCACATAGAAAGAATGAGTGATAACAGAATGACGAAGAAAATCTATAGAGCAAAAGTGAGTGGTAAAAAAAAACAAGGAAGACCAAGCCTGACTTATGAAGATCAAATAGCTAGTGTTAGCCGACGGAAAAGTCAAAAGCACTCGCATACCTAGACGAAAATATGTGAGGAGAATGATGAGATTTGAGGAAGCGAAAGAAGTATGTAAGGACCACGACGCTTGGCGTTCCGTCCTCTCTGACCCCGTTAGGTATACGGCGTAAAGATATGTATGTATGTACCTAGCTTCTATCAGCGTGATATGTATGCATAAATATTACATAGCTGTATGTTGTTTCGAAATTCAATATGTTGTTTGTTGTATGACGTAAAAACAATTCCATCAGACCCCATCATGGGATGGGTATCAAATTTAAGTTTCAAAAGATTTAATATAAAAAAGAATTAAAAATTTTAAAATAAATAATGCTAAAATTAATAATTTTTTTCTGGAAACTATTAATTTTAAATTGTTTATAATTTAAATCTGAAATAGTAATGTTACAATGGAAACTATTAATTTTAGATATAATAAAATGTAGTTAGAATTACTAATTCTATTGCTCATTTATAATGTCCTATTATAATTTAATAACACTTACCGAGATAACAAAGCTTTAATTGCTACCCATAAAACCCTTTCACCCCCACCCCCAGCATTGCAATAAGGGTGGAAGAATGCTACATTAGGCCCATCTCTATTCCTTCTCTGGATTTTCCGTTCCTTTATCTTCATGAACCATGATGCGAATATGAATGCAATTGGTATGAATATAAGAGTTGTAAAACTTAAAACAACTATGAATATCAGAGGAAGTATTATGAGTAGGCTGAAATAAAAACAAGTCACAATATTTATATACCTATTCTATACTTTTACCTTAATATTATAAAGGAGTAAACTTTCTTTGTCTGTATTGTAATGGATAAACTTAAAAACTACTTAACTGATTTCAAAAATTCTTTTACCTATAGAAAGCTACATTATCAGCGAGTAACATGGTCTGCATTTTTTTGAAAATAAAGTGCAGGCCATGTTTATAAATAGACTTTCGAATAGTTAAAAAAACAACAACTGAGTCTAATATGAACTCTTTCATTTCTTTTTTAAATTGATTTAAGCTTCGCAATTGCCTAGTCTAGGCTTCTAAACTGCCAGAAGTAGTCTTTGGGTATACGGTATATGGGCTGTTTTTTTGTCCTGATTTTTTATACACATTTCTTTTCTTTTTAAATTAATTATTACGTAAAGTAAATCTGCTTTTGGAATCTAAATAATATCTAATTTTGCCTTCTTTGTCTTCCGAGAATTAGAAAATACATAGGTGTTGTACATGACAGTGTTAAGGCAGGAAACGTGGTTTGATCCAAACAATACTCTCAAATAGTAAGAGGTTCCTAGGCACAATTTATGAGCCATAATATCCCTTGGGCGAGTTTTACAACCTGCACGCGAAGATAAGCAGCTGTCATATTCCAAATTCCATACTTTTCTCTCTCTCTCAGACTAGCGTGGACAGTCATTATTATTTAAAAACAGATAATACACACAATATTGCCGATATTGAAGCTGTTTTTATTTAGAAAAAAAAAACATATCAGTACTTACGTGAAACACAGGCAAAACATTGTACATATAATGTTAAAATGAAACAAATATTCATAAAATATGTAGCTAGACTATTTTATAATGTTTCGTTGCTATTTAGAAATCCTAAATTTTCGTAGAAAACTACTGTTTTACCGTTATAAATTGTGAAAAGTGATCAGTTTCAAGCACAACAAAGATGACAGATGACATATGATGTCAACGCCAAATTGATCAGCCGGCTTTCAGCCGGCCACGCATCACGAACTAGGGATGCCGATATATATCGATATTAATAAAATATCGATATGAACGTTCGAAATATCGGTATTTCAATATCGATAACAACGACTTTTAAATATCGAAATATCGACAATTTAAATAAGATATAGTTCGAGCCTGTTAAGGAAGAACACCGTAGGCGATAAAATGTAGGTATTTATTTCGCTTTTTCATTGTAATGTATAGCTTAAATAATTTAGATTTTAACGCAAAGATCCTCGTAGTCGTATGTGCGTAAACGGCAAAATTATAACCGAAAACAATTTTTATCGCAAGCCACAAAAGTAAAAGTTTAAAAAAAATGGAAACTTTCCGACCTATGGCCTGAAATCTTTCCACGACCATGTGTAGCGAGAAATTCTGATACATGACATTAATCATGACTAAAACCGCCCTTTGCCTCCCAAAAATACCTTTCGTGAATGTCTTCATGTATTCATGTGGTCAACACCTCCGTTGTAGACTTTACTCACAAAACAATAGTCTGGAAATAATTTGAATAAGTTTGGAAATCTGGACCTTCTTCATATTGTATGCCTAATTATTTTTTTTTCTTTTCGAACCGAAAGTAGACTTAACGTTCAAAAACATATTGGGTTTACTTGAACAAATTAATTTAAGTTTTACTTGCTATACTGACCAAGCTGATGGTTGTTACATGGCACTCACCGACTATGTACCTATGTGAACCTATCGATTTTTAAAGTGGTGCTATAACTGCCTTGCGCCAGTTTTTCAGAACCTCTTTTTTATGTCAGCAAAAGTTACACAGTTCACAAAAGATGTCACTGACTCGAGAACCACCATCCTTGACCATCTGAGTAGTTATCTCATTATTCCCATAATTCCTAGCAACCTTTCCTCATTTCAGACTTATTGTTTTCCTTGTCTTTCTTTTACAATGACTTCCTCCAGTCCCTGACCTGGGTGTAGGAATTCACTTTCGGTATCAGACAGAGTCGCCACTTTCATACAATTGTCTATAATGTTCATTGCTTTCGTCCATTGCAGATAGTTTATTTCGAACGCATTTTATTCATTAAACAAGGTGTTGGACTATTTGGTACATACACAATTACGTAGTTAGAAAGTAGTTTAAGGTTACCTCAAATTTGTTTGATATCTTGTTATCGTCTAACATTATACTTTCACGCTTCTATTTCACTAATGCTTTAGTTTCAGTTTTCTAAAGATTGTATCTCTATTTCATCAAATCTTTCTTACGAGAACTATTTTTTACAGAAAGGAAGTCTCACCATGCTTTATTCTGCTTGTACACATACCCCCACACTTCACTATCCCATCACACATCACATTTTTTACTGGTCTTATTTGTTCTACAAAGTTTTGCCACCTGAATCTCTAAGGTCTTGCTAACATTCTTCTACGTCCGCGCTTATCACTCTCACTTTATTTAGATGCACTAACCAATACCGTGCACCAGGATTCGGTGCCGGTTAGCTGACCGAGTCTGATCTCTGAACAATCCTGAGGATGCTACGTTGGGAAGTAAATTTACGTGTTGATTATTGGTTATGGAATTTTAGCTAAAAATTGTAAGAATTCATCACAACTACAATAGTTTTACACAAATAAGTAGATTATAATATAGACAGAAAAATAATATCGTAAGCGACAAATCTTTTATCTTCAGCAAGAAGTCTTTTATCTTAAGCGACAAAAGTACTCATAATTTAATCTTTTTGTAATAATTTAATTCATTATACATAGAGCCTAACTTAGCCTAACACGTTTGCAATATATACAAAAGCTGGATATCTTCGACAAACATAAAAAAAGTAATAAAAAAAAACCTCTCCTGTAAAATTTCATATTTGTCGCTTACGATATTCTTCCTTAACAGGCTCGAGTTATTGATATTACTGACAAGAAATTGAAATATCGGTATTTTTAATAAGATATCGCAACGTCGGTGTTTTTACTAAGATATTGTTATGTCGTAACTATTTCACTTACTATGTGTTTTGAAAATAACAGAGTTAACAAAATATTCAAAATAATATCTTAGAATAAATAATTTAAAAAAAAAGAACAGATCATGCCAATAATCTTATGTTACTATAGCATATCTAGTGCCTACTACAGTAGAATGTTGAAAGAACATAGGTACCAGACATATCATTGTTTTTTATCAATACTTCTGAGAACATAAATGAATTTTTTTTAGTAGTTTGCTTTTTGTTACATATATTTAATAAAATCAAAGGGTCAAATTTATCAAAAATTTAATAAATCAAAGGGTCTTTTCCAATTTAAGGAAACAGTAAAATTATTTTATTATTTAAATCAGGCTGATGTTAAATCTAACAAATTATATCCCGGTGTCAATATTGCCAGCGTTGAGTAAAATATATACATACATACATTCACCTTCACGCTGTATCCCTAACAGGGTAGTCAGAGAGGACGAAGCGCCAAGCGTCGCGGTCCTTACATACCTCTTTCGCCTCCTCAAATCTCATCATTTTCGCCTAGGTATGCGAGTGCTTTTGACGTTTCCATCGGCTAATACTCTGGCTATTTGAACTTCATAAGTAATAAGAGAAAAGTGAACAACACAATAAAAAAAAAATTAAAAACATAGTAGAAAATATTATTTAATTATCATCGCAGTGACAAACCAGGGTCTGATTCAGCATAAGCTGTGGATTGCACCCACAACACTGGTTTTCAGTCGGGCCCTAAGGACAACGACGTCACCGACGTCAATTGCAGTTGCCCATACTAATACACTGTAGTTTATAATAACTTATTGATGAATATGTTGGTAGAAATAATAAAAGGCACTCATTTGGCTGTACTAAGGCAAAGCGCGACTTCCGGTTTGGAAGGGAACGTCGGAGCCGGCGCTGATAGTCTGTTGGACTACAGCGGCCGGTGTGATAGCATTTCTCCGACGTATCATTTGCCATTATTAAATTTCCAATTACCTACGTAATAATTGTTACAAAGTGTTTTCTGTCGCTTGCACATTAACTTTGTCTTGACGTGGTATTTTATGGAGTAGTTCGCCTCTTGTAAGATTAGGTACCTATTTCTCATAGCTGAGTTGCAAGAGCGCGAAATGCTTTTTCTAGTCCTGTCTTTTCCGACATACAATAAAAAACAAATATGTAAATGAATGATAGATAATTGCACACATAATTATACTTTTAATAAATAAAATTTTAAACATAGAGACATACACATAAGAAATACAAGAAATACATGTCATATATAGGAAAGAGTGTGAAGTTAAATATGAACAAATAATAAATATTAAATACTTAGTATTTAATATAAAGCAAGTACATTAGAAAATAGTTTACGGTATATATAAATATATTATAAGATTGTCGGGTCAAGAATCCGGTTTTTATCAGCAGTATCAGTTATCAATGTCAGGAGAAAATTCTTAAAATGTCGTCCAAAGGTTAGCCTACTTAAACCCAGAAAACTGGCTGACTTAACGAATTCTAATTGTTTCCCACCCAGTTCTATTTTATCATGGATTCTGGGTACATTAGAAAGGGAAAATTTAATACATTTAGTTTTTTGTGCATTCAGTAGTAAATTATTGGCAGCGAACCATTTCGAGACATCTGTTAGGATCCTGTTTACCCAAGTAATATCTAGATTTTTTCTGTCTAGTTTAAATAACAATGAGGTATCATCAGCAAACAATACTGTTTCGCATAAGTCCCTGAGCATAAATGGGAAATCGTTAATGTATACCAAAAACAGGAAAGGTCCCAAAATTGATCCTTGGGGAACTCCCATTTTTAACTTTGAACCCACAGACAAAACCCCATTAACACTCACTTTCAGCTCGCGGCCAGACAAATACGAGATCACGAGATCGAGAGCGTTACCACGTATTCCATAGTATTTCAGCTTGCAAATTAAAGTTTCATGACTAACACAATCAAAAGCCTTGGAAAGATCACAAAAAACACCAATAGCATCTTGGGACCCCTCCCAAGCCTGAAGTACAGTCCCGATCAAGCTTACTCCCGCATGAGTTGTTGACCGCCCTCTCGTGAAACCGTATTGTTGACCATGAAATACCCCGTGAATGTTAAAATGTGCCAGCATTTGTTTGAGTATTATTTTTTCGAATATTTTACTCAGCGCTGGCAATATTGACACCGGGCGATAATTCGTTGGATTTAACATACAGCCCGATTTAAATAGTGGAATAATTTTACTGTGTTTCATTAAACTGGGAAATACGCCTTGATCGACACATTTATTAAATATATCTACCAAGATTGGCGATAATATAGGTATTAGATTAGTTATTACATTAATTGATAGTCCCCATAAATCCTCACTTTTCTTTTTATTTAATTGCCTGAAAGTCCTTTCTATTTCATGTCCATGTTCCAATATTTTTGCTCAAAAACGTCTCTGCTGTATGCGAAGACGATCCTAGACCACTAGTAAACTCTATGGGTACATTTAAAAAATAATTTTCAAAAGCATTAGCAACCTCAATTTTATTTGTAACAATTTTATTATCAATTTTTATGAAAATATTTCATTTTTTTTATTTTGTTTACCCCCAACTTCTTTATTAATGGTATTCCATGTAGCTTTTACTGCGTTATCTGATTTTCTGATTTTATTCGCAATATAGATTGCTTTTGCGTGTATTGATACCCTCTTAAATATTTTTGAGTAAGTGCGGACATAGTTATGAAAACTTTCATCCCCCGTGTAAGATTTCTCATCATATAACTCATAAAGCCTGTCCCTACTTTTGTAGATAAATACCTACTATGCGTACCTATCATGTGTTCTTTAAACAGAAAATTAATTCTGTGACTTTATGAAAGAAGAGAAATATAAGAACATATGATTCATCGTCGTTAATTCATACATACTTGATTCGTATTTAAAGATTTTAACAAGCACAAGCCATAACACTTGAATTTATTTCCTTTATTCATAGATAGATATTTCTCATTACATATTATAACAGATATTACTCAGATAGATTAAAATTTTCTACAGTTTACTAATGTAGGTACCTACCCGCATTAACTGCACGTTGTGACATTAGAGCTTATCGAACGCCCAGCCTTTGGTTTATAGCTTCCGGTTCCGGATTCTTATATTCATCCACTAGGTTGGACTTTTGGACTCCACGTAATACAGTATATATTATCATTATAACAATGTACGGACCGTAAAAACGTTTCAGCTAAACGTTGTACTTAAATTATTTGGTTATAATGCTACTTTCCTACATAGACAGAATTGTTTTTAAAATGACATACCACAGATTAATTTAATTACGAACGTAAACTTGTACTAGGAATATTTATAAAAATGATGGTTAAGAATAGTATTATTTTTGGAATAATAACTGCGCAACATTTTTTTGTTTAATAACTGTTTAAATTATATTATCTATAGCAAAAAATTAAAAACAAATTAGGTTCGGCTGCGCTGCTGGCATCTTTGTATAGGTACTGTAACCACTAGAAATAGGAAGGATGAATAATTATGAACATTACGTTTGTTTAGTAATGTGACAGATGGCAGCACTATGTTCATGCGATGCGTGCTGCCTACCTCGCTATTTTGTTCTCTCGAATCATGATGATTCATAATATTATAATAGGTAATAATAAATGTAATATTCGAATGTCTTAAAAATTCTCCCTTAATCCGCGGTATAAACATAACAGGATGTCTTCATAGAAAGCTAGCGTACTCGGGTTGTATGTGTGCGCGCTAATTCGCGGGGTTATTACCTAAAAATTTGCAGTCAGTGACAGCCACGCGATCACTACGCGACCGGTGATTAATTGTCACAAAAAATGAATATCATGTATGACGATTGCGTATCTATTATTTTATGACCGTAAAATGCACTTTTTGCGGTAGATTTAGCGCCACTATACAAATTACATTACACAAATTCTCGTTTTGACAGCAGATATCGCGCAATATTGGCTGTCGCATGCTGTCTGCAAGTTACGTAATAAGCGTGACGGACGCGCCGTGGCACGCACACTACGGCAATATTTTGGGCGAATATGGGTAATTATTGTAGCGCCAGTCAGGGTCTCGGCGCAAACATGCGGCCGCTTCCGTTTGTCTATAATTCGTTCTTCACATTGTCGCAAATACGAAAATGACTAAATCTCATAACCGAACGTATTATAATGTCATTAGATGCCTAAATAATATTAATCATTAGAATGCAGAGTTATAATTTTTCAACGTAACTACAAGAAATTAAATTAAACAAACACGAAAAACTTATCCATGTGCATTGTTTTTTATTATTTTGTGCTAAATATACAAATAAACGAGACGCATGATACACCTAACTCAACAACCCTACGTATCCGGCCGTGAGTAGCTAATTTGGTTACGCATGAGGCGGGAGTCAACCTTCTTTACTACATATTCTTTGCTTAAACTTAGATTTACCAACGTTCTATAATGTATAGTATTGTACTACCTGCGTTCTATATACCTACTGTTGAAATATATAGTACGCAAAAATACTACATTTGAGTTGGATGGATCAAACTTTATTTTGTAACATTTCGAGTTTTGACCGATCTGCCGTGTCTCACTAAAGTTTTGTAATTAAAGTTAAATTAATTTCGTGTAACTACAGTTATTTATGTTTAATGAATGGTATCTACTCTAGAGCAAAACTTGTTTTTATAATTTCAAGATACTTTAATTGATATTATCAGTGTCCAACTCATGCAACTTTAAAAATTGTTACGCGAAATAACAGCATCTATTGCTGTTGTGTTTCGTTTGGTGAGTGAGTGCCGGTGGCCCATCACCCCTCCCCTTCTTTTCCCTATTTCCTTTGCCCGTGATTCTCCGGATGTTGCGGGTGTCCATGGGCGGCGGTTGGTTACTCTCCATCAGGTGACCCGCTTGCTCGTTTGCCCCCTCTTTTATAAATAAAAAAAAAAATCATTTAATTTGAAATGTAGTACTTGAGTGCAATCAGACACACGTCTTACAAATACGAGCTAACTCTTCTATCTCAAATTATAATAGTATTCTGTGCTCAAGTTACTTGAGACACGCATAACGACGCCTTTAGGGTGTCGTAAGTATCGCCAAAAGCCAAAACTAGGAAGAGGATTTCAAAGAATTGACAAATATGCTTAAGAAAGATGTTATAAACGATGACGACTGTGTACAAGAACTTCCTCGCGAAACGAAGCCAAGAGGTGTGTGCCAAAAAAAATTTAACCTTCTTAAACTGTGCCAATAAATTCCAGGACCAAGAACTTTTTCAAAGATTTGCATGTCAATGACGTATGTGACTTAGACAATTGATAATGAATGATTAATAATAGAGGTTAAAGTACGAAATTATCATTTTAACGTACTGGCCATTTTGAATTAAAATTAAACCTGCATGGTTACGCAGCATATCAGATTTCAAGAATTCAGAGTGGTAAGACTTTTTTCACAGGAAAATTATAACATTTTAAATTAAAAAAAATCATTCAATTGTTCGACTTTCAATTGCTTTTACATTCAGCTTTTAACGTGAAAATAGATACCTACAGCAAAAATCAGAGTAATTTTCGAATACTGTTCCGACGTGGGACTGAAGCAGCAGAAACTGCTCGTAATGTCAATGCTGTGTTTGGAGAGGATACGGCTAACGATTGCACCGTGCGTTTTTATTTTAACCGCTTTAGTAGGAGAAACTTTAATTTGAGAATGAACCACGAAAAAGACCAGGCTCTAAGGTAAATAACGATGAATCGAAGGTTATGGTGGAAGCCAATCACAATATTGAACCCTTTGGAGGAAATCGATAAAATTAAAAAACTTCAAAAATGAGTGCCTTGTGATTCCACTTGCTTGTCTTACCTTGTTAAGCCGATAAAGAAATTAAGGGATTTTGGACGGAATTGTGACGTGTGACGAAAAGTGGATTCTTTACGATAATCGCAATTGAACAACACAAAAAAACCCCGATTCATCAATCGATCTTCAGCATTATTGCTCCATGATAACGCAAGGCCTCACACTGCTCGAGAAACAATTTTAACACTACAAGACCTGCAGCTAGAAACCATCCATCTTTCACACACACCAGACCTCGCCCTAACCGACTTCCGTTTTTTCAGCGATTTGGGGAGTTTTTTTACACGGAAAAAATTTTGTTATCGGGAAATAGTGCAAAATGCTAACGCACAGTTTGTGAAGTCCAGGTCCCCAGAATTCTATCGCAAAGGTTTAAATGATCTTCCAATTAGATGGCAAAAATGTAAAGATAACGAGGGTAAATATTTTAAATAAATAAATATATTTCGTGCTACAAAAAAATATTTTAATTTTTCAGTGCGAAACGACAATTTCATACTTTAACCCCTAATATTTTTGTTTGTGATTGATAATATGCTGTTTGTATTAATTTTATTTTGTGAGAGAAAATAAACATTTTGTTCTGTTTCAGTTTGAAACGATTTAGTTAACAAATTTTGTTTGTTTGAATACATTACAGTAGAATATTTTGTTTTTAGTTAGAACTTTCTAATACACAAACCCATATAAATCATTATATTGGTTTAATTTTTATTCATTTTAATTCAAACATTATTTAATGAAAACAAATGCTGAAATTACTACTCGTATTAGCATTTCAATTTCAGCCTTTTGACCAGGGGGGTAATTCACAAACGTCGGAAACTTTCCGTGGGGGAAAGGTCGATCGTCGAAAAGCGTAAATTCAATCCGACAGCTTGGATTTGTCAATACGACTATAAATAATATGATATATACGTAATATAAATATAATACGATTTCTGATTTATGAATCGCGTATAGACAAAATCATCGAAAAGTTTCCTGTCGGATACGGAGAGTTGAGTTTTCGACGTTTGTGAATAACCCGCCAGGTATACTTTTTATATTAATGTCTACGAGTTAAATTTAATCACAACATAACTCATGTAGTTTATGCTTACATGTAAATAACATTAATCGTTTATAAAGTCTGTAACGCATGACATCGTGCAATTTAAATTGCAGTATGGCGCGTAACCACATTTATATGAATGGTTTGGCCGTGCGCAACACCTTTATCTCTAATTATTAATTAATGATTTAGATTTTACTACCTATAAAATAAGTATTGTAACGTAACACTATTTTATATGAACGGTGATTTGAATTCGTGATTACGAGTTAAAATTTATTATGCTAAATAAAATGTGTTTTCCAAAAATAATTATTTTTTATCCTGAAAATATTATCTATAAGTAATTAATATTAATATTGAAACAAAATTATATTATTTATAAACACATAATATAAAAAATCGATATACAGACAGATTCTGAATTTATTAATAAGAGTTTTATATAGTGAATTCGAACAATAGACGCACGGTAGCTACGCCGCGATGCGTTTGTAAGATTCATTCTCGAAGAGAACGAATAACATTAATTCCACTAAAATTATTTTTTTTACTCACCAGCGCTCACTCGTCTTAGTTGTTCTAAGTACAAAGATTAATAGAAAAACTATTCAGCTATTATAAAATACCTAATATTCGTAATTTTCTCCCACTTTGGTGACAATTTTTCGAAATTTATAATAATCGTAACATTTTAAATAATACAATATAATTATGAATCGTGCGTGATGCCGTACCGGGAACTCCTTTGGGATTGAACTCTGCCCCTTCTACCTACATCGCAAACACCAACATCAATCACCAACCAACAAGTAACAACAATCTACCTACAGCGCGGCGTTGCAACATCCGGCCATACTCAGAGTAAGAGGAAAAGGCGAGTACGGTGTCGCGAAAAGACGGTGATCGCAGTAGATCCAAACTCATTGCTAGCCTGATCCACGACCCGCTTATTTTTATTTCCAAATTATGACTAATTGTTCTTGAAATAAAGTAACAAATTTTTGTGTTGACTTAATTATTGTTTTTAAACTTAATTTTTCTTAATATACTTGTTTTGCTCCCTCAAGCTCCCCTAAGGAGCAGGAGGTGACAGTATGTCTTCATTTCTTTCGTTGAACTCAATGTATTGTCAAAAAGTATTCATTAAATATTTTAATAGACAGAAATTTATTACGAAAAATATCACTAAACTCTAAATAACGATTATCTTGAGATCAGCTTCACGAAAGTTGCATGACATTAGCGTGACACGGGAGCGATGCGAAGTGCATGTAATTGAACGCGCCATTGTCTTGTCTTAAAAACGAGCTTTTTAATAAATCGAATGCAATAAAAAGCATATTCTTTTATTTTTAACAAAAATTGTATAAAATATGCAACAAGTGCAAATATAGTTCTTATAAATTTGCTAATTGTTAGTAATAGCAGTATACCTTTTTCTATTTTTTACTCTGTCCATAAAATACCTACTACATTTTTTGAAGTGTACTATATTTTTTTATAGCTTGTTTTGAAAAAATGTAAGAAACCCTACCTAAACCACGCATAAGATTAGGTCTACATTTTTAAGTAAATAACGAAATAGCAGTTGTCGCAGTTTTTAGGGTTCTGTAATCTGTAACGCTGATGTTTATTCACCTACGTCACGTCATTTTCATTATTCACTAGCGCAAAACCATACCAAACCATATTGTGTTTCTCTGCCTTGCGTAAATACGCTAGAATGACACTTAAAGACTTCAAGATTCAAGATCGCATTTCCACCGCATTCATCTTATTTTAACTTGATTTCGGTTACATGCAGACCTCACTACCGTATCATAAAGTTAACTTGGTAACAGTACCCCGCTATATGAAGTGAAAGCAATTTGATGCTAATGACTGTTAGTATACATACAAAATAAACACATAACTCGCGCTGCATCCGTAATGGGGTAGTCAGAGAGGACGGAGTGCCAAGCTTCGTGATCCTTACATACTTCTTTTGCCTCCTCAAGTCTCATCATTTTCCTAATACATTTTCGATTAGAAATGCGAGTGCATTTACATGTCCACTAACTACTATAACATTAACGATAACAAAAGTAAATATAAAATAAATGGCCCGCGTGGTACACCGTACGCCCCGGACTGGTCTGTAAGCGACTAGAGGGGCCTTCCGGCTCACCGCCGATTTGAAGAGGGAGCGCCGGTCGTCCATCTATGTTACTCCAAGTAGGACAACAGTGCTTGTGATTCCCGCTGCCATGGCACTACGAGGATGCAGGGGAGACTCTGTCATTGTCTATTCCGAGAAATGAGAAGCGTCTGAGAAGTGCGAGTGGGGTTCCGGTGTATTCTGTAGAAGATCTCGGAGCCTCTCATCATCGTAATGAGGATGGCTATTCGGGTATACGATATCCCCCTCTCAATCGCCTCCTATGACTTGGGTGTCCGCGACTTGGGCTTTTTCGCCTCCCCTTTCTTTTTAGCATCCGTAACCTCCCTTCTATTCGGCACAGAAGCCGGTACTGTAGCAACCCTTCTATTCGTCTGCGTCGCAGCCGGGGCCTCAACGATATTCTTCTTTCCCTTCTTTCTTTCTTCTTTCTTTCTTTGTTTTCTTGGCGACGTTGACGAACCCGTCGTCCATGGGCTCCGACACGGAAGGCAGCGGTTACTGCAGAAGTTTTCATGGGCAAAAGCTCCATATATAGGTACCAATTCCAACACCGTTGTTTTGGCTACCTGTGTGTAAAACAATAGAGAGACGTGAAGCGCTCGAGTTTTGACTTATATAATCTCGAGCGGTAGTGGGGAACAAGCCGTCAGTCGTTCTTTTCTATGACGTCACGAACACCGTCGCGCTCTTCTAAAGGGCGCCAGTGTTCCCCTTTATCTTTATTCGTCTGTGTTGCTAACACATGCGACACTCAAATATCGCGCGACATCTGCTGTCAAAACGAGAATTTGCATAATGTAATTGGTACAGTGGCGCAAAACCGCGAAAAGTGCATTTTACGGCCATCGCGCAATAGACACGCAATCGTCATATATGATATCAATTTTTTATTACAATTGGTCACCGGTTAGTGATCGCGTGGCTGTCGCTGTCTGCAAATTTTTCTATCTGTGTTGACGTGTCCGTATGTGACCCCAGGGAGGACGATAGCGTGTTGACACGCTGTTGTAGCACTACGAGAGTGTGGTGGGGGCTTCCCTGACTGTAATGCGTACTCCCGAATGACATAGTATATAGTCCTGAACAAGTTTAAGAACCATATGATCAACTATAAGCGGTCCCAGGACTACGTGGTCATTGAACATAACTTTAATGTTCGTTCATTTCGTTGTTAAATTCGAGATGAATCCGTTGAGAATTGTCACTTCGGCCACTCAGCATTTCGCAAACTCTTGCAACGATTCTGCAAATAATGACGTCGTGATCAAAACGTCGGTTCGGGATCTATTTGCATATGTAGGAGTTACCTAAGTGCGGTAAGTATTTACAAAGTCGATATCAGGTAGCTTTTTATTCTAATCTAGCTACTGTTAAAATATTTATTACAATTACATACTAAAAAGAACATATGACATGAATTCACAATACGAGTATTCATTTTCTCTCCTCTTCACCCTTCCCGATACACACACACACACACACACACACACACCACACACACACACACACACAAGCACACATAATCTCATGCTAACGGGTATGCTAACGGTAAATGTCTAAGGGGATAATCAGAGTGAATTGAATTAGATGTCCGGAATATTCCTATTAATATTGCATTTAACTGAACACAGGAACGCACAGTTCATTAGTTTCTCAAAAACTCTAAACCCAACATGCATAGAATTAAAGATACTTATGCATTTTTTACAATTTTTCATCAAAAATATTCAGCACCCTTCCATTCACCCAAACGTTTTTACACAAAACTGTTATATGTGAATACAGGCCATTACAGGCTACTAACGGATGCAAATATGCAAAATAAAAGTATACTCAGTTAAGACATTTATTAATTACCAAATTCGCATATACCGCCATGCGAATTTGGTAATTAATATAGATATCTAAGACCATGAACATAGACACACCATAGATAACATATCCTAAACAAAAACAAAGCCATGGCTCTTGATTGTGCCTGGCTTATGTTAATTTCATTTCTGAAATACATAAAACATATTGCTTTCTTCGAAAGTTAGTACCGGGCTCTTCCCTTGACATTCCAAAGTTGGGCGTTTAGTCGGTCACAACAAGCTGGTCCGACCTGCAGAAAGTAGGTCACCAAGAAATCCGTAGGTGTACGATTTTTTGTCCTATGAAAATTCTGATGTATGCGTTCTACGAAAATTCTGTATTAAAAGATTTGTAAGAGACTGGTCGAGGCTACGGGAGACCGCCGGGCTGGCAACTTCTTCCACCAACGAATCAGTTTGGTTACTCAAAGAGATAATGCTGCCAGTCTACTGGACACCGTAAGCAATGACAGCTTTCCAAGCGACAACTGTAAGAAAGTATGTATTTAAGATAATGTTTAATTTTAAGTTTGTACATATTAACGTTAAGATATGTATATACTTTTTTATTATGAACACTTACTTATCAATCTACATTATTATAAGTCAATGTTAATTTGTGAATAACTTATAGACTCGCATATCACTTGATCGATTAAGTTCAAATATACGAGTCCTCTTCAACACATTACTACAGGTTCAAGTAGTATAGTTCGAGCAACAGTTTCTCTAAAATCGATGTGAACGAAGTCGCGGACAAATGTTTGTTGTTCTATAGGTAAAGCGCATAGTTGTCATTGTAGGGTTAGGAGAAATAAAAGCAACATTCGTACAAGACAGACATGTCCTTAATAGTTCAAAAATAAAAACTTTTGATATCGATACGATACGATACGAACTACAAGAAATTAAATTTATCTAACATGAAAAACATATCCGTGTGAATCGTTTTTTATAATTACGTACTAAATGTACTCGTATAATTAAACGAGATACATACTCCGCTGATTCAACAACCCTACGTGTTTGGGCGAGAGTAAGCAATCCCGTTAACCATGAGGGGGATTAGGGCTTCTTATCTACATATTCTTTGCTTTGATGGTCTCTGTAACCACTCTCCAACAGCCATTTCGTACGTGTTCCCGCAGCAGAAGAACCGCTTATATTATTGCGTGAACTATAGATATCCAAACGTTAGTACGGTTCAATTTTACTAACATCAAAACTTTAAATTATACGCAGTACTACGCAGAAGACAAAGAAGCAAACCTCGTACCAATAATCATAATGGATGGAATCATAATGTGTTGCCGCTGTTATCACAGCGTGTCAATCGAATTTATGTGTCTCCCTGTCGACTCATTGAGTGTAACCACGAGTTTTGTAGTAAGTTTGGCAACCATGCACTGTCAGTGTATTCATGACATTTCAAGACCGGCTCGACATACAAAACTTTGCTGTACTAAAATAACTATTTACAAAATACTCATAAATCTTAAATGTATAGACTACACTACACACAGTTCCAGAATTGGTTATGTACTGCTTAATGCTAGCGAGAGTTGATATTTGTTAGTGGAAATAAACTGAGCAGTGGTTAATAAGATGGTCCGATATTTCGTCTCTATAGGCTGAGTGCTCCATGACAAAATACTTGTAAATTTTAAATGTTTACCTACCAGCATTCATAAAATTAAAAATTTCTCATGTTCAGCTGTGTGTTGTTGTACTGTGACTCTTTCCTAGTCACGCACACAAGTACAGGTTTAGAACCTCACACCAATAAAAAACGGGCACGCTCTGAACTCCGTCCATAATGGTTTTTGATCCGAGGGCCAAAAGTCCATCTAATGCGTTAGTGGACAGAGGCCATTGACATTTATAACATTATGGCACAGAAACACTTCATATTGCAAATGATGAGTAATTATTAAAATGTTGTGCCTCTTGCGAAATTTACCAAAACTGAAATGTTTTTGATGGGATATTAATCTACTGGTGGTCATTCAGAAAGAATCTTGAGGAGTTTACTTCACCCCTCTAACATTAATAAAAACGTCTCAGTTAATGATTTTCTACATGATTTATCGTTTATGAGAGTAAAAAAATACGTGACAAAATTAAAATGGCCCCCGATATGTGCATGGGCGGGTTGTCAACGCGATCTCCAGCTTTGGGCGTTTGATTAATAGTCCGATGAAACTTGTCAGGGCTGTATCGCAACATCGGCGTTGGCCGCAAATTTTGCGGTGTCATTCAACACATTTTGCGGTGAAATTATTAATATACATACATATTCAATGACTGCCCCATTGGCATGGCAGTCAATATGGAACTGACTGTCGTAACAAAGGTTCGAGGTTAATTCAAGCTTATTGTTAATCGCTTGAAATCTAGACGTTAAGTGATAAGCTACTCTTTTAACTCATGAAGTGATTGTTATTAATAGTCTATAGTTATACTTGAGTTTGGCCACAGCATTAAAGTGCCATAAATTACATCCAGAATTATTTCTAGCAATAAATATTGAGGTTTATCAATGGCAATACAGATCCGGCGACAGAAGGTGTTAAAAACTTCAGTATTGGAAGCCTTACTTATATTTATTGGTATTACATTTTTGAAGGAAAATATCAAATAATATTAATTTAAAAATAATATACATACAAAGAGGCATACCATATATTTTTTAATTTTTACTAATTTGATCTGAAAATAGTTTATAACTGTAGTTAAAGATTTGTTAAAAACGTTTTATTGATGGCTTATTCCACTCGGTTCGGAAAACGATTTTTAACTTACCGTCGTATTAATTCGTTATTTTTATTTAATTTTTTGTTACAAATTATTTATACAAACATATTTAAATAACATTTAGTTTTTCAGTGCTTTAAAAATAATTAATAAATAAAATAAAAAGCCTTTTATTTCTTGCAAAAAAAGATAACAATAATTAGCAAACTTATTTCTATTATCGTATAACTTTTATTACACGCGATACCACCAAAAAAAAAAACAAAAACCACCAATCGACACGTGTTTCGCCTCTCAACGAAGCATCCTCAGGATATACCAGAGATAGAACTCGGTCACCTAACCAGCACCGAATCTTTTTGGACTTATTTTTGTTTTGTTGTTGGTTTTGAACCGAATGCTTTTGGAGTTTGAGCGGAAGATAGCTAGAGATTTTAGAGTTTATCGCGTGGGATGGATTTCCGCAAAGTCGGTGCCAAGCCTACCAAACTAAAGACTTTCTGTTGTTGCACATTGATTTGGCATCGACTTCAATAACTGTCAAATTAAATTATATAGGTATGTGTATCGTATTTATAAAGTTATTTTAATTGTACTTGAGTTTTGATTAGTAAAGGATAGTTATTTTATACTTTTCAGTGTTTTTTTTGAAGGCGGCTTAATTTTTTTTAATAAATTTTTTTTATTTCTCCCTTTTGAGTGATCTTGACCTAAATAAATATCTAGGGCAGGTCTGCAATTAACTACATTCTAATTCCGGAGCGCAACGATATACAAGAGAATCGTCAATATAAATAAAGTTTATAACCAGGTCGCGTTATCTAGTGTATATTCGAAGTCCAATATCGGTGAAATTTAAATGGGACCACCTGTGAAGTATTACCTACCAAATGAAAAAAGAATTTTAGAAATCGGTTCATAAATGACGGAGTTATGAGGTAACAAACATACAAAAAAAGAAAAACAAAAAACAAAAAAAAAACAACATACAGACGAATTGAGAACCTCCTTCTTTTTTTGAAGTCGGTTAAAAAAGGCTATTTACAATACAAAACTAGAGGTTTTTGACTCTTAGACGAAGAGGCTGAAGTTAAAATCTGTTTAATTGTGGAGCGTGAAATAAAAGCTGTAGGAAAGCCGTCAGAACAAATTAGTTGTTACATAAGCTCATCTGACTTTGCTGCGTCATTAGTGTGCACATGACCTCGGATATCCTCCGCTAATGAGCGGTATGCGATGGACGTTAGCACAGAACTGACTGCGAGAATTAGTATGGATATTTAATACTATGAAGTGTACAGAAGGAGGGTACTTTCTAATCCTAATCTTAAGCACGGCGCTTTCATATTGTGGTCAAATTCTTCGGTATATAACATAATCCACGTGGCAATGATTAATACAAAGTTCAGTTTGAAGTTACTTACATTATTGTCTTAATGGAGCGAACAGTAAGCTATGGAAAGGAGTGTGTAAAAGGAGCCGGATATTAGGATATCTTAGGGTTAGATAGAAGACTGATTTTAGGGTACAAATACCCAAGGGTGGTGCTACAAAAATAAAATGATCTATTAAAAGTTATTTAAAAAAAATACCGACTTCAAAACACAAATAAAAGGAAGAATAACTGAAAAGAGAAAAATAATAAGTTTTACTATATACCCACATTAAAAAATTTAAATCAAAAGTCGGTGCCTAAGTACGTAATAGGTATCCTAATTATTTTCTTTAGGTCGGTGCCAGCCATTAGGAAGAATGTACCAAAAAGTGTAGCTATGAATTATTTTATTTTTATACATACTGTAACATTTTTTCGCTATTGTACCTTCTTTTTAAGAGCTTAGAGGTGGTCAGAGAAAATAATTATAGAACTGGCAAGTTAAAAATTTAAATATGTTTTTTTTTGGAAGAATAGAAGAGGATTTGAAAAATGAGAAAAAAAAGAGAGCGAGGTGGTTTTTTTTTGAGAGAACAAGAATGGTTGTGATGGAGGAAAAAGGAGATTATTTTTCTCCTCAAAAAAGAAGATATTTGATTTCTTTGTAAAAGTAAAATCTGTTAAGAATATTAAAGAAGATGTTGGCAAAGTGAAAAAGAAAGAGGCTCGAACCAGAAAACTGATATCGCCCAAACTTCCAAGGCAAATGGACCCCTCGACAAGAATAGGGGAGCAATGGCTTCAATCGGATAAAGAGCACATTAATCATGGTGACGCACCAGTTTCATATGAGGTTATAGAAGTTATATTTACGATGACGATGCTGATTGCAGAATTTTATAAAGTCGGCTTATAATTTTGGAGATAACATTCGAGAGTGGAGTATGGGACAATACAATCTAATTTAAGCCAGTGGTTTGTGTTTTTTTACCATAATGTGTAAATTATAAGGTGAAAGGTATTTATATCTGATTTTTGTAAACTACACCACACCATCACAACCACCTTGATATCTTTCTGTTTCTATCTTATTTACAAAATTAAATTTGGTTTATTTGTTTCAAATTATATTACAATTTTCTTCTTAAAATAAAATTTTATTTAAAAAGATTTCCAATAAATTTCAAAATTTACTTTATCCATTCCCTTTTTGTGGCATCCGGGTGGGAATGGTATAATACATACATTATACATTACATTACATAGTGTAGTTGCCCGAAGGGGCAAGAAGAAGAATCCGGGGGGGACTTCTCAGCCCCCTCCATAAGAGGACCAGGCCAAGGGCAAAAAGCCCAAGGCCATGCCCAAGAGGAGGAAGCCGAAGATCCGAATTCCGCGGACTTCGGCGTTGGTCCTCACGCTCTCGCCCGAGGCGGAGCGTAAAGGAGTGACGTATGCCTCCGTCCTCCTAGAGGCCAAAAGTAAAGTGGACCTCAGTCAGATAGGCATCACTGACATGAGGTACAGAAAGGCGGCGACTGGGGCTGGTGTTTTAGAAATACCGGGCGCCACTAGTTGTAAAAAGGCTGACTCCCTCGCGACTAAGCTGAGGGTGAGCTTAAACCCTGAGGTCGTCCGAGTCTCCAGGCCCGTGAAGTGCGCAGAACTGCGCGTGTCGGGTTTGGATGATTCGGCGACGGTTGCTGAAGTCGCCACAGCCGTCGCAAAAGCCGGAGGATGTGCCGTTGAGGCACTGAAAGTGGGAGAGATCCGCCGCGCCCCTTCAGGACTCGGAGCAGCCTGGGTCCGCTGCCCAGTGGAGGCAGCGAAGAAGGTGGCGGGTGCCCGGCTGTTAGTCGGATGGGTCTCGGCCGGGGTGCAATTCCTGGAGCCGAGGCCCTTAAGGTGCTACAAGTGCCTTAAGATTGGGCACGTGCGGATCTCCTGCACGTCAGAGGTGGACCGCAGCGGACAGTGCTACCGCTGCGGTAAAGAGGGTCATAAGGCCGGCGGGTGCAATGCGGCGCCCAACTGCACGTTGTGCGCCGCCAGCGGTCTGCCGGCCGGTCATCTAACGGGGGGGGGGAAAGCCTGTGCGGGGGCCAAGCCCAAAAAGGGCGAAAGGGTGGCTTTTGCCGCCGCCCGTGTGGCTCCTGCCAGGCCGGGAGTAGAGGGGATGGCCACGGAATAGTGGCCTCCCCACGTGACCAACGCCTCTGGCGTGCGTTTCCTCCGCCGCCGACAGTAGCGGCGGAGAGCCCACTGAGGCTTGGGGTGGCATTCGGGGCAGTGCCACTCCTCAGATAGCCTCGAGATGGCGCGCGCGGTGTTTCCGCGCGCCTCTCAAGCACTTAGCGTGGGAGTTCTGCCCTCCCACCCAAAACGAGACGAGGCTGGCGGTTTAGCGCCGGCCGTTGCCCGCCGGGGCCGCGGAGGAATGCTAACGCACTCCCGTTGCCCCGGTACCAAGGCTCTCGAGGAACACCGTCAGGTTTTAGTGGGTAACCCGGCATTGCACCTCACAGCCGTGGAGTCCCACATATCCCCCTGCCATCCCCCATGGCAGGACGGAATGCATAAAGCATTTCCTGACGCAAAAAAAAAAAAAAAAAAAAAAATGGTCCCCAAACTAGGCAAAGCCTAGTGCCAAATTAATGTTCGACAACAGAAAGTATAAGTAAGTTTAGTAGGCTTGGCACCGACTTCAGTGACTGTCAAATTTAATTTTGGGTGGGTTGGGTATTTGTATCGTATTTATAAAGTTATTTTTGTACTTAAGTTTTGATTAGTAAAGGATAGTTATTTCATACTTTTCAGTGTTCTTTTTTGAAGTCGGTTTAATTTTTCTATAATAATTTTTCTTCGTTTAACAGTCCACATCTTGAAAACAGCTGCACCAATTTAGATTAAGTACGCACTGTTTCCTAAGTTGAAAAATACTTAATCCGACAAAAAATAATTCTTGCAATTCAGTTTCTAGTTTTTGAGAAATACGTTGACAAACATACATACATGCATTTATGAAATTTGATGCATTTCTTCAGAAGTCCACATAGAGTAACATAAGAATATTGTGCAATTCCAACAATATTACATACATATGGGTGGAAGATAACCGTATTTTTTTAAGGCTGCTAAAATAGTATTTAATAATCAAATCAAGAGTTGTATTTCCGTTATTCGAGTCAAAAGATAGCACAATATACAAAGCAGTTCTTTACGTGCCTACATCAATATTTCGAAGCGTGTGGAAATTAATAATAACTTATGATAGTGATTACGTAATATCTAAAAAGAAAATAGTGCATTATCTAAAATGAATAAGAAAGAAACTACTAACTGTATCGGTTCAATAATCTAGGGTTGGGATCTTAAGAGTCCGTCTATGGAGCTCATTGCAATCGAGTTTGTTCATTACCCCCGCGCCTCATGGCCGCAATAATAAAGTTGATTTTCGCAGCGGCGGTTTGATCACATTTTAGCGCCGAGAAATCTCAAATTTTGTTTTGCACATAATTGTAATTTGCAAGAAAACCACATTACCAATTAAAAAACTGGTTTTACAGATTTCAGACATTGTAATTATATATCCATTTTAGTAAAAATCATTTTAAAATTCTATAGAATTTCGGAGATGCAACTGAATCGCTGTGCAAAACAGGGGTTTTCTGGATTTTTTTTATCGTGATTTTTTTATCCAATCATGTTTCCACGCTTAAGGATTTCAAGATAAATAGTTGAAGTTGTATGTGTCCAAATATCTAACTCTCAGTCTTCTTAGATATCGAGATTCAGGTCACCAAACACACCAACGATTGCATAGGCGGACTCTTAATCAAGACAATATTACCATAGTCAAAGTCAAATCAATTTATTCAAGTAAACCCAATTACAAGGTATTTTTGAACGTCAAATCTACTTTAGTTCGGTTCAAAGAGAAAACCTGGACACTGAGAAGAACCGACAAGGAACTCAGTCAGGTATCTTTTTTCAACTTCATTTTACAAAAGGTTTAATAAAATACAATATTCATTATGCCAGTAAACGCATCAAAGATCATTTGCAGACTATTGTTTTATCTTCAATGAAATCATTTATTTTATAGTAAGATCGTCTTATTAATGTACGTTTTATAACCAATCTAAATTTATTCTCTGTTAACTGAATACTTTCCTGAAGAATTTTGTTATAAAATCGAATGCAGTTACCTAAAAATGAAATATTTGACTTATGTATTTAAAATTTTGGAATAACCAATTTATCACGACCTCAGGTTTCCATACCATTAACATCGCCTATTTTTTTAAACAGATCTATATTTTTCCTCGTATACATAATAATTTCAAAGATGTATAAGGACGGCAAGGCGAGAGTGAACCATTTCGAGACATCTGTTAGGATTCTGTTTACCAAAGTAATATCTAGATCGTTTTTGTCTAGTTTAATTCTATATTATAAATAAAAATTTAACGACGTTCCACAGATTAATTAGTTACTAACGTACTGCCGTTTGTCGGTAAGCGCATCAGTTGAGGACGACTGGACGGATTTAGCAATGTTTTTAAACGGTCTTGAAAGTCTGAATAAGATTTTTAGGGAAAAAAGATTAGAAAAGTCGCCCGGGAAATAGGAAAATTCGGAAAAAGCAGAAAATGCTTTTTTCAAGGTGATTTTTGTAGTAACTTAAAAGACAATAACTCACGAATAATATGTACCTATTGTGAGCCACAGCAACACGTGGCCAGGCACAGCAAGTATATAATAATAGTAATATAATATGTGTGTAATATTGCAATGGAGTTTGTCTATGTTTCATAGACATTGAGTAGATCCAGAGTAGAGCTGTCATGTTGTTCGGAGAAGCTATGTTGATAATTAAATTAAATCAATAAAGATACTAAACAAATAACATTGACGTCTTAATAATAAAAACTACATATTATAAATTTAATTAAACTTATAATAGTAGTAAACTTAATACATAGATTTTTTGGAATTAAATAGTCAGTATCTACTTACATAATATAACAATATTTTGTATACTGGCGACACTTGTCACTTATGGACGGACACGCCCACTGCGTACGCAGTAGCTCGTCGTCTTCTAGGTAGTCTGTGGCTCCTCGTGAGTTACAAAAACTTAATCTGTGCATGTACGACACACATGGACTTTTTGGCGGGAACGGGAGAAGTGGTTGACATTTTATTTACATTTTTTATTTTTTACATTTTTGGGAGTTTTAAAGTACAAAAGTGATAGAATATTGTGTTTTAAAATTCTGTTTAAGTGAAAAGAATGGAGTAGGTCTAAATCACTGGTTCCCAAACTTATTTTGTCTACTGAGTCGAGAGCTCATGCAGTCGTTGTCTAAGATGCCTCCTAGCTAAATGAAATTACAAATCACCCCCCAGGCCTCTACACAACGCCCCCATTTTTTTTCTGAGTCTCTTACCGCCCCCCTTTAGGCCTGCAGCGCCCACAAGGGGGCGTTATCGCCCACTTTGGGAATGGCTGGTCTAAATAAATATGTAGAGCTGAAGTTCTCGCCCTCTTCCAAGAAGTCCTTTATAACTTCAGTAAAGCCTACTATCACTTTACTGGAGGAGCTTTACGCTAAGAAAAAACAAATTTACTTGTGATTCTACGTATTAATACGTGACACTGGCAAAAGCGCTAAACTGTGCGCCATGCCATAAAGAAAGAAAAAAAAATACGACACACATTCATAAAATAGTAATATTATTAAATATTATTGTTTTACATTCTGCTATTTTATTACCTTATTTTATGTCTAATTATAAAATTGCGAATTGGTGATATACAGAAATACTTACTTTTATTAGGCATATTTGTGTTATACCTATCGTTGGGAACAAAACTTGTAGCAATTTTTTGTGGAGAGTACCTAATAAAAAATTACGTTCTTTGCAACATTCGCATGGAGAAAAATATACAATTCTTTCTTTTTCAATAATATAAACTTGTTTTGAAAAGTTTTTTAATAAATTTTATGGTTAATATTAATTCCCACAACGCCAATTTAAAAACAAATGGGAATTTTTCTGTCAGATGTCGGAATATATCTCTGAATTTTTAGATATACTGTAGTATTGTATTTTACTGCTAATTAAAACAGTATATAAATAGAAAATTAAATTGAACGTTGAAAATGTTTGCTTTGTATAAAATCAGTGAATTTGCACAATGACAATGCGTTTTGTGGTTTGTAAACAATGTATTCAAAGGCTTTCTGAGAAAGCAAATAAATTTCCAGTGGAGGTCTACATATAGGTCTATAGAAATATTTTAGTCATTCGTAGTATTTAAGTACACATCATAGGGTCTACTCTTGTAAAAAATTATCTTCTAAAAAATTTTAAATCAAATTATTAAATCAAATTAAATCAAACAAAATCAAATTAAATGAAATTAAATCAAATTAATCAAAATAAATTAAATTGAAACAGGCTATTTGAGTATTTCTTAAACTTTATTCTTAAATTGCAAGATAAGATCAATAACCTCAATATCACTGCAAAATGAAAATATTTTAGAAATACACGTGGTCGCTCAGTGGGAGAAATTCGACTGTAAATTAACGGCTTTTTCTTTTGAAAATTTAAATTTCATAAGTCAAATGTTTCATTTTTGGGTAACTGCATTCGTTTTTATAATAAAGTTCCTCAAGAAGTCACTCAATTAAAAGAAAATATATTTAGATTAGTTATAAAACGTTCATTGATTAGACAATCATACTATAAAATAAACGATTTCGTTGAAAATAAAACAATAGTCTGGAAATGATCTTCTCAGCACATGTATTTACTGGCTCTCTGAATATTGTATTTTAATAAACCTTTTGTAAAATGATGTTAGAAAAATGATACCTGGCTAGTCGGTTCTTCTCAGGGTCCAGGTTTTTTTTTATTTTCTCTTTGAACTGAACCAAAGCAGATTTCACGTTCAAAAATACCTTGTAATTCGATTTATTTGAATAAATTTATTTGACTTTAACTTTGACATACACTCCACATAGACTCGAAACAGATCACAGCGCACAAAGCACACAAAATTCCACCAAAATTCACAGATCGAAACTCATTCAGTTTATCTGTCAGTAATTATATGTTGCCAAAATTTTTGAATTCTTTGGCTACAATTTCTTCTCTGTCCCCTTTTGACCTTTGACTACTAACCTAGGCTACAAACCTAAGCTACAAACTATTATGTATTGACATTTGACAGTATACGCGTTAAATGCATGTAAAGGAAATACAATAACATTCCTTACCACAAATTAATATTATATTTCGTTATTTATTATTATGTTTAATATAGCTACTATTTTAAAAGTAAAGATAGAATAGACGTAAGTATTTACCTGTATAGCACTACTGGTATTAGGATCGGTTACATAGAAACCGTAGTTAGTTACGTAGTCTTGATTAGATATAATTATCCTTTACTAATCAAAACTCAAGTTTGCATCCTTTACTAATTAAATATAACTTCGCGCCATTGTACTAAAGGTAAACGTGATGATATGCACTTTAGTAAGTAAGTGAGAATCCAGTTTTTCAAACAAAGATTCGTGTAAAAATTCAGTGGCAGTTTCTTAGCTTTGAAGAAATAAACATACAAACACACTGACAACAATTCTATAAGTATTAATTTTGGAATCAGAAAAGCATAAAATATCCTGTTCATTCATTTTTAAAAAGATCTTCAATGTACAGACATGCCTTTGTTTCTGTTTTATAATAAAATATAGATAGATGTCTTTGCTATGCTCATGTATGTTTACGGTAAAAAATATAGGATCAACGAAAAAACCACTATAAAATAAACCCATGTTACAGATGTAACTTAATTAAAGAGAGCTCATTTTAGATCTCAACTTCTAGTCGATCACGATAAAACGTACCTAATAATATGCAACCTAAGACAAACAAATACGAAAACCATCTTTAAATTCTTGCATACATATATTTATATTGTATATCCAGACAGGCAGACAGATAAAAATTCTTAAAAATATATTTTGGTTCCCTTACCTTACCTTAAGGAGTGATGATAGTCTTTTTTATGTCTTTAATTAACAGGTGCGGATCAACTTACAGTTAATTTGTAAATTTTTTTCATTTCTACATAGGAAGCTCAGATTATTATTGAAAAATTCTCTATTTTCCAGTGAATGTCACGTTAAAACGGGTCAAACGTTTTGAAGATTAGGCCGAATAAACGAACCGTAAAAATTTTAAAAAACGTGTATTTGGGTAAATAACCATATAAGGTTAAGAAAAAGCCTTTATTTCGAAATTATAGACAGACAATTCAATTTTATTTATATGTAATACAATAGATATCATCTTGATACCCGGATTGCAATACTTCTTGTAAGTTAGGATTATTTTAGAACTTTTCTATTTAACTTTACTATAGTGATTATATTTAAAACACAATGTTTAAAAATGCAGGAAATCAGAAAATCATAATAGACTCGTGGAGTAGAAAATTCTACACTGGATCAAAACAAGTCAGTCGGCATATATGGGTCGCTATTTAATGTTCTCGCTTAGGATCGCTAGTTATCGACGGTCAGTAATGACGGCCTGGGAAGCAAGACTGGCTGAACCTACGGCTGGCCGTTGGACCGTCGAGGCAATCCGCCCTGTCCTTCGCGAATAGGCGGACAGAAGGGTAGGCGCGTTGTCCTACAGGATGGTGCAGATACTGTCGGGATACGGATGCTTCGGCAGATCGCATCGACAACGCCCCGGTGCCACCATTGCGACGGGGATGAGGACACCGCGCATCACACGATCGCTGAGTGCCCGGAATGGGCTAAGCAGCGCCGTGCCCTCACCTTGCTCGTGGGGAACGACCTCTCCTTGCCTGCTGTGGTAAATTCCATGGTGGATGACGAGAGGTCGTGGCAAGGGGTTCTCACCTTCTGCGAAGAGGTCATTTCGCAGAAGGAGGCGGCGGAGAGGGTCCGAGAAGAAGATCCAGAAGCTCCTCAGATTCGCCCCCGGAGAGCCGGTGTCAGGAGGAGACGGTATAACGGCCTCCTTCTTCCCACCTAGAGGCCCTGAGGTGACACTTGGGGGGGTGTCACCCACTCTAAATAGGGCCCCGCAGGAGTCGATGCGTGGGTGTTCCTACGCATCGACCAGCAACAGAGAAGGAAGAGGCAGAGGAATCTCCACTCTATTGCCTCTGCTCAGGAAAGATCCTGGTTTAGGCCGGGTATCGCCTGTCGCGGTCCGCCTGATGAATGCTAATGCGCAAAAGGTGCCGGAAGGAACACCGTCAGGTTTTAGTGGGTAACCCGCATCATTGCGTGGAGTCCCACATATCGCTCTCGCCACCCTCCTTGCGCGGGAACGGAATGCATAAAGCATTTTCTGACGTAAAAAAAAAGGATCGCTAGTTATAGAGAGGGCGTAAATTTCTTTAGCTCCTACTTCCACAAGCGCTCGCGCGGGTCTTAGATACACGCGTAATCAATGCGTATTTTACACTGGTTTTATTATGTTTATTAAATTTATTGCGATGATTAATTTAAATAAAATGATCGCTGTTATATATTTTACATTGAATGAAGTTTCGTTTCATATCGTTTTTTTTAAAAGTCATTGATTTTTTGGAACTAATCGACGTTTAATCACGACACTTTATCCTTGAAATAAGCCTTTTTAAACTATTTTTCTGTAAAGAAGAAATTTATATCATTTCCACAACAGCAATATTCAGTAAGAATGTATACTTGATAATATAATTTTAGAAATTGTTAGAACTTGTTGAAGCAATGATAATTGGGACGTCGAAGTAGCGCATCAAAGAATTTTCATTGCAAACTGACTTCGTGTAATGGTTATTGTAAGATATTATAAAATAAATATAGAAATCTGCGCAATCAGTATTCACGAAGGGAAATGGAGCTATTATAAACTTCCAGCAGAATATTAATAAATCTTAAGTTTTCTGAGGATTAGAGCGTCAAAATATCACTATTCCGCAAAATGTCAAAGGGCTAAGAAGCGCAATCAATAAAAATTGGTTGAATAAAATATCTTGTGTAGTTATGAGATATGAGATACTTTCTGTTACACGCTTCGCTACCTCGGAAATAGCTTTCTTTTTCACAGTTTCTTTGAGAAATACTACCCATATCAAACAAACAATAAAGTGTCGCAACTCTATTTATGCGTCGAAAAGTTGCATTTACCCAACAAATACTACAAAAGCATTTTACACAAAATTGAACTCATTTACGGAGCCATGAAATTTTTTTTTAATAATAAAATATTAACATACAATGAGTGATGAAAGCCTGACAAAGAAAATATATAGAGCGAAAGCGAGTCGTAAAACAAGTCGAGGAAGACCAAGGCTGACTTACGAAGATCAAATAGCCAGAGTGTTAGCTGACGGAAATGCAAAAAGTACTCGCATACCTAGGTGCAAATGTGTGAGGCGAATAGTGAGTTTTGTGGAAGCGAAAGAAGTATATAAGGACCGCGACGCTTGGCGGTTCGTCCACTCTGAAGATATTGTATGTATTAAATGAATATTGTACATCTCGACTACGGAACCCTTCGTTGTGCATGGTCCGACACAAAATTGGGTATTTTAAAAATAAAGCTTTTCCGAACAAGAATACAACTCTAGCCTTGAACTTGAACTCTTGATGTCTCATATTGTTGTAATGTTATAATAATTTATTGGGTCTTGGTTATAGGTTATCCTTTATAAAAGCTAATTTGATCAATTTCAGTAGAAATTTCTTTCGTAATTTGTACAGTGATAGGCTTCTTACAATTAAATTTTTCTTTATTAGTCTACACAACAGAATGCAAACCAACATAAAAGTGTAATACACGAGTGTAAAGAGAATCATACAATTATAAAGTAATTTAAGTTTTTACAAAAAGTATTACAGTGTTAGGGATCAAACTTATCTGTTCATTTTGTCTTCTTTTATTGTAAATCCAAATAAATAAATTATATGTTATAATACTCAGATAATAATAATACTCAGACATTTCACACACAGCGCCATCTAGTCCCAAAGTAAGCTGCATAGCGCTTGTGTTATGGGTACTAGACAACTGATATACTACTTATATACTTTTCTTTTGTAAATATATACATATTATACATAAACACCCAGACTCGGGACGGGAATCGAACCCGCAACCCCCGTTTTTACTTTCCGACGCGCTAAACCGTTGCGCCATGGAGGTCGTCAAAAAATATGTTGATGTCAAAGTTTATATTTCTTCCTAAACAATTTAACAAGTACAAAGTACAAGCACGGCAGGGCGATGGTATGTAAGCGACTGGCGAGCCACGCGTTCAAATTGCTTTTTATTACTCATGTGGGATAAACAGTATCTAAACGCATATTTTTGCGGTTGATAAGTAGCTTATTTCTCATTTTATAATTAGAGTGCGACAGGTTTACTTGTCCCATGCAAACTTTGCTTGGAACAGACAAATTCACGATTCAAATAGTATCCATTGACATCAGTGTGAAAGATAAAGAAAATCTTGATTTCGAAGTTTTAGATTAATATGTCGGTAGAAATAATAAAAGGCACTGATTTGACTATACTATCGCAAAGCGCGACTTCCGATGACGCGCTAACGGAACGTTGGGGCCGGCGCTGAGAGTCTGTTAGACTACGGCGGCCGGTGCGATAGCATTTCTCCGACGGATCGTTTGCCATTATTAAATTTCCAATTACCTACGTAATAATTGTTACAAACAGTTTTCTGTCGTTTGCACATTAACTTTGTCTTAACGTTGTATTTTATGGAGTAGTTCGCCTCTTGTAAGATTAGGTACCTATTTCTCATGACTGAGTTGCAAAAGCACGAATTGCCCCGTGTCTTTTCCGACAAATATAATAATAAAGTCATTGCTTTCTATAATTTTTCTTTGTACCGAAATTATCTCCGCATTAGTAATAAAAAATAGTATCTGCAACTCGTGCGATGTTGTTGATTGCCCACTCAAGCGTATGAGCGCACTCGTTTCGCTCGTGCTCTCAACTTCGTTCGGGTGGGTAATCGACAAGTTACCGCACTTGTTACATAATATACTATTATATTCTACAAAAACCCAATTCAGCACTTTTAGCATCGCCAGGTCGCTACATATTTAACCAAGATAAATATAATATAAATAACAGAGAAACCCTTATTAAGACTAAAATAAACAAAATATACAATACAGATTAAAGATAAATATTAGTTAATAAATTAGTTTTTAATTACATTTTAAATTACATTATAAACTAGCTGAGCACGGCCACGCGTCGTTGTGATTCAGTAGGTATTTGATTATTTATTTATCAAAACAGAAGATATAGTATTAGTTGTGAGATGTGTTCTTGAGTTCATACAAAAATTCCAAAGAATAAGTTACTTCCATTTTTTTCCCAATTACCAAAAAAGTACATACATATGTTAATATTTACAAACTTAAAATTACACATTATCTTAAATAATAAACCTTATCAAAGTTGCCGCTTAGAAAGCTGTCATTGCTTAAGGTACCCAGCAGACTGGCAGCATTGCCTCTTTGAATAGCCAAACTGATTCGTTGGCGGAAGAAGCTGCCAGCCCAGCGGTCTCCCGAAGCCCCGACCAGTCTCTTACAAATATCAGAAACCAGTCGATGGGCTTCGGGGCCCCAGAGACCCAAAGTTTCGACTGCAAAGGGCGTAAATATGAAACTGCCCAGTTACCTAATTTTTCGGGCACCTTTTCCAAATTTCTTTCCATGAAGACCTTATTTGGACTGTTATACCAAGACGTAAGAAAAATCACCAAATCGGTCCAGCCTTACCAAGTTTTGGGCTTAGCAACGAACAACACTTCCTTTTATTTATCTAGATGTTTAAAGAGAATATGTTAATGGAAGTGTTTTACTTTCAATACTATACTTTTCTTTCTTTAAGGACATCCTTTTTTAGAATATCGTGGGTAGAAACATAGAGTACATGTATAGGTAATAGATATTTAATGAAATACGTTGCGCTAGCTCGTCTATTTATACACGATTGACTCTTTTTTTAAAGACTATCATATAGAAATAACAACTGTCGGAGTCACGAATAAAGCCATGAATGATTACGATTGAATACTTTAATATTAATATATTTAGATTGAATATTAATCACGAATATTGACATCAGTCTAAAGGTGGCACTTCACATGGCTATTTGTATTTGCGTATTTGGCATATTTGGCAAACAATTACCACGTGCGGAGAGTATATTTGACAAAGTATTGGCCTTATTTGCCTATTTGACAAATATGGCCAATACCAAATATGCGTTACCGTGCGCTTGTCGGTTTCACGACGCACATCAAAGGGGTCAAATATGCAAATACGCAAATAAACCGTCTACACAATGGCCATATTCAGAAGCGCAAACCAAATAAATAAATAAATAAATTAAATAAATAAAATTATATAAATAAATTTATTAATTTTAAATTAAATAAATAAATAAAATAAATAAATACCAATTCCAGGGGCACCATTAGCACCAGCACACAAATCAATGATGCGCCCCCGACGCCAATGCAATGGCATTAAGTTAGCATCCTTAACCAGAACGAGGTCTTCAATCCTGGGTGGGTCCGATCTGTCTTTCCACTTAACCCTCTGTTGCAACAAATGCAGGTATTCTAAATGCCACCTGCGCTAAAAACTTTGTGATAGCTGCTGCAACAATTGAAAACCCGATAGGCGTGATAGCTTCACATCAAGAAGTGGGTATTTCGGAAGTGAGTTAAGTGGATATTCAATCAAGAAATGTCCCGGAGTCAATACCTCCAAGTCATTAGGGTGCGAGTTCAATACGGCTTCTATTTTACAGAGAACCGTTACCAATTCCTCGGAAGTTAAAATCGTATCCCGAACAACGCGACGCAAATGTGTCTTCGCCGACGGACAGTCTGGCGGGGAATGTTCCCAACGCCAAGTAATGCCGCGCTTGGATAGAGCGGATCCAATCTCAACTTGATTCTCATTTATAAATGCTGCAACCTCCCTACAATAGCGCTCGGCGCCAACATAATTGTTTCCGTTGTCTGAACGAATGAGATTAGGGAAGCAAAGCAAAGCGGGAAACAAAACGGTCAAAAGTCGCGATAAAGGTCTCAGTAGTCAAGGCAGATACTAGTTCCAAGTGAACTGCCTTGGTTGACAAACAAACAAAAATACACGAGTAAGCCTTGAGTGATTTAGCGTTACGCAAATGTGAAGCCTTCACAAAGAATGTCGGCACCGAGACCTACGAAAGGGTGTGCTTCACCGACACGATCCGGAGGTAAGCTCTTCTATACAGGGCTGCATCAATGGAGCCTTGAGACGAGAACAGGGAATGCAACGGAATATTACGCCGCGGATAGCCCGACGGGCAGACGAAATCCAAAACTCGCGCTCGCGCTGTCTACCCGCCTTGGCTTCGAGCAGGCAGAATTAAAAAAAAATAAAACAGTCTATTTTACTCGCTGATAATGTAGCTTTCTATAAGTGAAAGATTTTTTTAAATCTTTTGAGTAGTTTTTGAATTTATGCAACAAAGTTTACTTTTTCTAATATTAGTATAGACTAGCGATCCGCCCCGGCTTCGCACGAGAAAAATTTTTTTGACAATAAAATGCAGCCCATGTTACTTCCTGATAACGTAGCTTTCTAAAGGTGAAAGAATTTTTGAAATCGGGTGAGTAGTTTTTGAGTTTATCCATTACATACAAACAAACAAAGTGTACTTCTTTATAATATTATAGTTTTTTTTTTAATAGAGGGGGAAACGAGCAAGCATGTCACCTGATGGAAAGTGATCACCGCCGCCCATAGACACCCGCAGCGTCAAGGGAATCACGATAGTATAAATAATATAGAAGTACAAACATTGATGGACTAGTATTAGCTCTATGATTATGTATTAACACCCTTGAGTAAGCAACGTTTCTGAACGTTAATTAGTGAACACAAAATATCGAACAACATCTAATCACGTCACGCTAAAATTTAAATTTTTACAAAGTACGTGATAGGGCGCCTGCCGTTCTTACGATTTCTATGTCATCAACATATTCGTCACGACATAAAAATTATAATTATGCTATATAGCGCCATATTAAATATATTTTTTCGAACTCGAAAGACAAGTCAGTCACACATTAACATGTCCACATCCACAAACGCACATCGTGTGTCCTTGCCGGTTCCGTACATTAAACGTTACACATTTTACTGAATTACTATCCGTAAAGAGTGACGGTACTTCAATAAACGATAAAGCGATGCATTGATAAATAATAATTTAATCTAAAAAAAAATTTAACCGCCTTCAAAAAAAATACTGAAAAGTATAAAATAACTATCCTTTACTAATCAAAACTCAAGTACAATTAAAATAACTTTATAAATACGATACACATACCTATATAAATAAATTTGACAGTTACTGTAGTCGGTGTCAAGCCCACCAAACTAATAGACTATCTGTTGTTGCACATTGATTTGGCACCAACTTCAATAACTGTCAAATTTAATTATATAGGTATGTGTATCGTATTTATAAAGTTATTTTAATTGTACTTGAGTTTTGATTAGTAAAGGATAGTTATTTTATACTTTTCAGTGTTTTTTTGAAGGTGGTTTTAATTTTTTTTAATAAAAATTGTTTATTTCTCCCTTTTGAGTGATCTTGACCTAAACAAATATCTAGGGCAGGTCTGCAATTTACTTCATTCTAGTTCCGGACCGTAACGATATACAAGAGAATCGTCAATATAATTAAAGGTTATAACCAGGTCGTGTTATTTAGTGTATCTTCGAAGTCCAAGCTCCAATATCGGTGAAATTTATATGGGACTACCTCTGAAATATTACCTACCAAACGAAAAAATAATTTTCGAAATCGGTTCATAAATGACGTAGTTATGAGGTAACAAACATACAAAAAAAAACAACATACAGACGAATTGAGAACCTCCTCCTGTTTTGAAGTCAGTTAAAAATAGATCTTCTGTTCTGTACAAACGTGCGCGCGCTAGCTTACGAAAAATACGAAAATACAGTTATTTTCGTTTATTTTAAAAACTATAATTACTTTTAAAAATCCAACTGTCATTTTGAGGAACATATTTTAAGTAAACTATACAGAAAATTTAAAAATATAAATCGTTCCATTGCTGTGAAAAATGTAAATCTCTGTTTTAAAAAAGGTTTCTTTGATATTTTTTTTGTGTTAAAAAAGTTAGCCAACCGTGCAACGCAACTGTCAAAATGAAGTCAATGAAATGAAGAATCAGGTTACCAAATATCATTTTCATACGTTTTGAAGTCACTTAGAAAAATTGAGATCCCTGTCGTTAAAATTTCCTATGCGTCGCCTTAACGTAAATACACGTTTCTGTAAGATTTATAATAGGTGTCATTTTCATTACACACAGACCGTCTTAACACTTTTGGTTAATTTGTCAAGAATCCAGGGACAGCAGTGAAAAAAAAAATAGTTGACCATTTATTGTATTTTATAACGGAAGCTTGTCCTTAAAAATTTTAACTAAGTAATGTAATTTTTGTTAATGTCAATGGCTAGTATTGCGATGAATTAATTAAGTGAACAAATTTTAATTTAACGTAAATAGAGCTGCGTAATTAATAGCAGCGAGCTCCCTTTACTAATGACGAAAGTTTGTTGGCCTCAAAACTGTAATAGGGTGTTACGTGAATCTGGTCCTTCGCTTCAATTCCACGCAAGAGAGATTAGCACACTCCAAAAGTTGTAACGCCCACAAGCCACTGGATTACGGGTATTTGATATAAGTCTTTGTACTGAAATTTTCGTACAACACTCATGCTACTCGGAGTACGTAAGATACCTTACGGGTTTACCTAAGTGATAGAAATGGCGCTAAGTTGGTGAGAAAAACTGCTACTGAACAATGACAGAGACAGAACTCTCTCCAGTCAGTCTTCTACTTAAGTTCTTTTATAATTTACTAGCTTTTTTCCGCGACTTCGCGCGAAGTTTAAAAACACACAATATCTTTATTAATTATAGTCTATGTGTTATTCCGATGTATGAGCTTAGTATTGTAGTTTCATTAAAATCCATTAAATAGTTTTTGCGTGAAAGAGTAACAAACAGAGGCGTCTTTACCTATGGTGCAGGGTGTGCGGCGCACACGGGCGCCGGGTCTAAGGGGGCGCCGAGCGCCCTCTAGTGCGACACCTCCAAAGATGCGTCGCTCGCGGCGCCGGCGCTCTCAAAGACCCTGCGCCTGTGTTTATGGCCGACGCCGGGCGCGCGGTAGCAAAGCAAGGCGCGCCACCGCAAGCTACTCCTTTTCCTACCCTACACAATAACTTTTGTTTCAACGTGAAATCAGCCTTAAAACAGATAGTTAAAGATTATATTGGCGTAATGTCGCATCGCTACCAAAGGCGCGTGCCGGCGTTGCACCTGTTTGTTTTGATTTGTTTGACAATACGTCGACTATCATTGCTGACTCGGCTGTATTGGAATGCTATAAAGTTCTAATTAAAATTCCCAGGGACGTGCGGCGGTCGTTTTCAAAGGCTTGTGTACGCGTGCCGCATTTTTTGTTTTACCGCTACAGCGTAGTTTTGCGAAATAAGCCTTGATGCAATTGGATTAACTATCATCTTTGACTAAACATGTAAACGTGAAGTAAATCGGCTTTTCTTTTGATAAAAATTATATAAAAGGTAAGATTTGGTTATTTGCTTGCACAATTATTGCGACAAGCATCGAGGTCAGAGGTCATCAAAAATAGCCAGCGAAATCCATGAAAAAAAAACAACTATCGAGGTGCTATCGAGTGATAGATAGTGATATCGAAGTTAAATACCCACGACCTAGGATTTTTCATTTGTTTATGCTACTGCAGTGCGGAACAAACAACGGTAAGTTAGTGCTTTAATATGTTGTACCTACTAGTATACTTACTTAGGTATTTATTTAGGTCTTACTTTTACCTAACCTTTGAACAACAAACTACTTTTTTATTTAATTTATTTATTCTGTTTGATTGCCTAATGAAGGTACCGCGACGTTGATTGATATGTGTCATAATTATAATATATAATACTTAGTCCAAGTTGAAACTATTTCTCTGGGCCTATATTAATTTACATTGATAGTACTTTTAGGTGCCTATACTTAGTTTATTATTTATTTTAGATGTCTGATGGCGATGGAAAAAAGAAACTTTTTGGTGCACAAAGTCGAAAAAGAAAGCTGGAGAAGGAAGTGTCTCTGAAAAAGAATACATGTTCTATTAAAAAGTTTTTTGTTCGACCCGGTCCATCCTCGGACGAACACCTGGAGACAGAGACATATGAAAACCAAGATAATTCTACAGCAGAACTCGTCCCTTCAACGTCGCCGCCGCCGCCGCCGCTGCTGTCTTTGTCGTCGGTAGTCGAAGAAGACGAAGAACCTCCTAGTGCCGAAGCGTCCCCGGAGAATATACTTCGAGAAGATGTAATGAATGATCTCGCGTTATGGCCACAGGTGTTATTCGATAAACAGAGAATATTTTTGATGGAGCGTGGGCCAGTACAGGTAAAAGTGGGTTCATATCCTTCGAGTAGTTCAAAAAGATCTTTTTCAAATGCTTATTATACTAAAAAGATGTTAAATAATGAAACCGTTTTAAGAAACTGGCTGGTTTACTCTAAGTCAACTGATTCTGTTTATTGTTTTTACTGTAAACTTTTTCATGCTGATGCGACTCCTTTTAATGGTGAAATAGGTTACAAAGATTGGCAGCATTTGTCTACTGCTATAGAACGTCATGAAAAGAGCTTAGGGCACCTATCATGTCTTAAGAAACAAATTACGTTGAAAACTGTTATTTTAAAAGAAAAGTCGGTAGATTTCTTGCACCAAAATGAAATTGATCGGGAAAAAAAACGTTGGGTTGCAGTACTCGAACGAATAATCAACATAATTCATTTTTTAGCGAGGCAATGTCTGGCTTTTCGGGGAAGATCTCAAAAAATTTACGATTCCGATAATGGTAATTTTTTAAAGCTGGTTGAATATACCTCTAATTTTGATAATGTGCTTGCGGAACACATTGCTCTTATTAAAAAATCTGAGACACGCCTAACTCATTATCTTGGCCATAACATTCAGAATGAAATAATACAATTATTAGGAGAAAGAATAAAAAAAAGCTATTGTTTTGGAATTGACACAATCCAAATATTTTTCCATTATTTTAGATTGCACTCCAGATATTGCACACGAAGAACAAATGTTGGTTGTCGTACGGTACGTTCTTTTAAATGCAAGCAACAACAAGGCTGAAGTAAAAGAACACTTTCTGGGTTTTTTTCCTATTACAGACACTACTGGCCTGGGCTTAACTCAATTTTTGTTAGATTGTTTAATCTCAAACGAAATTGACATACAAGATATGCGTGATCAAGGTTACGATAATGGTGCAAACATGAAAGGGAAAAATATAGGTCTACAAAAACGAATTTTAGATTTAAACCCGCGCGCATTTTACGTACCTTGTGCGGCACACAGCCTAAATTTGGTGGTGAATGACGCTGCTAAAAGTTCATTAGAAATTGTCAATTTCTTTTCAGTTGTGCAGGAAATTTATGTTTTTTTTTCTGCGTCAACAGCACGTTGGCAAATACTTGCTAAAGAAGTGCCAACTTTAAGTCTAAAACCACTCTCAAATACTCGATGGGAGAGCAGGGTTGAAGCAGTAAAAGCTCTACGTTTTGAACTGGGAAAAGTGTATGATGCCTTGTTTACCATATATTCCGATAGGAGCAAAGATGCCGAGTAAAGAAATATGGCAAATTCATTACTGACAAAAATTAAGTCGTTTAACTTCGTCTGCTCTCTGCTTATTTGGTTTGAAATTTTAAGCAAGATAAATATAGTTAGCAAGGCACTTCAAAAGTCAGACGTTGTATTGTCAGAAGCGGTGAAAATGATTGATAATGCAAAAATAAGTTTGTCTGAATTCCGCAATGAGTCTGCTTTTGAGGAGCTCCTTAACAGCGCGAAAACTGTAGCGGAAGAAGTCGAGGCAATAGCAGAATTTCCCACACCTGCACGCCCTCGCGCTCGTAAAAGGTTTTTTAATTATGAGGCGGAGGATGAACCGATAACAGACCCGAAAACACATTTCAAAGTAAATTTTTACTACTATTTGTTAGACACCGCAATTACTAAGTTCGACGAACGGTTCGAACTTTTGAATGAAAATAATGTAATTTTTTCATTTCTTCAAAAATTGAAACACTGGAAAGATTTGGACTCAGATACAAAAAAAACACATTGTTCTAATTTAGAAAATAAACTTAGCCATGCTGGTTCTTCAGATGTGGAAAAGTTCTAGCTCTATAACGAAATCGAATTATTACCGATGTTTATTAATGATTCCACTACGCCGTTGGATATTTGAAATTACTTGTTTACGAATAAATTAATTTCAGTGTTCCCAAATCTGTCCACAGCACTGAGGATATACCTGACACTTCCAGTCACGGTCGCACATAGCGAAAGGTCATTTTCTAAACTAAAAATTATTAAAAACTATCTTAGATCAACATTGTCGCAAAGTAGACTGACAAATTTATCTTTAATAAGTATTGAACATGAAATCAAAATTGAAGTTAGTGACATTGTTAAAGATTTCGCTAATGCAAAAGCACGAAAAGTAACTTTTTTGTAAATACATTTGTGTGTGTGTACTGTGTATATATTTGTGTGTACGAGCGTCCTGTAATGTAACTATATTAATTTTTAAATTAAATATGTTTGGAAGAACTACAAAGTTGTGATTTTTTATTCTTGATGTAACCCCTTCCATCCAAAAAAAAGTTTTTGCTTTCCGACACCATTTGCACCCGAATTTCCGTTTGAAAATTATAACTGTTAGTACTCCATTTTGACCCCGCTTCTACTAGAGGGCGCCAGAGTACTGGTTGCACACGGGCGCCACAAGGGCTAGAGACGCCTCTGGTAACAAACATCCATACGTCCATCCTCACAAACTTTCGCATTTATGATATTGAGTAGGAAGTAGGATCTATTTAAATACTACATATGGCTCAATTTGTCGAGCTGGCTGAGTTTAAGGGCTCAATTTTTAAAATCGGCTAAATATGTGCATACATACATATCTTCACGTTGTATCCCTACAGGGTAGTCAGAGAGGGCGGAGCGCCAAGCTTCGCGGTCTTTACATAGTTCTTTCGCTTCCTCAAATGTCATAATTCTCCTCAAACATAATATGTGCATAATTTGATAAAATTCTTTATAAAAAGTTTTGAGAGATTATACGAATTCTGCTTATCCATACTAACTTTGACACAACTTTTTCGACACTTTATTGAGATAAAATTTCCAAATATTCGTTTTTAACTTGTGCTTAGAGTATACGTATAAGGAATCTGTTCATACCATTTTATACCTAGGTTTGGAGTACGTTGATAAATGTATGGTATTAAAGTACGTCGATAAGCGAGTAAGTTTCTTCTTTTATATTTAGAAAAAAAAAGAAAAAAATGAATTTCGAATATTTTTAATGGTCCATTTCAAAATTTGAAAAAAGAAACAACGATTTCATTGTCCATTCGTACTATCTAACATAACCGTAACAGCTAAAATCAGGCCCAGAGACAGTCATGAATTTCAAAATTTGAGTTTTGCACTTTTGCCGCTTAAACAGAGAAATTTAAATTAAATATTTTAGGGTCCTTCTGAGATCAAATGGTCTTTAAACTACGAATTAGAAAATGTATAACACGTTACTTTGAATTAGTTCACCTTATCTCCAAATGTGTGATTCAGGAAACATAGACATAAATCATTAATATTGAGTATTAAAATGCACTTAAGAAAATGAACTGCATTTGCATTATATTACATGCATTAGAAAAAAATTTCTTTGCTTTTGAGGTTGCGGCTTCACTACAAACTTTTTTTGCGGTTGACAGTTTTATACATAAAAGAAGTCTTTACAATGAAGGTTGTTTAGCGTTTGGCACACAGATTTACTACATAGATATTGCGTTAGTATATGGCCACCTAAACAGCTACTATAGTCTTTATGGTTTTGACACCATAAGTTTGTTAAACAGGCCTCGGAATTTTTGGCGGGATTTTATGGGGAGCAGTTGGGCGTTTATTTTAATTATTTGAAAATTGTTACTAGCGGATATTGTGATGTAAAATTTGCGTAGTTTTGTGTCCCAGTGTCTTCAATTCTTGAAATAAGTGCTAATTAAGTAGCGTGACGTTGAGTGGAACTTACTAGAAAGCCTGCCTCAATATATTTGTCGCGAGAAACTCCAAGAGACATTAAAATGTCTAATGTAATAATATTAAAATGTCTAATAGAAATTATTTGAAGAATTTATCTATTTATTACTGAAGACATGGTTGTATGGGCTAAGATGCTCTTTACCTTCCCTCCTAAGGAAGAAACGTATTCATACAAACAGGCTTCTGCAGCCTAAAATTCTGCATTCTATAAACATGCCCAAAAGAGTCTCTATCTCACACATATTTACAAACATTTTTATATTAATTTTTCTCTTATAAAATTCAAAAATAATTAAAATATTAAAAGTACTACAAATGAAGATTTGTTTTGTTCATAGGTCTGTCAAATGCAACAGGTTAACAGTCATAATACACTGAGATTACCGATAAAGAAGAAATAAGTGTATTTCCATCCCTTTCTACTATGGGCATACGCTATATACTTCTTTCAGTCTAACAACTCGTTACATGTGAAGGCGATATCTATTAGTGGTAAATCTGTTGGTGGTTGACATTTTATTAATTTTTTTTTTACGTTTTTGGGAGTTTTAAGCTACAAAAGTGATAACATAGATTAATTAGTTACTACAGTAAAGTGTATTATGTACCGTACCGTATTCAAGTACCGTAAAGTATTGGGTCCTTACATATGAAATTAGCGTTTTGTCGTACTGACCACTTTGATCTGAAATATCTCCTCTTTGCCTCCTCTCGCACAATGGAAAACATGAAATATCGGTATATTTACGAGTACGAGTTCTACCGTGGCACCAGTGCTGCAGAAACAGCTCGAAGGATTAATGATGTGTACGGCGCTGGTGTCGCAAAAGAAAGCACGGTACGTTTTTGGTTTCAACGTTTTCATTCTGGAAATTTCGACCTTCAGAACCAACCCCGTGGACGGCCGGAGACCAAAGTGGAAAATGAAGAATTAAAGGCTATTGTGGAAGCGGATCCATCACAAAGCACTTCAGAGATAGCTGCAGGCTTCGGGGCAAGTGACAAAACTGTATTAATCCACTTGAAGCAAATCGGGAAAGTAAAAAAACTTGAACGATGGGTACCTCATGAATTGAGTGAATCGCACTTGCAAACACGCGTCGACTGCTGTGTTACTTTGCTCAACCGACACAATAATGAAGAGATTTTAAATCGAATCATTACTTGTAATGAAAAGTGGATACTGTACGATAATCGGAAGCGCTCGTCGCAATGGCTGAACCCTGGAGACCCAGCCAAATCCTGCCCTAAACGAAAATTGACTTAGAAAAAGTTACTTGTGAGTGTTTGTGGACTAGCGCCGGTGTCGTTCACTACAGCTTTCTAAAACCTGGCCAAACGATTACGGCAGATATCTATTGTCAGCAACTGCAAACCATGAAGGAAGAACTAGCTGCTAAACAACCGAGATTGGTCAATCTCTCTAGGCCACTGCTGCTTCACGACAACGCAAGACCACACACTGCACAACAAACAACCACTAAGTTAGATGAGCTACAATTGGAATGTCTGCGACATCCACCGTACTCCCCGGACCTTGCTCCAACAGATTACCATTTTTTCCGGAATTTGGACAACTTCTTACAAGGAAAAAAATTCAACTCCGATGCGGCAGTCCAAACCGCCTTCAAAGAGTTTATTGATTCTCGCCCCCATGGTTTTTTTAGTAAAGGGATCAATGAACTACCTATGAGATGGCAAAAGTGCATAGATTACAACGGTGCATACTTTGATTAATTAAATATATTTTACAAAAAAAAATTGACTTTAAACTCCTCCCGTACAAAACGCCAATTTCATATGTAAGGACCCAATATATTATGCGTTAAAGTTCTGTGCAAGTGTAAAGAATTGAAAAGTTTTTACCAATCCAAAAAACCAATGAATATGAGCAACTGAAGTTTTCGCGTTCTTCCAATAAGTCTTTTTTAACTCCAGTAAAGCCTACTATTACTTTACTGGAGAGTGTTAGGGATTTAGTAATAAGAAGACAGACATTTTACGTAAGAGATATACCACTTTTTTATTTGAGAATGATAGAAACGTTTCTAATAAATACAAAACGAGTTGGCAGTATATAAAAGAGAAGAAGAAGAAGAATCTGTGGTTTGGCAACTGATAACAATTGAAAACATGGAATCCTAATAGCTCAACTAAGACTTGTAGCTGCAACCGGCTACCTTTTGGAATCGTCATTAACATTATTGATCAATCCATTTAAAAATGCCATGCCTCGGCCAGCACTGCCGAGAACATGAAGCGGCTTAAGTATAAGACTCTCTCTGAGAGTTTCATATTTCTGCCCTTTGCAGCCGAAACTTTGGGTCCCTGGGGGCCCGAGGCCCATCGACTGGTTTCTGATATTTGGAAGAGACTGGTCAAGGCTTCGGGAGACCGCCGGGCTGGCAGCTTCTTCCGCCAACGAATCAGTTTGGCTATTCAAAGAGGCAGTGCTGCCAGTCTGCTGGGTACCTTAAACAATGAGAGCTTTCTAAGCGGCAACTTTGAGGAAGTCTATTATTTAAGATAATGTGTAGTTTTAAGTTTGTAAATATTAAAGTATGTATGTACTTTTTTGGTGGCACAATTAGCGGAACACAAAAAAAGCAGGATTTTAAAATCTTTTACTTGAGGAACTGGCCAGTTATGATATTTTTTTAATTTATTGTCAAATTTGAAAATAGAAAATTAGATGACATACACTTTTTTCATTCATTTGTTTTATTTTCCCGAACAATACGTTTTGTCAACTTGTTCGAGTAATAACTACGTAATTGTAATTTTTTTGAAAAATTGCACTTAATGGTTTTTTATAAATTTGTTATTCTATAGGCAATTTTGTTTATTAAAAGCTCTTTATTATGCCTGACTTAACATCACTGGAAATCATTAGGGCTGATGAAATGAGAAGAAATGGCCATACCTACAGATCGATTGCCTCAAGGCTTCGTCGACCAGTATCAACGATTCATCGCAGCATCCAGCGGTACAGATCGTCTAATTCTCTTGTGAGGAGGAGGGGTCAAGGTAGAAAAAGATGTACATCGAGGCGAGATGACAATTTTTTACAACTTGGAGTTCGTAGGAATACGCGATTAACGGCTGTACAAGCTCGAAATGAACTGGAAGACGTTCGAGGAGTACGAGTAAGTGAGCGTACAGTTCGCAGGAGATTTGAAGAAGTTGGTTTAGGGTCGTATATACCTGCCAAAGGCCCAAAACTTGAGAGACGTCACCGCGTAAACCGATTAAGCTATGCGCGAGAACATCGTCATTGGGATTTGAACGAATGGCAGCAGGTTCTCTTTACTGATGAGTGCAGAGTTCTTTTAAAACAGATCGATGGGAGACAGCGAATATGGAGACGCAAAGGAGAACGCCACATACAGTCTAATTTTGAACACACAGTGGCTTATGGTGGCGGCTCGATTATGGTTTGGGGAGGGCTATGTTTGGGAGCTCGCACGGAGTTAGTGATAGTCACAGGAGGGACCATGACAGCAGATCGATACATCAGAGACATTTTAGAAGAACATGTTGTACCATTTGCCCCATTTATTGGTGACGACTTTATTCTAATGCAAGATAATGCTCGTGCTCATAGTGCACAATCGGTACAGGCATATCTGAGCCACGTAGGTATACCGGTGATGCAGTGGCCAGCAAATTCCCCCGATATGAATCCGATAGAGCATGTCTGGGACTTGCTAAAAAGAAGGGTTAAATCCAGAATGCCACCCCCCAACAATCTGAATGAACTTGGAAACGCATTACTTGAGGAGTGGGAGCGGTTGCCTCAAGAAATCATCGATAACATAATCTGTAGCATGCCCAGACGAATGGAAACCGTAATCAGAGCAAGAGGGGGAAACACTCGTTATTAATTTTGCTTTAATTTTATTGTTAAATCATTTAATGCTTACTTTTTTTTATTTTTTGTGATGGTTCATAATCATCTAAAAATTTCACTTATTTCAAATTTCTTTATTTTTCAATAAAAAATAACGAAGACTTTTCAAAGTCGTTGTTAAAAGATGTTAATCAATTTGTTATTTTGTGTCTAATTACATTTTCGTCAAATATATGCGTTATTATCTCATAGTCTCACTTTTTTTTCTGTTCCGCTAATTGTGCCGGTGTGTATAGTTTATTGGAGTTTTTGATCTACAGATTATTTCATCTTTGCTGACAGTACTCGATGCATGTAGAACGTGGTTATTACAAAATGTAACATAGTAGCGTCAGCCGTCATTTTGTCACATTACGCCGCTATCGTCTGGCTGTTCGCGCTTTATGTCTTCCCTTTCCGTTGATACGAAAGCGTTCGTGTTACAACCCAGCATACACCTAGATAGGAGTATTCTACTCATGTATGCATGTGCAGTCAGACTATATTTTTACTTGACTGCCATATCAAAGAATCTGGCAGGCTATTCATTTTCGTTCTCTTAGTTATAATATTTTTTGTTTCCGAGGAAGGAAAAATTTCCCATGGACACTACACTGACTGAGTGTTTGATTCGAACCAAGCAAACTTAAACAAAGTGCAGCGCTATGGAAGCTCCGAGGCGTTTAACGGAAGATATCGGAGTACCACGGGAGTATTAGCGGGTAAAAGTCCATATAACTCACTTTTTGTCTTAGGGAACTGGTTAATTTTTAAAAGCTTTTACAGCTAACAACAAATGAGGATGAAATGTACTCATATATTACAATATATCATTTGGTATAGTATGTTATTAATGTAGAAAATAATTAGTACAGTGTACAATACACTGCAGTTTTCATGGTTTTCAAGCCACAAGAAGTGATTCCACCCGTAAAAATGAATAACTTTACGCGGAAAATTAAAATTAAATGCGCGATTTCATATTTCATATAAAACGAGGTTTCTAGTCGATCAAATTTTTTTTTTTCAATTTTTCAAGCATTAGATCTAATGCATGAAAAATTGAAAATAAAATCGGGCATTTAATTTTATTAGCCCGTAAAGTTATTCAGTTTCGTAAATGGAATCACCTTTTTCTGTTCGGAAACCACATACATTTCAAAGAGTACATAACATAACATAACTTCACGCTGTATCCCCAACGGGGTAGTCAGAGAGGACGGAGCGCCAGGAGTCGCGGTCCTTACAGACCTCTTTCGTTTCCTCAAATCTCATCATTCTCCTCACACATTTTCGCCTAGGTATGCGAGTGCTTTTGACATTTCCGTCTGCTAACACTCTGGCTATTTGATCTTCATAAGTCAGCCTTGTTCTTCCTTGGCTTCTTTTACCACTCACTTTCGCTCTGTATATTTTATTCGTCAGTCTTTCATCACTCATTCTTTCCATGTGCCCGAACCATCTAAGCATTCCTTTCTTCATTTTTACAATAACACTGTTGTGCAACCCTGTCATACCGCGTATCTCATCATTGCTTATCCTGTCAGCAAGCGTGACACCGCACATATTTCTGAGAGACCGCATCTCCACAGCATTTAACATACTTTCACTCGATTTTGGGCATATCCAGGCCTCACTACCGTACAAAGAGTACAATAACCTATTAACCTAAGTGATAAGTAATAGTCGGGCAAAAGTGAGTCGGATATGCAATAAATGAGGTTCCGTAATGACTTGTTTGTTTTTTTGTTGAAAAGTTTTTAGTTTGATAACGAAAAATTACAAATGTATTAAATTATACAATGGAGTGCATAAGAATGACGGTATGTCAAGATTGCACGACAGTTTTATTGTAAAAATGAAGAAAGAAATGCTTAGATGATTCAGGCACATAGAAAGAATGAGTGATGAAACACTGACTTCTTCGTCTAAATCTAAAGAGCGAAAGTGAGTGGTAGTAGAAGCCATGGAACGCCAAGGCTGACTTACGAAGATCAAGTAGCCAGAGGTGACAGAAATATCAAGAGCATCTAGGCGAAAATGCTTGAGGAAAATAAGTATGTGAAAATCGCGAAGCTTGGCGCTCCGTCCCCTCTAACTACTCCGTCAGGGATACAGCGTGAAGATATGTATGTATGTAATAGATAAGAAAGTACAGAGGTAAGTTTGTAATAAAAAAAAGATTTTATAAGTGACGACTATAATTCAACGATTTCGGATTTTTTATTTACTTGTGCTGGACCTTGTTTCTTGCTCATGATTCTAGGTTAACGGGAAATATGCTATAGATTTTGAAGAATTTGCTAAAATCAACATAATACGTGACATGGACGTTATTTTGATTGCATTAACTCCTTAGTTAATGCAATCAAAAGATAACTTGAATTTTTTATACCTCCAGGAAACCGTAGACTTTAGTAATTTAAATTAATTGCAACTTTAAACCTCTACCCGGTCCTGAGAAACATGGTCTTGACACACGGACATATGGCCAACACAGTGATCCCATAAGGGTTTAATTTTTTCTTATTCGATGTGGAATCTTTAAAATGGTTCCAAATCCTGATTATTTGTTTGTTTCTGATTTTGTATTACCCGCTCTCGCCTTTTTGCGTCTAATTTTGGCTCGATTAAAGACGACGGAATGTATTCGCTGTGTCTTACAGACAGATAATTACGATGGAACTATTAGGATTTCATGTGTTATTTTTCCTAAAGAAGCCCAAAAAGGTTATAACAAAATAGCCTGCGTAGTTAGTGATATTAAACACATTATAATAATAAAACATGTCAAGAATACTTTATTAATCATTCCCCCGAACCCTTTCAAATTGAATTAAATGTTACATGACACTGTAAATAAATACGCATTACCATTCACCAAAATAAAACAGATCTTACAATGTTACATTTCACTTTATATAAATAAAGTACAGTAGTAACACGGTTAGTGTGATTTTATAAGGGCGCCTTCAAATTAGACGCTTGAAGAAGCGCTGCTGTGGCTCCACTGCGGCGCGACACTCGTTCTTCTGCGGTGCGACAGTAATGAAACCTAATTTTAAGTGATATAATTTAAAATTTAGTAATTTTAAGCTTTAAGATCATCAATAAAATTTTCAATTTATTTTAATTCATCGTTTATCATACAAAAAATGCGTGCACCTCTTTACTAATTCGGACTGTAACTGAGTTGTCTGTGTCACGACAGTGGCGCTGCGGCAAATATTTAATTCGAAGGCACCCTTAAGGGAGTGGTTGCCCGCTCGCGGGTATTCGATTAGTGTTGTTCTTGTCAGGGCATGTCAGTGCTCGTCGGCGCTTGTCAACGATGAAACATAGAAGAGAGTTTTTAAGCTCTAACAAATAATAACCTGCTTTTCTTATAAACAGTCTTGTATAATATACTTATACCTTTAATGAATCGGTTTCCATTCACAATTAATAATCTGAGCTGACAAGCACGACGTGCGCACACTACCATTCTACCATCAAGTGAGACTTCACTTCGTTTATAAAATCACCCTTGTCACCCTTATACTGTAGTGCCTTTATTTTTTGTCATTCAAAAGGAAGAATTCGACGGTACCTACTCCCAACAGATGAAAAAAAAAATTGCATTGTGTGACTGTGGATCATTTGACAGTCCTTGAATTTGTTTTAGCTAGTATTGACTCAAGTTTTATTTAGGGAAAATCTATTTTCTATATTCGTCAGATATTACTTTAGACGTGTTGCGTCCTTCCTTCTTTCTTGAGGCTGTCTCAATAATACAACTGGAGGCAGGAATATTATATATTGGAGTATTTATTAGACGGTTATTGTATGGCGCTTGACATTTACATATCATACTTATTTCTAGTTCTTACGACTATTTGTATTGGAGATATGTATGACAAGTTCCCTTGGAGCGATGCGGATATTTAATTTGTAGATCGTGCACAAGGTCACGATTTGCTGTGTCAGAGTAATATCTGGCACATGGCCTATTGTATTGTTCATACAAGTGCATTCATATACATATGCTTTGTGACCATTATATAGCAGTTGATAAAATACATCTTTCTTTCAAATTTTATTATGTACTAGCTTTAGTCGGCGACTTCATTCGCGCGATATTCAAAGACAAAAATATCTTTATAAATTACAGCCCATGTGTTATTCTAAGTATAAGCTACATTACTGTAAAGTTCCATCAACATCCGTTCACTAGTTTTTGCGTGAAAGAGTAACGCACATCCGTACATCCATACATCTGTACATCCAATCTCACAAACTTTCGCATTTATAATATTAGTAGAATAGTGCATGTATAGTGTCAATGGTCTTCAAGCAAAATGGTTGTGACATATGGACAGATGGACAGGACAAAATTATAAGGGTTCCGTTTGTTGCTATTTTGCTAATAGCAAATTTAACCCTAATTTAACTCTAATATAATTTGAGCTCAATTTAACTTCTTTCGTCGAGATTGTCTACATTATATAGAGTGCAGTCGCTGTATCATTTTCTATTAGTATTCGTCTCGCTTTCAACGGCTGTACGTCATGTTATATTTGCTCTGAATGTGTACAGTGTCAGTTCGCTTTCCTTGTGAAAACAACGCATATGCCAATACAATAAACTTGAGACGTTTTACTGCGGGGTCCCCTATATTGTTCGTACCACTTAATAGCAACGTTTGCACAAGAGAGTTCGTGGTAGCATGAATAAGTTTGTCACATTGTTATGTGTCAGTTACATTCGTTAATTTTGTATCAATTATTGTATTCAGATTGAGATTTAAGGACGCGAAAGAAGTATGTAAGGACTGCGATGCTTGGCGCTCCGTCCTCTCTGACTACCCCGTTAGCCATACAGCGTGAAGATATGTATGTATGTATGTATAAATATCCAACCGTCATTGTGTTGAGGGTCCGTTAAGTTTTCCTACCTTATAAATATATAACGACTGGCCCGTTGGCGCAGTGGCAGATGGATCTGCTTTGCAAGCTAGGGTCCCGGGTTCGATCCTCGGTCAGGTCAATTTAGGAAACGAACTTTTCTAAATTGGCTTGGAGTCTGGGTGTTACTGGGAACTCCCCCAAAGTTCGTTGTATGGTACCTATAGTACAAGCTTACTGCTTAGTTTGTGGTCACAGAATCTGTGTAATTGTCTGGAGTATAAAAAAAAAAGAAATTTTAGTAGTTTTCTGTTTTTACTTTATTTACTTAGCGGTCCCCTAAAGCGACGACTTGGATATTTATTATTTATATAACAACTTATCATAAACCTAAATGCCCAATAGGTACATATTGTTTTTTTACTTAGAGGCTTTTTTTTGAGTCGGGGTCTGTTTAAATTTTTAATTTAAGTTTTATTTCATACATTTTAAACACGCTAAGATCGACGCTCTATCACCACATTCACAGAAATACTTTTCGGACGACACACGAAGTTCAGACTGATCACCATCTAACTATCTATAACCCATTTATTGAGACCATTCCGCTGAGCCCACACACGATACCTCTGCTGTAAGTTCGTGAGGAGTTGGGTATCCCGCTGATTCCAGATGAAGCTGCAACATCAGGTCAAGGTTACCATATTATTGTAATATCATTGAAGTCATAGTATACTAAATTTTAAATTGATCAGACCAGTAGAAATAGTTCACATCCCTTGAAAAAAGGAGAAAGAAGCCGAAGAAAGAAGCTTAAGATCTTCAAATGGCTGAACAGATTTTTTCGAATCACAGCTAAGAACACTCCCGATCAAGTCAAAGTCATAGTAAAATCAATTTATTCAAGTATACCCAATTACAAGGTATTTTTGAATGTCAAATCTACATTAGTTCGGTTCAAAGAGAAGAGAAAAGAAAACCTGGACACTGAGAAGAACCGACAAGAAACTCAGCTTTCAAACAAAAATAACTAAATTAAAATCGGTTCACCAGTTTAAGGGCTACGATGCCACAGACAGACATAGGTACAAAGATACACACGTTTAACTCATAACACCCCTCTTTTTAAATTACTTTGACATTGATGTACTTGCCGTTCTACGTCTTTGAAAATATAATGTTACAGTTTCATAGCTTTTTTTTTTAATATTTGTATCTAATAAGTATTAAATAGTTCATAGGTAAAAAGAATTTATTTTGTCAGTGTGTTTTAAAAATAGGATATTATATAATTTACATGTACTTTTAGAATCACTGGTTCCCAAACTTATTTTGTCTACTGAGTCGAGAGCTCATGCAGTCCTCGTCTAAGATGCCTCCTAGCTAAATGAAATTACAAATCACCCCCCAGGCCTCTACGCAACGCCCCCATTTTTTTTCTGGGTCTCTTACCGCCCCTCTTTAGGCCTGCAGCGCCCACAAGGGGGCGTTATCGCCCACTTTGGGAATGGCTGTTTTAGATGTATCTATATTGTGGAGACAAATAATCTGGTGAAAAGGTCTTTATTTTTCAATGTAAGTTTGTTCAGCTGTATGTTATTTTTACTCAAATGTATAAATATATTTATAACCAAGTCGCATGAATGAGTCTGTCATGTTTGTTATTATTTCTTTGTTGTGTTTAGTACATTATTTCATCATATAGGAAACATCAATATTTTTCTTTAAATAGATTAGGTTTGAATATTATTGTTATTATTTTTAATCTATTCACTATTATTTCACTTTTTCGATTTAAATTTTTTTAATTTTCCAGTTTTTTAATACATTTCTGCTAAAATGGCCATCCACAATGCGGTGTTGGTGCCAACTTTGTTGTACGGTAGTGAGGCCTGGATATGCCCGAAATCGAGTGAAAGGATGATAAATGCTGTGGAGATGCGGTCTCTCAGAAATATGTGCGGTGTCATGCTTGCGGACAGGATAAGCAATGATGAGATACGCAGTATGACAGGGTTGCACAACAGTGTTATTGTAAAAATGAAGAAAGGAATGCTTAGATGGTTCGGGCACTTGGAAAGAATGAGTGATGAAAGACTGACGAAGAAAATCTACAGAGCGAAAGTGAGTGGTAAAAGAAGCCAAGGAAGACCAAGGCTGACTTATGAAGATCAAATAGCTAGAGTGTTAGCAGACGGAAATGTCAAAAGCACTCGCATACCTAGGCGAAAATGTGTGAAGAGAATGATGAGTTTTGAGGAAGCGAAAGAGGTGTGTAAGGACCGCGACTCCTGGCGCTCCGTCCTCTTTGACTACCCCGTTGGGGATACAGCGTGAAGATATGTTATGTTGTGTTTAATACATTTAAATTTTCTTCATTAAATGTCTGAAGTTATGGTGAAAACTGCATTGAAACCCACTTAGAATTCTTAGCAGTACGCAACAATACGCGGTAAAGCAATACGCAGCCAAACGCAGATTATGAGTTTGTTTTGATATTTAGAGATGACGTTACCATGGAAATTACAGGAAAGTGTGAATGAACGTCACTCATATATAGACGAAGAGTAGGCGCGTAAGGTTTTTCTGCCAGCTGTCGAGGTCTCCGCATTGCAATGCCCAAATGAGTTCGTGTTTTCGGCCCTTGTTACGTATCGTGATTACCTTTAATTCGAAGATTTAAGCATTTAATACGTGGTTTATAATCACTTTTTAAGGAAGTATTTTTAAGTTTATTTGTTTGTAATAATATTTTGTTAAGTCCATATTTGATTTTTCGTTCACGTTGTTATTAATTTTTACGACACCAGCGGGTTATTCAAAGCGTCGGAAACTCAACTTTCCCTATCCGAGAGGAAACTTTTCGATGATTTTGTCTATACGCGATTCACAAATCCGAAATCGTATTACATTTATATTATGTATATATCAATAGTCGTATTCACAAATCCAAGCCGTCGGATTGAATTTGTGCTTTTCGACGGAAAGATTTCGACGTTTGTGAATAACCCCCCTGTAACGGTTTTCTGATATGTGGATCGGAAACGCACAATACCTTCATCTTGGTTTTACAAAAATAAACCAACATAAAAAAAACACTATAAAGTTCAAAATATCTATCCTATATTAATCAAAACTAAAGTACAAAAATAATAAAACTCCATAAATACGAAAAAAATACCTAAAAACTAATAGGCTTTCTAATGTTGCACGTTGATGGCATCGACTTTAATAACTCGAGTTTAATTATATACATAGGTATTTGTATCGTATTTAAAGAGTTTTTTTATTTTCGTACTTGAGTTTTTGTACTTTTTACTCGTATTTTGTACTTTTTAGTGTTTTTTTTGATGTCGGTTTATTTTTTCTTAAATTTTTTTTATTTCTCCTTTCTGAATGACCTTGACCTAAATAGATATCTATTTAGGTCTACAATTAACTTCTTTTCTAATTAGGAAGCGCAATGATATACAAGAGAATCTTAAATATAAATAAAGCTCATAAGCTGTTAGCGTTATTTAGTGTACCTTCGAAATTCAAGCTCCAATATCAATGAAATTTAAATGGGACTACTTATAGCCTTTCAAAAAAAGCAAAAAATTTTCAAATCGGTTTATAATATAATAATAAATATAATTCCTGTCGCTCATGACACGAATTACACTGATAGTGCTAAATGAAATAATTATTTGCAAAATACTCGTAAATATTATATGTTTTGGCTATTAGTAATAAAAAAAAATAAAAATATGTCATTTTCAGCTGTGTAGTTGTACTGTGACTCTTCCCTAGTCAGGTAAAATTAGTAAAATTCCAGAAAGTCGGTCAACAAAGTCGGACACATTCCATCCATTTTAATTCTTGATCCGAGAGTCTAACTTTAGTCTTTGTGGAGTAGTTGTCAAATACGCCAAATGGTCGTATACAGCGATAGTTTAATTCTAACTACTACATGAGTTGAAGTAGTCTAGTGCAATCAAAATTAGTACCTATATCTTTAAGCTGTACCCGTAAGAGGTCGTTATTTATTTATAGTCAAAATCAATAGTTAAATTAGTGATAATTTTGTTGAGCGCAGTATGTGCGCTTTTAATATCATCTTCGAAACCACTGAAAATAAAATTTTTAAGACATAAAATTTTATGTCGTAACATTTTTGATCGACACGTAATGGGTAATAGCAACTGGCTTGGATCGCTACTTGCCAACAAGATTCTCAAAGTTTGTTCATTAAGCCCGCGCTCTGACTGACCTGTGCTCAAATGTGAAAAGTTTAATTGTTTAAGTGTTCTTAGTTGAGGAAAATATGCTAGAAAATGGGAGGCATTTTTATGAAATTATACAGTGAAAATGTAAAAGTGGGCGACAGTGGTTATTACCTCATCGTAGAGAAAAATCGCTGCTATATTTAACGGAAATATTTTCACGTTTCAGCGCGTATTTTCTACACAAACGTAATTACACATACACTTATCTTCACGCTTCATCAGTAACGAGGTAAGAAGAAAGAGTCGGAGCGCCAAACATGGTGTCAACAAACTTGTTTGTTTTCTAACCTCACATACCGTCGTTATCTTACCGCCTTCTCTAGATAACTCTTGATAAATGTCATCATTCTCCTCACACGTTTTTGCCCAAAATTAACTAATACTTTCTTCATTGATTTTCATAAGTCAGTTAGCTTTGGTTTTTCTAGTGTTTTACTTTTTTTTGTATGGCAGAGATTTATCAAAAGATTCAATGAAAACATTTGAACTATTGTGGAGTCAGAATGGTAATTTGTAATCCTCCAGTTAATTATGTGATAGCTACCTATAGTACAAGTCTACTACGTAACTTGGGGTCATTTAATTGTTATATATTTTTTGTAATATAGCGGTCCGTATCGTCTTCGCTTGGGTTGAATACATAGTATATAACCTATGTCCGTCTGGAATAAAATATCTTTTAATTGGTGAAAGAATATTTCATTTGAAATATTCTTTAATAAATTTAATAAATTTTCATTCGAAATATTCTTTAATTAATTTATTCTTTAATAAATTTAATTCTATATATTCTTTCTTGAAATTCCTATTTAGGTGCAGTGGTTCCGGAGATTATCCTTCACATATACACAGACTCACAAAATTCGCATTCTCTCTTTATTACATTTAACCGCGATGTTTAACGTTCCATCTTCTCTTTCCTACATACGTTAAGGATATATCATTAAGATATATAAATCTACATTACATTACAATATTAAATGAAAATACTAAAAAATAATATAATTAGTAATATATAATTATAATTATAATTCATTTACAACTTTTAGATTCTTGTAGTACCGAAAAAGATCGGTCTCGCCTCCTGGCTGTTTCTGAGAAGGAGTCAGGACACTGGTTGAAGGTAATACCTTCAAAAAACTTAGGAACCTTGATTGACAATACCACACTTTCTCTCATAGTATCCCTTCGTCTCGGGGCCAGGACTAACCTTCTTCACCGTTGCCGCTGTGGTGAATTGGTCGATATACTAGGTCACCAGGGTTTATCCTGTTTACGTAGTGCGGGCCGCATGTCACGACATGCTGCCTTGAATGACGTCATTCGGCGGGTTCTTGTCGCCACTGGCGTTCCTGCAGACTTAGAGCCTGTAGTTGGAAACTTGGAAAATCGCTGGTGTGGGATGCCACTTGTGGCGATACACTTGCTGTTTCCCATGTGCCGGCGACTTCCAAGTCAGCAGGTGCCGCGGGTAGCACAGCCGAGAACTTGAAGCGGCGTAAGTATGCGACTCTCTCTGAGAGTTTCATATTTACGCCCTTTGCAGTCGAAACCTTGGGTCCCTGGGGCCCCGAAGCCCATCGACTGGTTTCTGATATTTGTAAGAGACTGGTCGAGGCTTCGGAAGACCGGGCTGGCAGCTTCTTCCGCCAACGAATCAGTTTGACTTTTCAAAGAGGTAATGCTGCCAGTCTGCTGGGTATCTTAAGCATTGACAGCTTTCTAAGCGGCAACTTTGAGGAAGTCTATTTATTATTTAAGATAATGTGCAGTTTTAAGTTTGTAAATATTAACGTATGTATGTACTTTTTTGTTATTAATAAATGTTGATTTACTGTGAAATGTAATTCAGTACCTAAAAGTATATTTTTTCTAGTAAAAAAACCTCTAGTAGATGTTTTTTTACTAGTGAAAATTCACAGCGGTCGCGTTGCGCGATAGAACACGAATGGTAGTTGCAATCGTAATATATTCAGTCCTACGGTTAGCTACAGCGAGGGAGCACGCACCCCCGTCTGTGTCTCCGCGCGAATTTCTATATACATTACTTTATTTAATTAAAATCGTAATCTAAATGTATAAACTAATTAGTAGAGACAGCTAAGGTGTTAAGTGTAGCGTTTTTTTTAAACTTCGAGTACTTTAAAGTTTTTGAAGTGAGGGATAAGTCTTTCGTGTTTATTTTAAAATTAGTTGTTGTGTTACGTGTTAAGGATTTCATTCTTAATTAAGTGAATGTTTAGTGAATTAGTTATTGGTAATAGTGATTATTTTATTGTGAAGATGATTTGTGGAGTATTAATCTTATTATTTGTGGTCGACTAAATTAAGGTAAGGTATTCCTGAAAAATGTGATATTTATATTTGCCTTATTTTAATACATTTACATAAAAACAATAACATCAATTTTACGCACAAATAAAAGCAGAATTCTGAATAACTTAACACGAAATTATTCGCCAATATTTTAATTAAAATAAAACGCGAACCGGGGAATTAAATTGTTATAAGAAAAAATTACAAATGATAATTAATTTCAGACGTCATTATATTTTTTTTAAATTAACGTATTTTAACGAAGGGATAAAATTGTATTGTAGAGAATTATATTTTTGTAGTTATAAATAAAATTTTTAGTTGTTTTAACAATTTAAGAGTATTTTAAAGTACATCCCTCAGTGTTGGTTTTAAGTGTAGGTTATTTCTAGAAGTTGAAATTAAAGATATTTTTATTCACGAAAAATCTATTACCTACAGGGAATTTTAATGAAATTATGTCCTTATAGTTGGAAAGGAGATTTGTTACAAGTTTGGCAACGTTGTTTGTGTGTTTGTCTATGATATCGTATCTCTAGGACGTTTAAATTAATTTACATGCTATTTTTTTCGAAACCTGCAGTTTTAAAGAATGATTTTAGCTAATCAGTTAGGTGTAGCCATTCAGGACATTCAGCTCTCGATCCTAATCAATAACTGTGACATAATTTTGAATTTAAGCCTTTAAAAAGTTTTTAATGCTTAAATAACTTTTTTGTTTTTAAAATTTTTAAATTTTCGCTATATAATAACTTCACGCCATTTAAAATGTAGAGAGGACAGAGCAACAAACCAGAACAATATTTGATGTATTTCTTTTTAGTAATTAGGCTTACAGAAATAGAACATTAGGTCTATATAACAAGCATAAGTCTTTAAATAATGCAAGACAAATTCACAATCCGAGTTTGTCTGTGCATGAGCTTATATTATTCAAACTTCTAGATGGATTTGAAAGCGGTTTTCATCATGATTTAGAACATTTAACAAGAAAGATTTAAAAGTATGCTATTTTGTAATTAAGTTACCGTGTAGTCTGAATGGGTCGCTAGCAACGAATTCGGAAATGTTCCTAGTTAGAAAAAAAATATTAAATTATTTCTAGGGATACCGGCGATACATTATTTCTATAAAAAAGTGAAAGTGAGTTTTAAAATAATGGGTTCAGTGCTTTTGGCTACGAGGGGTGGAAATGATCGAGACTTCTTAATCCCCAACAGTAAGGAGGTTTCAAAGTCAAAATCAAATCAATTTATTCAAGTAAACTCAGTTGTAAGGTGCTTTTGAACGTCAAATCTACTTTATTTTAACTATTTATGTAGGTACACGAAATACTTCGATCACAAATATATAACTGTGATCAAAGACGAAATACAAATAAAATAAGAAAACAAGACAAGAAAATATTGCACAGAGGCGCAGCTTATTTCTAGAGGAAATCTCCTCCAGCAGACCTGCGATGGGAGACTCAAAAAAACAACATCTGAACAACAAAAAACTCAGTCATTTTTTCAACATCATTTTACAATAGGTTCATTAAAACGCAACATTCAGAAAGTCAGCCAATGCATGTGCAGAGAAGATTATTTCCGGACTACCGTTTCGTCTTCAACGAAATCGTTTACTTTACGTTACGATTGTCTAATCAATGTACGTTTAATAACAAGTCTAAATCTATATTCTGTTAATTGAGTAACTTCCTGAGGAACTTTATTATAAAAACGAATGCAGTTACCCAAAAATAAAACATTCGACTTATGCAATTTAAATTTTAGAATAAGTCATTTAGGTTCCTCCTCAAGTTTCCCCAACATAATATTGCTAAAAATAATATAGAATCTTCAAAGTGACTATTTATAATAAATAAATAAAAATAAATAAAATAAAATAAAACTTGTTTATTTCAGATAACATCGAAATCCATAGAAATGTTAGTAATAACTTAACCTATATTAGTAAAATCTAGCAACGACGACGATCACAGAAGTGTATTACTTTCTCTGATCGTCCTCCGCACCATGCACTTCCATAGTGGCGATATGTGCTTCTAAAGTGATAAATAATGCCCCCCTATAAGTTTTCGTGTAGGCTTTCATGTAGGTTGGAAAATTCTGAAATAGTGTGTAGTTGAACTTAAACATCACTTTCAACGAAAGTTAGGTTGAAGAAGATATGCTGTGTAACCTTTGAAATATGAGCTGTTTTCGTTTTTTTATATTTTTATATACTCGTCCCCTGACTAGTGCGTCAAGGCCCTTGTTGGCCACATGTATATATATACAATTACATATAGTATCCTATTGTAGCAATAGGATATTTTATTCTATTTCCTACCTTATTATTAACTTATCTCGCTATCCTAGTTTACAAATTATCTTATCTCTACTTACATTTATTTAAAGACATTTTATTGCTATATATGTGCTCGTTCATCTAGTGCTATTTCTTTTAATTACTTTACACGTTATTCCTCTACAATATTTAATAAACTTACTTCTACTGAAATAATTTTTACAATGTTACTTATATTTTCCATCTTAATTTCTACACCTGTTTCTATTTCTACGTCTAATGTGTCTTTACCAAATATCGGACATTCTGTTATTACATGTAGGACTCCTTCTGTTAGGTCATCACATGGGCACGTCGGGTTCTCCTTGCGCCGAAAGCGGTGCAAGTACTCTGAGAACCCTCCGTGTCCCGTGAAGACCTGTGTCATCACGAAATCCATCTCCATCATTCGGATCAATGGAAACGCCTCCGCCACACTGGGAAAGAAAATCTTAGTCACTCTCGCTACATCACCTTTCATGTACCCTTCGTTCCATCTTTCGATGCTGTTCAGCCTTATAATTTCCTTAACATACGATACCGGGCATCTTTCATAGTCCGGCTTGGTCTTCTTTTTGAAAGCTGATATTGCTAATCCATCCACTCTTTCATTCCCCTTCACCCCCGCATGAGCCTTAACCCAGTATAGCCTAAGTTTCCCACTAGTTTTTAGAACTTTCGCTATATTTTCTCTGGTTTTGGCTACGAGGGGGTGAAGAGAAATACCTCCCACAATTGCTTCCAAAGCCGAACGTGAGTCGCTGAATATCCTGCAGCTGGGCTCCCCACTGTATAGTGTCATCTCCGTTGCTTCGGGTAGTGCCAGAAGTTCTACTTGAAAGACGGTGCAGCAGCTCCCTAGTCGGAGTTTTCGGGTTCTGGTCTCCATGCCGTCCTTCGAAACGGATATTGCCGCGCCTACCTTTTCCTCAATTCGGCTGCCATCCGTATAGATAGACAAATCGTACTCCTCCTGGATATCCGCTCCATTCTCTCCCAGACACTCGAACTTCAGTGCCGCCCTCAGCGCCGGGTGAGGCACAGTAAGTATACTGGATGGCACCTCCATCTCCCGGTCTCCCAGTACTGCCCGAGAATACCCCTTTCTGGTCTCATACAACAGGGCCGCTTCGCAAACCTTCAAGTCCAGTGGAAGAGTCCTGGACAGCCGACATCGACAGAGTTCAGAGAGACCGTCCGATATGCCTTAACAATTTACTGTACGAAGCCCCTCTGCGCCACATTTCCACCGTCTCTTCATGCATACCTTTCTCGTTGCATCCGCCCATACGCTTGCTGCATACATGATGATCGGTTCGACCACCGCCACGTAAATGGTCCTTACTGTCCCTGGTTCCAGCCCCCAGTGAGCTTTTACGGCTCTTGACAATTGTTTATGTAAAACTATGGCCTTGCGGCACACATTTGCGACATGGGTTTTAAAAGTTAATTTGTCGTCAATTGTGAGGCCCAAGTTAATTTCACGGGACAGCGCAATGTCCCCCCCCCCAATGATCAGCGCCAGTTGGTCAAACTTCTGCTTGTCAGTAATAATCATAGCCTTTGTCTCCTTACAATAGAGAGTTCAACAACACATGACACAATGTCGGGCCCCCTATAGTATATATATGCTATTTTCGGTTACACCCTCAGCAATCGCACAATCAAACTTTGTTTTTACCCGATTGTGAAGACGGGTTATGTTTTTCGAGTACATGTATGTCGGTATTTATGTATGTCCATTTCTTTAGCACGCTTTATAGGCTAAACTGCTTGATGGATTTTAACATATTATGAGGTGTCTTAATTGTGGGAGTGACATAGGGTAAAAACTTTGCATACATGCATGTATCTTCAAGCTGTATCCTTAACGGGGTAGTCAGAGAGGACGGAGCGCCAAGCGTCGCAGTCCTTACAGATTTCTTTAACTTCCTCAAATCTCATCATTCTCCTCACACATTTTCGTCTAGATAATCGAGTGCTTTTGACATTTCCGTCGGATAACATTCTGGCTATTTGATCTTCATAAGTCAGCCTTGGTCTTCCTTGGCTGCTTTTACCACTCATGTGCCCGAACCATCTTCATTTTTCATACCACTGTCGTGCAACTCTGTCATACTGCGTATCTCTTCATTGCTTATCCTGTCCGGAAGGGTGATTACTCTCTACACATAAACAAACTTACAAAATTAGCTCTGTCTCTTTCTAATATTAGTATAGAATCTATAGATATAACTCACATAATTACTTACTACTTTTTACTTAGCCTGTACGCTGTAGCCGTATAACGAAAGCGAGCCATTTCGACCTTATTAGAAAAAATCTATACGAGCTTTCGTGAATTCGTGACAACAACGCGACTCCACGCTAGCTAATTAACATGCGATGTGAAAGGCATGCAGATATAATTGGGTACCTTATGTAATAAAAGAAATATTTTGGAGGTCACGATAAAAGCACGCAGTTATAAACGCAATGTCGCAGTCTGACCGTAGAATTAGGCAGATATTGATGTGCCTAGGCATTTCATAGAACTCCGTCATTACACGAAATGACGTATCTAGCCATCATAGTATCATGAAGTGCGTAATGAAAACTGATGGATCGAGAGCGGTATGTTTATCGATATTCCTAGATAAATGCTTCGTCGCATTGTGGTCTCTCTTTAAGGGTTGATCAACTCAATAGTTGATCAACCCTTAAACAACTAACCCTTGATCAACCCGCCGCATGAGATGTTTTACATCAATATGTGAAAGATCTTATGCGACGGCTCAGACGAGCTGATGGCATGGCGAGGTGGCGATACGCACTTGTACTGAGCTCATATAGCTATAGCCAGTGGCGTGCATCCCTTACAGGCACAGGGACACTGCCTACCTTGACAATTTAAATGAAAGTTACTTCGATATCTACCATTTAAAGAATTAAATAAAAGTTTAAAAATAGCGCCATCTACCATCCTCGTTCTTCCCTTTCTCATCTATTTATAATCGTATTTCGCATTTTTACATTACAGTGTTGTGTTTTTAGCAATAATGCCATCCATCGATAAGAAATACACGCCATGTAACTTATCCGCGAAGGTATACGACGTCGGTCCAGTGCCTACAATTCACGCACACATGGTTACAATTCACCTATTATTACACGATTATTTTGACTGCCTACCCTGTTGAAAAATCCTGTGCACGCCACTGCCTATAGCGTATGCAGTGTTGTTATTCACTTCGGAACACGTTTCCTGCGCTTTTTAAATAAAGAGTAATATTTTTTTTAATATTTTGTTTTTGATTATGTCATATTTATTTCTTTTAATGAACCATTCTTTCATGCTTATTTTCTATATGGAACAGTTTCGATGTTTCACATCTGCCAGGCGTCCCGCGACGGCTCATTTTTTTCTTATGTTATCCAATTAGTTTGGTAAAATATTTCTACTTATTTATTTATTTTTAATAACTGAAAAGGATAAACAATAATTTATATAATATCCATAAATTGCGTGTCGAGCAACGTACTTAACAGGAATTTGTATGAAATTGCAAAAATTCTCAAAAAACAGTTAATTTGTCCCTTGGACAACCGCTAATATAGAAAAAAAGTATTTAAATATAGGTAAAAGTTAATGATGTGATAGATATTAGCTTTATGATAAAGACATATTTGTGTATGAAATGAATTCCTACATAATGTTACAATGTTTATTTAAATCAGTACATAGATATGCTAACGTTCATACTTACAAATTTAAAATTTTTCTAATTGCACGAAAGAAGGTTGTTTGAAAACGATTTGAATGTTGTGTAAAGAAATTGAATAAAGTATGTATGTATAATTCATGAAAAAAGCGCATTTGAGTGAAACTGTGAGCGGTTCTTGCAAAAGATTTTATGCAAAATCACATAACTGCACTTTTTTTTTCAATTTAACTTTATTAATAACAAAAAAGTACATACATACGTTAATATTTACAAACTTAAAACTTTATTATACTATACACACATTATCTTAAATAATAAACATCCTCAAAGTTGCCGCTTAGAAAGCTGTCATTGCTTAAGGTGCCCAGCAGACTGGCAGCATTACCTCTTTGAATAGCCAAACTGATAACTGCACTTAATTTTTATTGATGAATTCGAATCGGATCGTCTAACCATTTGCATTTAATAATAATACTCCAAATAATTACACAAATTGTGTGACCCCAAACTGAGCACTAGGCTTTTACTATGGGTACCACGCAACGAACTGGGGGAGCATCCGGTAACGTCCTGATTCCAAGCCAATTTAAAATGTCAGTTTCCTAAACTGACCTGACCGGGGATCGAACTCAGGACCCCGGCTTCAAATGCTTTGCCACCACACCAATGGACTAGTCATGAAAATACGTATAGTAGCTATTACACTGGTAATTTCAAGAAATGGTGATATTTCGTGAAATGCCCAGGACACATCATGATCTACCCAATTCTGCGAACGTACAACGACACCAACAATAATTCAAAAGTGTGTAGTTTTCAACTTTTCAGTAAGGAATAGAACAAAATTGGGCCCTAAGTTCGTACTCGTAATTTCCATGGACTGAAAGTGAATATTCATTTGATAGAGTATTTGACTAAATAGTTGAAAGGAACGGTTTAAGTACTAGATCAATACCGAAGTGTCTAGTCGTCCGCTAAACGGACGACTAAAAGTAAATTAATCGTCCGATAATTGGACGACTCGTGCAGACCAATACATACGTGATCTTCATAAGTTGAGTTTTCACTTTGAGAATTTTATTAGTTTTGAGGCCTTAAACATAAAGTTGAAAAATAATTTTTTCTGTGGTCATTATGTTGTCAAATGAATGCTTTTTATGTAACTAGTTCTAAATAATACCTATAACACGTTGTGTTATTTTGTATTGTGTTACTTTGTATTGTGTTACTTTATTAACGTTTAAAAATTATTTCCAAAATCATACTTTGTAGTTTACATCTTAAGAAAATTAACAGTATTACATTATTTAAAATAATTGTATGAAGAAAAAGCATTATGACAAATTTTGGTTGACAACAAAAAGTTATAAATCTATAAGTTTTATTATAAGTTCATTCAAATTAGTGATATAGGTCGCCGATATAAGTCAACATAAATATTATTTTGTCTGAAATTTGTTATTTTAAAATGAATCGTTGTTCCTCATAAAAGAATAGTCAATACATCGCCACTTCAAAGTTACAAATTGCTCTCCCGTAAAATTACTCCTGCAAAATTGCTTTTTTTCGAGTTATGTCGTCGTTGCCGCAAATGAACGAATATCGAGAAACAGGAGCTTAAATAAGTGATATCTATGTTGAGACTGATCAGCGGTAACTTCTATGTAATATTACCAGTACACAATATGACAAATGGATCTAAATTGTCCAAAACTAGTTTAACAGAAGAAACCTAAGATATCCTAAGTGCCTGAATAAAAGGATTATTCTGATAGGATAAATTATGTAATTCAAATACCTTTATTATATTTTATAGAATTAAACTGTAAGTAATAGTGTCAAACCCTATCGTGCGTCCTACAGTAAAATATATAATTCCTATTAATTAATCTTAAAATTTAATTTATTTATTTATAATTTCAATCCTTTTATTATTTTCTTTGTATATTTTGAAAGATTCTGATCACTTTATTTTATTGAAAATTTACGTTTGTGTTCATAGAAGCAGTTACTAAACAAAGAATAGATTTGTTGCTCTAAAACACACATTCCCAAAGTGGGCGATAACGCCCCCCTGTGGGCGCTGCAGGCCTAAAGGGGTGCGGTAAGAGACCCAGAAAAAAATGGGGGCGTTGTGTAGAGGCCTGGGGGTGATTTGTAATTTCATTTAGCTAGGAGGCATCTTAGACAACGACTGCATGAGCTCTCGACTCAGTAGACAAAATAAGTTTGGGAACCTAGACTCTAAAATAACAGTACTCAGTATTATCCGGACCACACAGTATTATGAAGATCAAATGGCCAGTGTTAGCAGACGGAAATGTCAAACGCACTCACATACGTAGACAAAAATGTGTGAGGAGAATGATGAGATTTGAGGAAGCGAAAGAGGTATCTAAGGACCGCGAGGCTTGGCGCTCCGTCCACTCTGACTACCCCGTTAGGGATACAGCGTGAAGATATGTGTGTATGTATCTGGACCACCACCCCGTTTAAAAAAAAGTCTCTGAAAATTCGTCAAACCATATTTGATTGCATGAATTGCGTCGTTGCTTATCAACTTGCGAAGATTTGTCACAGACAAAACTAAATCGAATCAGACCTAAATATAATGCTAATTAAAACGTTTAATGTTTATTTAAGTGACAACAATGAGATAAAATTTGAGATAACTAGACGAAATATTTGCTACTGAAACATTTTAATGCCCCTATTTGGCTCTGAACTTGCTACGCCCCCAAGTAAGACTCCGACGCCTAGAGGGGGCGGTACTGCTGCCGTTAGGAATCTATGCTCTAAAAAATACTTTCTATTTCACGTAATATGGTGTTGAGGTGACTTTTTAGCAGTACAGTGCATAACAAAAACTTACGAGCCATGGATTGAAACTTCTACCCGGGCGACGCCGGCCCGGCACGCTTATTATCTAACTTGCAGTCAGCATGCGCTAGCCAAATATTGCGCGATATCTGCTGTCACAACGAGAATTTGTATAATTTAATTCGTATAGTGGCGCTGTATCTACCGCGAAAAGTGCATTTTACGGTCATGGCGCAATAGATACGCGATCGTCGTACATGATATCAATTTTTTATTACACTTAGTCGCCACGTGCGCCGGTCGCACGATGATAACCCCGCGGGTTGGTGATTCTTTACGACATAACGCGTCTAAAACACTCTGTTAACAAATTTTACGAATCCAATTTCCATAACGCGATTGCTATTATGGGGCTTTCCACACTAGGTGTTAAATTTCGGAAGTAGCGCCCCTAATTTAAACAGAGCAGTTTTCTAGCTAACTAGTAATATTCCTTGTAATGGCTACTTTGCGTGTTAGTAGCGCTTAGATTTGTACTTCATATTCGTAGTTCTCGTATAGTGTGATTAGTTCTATTGTTTGGGATAAAGTTTTATACTCTTTGTTTGTTTGTGAACATGTATGTTTTAATGTTTCGCTAACTTCTGCTACAATGTGACCTCGACCATATCGACTTCGATGGCGCAGTAGTTTAGACGTTGCATACAAGCGCGGAAGGTTCCAGGTTCGATTCTCGGTCTGGTCAATTTTAGGAAAGAAGTTTTCTAGATTGTGTCGAGTCTGGATGTACTGAGGGACGCCCCCAATAGTCGTCGTTTGGTTCTCATAGCCCGTGGAATGCCCTAGTTTGAGATCAGCTGATTGGTGTGTATTGTCTAGCGCATTTATTTATTTACTAGTTACGCCTTGCGGTTTGGGTGCGGTTGCGGTTGCGGTTTTTCTGGTGTAATAAGTAGCACAGATTATTATCTGAAAAGTCTTCTATCTGCCAATGAAAGCCCCGTCAAAATTGGTTCAGCTGTTTCTGAGATCAGCGTGGACAAACAAACAGACAGATAGGCAAGAAGATAGACAGACAAAAATTTTAAACTAACATATTTAGGTTTTGGTTACGTGCTTTTATTTCTAAATCCACTTCAACTTTATTTATATGTATAGATTATTTATTTATTTATAATATAGATATTATAGCATAAACTTATTTATTGTTTAAGTTACAATGATCAAGGTCTTTTCATTGGACTTAGACCTTTTCTCTACACCTGTGTCGTTCTTGATCGATTCGGTCATTGTAATACGTCCATGATCATTTGTTTGCAATGTGGTTTGCAATCATTTCAAAATATTGACATTTTACAATTTAACGATCCTGTTATTCATCGATTCAATCACTTGACAGGCTGAATTTTTGTACTACTCGATATGGAGTTAATTACGCTGCGTATATACCATAACCAATTAGTACGCGGTAAAGAAAGGTATACTAACTTTATGGAACACAAGCTTTTGCCCTCGACTTCGTTCGCGTATATATTATAGTCTATGTCTTATTCTGATGTAGAAGATATATTATTGTAAAGTATCATCAAAATATGATCAGTAGTTTTTGCGTGAAAGAGTAAGAAACATACATACATACATCCATCCTCACAAATTTTCACATTTATAATATTAGTAGTATACTATGTCTACATATTATACCATTCCCACCCGGATGCCACAAAAAGGGAATGGATAAAGTAAATTTTGAAATTTATTGGAAATCTTTTTAAATAAAATTCTATTTTAAGAAGAAAATTGTAATATAATTTGAAACAAATAAACCAGAATAAATTTTGTAAATAAAATAGAAACAGAAAGATATCAAAGTGGTTGTGATGGTGTGGTGTAGTTTACAAAAATCAGATATAAATACCTTTCACCTTATAATTTACACATTATGATAAAAAAAACACATACCACTGGCTTAAATTAGGTTGTATTGTCCCATACTCCACTCTTGAATGTTATCTCCAAAATTATAAGTCGACTGTAAAATTCTGCAATCAGCATCGTCATTGTAAATATAACTTCTATAAACTTGTATGAAACTGGTGCGTCACCATGTTTAATGTGCTCTTTATCCGATTGAAACCATTGCTCCTTGGGAGTTTGGGCGATATCAGTTTTCTGGTTCGAGCCTCTTTCTTTTTCACTTTGCCAACATCTTTAATATTCTTAACAGATTTTACTTTTACAAAGAAATCAAATATCTTCTTTTTTTGAGGAGAAAAATAATCTCCTTTTTACTCCATCACAACCATTATTGTTCTGCCAAAAAAAACCACCTCGCTCTCTTTTTTTTCTCATTTTTCAAATCCTGTTCTATTCTTCCAAAAAAAACATATTTAAATTTTTAACTTGCCAGTTCTATAATTATTTTCTCTGACAACCTCTAAGCTCTTAAAAAGAAGGTACAATAGCGAAAAAATGTTACAATATGCAGCATATCCTGTGTAATGTAAAAGGTATAATTTACCCAAATTTCAATCATAATATATCTTATAAATGAAATATAATGAAATTTGACCTTACAGATTTTCAGAAATCAATTTAACGTTTTATAAATATGACCTATTTTTATTATAAATGTTCGTATTTTTTTGACATTTTATGGTTGTATATAAAAATGCAATTTGTTTATAAATCTCTTCGAGGCAATATATTGATGTGTTGCCAGTTGTTTGAAACGTGCCGTATTGAGTGGAAAATGAGAGCAACAAAAACTTTTCCGATCCACAATAAAACCGATAACTGTTAGCGATCGCAACATACGTATTTAGTATTATTTTTTAGTTTGTATGAACTTGCAGTTATAAAAATGAATAACACCAAAAATATCGATTAAGTGTGAATTTGACCCACGGAAAGGCAATTCCGTATGATATTTACAAAACGATAAATTTCTAAACTTTCATTCATCACTTTAAAGATTTTTGAACACCTTTAACAGCTAAAACTTTCGTTAAATTTTTTCTATAAAGTTCGCATGCAATGTAATAAGTAGGTACCTATCAATATCTGTCAGTGATAATAACAATCGTTATGAATTCCAATTCAGAAACTTGAAGATTATGAATACATAACACCGAAAAACACGAGAATACTAGACAATATTTATTTTTAAGGCATGTATGAGGCAAGCTGCCGGAATTCATTGGGGTCAAAAGGATATTCTTTGCTGTGTGAGGTCACATTCTTCTATCTTCATTTTACAAAAGAAAGCAATACATGCCATCTACAGTATGAACGCACGAGAGTCGCTGAAAAATCATTTTAAAACATTGATGTACTCCTTATACCTTACCCTCGTTATACTTCTTTGAAAACATAATGTACACCAGAAAAAACATAATGTATTTTAAAAGAATGGCGTTATTAATTAATGGAAACTAATGCTCGTGATTAGCTAGTTATTTCTAAATTTAAATTACAAAAGTCAAGTGGTTCATTTTTGGGTAACTGTGTACGTTTTTATAATAAAATTCCTCAAGAAATTACTCAATTAACGGAAAAGAGATTTAAACTTGTTATTAAACGCACACTGATTTGAAAAGCATACTATAAAATTAGCGATTTTATTGAAGACACAACAATCAAAGTCAAAGTCAAATCAATTTATTCAAGTAAACCCAATTACAAGGTATTTTTGAACGTCAAATCTACTTTAGTTCGGTTCAAATAGAAAACCTGGACACTGAGAAGAACCGACAAGAAACTCAGTCAGGTATCATTTTTTCAACTTCATTTTACAAAAGGTTTATTAAAATACAATATTTTCATTAAGCCAGTAAACGCAATAGTCTGGAAATAATCATCTCTGCACATGCATTTACTGTTTTTATTGATATTGTATTTTAAATAACTACTATAGAATGATGTTAAAAAATGATACCTGACTGAGTTTCTTGTTGGTTCTTCTCAGTGTCCTGGAGGCCTCGACAAGTGGCCCAATTGACGTAAACGCTAGTAGAATAGAATGACAAAGACCACGTAATCTAGAACGAATTTTAAATTGGTATTCAAATGTTATTAACTTTCTATTAAATCTAACGAAAAGTAAAGTCCTGAAAATCACCGTATAACTGTGCTATAACACGTAGCCAAGTGGCACTTTTGACGAGCGATAGCGCCAGCAAGCGTTTCCATTGTACGCAACGTTTGCCGCTTGTCTAGTCGCTCAGGTTTTCTATTCGAACCGAACTAAAGAAGATTTGACGTTCAAAAATACCTTGCATTTGGGTTTACTTGAATAAATTGATTTGACTTTGACTTTGAGTTTGACCTTATTGATATTCTGATATTAAATAATAGTAATAATAATAATAATAATAATGCGCCAAACAATACACACCAATCATCTGATCTCAAACTAGGGTATTCCCTGTGCTATGAGAACCAGACGACGACTACTGGGGGTGTCTCCCAGTACACCCAGACCCGAGACAATCTAGAAAAGTTCATTTTTCTAATTTGACCCGACCGGGAATCGAACCCGGAACCTTTCGCGCTTAGGTTAACATCTAAACCACTTCGCCAACTAGATCGTCAAATGATTTAAAAATCTCTCGCAATCACAGGACATTCAATTCTCTTATCATCAACACAATCAGATTTTTTTTGTACATTCATTTATGATCAATCAATAATATATTTGTCCTCAATATTTGCTGCGGGCTGCACTACTGCAAGTAGGTCGTAAAATTGTTGGGTACTGATAACTATTTATTTATTCAATCAGGTTTGGATTTCTTAGAATTAAAAATAAATGAACTTATGTTGTATTATCATTAAATTTAAGTGTATATCTTGTAATGATAATAATTATTCGTATTCATGTTCTACATAAGTGACTTTTGCTTTGAATTTCTTTGAAATTTTCATTTATACGTTTACTTAGCTTTGCATGTGACTCTGTAGTCCTTTTCTTCTTCTTTATTTCTTTATGACATGGAGCATTAGCGCATTTGTCAATGTCAAGTATTAATGACTAGAATCACAAGCAAATTAGTTTTTTCTTATAGTATAATTCCTCCAGTAAAGTGATAGTAGGCTTTACTGAAGTTTTAAAGGACTTCTTGGAAGAGCGCGAGAACTTCAGCTATACATGTTTATTTAGACATACTCTATTTTTTTCAACTATACAGAACTTTAAAACACAATATATTATAACTTTTGTACTTTAAAACTCCCAAAAATGTAAAAAAATAGAAAATCGAAATAAAATGACAACCTCACTTCTCACGTTCCCGCCAAAAAGTCGACTCTGTAGTCGCAGTCTTCTATGTATAGGCTGACGTTTGGAAGTGGCTGGTGGCGGCGCGCGGACAGAGTTCAATGTTTTCTAAATTCCTTTTCTTTTCCGAGTTCCATTGTAGCAATGAACTGATTTTATTTCTATTTGATACATTTTAATCGCCATCAGACTCCAATTATGTACACATAGACATAGCTCCAAACATAACACACACACATACACTCCTATTTAGTTCATAACACATATTTATTAAATTTATCACTGACTATAAACGCGAGCAGATATATATACGTACATACATATACAGTTGCACACATACATACACACACGTACATACATGCATACATACACAATTGAATCTTGTTGTTTAAAAGCTTTATAGTTTATTTTAATCTTGTTTGTTTTATTTTTTATTTCATTTCTGATTAATTTCAGTTCTGGTTTCATTATGTTTTATATGTGTACAATATATAGCGGTAATCTCTACAACACAAGGTATCCTAGTGTAGGGATTACAGTTTTGCTTAATTATTGTTATAAAAATGTGTATAAATAAATAAATAAAACTAAAATCATATTACTTCTTGATATAAATAATTTAGCAAAAATGCACATGTTTTATTTTATTATCTAACTCTAATTTAGAAAAGTTTGTATCCTCTAATACTCTCTAGTATTGCGATCCTCTCGGAACATGCCCTCGACCTTCTGGGGAGTTGCGACCTACATTTTGAAAATACTAATATTGAGAAACAGCACTTTTACGCGTTTTTCCAAAAAAACGTTCAGAATCCAACTTCAAAATAAAACAATGAAAACTACAAAATAATTGTCTTATTGTACTAATGAAAACAAGTACTAAAATAACTCCATGAATTCGACACAAATACCTATTTAATAAAAGACAATTACTAAAGTCGGTACCAAGCCAACTAGTAGACTTTGTGTTGGAGCTTGTTGCTTATTGGTTTGGCACCGACTTTAACAGCTGTCTTTAATTATATAGGTATATGTATCGTATTTATGAAGTTATTTTTGAACTTGAGTTTTGATTATTAAATATATACATACATACATACATATCAGTAGTCAGTAGGACGGAGCGCCAAGCGTCGCGGTTCTTACATACTTGTTTCGCTTACTCAAATCTCATCATTCTCCTCGCACATTTTCGCCTATGTATGCGAGAGCTTTTGACATTTCCATCCGCTAACACTCTGGTTATTTGCTCTTCATAAGTCGGCCTTGGTCTTCCTTGGCTTCTTTTACCACTTACTTTCGCTCTGTATATTTTCTTCGTCGCTCTTTCATCACTCATTCTTTCTATGTGCCCGAACCATCTAAACATTCCTTTCTTCATTTTTACAATAACACTGTCGTGCGACCCTGTCATTCTGCGTATCTTTTCATTGCTTATCCTGTCCGCAAGGGTGACACCGCACATCTTTCGATTTCGTGCATATCCAGGCCTCATTACCGTACAATAAAGTTAGCACCAACACCGCATTATGGATGGCCATTTTGGCAGTGTTAGATATATTCACACTATTTACTGATGCGGACAGAGCACCATTCAATTTATTGCCAAGTGCTACCCGTCTCTCCATATCTAGCTCACATCTTCCATCCCTCGAAAATACACTCCCCAGATACACAATTTCATTCACTTGTTCTAGACATTTTCCATTTACCCAAACCTCACATTTCGTTTGTACCACTTCCCTTTCAAACACCAGAACCTTCGTTTTGTTCACATTTATATTCAATACTTTTACTTCAGATTCTTCTTTCATGCACGTGATTAGTGTCTGCAACTCTGCTTCTGATGGTGTTATAAGCACAGCATCGTCAGCGTACAATAGGCAGTTTACCACTGTGTCAACACATATCATACCACTCATACTACCTTTCATTCTCTGGAGGCAACTGTCCAAATACAGAACGAAAAGCCAGGAAGACATCACGCAGCCCTGTCTTACGCCTGAACAGACATCGAATCAGGGCGACGTGTCAATCTCTATCCTTACACAGGCTCTGTGGCTGCTATATAATGACCTCACAGCCTGCAGTAAGGAGACCCCCACGCCACTCTCAGGCAGACGACTCCACAATTTCTTTCACACTACTCTATCGAATGCTTTTTCTAGATCCACGAAAGCGCAGAAAACTTTCTGACCTATGGCCAGAAACTTCCCCACGGTAATGCGAAGCGAGAAAATTTGATCCATACAATTTCTACCGTTCCTAAAACCACCTTGCGATTCCCACAAATATCTTTCTGAAACGTCTTTCATACGTTCAGTCAATACCTTAGTATAGACTTTACTTGGTAAGCTGACCAAGCGGATGGCCCTGTAGCACGCGCAGCCTTTCCACATTTTAAACTTCTTATCACTTTCTCAATCTTTTTCATACTAATGACATCCTCCAGTCCCTGACCCGAGTGTGGCGATTCATTAGAATTGCTCTCAGTATCAAAGACGGAGTCGCCACTTTCATACAGCTCTCCATAGTATTCACTCCATTGCTGCAGAACATCTTTTTTATCTGTTAGCAAGTTGTTTTTTTTCGAACGCACTTTATTCATTCTGCAAGGTGCCGGCCCACTTCGGTACTTACGCACTTCTTTCCAAAATAATTTGGAATTTTCCTCGAAGTTGTTTGACATCTTCTTTTCGTCTAACACCCTACACCTTTCACGCTTCTGTTTCACTAGTGCTTTCGTTTCTGCTTTCTGCAGCTTATATCTATCTTTCATTAAATTCTTCATACCACAGCCATTTTTGGTAGCAAGATTATTAAATGATATTATTTATTTTATAATTTACGTATTCATATAAAAAAAAGTAACGTGTTTATATTTTTTTATTCGTAATGCATTTCGTACTTTACAATTTTCGTAGGGAATACTAAAAAATCCTTAAATATAAATTTAATTTTGCAAGGAGAGTGGGTAAGTTTACCGAAGAAACTTTAAGTAATTAAGGACATCTACTTCTAACCAATCTATTCTCTGCCTAATAACGTGACAGGTGGCCGACCCTTTGGCTTTGGAACAGACCTGACATAATTAAGAAAAATTTGTTTTTGAAATCGGTATAATCGATAATCGAATTTTAAATCCGAGCAGAAAATTTTAGTACGATCTTAAAATCATAAAAAAATTACTATCTCAGTTTTACGATTAATAATGCTTTATTTCCTCTTATGTGTATGTCTCCTCTTCATTTATGTGCATTCCAGTAATTGTTTACGCGCTCTGTGTAGCTCGTACTCAGCTCCGCCTCACACACACACGCACGCACGCACACACACTTACACACTCAACACACACTGCTCTTATCCAATTTTAAATTTCTTTGTGCTTTTACATATCGAGTAGCGTTTCTCGTTTATTTTTCTCATAGAGAGGAATGAAAAGTAGAGTGTATCATTCGGTAGTAAAATTCATTTTTTAGCTCGGGCGAAGTTCATTGAATCCCTCGCTGCGCTCAGGATTCTACTCTAGAGTCCTTCGCTCCGCTCTGTACTCAAAATAGCGCCTCGCCGTAACAATATTATTTTATTCCTTTGAAACAATCTACTATATATATATAATGGTAACAACATAACATTGTTGCTATGAATATTTACTGTTATTAAAAATAGATCAATCAATAAATTAAGCAATAAATATAGCATTACATTGACAAAATATCTCATTTTTGCCCCTAGTGTTATATATTTTTTAAACGCTTGGAGAAGATTTAGCTCTTGATTTTGACATCCATCACGATGTAGTTAAAATAATTCCTTTTAATACTCAAATTTGTATCGTGCTTTAGACACCATTTGACTTTAAAAAAAATAACCGAACCTGTGACACGCGCGTATTTGGGACGGATCCAGTTATATATTATGTCACAAATCAGATAGACGAAGTGGGCAGCAGATAGTTGTAATATAAAATCTCTTAAATACTTAATTACACAACAGTGTAGGTAGTTTCACTTCAAAACATACGGCGATCTATCAGAAGCATGTGCGGCGTTACAATCGAGAACAAATATGCAATGATGAGATACGCAATATGACAGAACTGGATGTGTCATTGTAAAATTAAAAAAAGGAATTTTTAAATCGTTCGGACATGTAGAAAGAATGAGTGGTGAATAACTAACGAAGAAAATCTACAAAGCGAATGTGAGTGGCAACTGAACAAGAAATACTACAGGGTTAATCGAAAAATACTAATAACCTCTTAGCATCTTACAATATTTATTCACGAGTCTATGTCTGGTCTGTGAAGCTGGCACCCACTTTTGCGAATTTTTTAATGTTTGCGTGTGCGATCGATTGTCCATCGGTTGTCCATAATTGTCCAACAGTTAGCTTCGTTTGTCCACCCTTCGTTTTGAAATACCGGTCCAAAAAATTTTTTTGCAATTTTTTTCCACTTGCACCCACAAATTGCAGAAAAATTTTTTAGATCGCATAGGTCGTTTGTCCTTTGTTTGCCCATGTTTGTCCAACAATTACCTTTGTTCGTTTTCCCAGCGGTTAGTTATTATTAATTTTCAAAATGGACAATCAAAATAAATCCTAGAAAAACGCGTTTTCACCTGCACAAACGAAAAAACTCCTGGACAAACGCTTTTTTGATATCAACAAACGAAAAATGTCCTGGACAAACGCGTTTTTGATGAATTTATCTTACCATAATATTCATACGAAGAATTGATTCTTGGTTTTGATGGGTTAAACTGATTTTGTCCAGTGCAAAACTGTCGTCTTGGAGATGATGAAACATGCGTGACATCAATGTTAAAACTGGTAAAGATAATGTACGTCCTAAAGGGAAAAGTGGAATGAAACTTGAACTTTTTTATACATTGTAAATATTTTACATTCTATGTACATTCTATTTATGTTAATAGTAATATATCATTGCTACTAACATATCCATATAACATAACTCGTTTGTCCAGGACATTTTTCGTTTGTCCAGGAGTTTTTTTCGTTTGTCCAGGACTTATTTTGATTGTCCATTTTGAAAATTAATAATAACTAACCGCTGGGAAAACGAACAAAGGTAATTGTTGGACAAACATGGGCAAACAAAGGACAAACGACCTATGCGATCTAAAAAATTTTTCTGCAATTTGTGGGTGCAAGTGGAAAAAAATTGCAAAAAAATTTTTTGGACCGGTATTTCAAAACGAAGGGTGGACAAACGAAGCTAACTGTTGGACAATTATGGACAACCGATGGACAATCGATCGCACACGCAAACATTAAAAAATTCGCAAAAGTGGGTGCCAGCTTTACAGACCTGTCTATGTCGCGTTTAAACTTTAAAACTTTTACCACGATCGGTGCAATCCGGTCGAAACGTCGGGATAAAATAGGTAATTAGCTTTAAAGTATAAACGCGACATAGACCCGTGAGTAAATATTGTAAGATGTGTACAAGTCGTGAAAGTTTAAAAACATTAACCTCTTAGCAATCCATTCTCAACATTACCCTGATACCTTTTGTTCTACGACCTTTAATAATTCATTTTTTTTCATGTAAACATAAAAATGAAAATTTCTGGAAAATGCACCTGCTCTACCTGCGGGATTATTACCTAAAAAATTGCAGACAGCGATAGCCACGCGATCACTGCACGACCGGTGACTATTCTTAATAAAAAATAGATATTATGTATGACGATTGGCGTGTCTATTGCGCCATGACCGTAAAATGCAGTTTTTGCGGTAGATTTAGAGCCACTATACAAATTACATTATACAAATTCTCGTTTTGACAGCAGATATCGCGCGGTATTTGGCTATCGCATGCTGACTGGAAGTTAGATAATAGGCGTGCTGTCGCTACAGCTACGAGTACATATTCTTTGCTACAGCAGCATTCGGGCAACGGGGAGCAAGGGCGGCAGGCGGTGCAGAGCCACTGATGACGGTAGCTTGTACTTTACAATTAGAAATATGTATACAGAGTAATAGGCATGATTACGGTATTAAAGAATCAAAGATAAATGGTTTTAGAGAAAAATATGTGTTGAAATGATTCTAAGGAACGACTCCGTTTTAATTTAGACATTGAGATTAATAATATTTTCAATAAAATAAAAGTATAAAATACTGCAATCGGGCATGTTAACTGAAACACCAACCAGAGCGAATGACGTCACGCCTAGGTATATATAACCTTTGTATTCTATCTAATTTGTGAATGTAATCCTAATAACGTAATGTAGAACAATATTTACCTAGGCATGACGTCGCAAGCGGACGCCATGTCATTTACTAGCGTTTTCGCGCTTAATTCAAATTACATAGAAAAAATTGCAATAATTGGCGTTAAAACTTAGTTTATTGCTGAAATAATATTTTCTTCAGAAGTAGTAGACGTGTACCTACATTATTGAACGGGATTTCAAAATCTGTCATCATGCCTATTACGTTTCATACAGTATAAGAAAATTAAAAAAATGTTTTTTGGGGAACGCATTAAGTTTTGAAAAAAGTCGTAGAATAAAAGTTATTAGAATAAAAGTATGGTGACAGGAATTTTACACTAAGAGGTTATTAATATTTTTCAATGAATCCTGTATAAAGCTGACTTATAGAGATCAAAATAGCCAGAGCGTTGACGGAAATGTTAAAAGTATTCGATTTACTGATGAAAGTATGTGAGGAGACCGATGACATTTGTGGAAGCGAAGGAAGAGTCGTGACATTAGGCGCTCCATGTATATTTAACGGCGTAATATATATGTATACAGCAGTTTGGAGTTATAGTTACAGCAGTTCAGAATTTCCCAATAACAACACTGACTACGATACGAGCAAAAGCCGTAGAGTTATGACATGACTCATAAAAATACGAAATGTGTCATTATTTCTTTCACAAACGATAAAGTTATTTTGTAAATCTAATAACATCTGAGGATCCTGTATTATACGCGGTTACATAACCTTCAGTCTTCCATACATCTAGTTATTGATGACTGACACATAGATGTTTTTATATTGTGTAGGAAAATAATACTTAGGGTTTCACATCTTGAAAGGAAAATTGGAATTTATAATATCATTCATCTTACTGTCCGCCCGTCTGTCACTAGTCGATTTTATAAGACAATCTTGAAAAACATAGCGATACGTCTTATTAATCCACATATGATGCGTTAGTTAACGTTCTAAAGTATTCACAAGATACTTGGGCTAGTATTAACGATACTCAAGTGTGAAAGTTTGTTTGAGAATAGAAAGAATAGCCGCTATTCATAGCATATAACGAGATCCCTTTCTAACTGTGCTAAATCACATTTCACACTTGGGTGTCTTTCTGGCAGGCCTTAGCATAATATTGTAATGTGAAAATAAGACGAAGTAACCTGTTCTAAAATTTTTATTTCGTAATTTAATGTGTATTTCATTTGACATTCTACATGGCGACCCCAATAAAATTTATTTTTCTCTATTTCAATCTATTTATTCTATTTAAACCTCCAAAATGAACCCCCAATAGTCAAAACTTTATTTCGAAGTTGACGTCTTTATTTAGGTCAATACCTACAAACTGAATTTAGTTGCTTTGGTCAAATAGGCTGAGAAAAGAAACTGCGACAAACTTCGAGGTGATTCCAAAGTATGTCGTTATTCTAATTTTGAAATGGAACATTAAATTATTTATTTATTAAAAAGTTAAAAAACGCCATTACATGCTTTCTATTAGATTCATCTGTATTTATGTATATATGTAAACGAATCTGTTAAAATTAATTTTGCGCAGAAGACTTCTGAAGTAATTTGACAATTTTCGCATGTATTAAGAATCGAAGACAATGAAATAATTTCGTAATTATGACCTAATGTCTTGACCGGGATTGTTAGAACAAGCGTGTTCTTTTAGTTTTAAAAAAATATAGATTTTAAAAACAAGCTTGTACTAAATTGCACTATTAGTCTCAAAAGTATCGCTCTGGAATACGATCCTCAAAGGAGTAAATTGGATTCTCGAATTCGGTTTGATGATTCTCTTCCTTCTATCCGAAATTATTGGACCTAAATTATGAAAAAGTAAGAAAATATAGCCATACTTAACGATGTTAAAAAATTTAAGTAAAATGTTTTTTTTATTAATAATTTAAGTTCCTTAAACGTAGTAGTTCACTAAATGTTTTAAACATGGAGCTATTTCAAATTAATTTAAATTTTTTAAACATGGTACCCTCTGCGTGCGGATCAACCCGCATTTGCTAGATATTGCATTTAATTTAACTGGTAATTAGTCATAGAAACTGTGGGGGCACTAGTTTTTAGAATTAGTTCACACTATTTCAGAAACTAATATGAAACAATACAATACTTTTAAAGTACGCTTACAATTTAGGTGTCCTTATGACTAAAGCGATCTCTTTCAGGCCACCTTGGGGTAATGGAATAACAACTTTGAAGGAGAGTTATTTATTCTCGAGTTGTCTGTAATTTCGAATTCACCAGTGACGTGAAACAAAACGTAGACACAAAACAATTGCCGATCTGTCCCTTGAGAGCGTCGTAAGACTTCATTTGACACAAATTAGCGCAAGCGGAATGAAAGGTATTAGTTTTACAGTCAGTTCAATTACGGTGACGAGTACGCGAAGCGTTACTACGAGCTCGCACATAAATAATAACTAGAGGTCGCCTGGTGGTTGAAATTCGACCGCAAATATAAATATAAATTTATAATACAGTACCGATCCACCCCGGCTTCGCACGGGTAGAAATTTTTTCAAAATAAAATACAGCCCATGTTACTCGCTGATAATGTAGTTTTCTATATCTGTATACCGGAGGCAAACAATCGTATGTCACATTTAGCTAATTATTCAGTATACACGTTTAAAGTCTCAGATGGAACATTATTCACTAATGTCACTGGACTAAACAATTGTGTGAATTTCCAAGCAAAATTTTTTTTTTTGTTCGAGAATAGGTTAAATGGGTAGTTTTTTAGTACAAAAAGATATTATTAAAAATATTATAAATTAATAAAATAATGGACTTGGAATATGTTACGTCAAAATGATTTAGATTGGTATTTTTGTTATATGTAATAACAGTATATAAGTTTTATTTTTTATTTTACTTAAAATAGTATACTACTAAAGAGATCATGAAATGCTGATTTCAATGACATCACAAAGTGAAAATTAAAAAAAATGGACTTAGGATGGTATACCTCCGATATGCAGATATGTGAAAGAAATTTTGGTCTCGGTAGAGTAGTTGTTGAGTGTATCCATTACATATAAACAAACAAAGTTTATCTCTTTATAATATTATTAATATAGAAAACTCTTTGTCGACAATCACTACTCTGTGTGACTGTTTAATCCAAGGAGGTTTCACATTACATAATCACGAGCTATTCTGAGTTTGACTTTGACTTTGACAGTCTATTTCATTGGCAGTATGAATGTAAAACTATGTCAAATCTTACGCTCCTCCGCTCCTCATTGCATACACACTCCTCATTGCACACAATATTCTTAAAAAGGGATACGAAGTTTCCGCTTTACGTATTAATATAACTAACTACTTCCAATATTTTTGTACTGATAACACTGAAGCTCGTCAATAGCTAATGTACACGTCAATAGCTTTAATACTCAAAAAAAAAAGAAAATCCGTTGACGAACGGAGGAGAAAAAGGAACTGAACTGGTTTGTCTTTACCTATTTATATGTAAACCATCAATTACATGTGTTCGTTTCGTTTCGTTAAACAGAAGTAGTTGAATCGGTCAATTGGTTTTTAGAATAAAGTAACAACTGATTCGTTGACCGATGATAAACCGTTAATTGTACTAGTTCGTTAAACTGACCTCCGGCACACAGAGCATACAGCCTCTCTCGCACTGCGAGAGCGTGCTGTGAGCACGACACACGGTACACGCGGACTCTAATTAGAAAATAACGTAAGAGAATGTAATATCTTCACGTTGTTTACCTAACGACGTAAATAGAGGACGAAGCGTCAAACGTCGCGTTCCTTACATCTGGTCTCAGAACTCATCATTCTCACATATTCTCGCTAAGCTATGTGAATATTTCTGACATTTCTTTCAGCTACCTCTAGCTATTTAATCCTTATATTTCACCTTTGGTTTTCCATGACTTTTACTACCAGTTGATTTGGTTCTTATAAATATATTTACTCATGGTGTAATACCCGTTGTAACTACCAATTTTGTTCTAAATGTGCGATTGGTTTGTTTTTACTATTCATTGATTAGTTAAAACTACGGGATCACACTAATCACTAATCCAAAAGGAAGTTAGAGCTTAGAAAAACAAACATAAACTCTAGTGACAATAACCCGAACCATGGAATCATAAATTAAGACATACATGTTTTTGATTGGATTCTATATGGAGCGGTCAGGCATTTATTTTAATTATTTCCAAATTGTTTCAAAATTGGCGTAGTTTTGTGTCTCAAGTATCTCTGCTGTTGTGCAACATGTGGAATTGTTAAAATAAATGGTTATTCAGTTGATGTTGAGATTTTTTTAGCAGCCTAGTCTGCTTCAGCGGATCCGGAAGTAATGTGAAGAATAAGAAGTCTATCTATTACTGAAGACATCGGCTGTTATGGGCACAGATCCCTTTGCCTTCCGTCCTAAGACAATCTTAAAAAAAAAGACAGCATACAATAATTTATGGTCACCCAGTTGGTGCCATTGTCTCTGGATAATAATAATGCTGTATTCCTTTTTGAATGACTTTTTGGCGGGAACGAGAAAAGTGAGGTTGTCATTTTATTTAGATTTTCTGTTTTTTACATTTCTAGGAGTTTTAAAGTACAAAAGTGATAGCATATTGTGTTTTAAAGTTCTGTATTAATGAAATGAATGGAGGAGATCTAAATAAACATGTGTAGCTGAAGTTGAAGCTGAAGAAGTCCTTTTTAACTCCAGTATAAAGCCTGCTATCAATTTACTGGAGGAGTGTTAGGGACAGTCAGTGGTTTTTCCAGAAGTTTCGTCATTAGGCTGATGGTCTTGTTACCAATGCCTTAAGAAATACCTTTTTGAATCAGTGATTAGGGTGATTAAGTAGTTTTGATTAACTAATCAATGTGTAGTAAAAACAATGCACTCGGACGTTAAGTACAAAATCACTGAAATTAGATGTGCTGTACATACTAATTTATAAGGCAGCTATACATAATACAAATTGTTTACGGTGTTTTTATCTAGGGGTTGATATAACGGATATCGGATAGAGACGCAGTCCTGACTAACTGCAGCTCTTAGTGTTAAGACGACGCATTGGAAATTTTGACGGCAGGATCTCAATTTTTTTAACTGACTGCAATACCTATGTAAGTGATTGGTAGCCTGATTCTTCATTTCATTGACATCATTTTGCCAGTCGCGATACATGATTGGTTAACTTTTGTAAGACAAAAAAATCAAAGAAATCTCTGTTTTAAAAGTAAAACAGAGATTTACATTTATCGGAGTAACGGGAACGATTTATGTTTAATGTGTAGATAATACTAGAGACAATTATATTACATAAACTGTGTGACCCCAAACTGAGCTTGTACCATGAGTACCGCACACCGATCTGGGGGAGGTCCCAGTAACACCCAGGCTACTAGGCAATTTATAGCCATTTCCACCTTTGACCTGATAGGGGATTGTATATGGGGCCGAGCTTGTATTGCAGAAGCTCTATCATCACTCCAAAGGGCCAGTCTATTCTACGCTATTTAAATTGACTTTTTTTTCTTTCTTCATGGCATGGCGCACAGATTAGCGCATCTGTCAATGTCCCGTATTCATAAGTAGAATCGATGTGAAGCACGTTCGAATTAAATTAGTTTTTTCTTCTTATCATAAAACACCTCCAGTAAAGTGATAATAGGCTTTACTGAAGTTATAAAGGACTTCTTGGAAAAGCGCGAGAACTTCAGCTACACATGTTTATTTAGACTTACTTCATTTTTTTCACTTATACAGAACTTTAAAACACAATATACTATCACTTTTGAACTTTAAAACTCCATAAAATGTAAAAAATAGAAAATTTAAATAAAATGATAACCTCACTACCGTTCCCGCCAAAAAATCCTTAAATTTACTTATCGATTGTTAATATACAGACAAACTTACGATTTGTAACACAACACTTGAGTCTTTGTAGAAGCATTACTGTCACTTCTATGGCTTCCTAAAATGTACCGTTGCGCGTCGTAAAGAAAGGAGTACACACATTACGTACTACATGTAAATATAAACACACACACGGATATAAATAAAAAGGGAAAGTAGAAGGTATGAACACATTTCGCAAGGACATTAGGCATACGATACGGACATCAAAGGGCAATATAATGTCTTTGATCGGACACAATGAATGACGATATCTGTTATTTTTCCACTAGTCTGTTGCGTCATTCTGTCTTTTTTGCTGCTGATATGTGGTTGTATCAAATAAAGTACTTTTGAACGTTAAATCTCCTACTGGTTCGGAAGGAAATCTGCACTGAAAAGGACCATACAAACAAGTCAGTTATCATTTTTCAACGTAATTTTTACACTTTGGGGACGTGAAAGAGGTATGTAAAGATCGCGATCCTTGGAGAAAATACGTAGAAAAGAAGGCCAACTTTCGCCTCATATGTAACGGAATGACTTATTCTCGGCCGGATACGTAGGGTTGTTCCATGGTTGTTGTGTTGGGTGTGAGATGCGGAGAGCATCTCGTTTAGTTATACATTTAGTACCTAATAATAACAAACAATGTATACGGATAAGTTTTTCATGTTTGTTAAATTTAACTTCTTGTAGTTACGTTGAAGAATAATAACTCTGGATTAGAATAACTAAAATTATTTAGGCATCTAAGGACATATAATACGTTTGTTTAAGTAATTTAGACACTTTCATATTTGTGCGATGTGAAGAATGAATTCAATCACATCGGAATCGACAATCGGAAGCGGTCGCATTTCTGTGCCACGTGCGACCCCGACTGGCGCTATAATAATTACTCATTTTCGCCCAAAATGTTGCCCTTGTAGTGTGCCACAGCACGTGCGTATAGGCGCGCACACATGCAAACTGCGCACGCTTGTTTTCTATGAAGACATCCTACTGTTATGTTTATACTGTGACCTCTATCTCCCTGGTTATTCCGTTAGGGATACGTGTATGCGTGATGTATGTATGTATTATACACTATATTAATATGCAGTATGCAGAAAGTCAGTAAATGCATTTACAACGAAGGTTGTTTCTAGATGAATTCTTACAAATTTTAGTCATCTTGCGGCCAAAGGTCCAAACTGCGATCCAAAATCGATACGTATTTCGCCTCTTAATGAAGTATCCTCAGGATATCCGTTATTTATTTCTATTCGTTCATTATTATTTCCATTACTTTTGTTCTTTATATATTTATACATATTGTATAGAGGATTGCACGACAGCGTTATTGTTAAAATGAACGGAATGCTTGGATGGTTTGGGCACATGGAAAGAATGACTGATGAAAGTCTAACGAACAAAATCTACACAGCGAAAGTGAGTTGTAGTAGAAGCCGAGGAAGACCAAGGCTGACTTGTGAAATCAAATAGCCAGAGTGTTAACTGACGGAAATATCAAAAGGACTCGCGTACTTAGGCGAAAATTGTGGGGAGAATGATGAGATTTGAAGAAGCGCGATGCTTGGCGCTCTGTACTCTCTGACTAGCCCGTTAGGGATATAGCGCGAAGGTATGTATGTATGTATAGATCCAGGTATTACTTTATGGATATCCATTTCGTGTGATGAATTCTTATAATTGTTATCTGTCTTCCGCCTAAATTCTCGAACTTTTAATCGAAACGTGTTTCGCCTCTCAACGAAACATCCTCAGGAAATTTCGGAGATTAGATTAGGTCAGCAAACTAGCACCGCTAATATCAGCATTTAATATATCTCGAAATTACAATTTTTTTTTATAGTACCACCTACCTATAATATTAAGTGTACGTTTTATAACAAAAAATTGTCTTCCGTTTATAAAATCTAACTTAATAACTTCCCGAGTAACCTTACCACAAAAATGAATACAGTTACCCACAAATGAAACAATTGACTTTTGTTATTTAAATTTTGGACTAACCAATTTATCATGACCTCGGATATCCATACCATTAACATCGCCATTCTTCATAAATATATTCCATCACATAACTAATATTATCTTTGTAAATTCTAATAAATTTATTTATAATGCATCAGTAAAACTCATTCTAATACATACTTTGCAAGTCTTTGAACTAAACTAAGAAAAATCAGTTAAATATTAAGATGCGTGGCATTATATAAAAATCTGTATCTATTTATAAATGATTTTGAAATCGACATCTGATTAAACTCCTTGTTGGCTCTTCGTAGTTCAGCTTGCACAATCTGTAATACTATTTCTTCTCAGTATTTTCTCAGTAGAGGCTTATCTTATTGTCAGTGCAAGTTCAATGTAACTGCTTTTTATCGCGAATTCTTCTTGATGTAAGTTATTCTCAGTGTTTCTCAGTATTAGTTCCCGGTATCAATGCAGATTTTTCCCAGTATAGGGGTTTCTCAGGACAGGTTCCTTATGAACGAACCAATGTGTTGCATATTTCAATTTAAAAATACGTTGCAATAGGTTTGTAACTTGAATTAAATTATTTGTGGGTATTCGCGGATATAATTATTAAAAGATACAAACGTGTAATTCTATTATACAACGAGCGGTAACTCATGGTAGGGTTTCAAATTTCTGCGATGTGATCCTTTTGTCGTTCGAACTATTTGTCCGCCCGACAGAGGTGTGACGAGGGCCGGGCCGGACTTACGAATTCTGCATTCTGTCCGTGTTATAATAGCATTCACGGCGATGTTCACGCTTCTCGTTTGACATTTACAATTATGGGGCGTACTGTTGGTCGGAAGATCGAAAATTTAACACCTTCCCAAAAAGATTTCTGTTTTTCCAATTAGTATGAAAAAATTTGTGAGTACAAATCATTTCTTTAAGAGCACAGCTACATTTTTGTTCTGTACGTAGTATCACCGATTTTCGTTTCAATTGGTTTATATTTGATACCAAAATAAAAATGCTGATCTGGACTGGAAGAAAATAAAATATACTGGGCTTCAAATAAAAAAAATAACTTTCTTCTACATGAGACTGCGCAGCTGCCAAGTGACACCTTTGCTAAAGTTGAAAGGATTACATTGGCCGGTCATGTTAAAACGTATAAACTTGTTAATGGACAAGTTGTCCTCAGTCAGACAGCAGATGCTAAGAGACCTGTCGGTAGACCCAGTCTGCACTTTAAAGACTACGCTTAACATAACATGGTTACATTATACAGCAAATGCAGTTACTGAGAGTAGCTCACAGACATTTATGGCAACTGAAGAGACGGTCGCAAGTCTTATGAAGAGTCTTAGTTAAAACGTGCGAATGCTGAATTTTTTAACACCAAGAACAGCTTACTGACAATCGTGACAACTGTAGAGACGGTCGCATGTCTTATGAAGAGGCTCGGTAAAGCAAAAAACGCACGATTCTTTATATTGAAATGGCTGAAAACCCCCGCTGTTACACGCCGCCGGCGCCAACAGATTCATATTTCGTGCAAACGGAGGGTTTGTGTCCGAACTGGGTTTTCCAAACATTAAAAGTAATACATAAATAATATAAATATATGCGCCGGATGATACACACTAATAATCTGGTCCCAAACTAGGGCATTCCCTGTGCTATGAGAACCAGACGACGACTACTGGGAGCGTCTCCCAGTACACTCAGACCAGAGACGATCTAGAGAAGTTCGTTTCCTAAATTTAACCGGCCGGGAATCGAACCTGGAACCTTCCACCTGAACCACTGCTGCGTAAATCATCCCACGTAAATATAAAGACCAATGTCGCGTAAATTCGCTGGACTATATTGGACATAATAGTTGCCTTTGTGAAATTGTATCCGATCGACGATGATCACTAAGTGTAAATTTTCAAATGTTACCTATTAATTTACAATACAATGGAAGTTACATAAAAGCAGTAATTATCCAGCAAGGGAAGTATATTATTTGACTGTGGTGTTAAAACAAGATCAGGCCTCCAAACATCTGTACATAGTTCGAAGACAAAATACCGCAAGTGGCCCCATTTTGCTTCAGAAATGGAATTAATAAGACTAAAATACTAGAATGGTATCGAGCGAGCCATATTGGAGCTAGAAACACAAAGGTATTAATGAATCTCCAAATCATCAGCTTTGGTCTGACCTCAAGAAATACTGGGAGTTTTCTCAGTGGGTCGGACCACTGATAGGTAATTTTTGGATTTCATTGCCAAAAAAGAAAGACATAATTTTTATAGTCATATTAGATTTGCACACAGTCGAACATTGGCACAGATATGTAAATTGATGGTCTGAAACCAGTAATTTCAATCCGCACATATTTTCAAAAGATCGCATTTCGACTTCATATCGTTTCACTACCACACAATAAAGTTGACAACAACACCGTTTTGTGGTTGGCCACTTTAGCGGAGTTAAATATACTCACGCTGCCTACTAATGCAGCCAGAACACCATATATGTTGTAGTATATGTAGCGCCCGCATACCTAGGCGAAAATGTTTGAGGAGAATGATGAGATTCGAGGCGACGAAAGACGTATACAAGGACCGTAAGGTTGGTGCTCCGTACACTCTGTCTACCCCATTAGGGATACAGCGTATGATGTGTGATGATGATGTTTTAGATCGCAAAAATTTGAAGAAAACTTGCTAAAATATCATTGAAAAATTTACCTGTCGGCTGTCCGTATCCAATTTATTTCTAAGCTGTTATTATATTATAATCGAAATAACTACATTTACTTTAGTGACTACCAAATATCTAGCTTACAGTCGGCTTTTTTCTTCTTGTGACACGTGTCGTTACATACATACAAATCTCACGCTGTATCCCTAACGCGGTAGTCAGAGAGGACATACATACTTCTTTCGCTTCATCAAATCTCATCATTCTCCTCACACATTTTCGCCTAGGTATGCGAGCGCTTTTGACATTTCCGTGTGCTAACACTCTGGCTATTTGATTTTCATAAGTCAGCCTTGGTCTACCTAGGCTTCTGCTACCATTCACTTTCGCTCTGTATATTTTCTTCGTCAGTCTTTCATCACTCATTCTTTCCAAGTATAGTTAATATAACTCATTCATTCTAAGTGTAGTTACATATAGGGAAACAAGCGTTTATGCGTCGAAGCATTTCGCACTTGCTGTGATCAGTAGGTGGTGCAGGTGATGTAAGAATGCGGGAGAATTATGCTTCATGAAAGATATTATACTTGTATTAATTCATTAAATTAAAATTTAATCGTGATCGCACAAGTTGATGCATATGGATATAAATAAGCTCATTTTTATTCCAATAAGACATACAAACGAACTAATGAAGGTCGTATAATTGAGCATTAACACGCCATGTTGATCGTGCACAAATATGTTATGTGAAAAGATTTATGACTACATTTATAAAAAAATATATTGATTACTTTATACCAATATAAATTGTATATTTTGTCAGGGTATATTGGGTTATCGATTTAATTCTGTTACATGTTTTATGACAGTATGAAAGCACGACAGGATTGCACGACAGTATTATTGAAAAACTGAGGAAAGGAATGCTTAAATAGTTTGGACACATGGAAAGAATGAGTGATGAAAGACAGACGAAGAGATTATAAAGAGCGAAAGTGAGTGGTGGCAGAAACCAAGGAAAAGCAAGGCTAATTTATGCAGATCAAACAGCCAGTGCTACCTAACTATAATGTCAAAACCACACATGTGAGGAGAATGATGAGATTCGAGGAGGCGCAAGAAGTATGTAAGAACCGCGAAACTTGGCGCTTCGTCCTCTCTGACTACCCCGTTACAGATACAAGGTGAAGCTGAAGATATGTACGTTTGTTTTATGTAAATGTAGATAATTTTGTTCATCCAGTTAACACATTCTAATGAAAGTTTTCGGTATAGGATACGGATTCGAACTGTTCATACAATTAGTTTAATCTACGATAGCTGTTTAAGGACACTTCCTCGGGTAAGGGAGGGATCGCGTCCCTTTTACGCGAAGTTGTTAATTAACGGAAGATTGATTTTGTTAGGTTTATTGGTATCGTCTTTTACGGAGATAAGATAATTGTGTGCGTGATGAACGAAGTGACGGAAGACAAAATGAAAGTCGATCAAGTTTCAGTTTCCGTTTACGAAATGGTAAATACCTAAACTTTATTTCTGAACATCTGTAAGACTATATTATGTATACTGTGTTCAGTTCCAGACATAGAAATACTGGTTATTTTTTTTTTATTGTCTTATTCTATATTTAAAATTTATTCCATATTTAAAATTTATGCATTTCTAGTTTGTTATTTTTTCAATTGTTTTTCTTCCATTCGTTCCCATTCCTTTCGTCGTATGGTGTGGGCCATAGCCACAAGCGTTATAACTATATTATTTGTACAGATACAAGGTTATATTGAAAATCATTTATTAAATTTCATCTGAATACTGTTTACTAAAATTATTCATGTGCTTGTCTCATTTATAAAAACATTCGGGAACCAGCGCCGCACATACTGTACATATATTATTATGTATATTAACGTTAAGATATGTATATTTGTACAGAGTTATGTGAAATATAGTTCTTTTAAAAATACAAAATTTAATTTTAAATTCCTGCAATCTTAAGGTGAAGCTACGAAATTTTAAAAATTTTTGGCTTAGTAATTTCGATTAACTCGAGTACACACTTTGCTCATCTTTAACCCTCTTCTAGGGGTATTTTTTGCTGACTGTGAACTTTTATCATGGCGAGCACGGTTTTTGAAGTGAAACTTTAGCCGCAGTAGGGAAATTAGCCTGTATCAGATGAAAAGGGAAACCTGTCTTCGAATTCAACTGGCAGTTGAGAGGAAGAAATGGAGAATCGTTTCTACTTTCTCTGTCAAATGCGTGATATGTAATAAAATCGTCAATATATGTTACAAGGTAAGAAGTTTTGCTTCTAACGCGTTACTAAGGCAGTAGTTTTACAAGCCTTACAAGCTTGCACTCATAGGAATAGAGAGACAGTTGAGTAATTTGTGTAGTAACTTGTACAAGTCGAAATTAATAAATCATACAAATCACTATAAAAAATTTAAGAAAAAAATTGAACTGTCTTCAAAAATAAACACTGCAAGTACAAAATAACTATCCTCACCAATCAAAACTGAAGTACAAAAATAACTTTATAAATACAATATGAATACCTATATAATTAAATTTGACAGTTAATGAAGTCGGTGCCAAGCCTACCAAACTAATAGACTTTCTGTTGTTGCACATTGATTTGGCACCGACTTCAATAACTGTCAAATTTAATTGTATAGGTATTTTTATCGAATTTAAAGTAATTTTTTGTTTTTTTTTGCTGCGGTTTGTCTTGGTTGACACACGTGCATTTTGGCGTTATTTACTTTTTATTACTTTCAATATTCCTGTTGAGTTCCTATAATTGTGTTTTTGTTTATTTTGGTGGAGGGTTCATGTAAGTATTGTTATTTTTCGTATAAATGTTGAATTCAGGGGAGGACGATCCACCAGATTGGGGTGGAGGGCCGCCTCCTCATGAGAAGGCCCCATCGCATTCACAAGACATTCCCGTTGATGTAGAAATGTCTGATTCCTGCGCTAGAAAACGTCGTATTGATTGCCCACTTGATGGAAATGAGGAATCAACAAAAAAAAAGATTCCCCCGTCCTCGTCTGTACAACATATATATGTCAATCCAGGTTTTGAGGTAGAAAATGGTTTTAAGTATAGCTCATCAGATTCCGGTCCATTTCTAGTCCACATTACACGCACAGAAACCGATCGTTCAGCTGGCTCAACTATCCGCATTTTGAAGTTTGCTCAACTACTTCATAAATACAATGTGCATGGTACTGTAGTTAATGGCATTAAGCAGGCAGGCCGCAATAGGGCAACAGTTGAATTTAAAACAGCTACCCAAGCCAATGACTTTTTAGAAAATCCCTTCATAAAAGAAAATAAATATGAGGCAAAGATCCCCCGCTTCCAAGTCTCTCGTATGGGAATTATAAAGTTTATTCCCTTAGACTGGTCTATGGAAGAATTAGTCTCTGGTTTGGAGTGTCCTAGTAATGGTAATTGTGCTACAGTTGTAAAAGCACGTAGATTGAATAGGAAAAATTTTAAAGACGGTGTCGCAGAGTGGGTCCCAACTCAGACAGTGGTAATTACTTTTAAGGGACAGGTCTTACCATCTAAAATTTACTGTTTTAATACAGCTATTAATGTTGAGGTATACCAATTACCAATTATCCAATGCTATGACTGCTGCCGTTATGGACATGTTAAAGCTCAGTGTAGATCAAAACCCCGCTGCTACCGTTGTGCTCAACCTCATACAGGAGATGGTTGTCCCGTTGATGAAACAGAGGCTACTTGTTTATTTTGTCAGGCGCGTCATTTTGCTTCAAACAAAAGGTGCCCTGAATTCTCAAGACAAAAAGCAATAAAATCCCTAATGGCTGAAGATAATATCTCCTACTCTGAGGCAGCAGAAAGGTACCCTCCAATAAAGCGAATGTCTTATGCTGATGCTACTATTACTCAAGAATTAAGTTCTCCTCCTTTAAGCTCCCTCCCACTCTCAAATAGCCAACAGTATTCTCAACCTTCTAACCCCCCCACTTCTCATAGATCTTTTAGAAAAACTGTGATTCTGGAACGTCAACCTAGACCAATTCTAAGTAAACCCTATGATGTTCAAGCCCATAATTCAATTGTTTCTCAACCAAATTCGATTCTGCCAAACGGCTGTTGTCTCTCCAACAACTCATCTCCTAACGATAATTTAATCGAACTTCTGGTCTCTACTTTAGTAAATATTCTTTCCAAATTTAGTGATGTTTTACCGAACAATGTCTCAGAAATTCTACGCCCACTATCATCTATTATTAATACTAATGGACCAAGTTCGCCTTCTTTTACAATGGAATGCTAGGAGCATCCGAAATAAAAAGCACGAGATTGATCATCTTATCCAAAAATATAACCCCATTCTTTTTGCGGTTGCGGAGACCTGGCTCAAGCCTGGCTCCCGTTTTAGAGTGTCAGGATATTCATGCCTCCGTGATGATAGAGAGGATGGACGAGGTGGTTGTGCCATACTCATTAAAAATTCACTAAATTATTCCCAAATTCCTCTCCCATCACATTCATCCAGTTTCCAGGCAGTTGCTGTTAAATCACAAAACATCACCTATCTTTCGGTTTACATTCCACATCCTAATATTAATATTATTTCAGAGCTTGACTCTGTTCTATCTTCCTTAAATGGCCCACTCATAGTTATGGGAGATTTCAATTGCCATCACACAGCATGGGGCTCCCATCTCACAGACTCTTTATCCTACCACCTCCTTGAGGTTCTTGACAAATGTAATCTTTGCGTCTTAAATGATGGATCTTCTACAAGAATAGTTTCTCCCGTACAGAATCCTAGTGCTGTAGATTTATCATTCTCATCTGCCGATTTAGCATCTCGCCTTAATTGGAGAACTCTTTCCCAGTCATATGGTAGTGACCACATACCAATTTTAATTTCTATACTACACCACTTTCAAGAGATATTAAAAATTCCCCCATTACTAAAATATAGATTGTCTTCAGGCAATTGGAAAGAATTCTCAGCTACAGTTAACAATAAAATTGAGTTACTACCCCTTGTTACCAGAGAAAATTTTCTAATGATGTATTCGGATTTCACCAATATTCTAATTGACGCAGCTAATTCTAGTTTCCCGTTAAAAAATTCAGTAATTAATAAACCTCGCTCACCTCCATGAATGCTGATTGTTCTGTCAGTATTAGGGAGCGCAAAGAGGCAGAATTACGTTACACCTCAAATTTAGACATGGAGACCTACTTGCATTATAAACATGCCTGCGCTCGTACTAGGAAACTTCTTTCTCAGAAAAAACGTCAAGGCTGGCAATCTTTTTGCGAATCACTTTCTCCTAGCTCCTCAGCTTCTAGTGTTTGGAAAAATATAAAAAAGTTCCGTGGCATTCATTCTGATAATTTCAATATTACATCCAATGAGTCTTCCTCTTGGCTCAATGAATTTATCAGTAAACTTGCTCCCCCTTTCGTGCCCTCAGAGGACTGTTTCCCGTCATTTACCTGCTTGTCTAGTTCTTCTGATAGTATGGATGGTCCCTTCTCTTTTGCGGAACTGGAATGTGCCATGGATCATTTACGTGATTCCTCTCCTGGAATCGATGGCATTCCATATTCCTTTGTTACGAAATCCCCCAAGTCCTCCAAAACATTATTTTTAAACATAATCAATTTTATTTTTGAAACGAATTTAATCCCAGACTCTTGGAAAAATCATATCATAATCCCTATTTTAAAACCAGGCAAAGATCCGTCTAAATCATCTTCTTATCGTCCCATTGCTTTGTCTTCATGTTTATGCAAAATCCTTGAGCACCTCATAAAGAATAGATTAGAATGGATATTGGAGAATAGGGATGTACTTTCGAAGTCCCAGTTTGGGTTTAGAAAGGGTTTGGGTACAATGGATAGTTTAAGTGTCTTAACTGCTGACATCCGACTTGCTTTCTCTCGGGAGGAACACGTCATTGGCGCGTTCTTGGATGTTACTTCCGCATATGATAGTGTCCATCTTCCGTTACTCAGGCAAAAAATGCTTCAGCTGAGTATTCCAGTGAGGCTGGTTAACGTCATCTGCAGTATCCTCATGTCTCGCTCTATATCTGTCCGTACCCAAAGCGCTCTTCTCCCACCCAAAACTGTGTGGAAGGGTTTACCCCAGGGATCTGTCCTGAGCCCTCTTCTGTATAGCTTATACACTCATGACCTTGATAAATCCGTTGATTCTTTTTGTGAGGTTCTACAATATGCTGATGATATCGCCCTTTATGTTTCTTCCTCATCTATTTCTATCGCTTCTAGCCGGTTAAATAGTGCTTTACACTACCTCAATGAATGGCTCTCCGACCATGGTCTATCGTTGTCGCCATCTAAGAGCAACGTGGTTGTTTTCTCCAGAAAACGATTGATCCCCGAAGTTAGGTTTGTTTTGGGTGATGACATTATCCTGGTCCAAGAAAAAGTTAAGTTTTTAGGAATTAACCTAGACTCTAAATTATCAGGAATTTCCCATCTAAATTATATTAGCGATAAATGTGAGCGAAATATTAATATTCTTAGATCATTATCCAGAGTTTGGTGGGGCTCCCATCCTTTTACACAAAAGATGCTATATAATGCCATTATCAGAAGTCACCTTGATTACGGATCCTTTCTTTTGGAGCCATGTAGTAGAATGGCCTTAGGAAAGCTAGACAGAATACAAGCCAAATGCCTACGTATTATCACAGGCGCAATGAAATCTTCACCGGTTAAGGCATTGCAAGTAGAATGTGTCGATCCTCCTCTTCATCTTCGAAGACAGTATCTATCCGATCGTTTCTTCTTTAATTGTTCAAAGTTTTCTCACCATCCTTTACTGTTTAGATTGTTTGATCTATCTCAATTAATGACTTCATCCAAGTATTGGACCCATAAGGACACGCCATGCCTTATCAAAAGCTATAAAAAGTTTCTAGATAACTCCCCTGTGGCTCAGCTCTCTAAAAACCCATTATTTTTAACTGATTTTCATGCTCTCATTTTTCAACCTAGAATTATTCTTAATTTTGGCATAGATAAAGACTCTTTAGATGCAAATGCAATGTTTAATCATATTTTAAATAAAAATTGGAACGGATGGCTTACTATGTTCACAGACGCTTCTAAACTTTCTGAAAATAGTTCAGTTGGTGCCGCTGTCTGGGTCCCAAAATACAATATTATTTTAAACTTTAAGTGCCCCCCCTCAACATCAGTATTTTCAGGAGAAGCCATCGCTCTATTCGAAGCGGTTTCGTACGCCGAAGCTCATAAATTAAATAAAACTATTATTTTTTCAGACTCATATAGTGCCCTTCAGGACATTAATAAGGTTCCCTTTCAAGCTAAGGATAATTTTTATATCACTCTAAAAATAAGAGAAACTCTTCGCCGGTGTTATACTCAAGGCTTAGAGGTCACGCTAGCCTGGATACCCGGCCATTCTGGTATCACAGGTAATGAAATGGCAGATTCTTGTGCAAAGGATGCAGTTCAAACAGGTTCTCACATATATTTCAAGTCAATTCCTCGGGATCTCAGAAACGTGGCTAAATCAGAGCTTCGTAAGAACTGGAATGAATTTTGGGGTTCTTCTGGATTTAACAAAGGCAAGCAATATGGGAACATTCAACCAAATGTACCTGTCAAACCTTGGTTTTTTAAATTCCGTTCTGCTAGCAAACACATTACTTCCACCATTATCCGACTACGGCTTGGTCACATTAGTTCACCAGTCTTTCTATCTAAAATTCGGATCCGAGATCACTCCTTGTGTGAGTGTGGACTAGAAGACGGCACGGTTGACCATATTTTCTTCAATTGTCCAAACCTAAAGTATTCCTTATATAGCGTTCTTCCCCGTTTTATTCCTTTGCCCACGAATTTCAACTCCCTTCTTACATATATTGACACCCCATTTATTGAAACCCTTTCAAAGTTTATTGCTGAAAACAAAATTCACCTTTAATTTATAACTCTTACTCCCTTTTATGTCGCATTTTATGTATTTGTAATTAACACAATATATCTAATTTCATGTAGAATGCTAACTAATTTGTGTTGTCCTTGTTCAATGTTTGTGTTGTCTGTTTTTAGGTCCTCAACTGAATCGTCACTTGGCCAAAATTATATACCATTTTTAGCATACCGCACAGTGTCTAATCCAAACAAGACGTTGGCAAAAATTATCTACGGGTAGTTGCCACTATATTTACAAAAAAAAAAAAAAAAAAGTAATTTTTGTACATGAGCTTCGATTAGTAAAGGATAGTTATATAATACTCCAATACCAGTGAAATTTTAATAGCACCTATTTCGAAGTATATCCCTGCAATAAAATGAGAAATAAGAAATGAAATTTCCAAATCTGTTCATAAATAACGGAGTTTTGAGGTAACAAATATAGAAATAAAAAACCGGATTAAGAGCCTCCTCCTTTTTGTAAAGTCGGTTAAAAAGAGAGACTTCTAATCAGTAACCTTCGTTTTTCCTTTTGAGATACGGAAGACTGAAAAGAGACAGAGTGCGTACTGAAATTACACTTGACCATATCCCTTTATTTTTGGAAGTACTGAATCAAGAATCGACGCTTTACAGCCTAGAGTTGAGGTGAAAAATATGAAGAAAGCAAGTCTTTTAGTTTTTTAAAAATTACGGTTAGGAAGAAGAGATTTTGTTATTTTGGCTGATGGCAGCAGTTATTTTAATTTTTTTCTAAAATGGCCGCGCACGATATCGATTGGGGAATTGTTCCGAATCGATACATATAGCTGTTTTCTCTTCGTTTAATTGTAAACGAACAAATAATTACTAAGGTCGCTATATCCTAAGCGTCGCATAACTGAGTTATTTGCAGGAAAATATTGATGTATGAGAACTTAAATAACCATGAAGAAAAAAGTACTAGGACAAATCAAATAAAAAACAGTTATTTCTGGTTTCTAACAGTACCAGCCCAGAGGATAATTCAGTATGATAATATAATTAACATGACAATAAGGCATTAAAATATTTGCCTGCTAATACTGCTTAGAAAATACTAATACTAATAGTAAAAAGTTTAATCCAGGAATTTTTATTTGAATACAATATTATACATGGTTTTAAGTTTTTTGAATCGATATTCTCTTGCATAATAATTCTGTAATGTGACACTTTAGGATATAGAAACCTTAGTAATTTTTTGCTCGTTTTATTGTCCCCAATCAATAAATACAGGTTTTATTATACATACATACATACATATTATCCTCACGCTGTATCCCTAACGGGGTAGTCAGAGAGGACGGAGCGTCAAGCTTCTCGGTTCTTATCTATCTTTCGCTTCCTCAAATCTTATCATACTCTTCACACATTTTCGTATAGGTATGTGAGTGCTTTTCACATGTTTTATCGTGGGCCGTTATAAAAAAAAAGAAAATGGCGCTTGTTGAGTATGTTAGATTTCGAACAAAATTGTGATAAATTCCTAAAATCTCTAGCTATCTTCCGCTCAAACTCTAAAAATCACCAATCGACACGTGTTTCGCCTCTCAACGAAGCATCCTCAGGATATATCAGAGATAGAATTCGGCCACCCAACCAGCACCGAATCAACAACTAAATCAGCTGCACGACTTTTATTTTGATTTTTGATTGATTGATTTTGATTTGATTGATTGAGATTTTTAGAGTTTGAGCGGAAAATAGCTAGAGATTTTAGGAATTTATCACTTGCGATGGATTTCCGCAAAGTAACACCTGAATCTTTACAATATTCGAACAAAAATCTTAAACCTTTTTACCTTCATAGTTATCGTAAGGAAACGTTTTTGCACGAGTTCAACTCACACTTGACCGATATTTATTTACATACAATATTTTACAATTTTAAATTTCTTTTATTAATTCTTGGTGATTTAATTTATCGATATCTCTCTGCTTGCATAAGATCCTTTTAACAAATGGCGGTAAGATTTTAAATTGCCAATGGTCATACTTCACACTGGCCCTTTTTGGATTTATAGAGGTAAGGTAGTTGTTAACCTACCCTCAAAATCTTCCATAATCCATAAGCTTCCAACCTGTCTTAATGGTAAACTATTTATCATTGTGATGTATGGTTTTTAAATTGTGTAGCGGATGCTTTATATGGCTGAAATGGCAAGAAAGCCTTTCCAGTTTCGTCAGTGGAAACCTTGCAGTCTATCGATATGCCACAGTCGGTTTATTCTACTATTTTTTTAACAGACTTCAAAAATGAAGGAGTTTCGCAATTTGACTGTATGTTGTTTTTTTTTTACCTCATCACTCCGTCATTTATGAGCCGATTTTAAAAATTGTTTTTTTGTTTGGTAGGTAATATTTCAGTGGTGGTCCCATTTAAGTTTCACCGGTATTGGAGCTTGGACTTTGAAGATACACCAAATAACGCGATCTGGTTCTAACCTTTATTTATATTGATGATTCTCTTGTATATCGTTGCGCTTAATTGCAGACCTGCCCTAGATATTTATTTAGATCAAGATCACTCAAAAGGGAGAATTAAAAATATTTTATGAAAAAAATTAAACCGTCTTCAAAAAAAACACTGAAAAGTATAAAATAACTATCCTTTACTAATCAAAACTCAAGTACAATTAAAATAACTTTATAAATACGATACACATATACCTATATAATTAAATTTGACAGTTATTGTAGTCGGTGCCAAGTCTACTAAACTAATAGACTTTCTGTTGTTGCACATTGATTTTACTTAGTGAGCTGATACGTATAGAGATGTAAGTATCAACCCGAAAGCGCTCTACTTTCGGCATCACATTTTTTTCGGTCATAGAACCATAATGAAAGGAGTCATAATGCGTTGCCACTCTTATCACCATGTATCAAACGAATTTACTTGTCACTTTCTTTATCTCATTGAGAGTAAACACGAGTAAAACAGTTAGCTATAGTAAGTTTGACATCTTTGCAATGTCGATTTAATTCCTATACACGTAATACATTGCAATATCTAATGAGATAATTATTTGCAAAATACTCGTAAATCTCGAATGTTGTGGCTATTACTTTTGGACATGGTAGAGTCATGCTGCATTGCAGTACGAATTGGGCCGGCTCGCCCGGTGATATACCACCCTCTCACAGAATATCGGCGTGAAATAGCATCTATTGCTGTTCTGTTTCGTTCAGTGAGTAAGAGTTCCGATGGCCCATCACCCCCTCTCCCTCTTTTCCCTTCTTTCCCTATTCCCCTAAAGGTCGGCAGCGTATCTGTGACTCACCGAACGTTGCGGGTGTCCATGGACAAGGCTGAAGGCGGAAGTGGTCAGCTACGGTGGTCACTCACCATCAGGTAGCCCGCTTGCTCGTTTTCCCCCTCTTTAAAATAAAAAAAAAACTAGTATTCACAAAAAAGAAAAATGACATGTTCAGCTGTGTATCTACTGTGACTCTTCTCTAATCACGCACATTAGCATTAGTCTATCTGAACCTAAATCAACAAAAAACTGACACGCTTTTACAGCAATTTTTGGTCTGAGAAATTTTCGCTTACGTAGTACGCTGCGTATGAAGGAGTATCTACGCTTTGCATCGCTTTATAATTGCATCGCAATGCTTCCCGTTACATTCGCATCGAATCATTGACCTACAAGATGAGAATTTGCAAACGCAAACTTTGTCGCACATCATATTTCACCCCAGAAGACATCACAAGTTAATACTTGAAATAAAGCACATAAATATTGCACGAAATCAATACTTATTTTATTTTATAAAAGAAACAAACGAGCAAGCGAGCCACCTGGTGGAAAGTGATCACCTGCAACCATAGACATCCGCAACGTCTGGGGAATTACGGGTGCGTTGCCTGCCTTTAGGGAAAAAGAGAAAGAAGGGAAAGGAGGAGGAGAGGGGAGATGGGCCATCGGCGTACTCACTCACCGAACGAAACACAGCAATAGATGCTGTCATTTCACGCCAATATTCTGTGAGAGGTTGGTATTTCACTGGGCGAGCCGGCTCATTTCGTGCTGCAATGCAGCTTGGCTCTACCACACATATAACTTACGCACCACACATAAGCCAGACATAAGGTCAATAATCAATGTAATAATAAACGGTGTTCAAATATTTAGCTCACAAATCAGACAACCTATTATGATAGTTGCGTGTGATCTTCTACATGAGTTGTAACCAATTGACTACTCTTTAGGTGGACTTTTTAGGTCTACATTGTCAGTCTTGTAGGTCGATGCTTTGAATCGTCTTCGTAGGACACCACGTATATACATATTATATTCAATAATCCATGCAAACGAAGTGAGTGGCAAAGCGAGCACTTTACGTTATTAGAATATCCCAACTTTTCCAAACTTTGTGTCGATGTCCGAGGCTTTAATAATTAAAGGATATCTCATTCATCAAGCCCTCAATTTTATAGCTCACTCCCTTTGACGGGTACTTTGAAATATGTACAGTAAGAGTACCTTCAAGTTGGTCTTAGAAATCACTAATTTTGAATTAGCCTTATTATTTTCAACGCAGCAAGTTTGACAGGTGGTTTTGTATTACGTTGTTTTAGTCCTTGAAAGTTTGGGATGAATTTTGAATTTTATGACTACCTAATATTTGCTTACTACGTCGTTTGTACCTATAACTATAAATCAAATATTTTTTAAGATTTCATACTTTAAAAGAAACGGAATCTTTCTATGATCGCTCATGTGGTCATGTGTCCGTCTGTTTGTCCATCATATTTCTCAGAAATTGCTTAACTTTCAAACCGAAGGCATACTGCGTGAAGATATCTTGTTAACCCATGTACTACATATTTTGCAATTGTTGTGCCTCGCGAATTCACCCGCATTACATTTGGTATTTTTTCGTTATAAAAAGTATCTGGATTACTCTTTGAAAAGCCCTGTATATTTGTCAATACAACTCAAAATTATCAAAATCGATTTAGCCGTTTCAGATTTCGTTTCGTTTCGATTTCGATTCAGATTACCCCGGACAAACAAACAGACACGCGCAAAAATTTAAAAAAGCGTATTTGGGTTTGGGTTATGTGCAAATAAACATATAGGGATTACGCTGTATCCCTAACGGGGTAGTCACAGAGGGCGGAGCGCCAAGCGTCGCTCAACATATACGCTTAAGAAAAAGCCTTTATTTTGAAATCACGGAGAGACACTTAAATTTTATATACAAGGTTCTTTTGAAAGGATGAGTAAATGCGAATGGGTGTTTAAGTACCCATTACAACGGAAAACTTGCGATCCACAACTTCATCAAAAGTCAATACTTCTGAAGTAACACCTCAAAGATTTAAAAAAAAATGAGGCGAGGCAACCCTAATATCGGCGTTTTTATGTCGCTAGAAAACATTTGGAATATAGGGCATAATGATAGGGTTGTACATTTTATTTCTATTCATTGGATGTTTTTTTTTATTTATTTTTGAAAACAAAATTATCGTATGAATATGCAATATAACAGCAAACAGTGACACGTTGAAGCCGCAGTAGATTTGTACCCCGTTTCCCCGCAGCAGAAGGCCGTAGAATATTAACCTATGAAAATATTCAAAGTACAACGAGGGTATGAAAATATGCAAAGTACAAAGTTATAAGGTAAGTTGCCTAGCCGTATGCACATCCGTCAATTGCCTAATGCGTCTTATAACATATATCGTGTATAGTAAATATGTATATGGGTTAACAAGATATCTTCACGCAGTATGTCTTCGGTTTGAACGTTGAACAGTCTCCGAGAAATATGATAGACAAAATATATATATCTTGTACATGTATAGATTGGATAACGTTTTAAAATATTCAAAAGAGAAGCGAAGACGGAGCAAATTGGATACTCGAACACGATCAGATTATTATCTGTTCGTCTCCTACCCTTATTTCCGAACTACTGGATCTAATATTAAAAATTTCAGTAAATTTAGTATTTCAGTAAAACTTTACCTAAAATTTACGAATAAGAATATAACGAAACTCGTAGGTCTTAAGATTTTCCAAAAACGAATTTAGAAATTTATCATTTTATAAATTGTTACTCTGTTAAATTGAATAAGCAATACAGAGATAGAGATACGCAGTATGACAAGGTCGGACGACGTTGTTCTCGTAATAATGCAGAAAGGAATGCTTATGTGATTCGGGCATATATAATAGAAATAAAGCAAAAGTACGTGGTAGCAGAAGCCAAGGAAGACTAAGGCTGACTTATGCAGAAGAAACAGTCAGTGGTAGCTGACGGCAATGTCAAAACCATTCACATAGAGATCACATAGATTCGAGTGTATGAGGAGAATGATGAGATTCGAGGAGACGAAAGAAATTATGGAAGTGTCAGCTAACACTCTTTGATCTTCATTCATTTACTCTATTATCTCGCTAGGAATACGACGTCATAAATTAATTATTTATTTATTTACTGTTTATTTGTTTAGTAATAATCATATATATTTATATAAATATTATAGAGAGAAATATTATAGCGCAGTATGACAGGGTTGCACGACAGTGTTATTGTAAAAATGAAGAAAGGAATGCTTAAATGGTTCGGGCACATAGAAAGAATGAGTGATGAAAGACTGGCAAAGAAAATATACAGAGCGAAAATGAGTGGTAAAAGAAGCCAAGGAAGACCAAGGCTAACTTATGAAGATCAAATAGCCAGAGTGTTAGCGGATGGAAATGTCAAAAGCTCTCGTATACCTAGGCGAAAATGTGTGAGGAGAATGATGAGATTTGAGGAAGCGAAAGAAGTATGTAAGAACCGCGACGCTTGGCGCTCCGTACTCTCTGACTACCCCGTTAGGAATACAGCGTGAGAATATGTATGTATGTATGTATGTGCATAAATATTTACAGATTTGAGAAAACGAAAGAAATATGTAAGAACCGCGACGCTTGGCACTCCGTCTTCTCTGACTACCCCGTTGGGGATATAGCGTGACGATATGTATGTACGTATGTATGTATGTATAAATATTCACGAAGTTAATAGACGTACAGAAAAGTTAAATTCTATCCACGAATTCAGTGACGTAGAATTATCGGAAGTGAAGCGGTGCGAATTCCACCCGCCAATTTATGTAAACTGCGTGCAGAATATAAAGTCGACCAGAATGATTATTAGTTCATTGGAACATTGATACCCGGACGGTATCGGACGGCCCGGGTGGTTTTGTGGACGCCATAAAATTTGAAGATTATGTCCGGAGATGGGCTGGTCCTTACCAGATATTACGATGAGGTTAAAGCGAAGGCTTTATTTACATTATATGTATGCCTATATATGGGCCTGTTTTTTTAGTGTACCTCACAAAAACTCTGTTTAGTACGTCCCCCTATCCATGCTATACTTATAATATGATAAACATCTACACTTTAATAGTAGTTCCGAAGTTATTCTCAATATATTCCATGCATAGTTGTTATGACTAGGTAATAATTTTCTACTAATGAACTCAGCAAAAGTATAGTATACTTAATAATCATTCTGAAGTTATACTAAAATAATAAGTTCTCAAAGTCACATTCCATAGACATTAGCCCGAAAAAATAATTTCTCTATTCCATGATGAAATAAGAATTACAATCGATAACACTGATTAGTGACACTTAATTTCTTTGTAATCGATTTGTTCGGCGCTTGGCAACTCATTATTATTATTTTTATCAGAAATGGATTACGTTTCGCCACTAAATCACTTGTTGCTAAGCGACGGTGTCGCCGAAGATGGAGTACGCCGATATAGATAAAATCTATTCACTCTAGCATTGAAGATACCCGGATTACAGTTTTTAGGAAACACAGAAGACGGCAAGGAGTCCATTCTTTGGCAGTGTGTGTTATGTATGTGGCATCAAAGCAGTGTGTACGAATTTTTGAAATTGCCAGAAGGAATAAGTTATAGTGTGGCGTTTTCCTACTAGTCCTGGGATAGAAGGGAAAGGGTGGAATAAGGTCGTGAGACTTTTGAGCATAATCATCGCAAAACATCTGATTAAAGATACTTCATGCATCATCATCATCATCATCATGAAGTCATCATCATCAGTCATCATCATCATCATGAGCATCATCATGAAGTTCCTACTTCATGATGATGCTCGAGACTAAGTAATTTTTTGGGACAGGTTTGTCATCACTAATCAACCTTGCAATACGCCATTCAACTGACTTGGCTGCTCCATTAAAAAGGTGGCAGAAGTACTCTATACACGATCAGAATTGTGCTTGACATAATTGAACTGCTCCGGTGAGAAGTACTGCCTAAACTTTTAGTGCTTAAAATGTCTAAAAATAAAAGGGAAAGACAAGTACGATAGATAATAAATCCCTTCGTATTGTGTCGATCCTGAAATTATACATACATACATATCTTCACGCTGTATCCCTAACGGGGCAGTCGGAGAGGACGGAGCGCCAAGCGTCGTCAATTATATTGACACCTTTCGAAAATCTGTATTCATTACCAAATTGTACAAGGATTTTCTCTTAGGTTTAAAGAACCTTTATTTTTCATAAGAAATTTTACATTTCACTTAAATGAGAAACTTATAAATATGAACATAAAGCAAAATTAATTGTACATCGATCACTCGATTAAACTAAATATACCGTAACAAATTAAATTTGTTTTAGAACATAATATTTTAAGGTATATCAAGATTATACCACACGCAGTCAAATATAATAATAAACAATGGCATAACAGAAAGTACACGGATACGAATAAATGGAAGAGACAAATCATCGGCCCCTGCGTAAGTCATCGAACCTTAAAATCATCGAATTTTTTAAGCGGTAAATTATCGAATCGATAAAAGTCGATTGAACAATAATCGGCTTTGTTTCTAAAATATACCTTCTTTAAGGTCAATTTAACGATAAAAAAAAATCGATGATTTTAAATTTTGATGATTTACGCAGGCGCCGTCGAAACATTCTCTTAAAGATCTCTTGATTTTAGTTTTAAGTGTGTAAAAAAAATATAATGTGTTAATTAAATTATGAAGTTTTTCGATAGTTTCAATCGTGTTTGAATAGCATTAATCGATTTAAAATTAAAGTATTATAATCACAATATAACTGGTTTCTAATACTCGTAATAACAACAATAAACATAATTAGTGACTAAATAAAAGTCGAAACGTCAAAGTACACTTATGTTAGTAATAATATTTATTTTCATTGACATAATTTGTAGGTTATTTCAAAGTCAAACTAGGCGCATGGTCGGATTATGATTCACGATAGATGATATACGGTGACGAGTTCAGTAGTAATGTTTTGGAATATGTATATTCACAAGATATATTTAGCATAATTTTTATTCCATGTTTATTAGTAAAGCTTGTAAACTTTACTTGATAGACAGACGTTTGAGATTTTATGATAGTTCCTTTTCATTAAAACGAACGGAACGCTAAAAAGTTATAACCCTTTGATTTGACTTGAACAATTATGAGGAGGTACCCATGCGACAAAAAGATCGACCGACTGTATTTTGTCTGACTACTGTCCCTGACAAAGATTTTACAGAGTAGGTAAATTCAGTTACTCAAAATTGACAACCATTCCCTCATATCCGAAACTACTGAATTTAGAATTTTGGCGATTCCAAAAAGTTATAGTTTTATTTGAAGTTTAGAGGAGTCTTATGTCTCGTACAATTTTCAAATTAATTGTACAAAATCATTTTGTAACCTAATACATATTATTAGTACCACTTGACCAATTTCTCGAGCAAATGTGGCTTGTTTTGATTCGAAAACAATCTTAAAATTGGGCTCTCGAAGTCAGTAACATAAATAATGCTCGAATACAACTCGATAAGGTGTACGCTTTTATAGGAAACACCGCAGGGAAAACAAGAAAAGGGCGTGCCATATACATCTGTAGATACTTTGGACCCACCCCCATTATTACAGACTAGTGAACCACCCCGGCTACGTTTATTTAATATTAGTTATGGCCCCGGCCACGCGTTGCTGTGGTTCAATAAGTATTATATTATTATTCATGAGTTATTCTTGGGGCCACACAAAAATCCCATACAAAAAGTACTTTCGGTTTTTGCTATCTTCTTTCCGTAAAAATGTAACTCGGACTATTAACCAAATCGCCGTGCTTATTATCGAACTTGCAATCAGCATGCGACAGCCAAATATCGCGCGATATCTGCTGTCAAAACGAGAATTTGTATAATTTACTTTGTACAGTGTTGCTAAATATACCGCGAAAAGTACATTTTACTGTCATGGCGCAATAGAGGCGCAATCGTCATACATAATACCAATTTTTTATTACAATTAGTCACCGGTTGCGTAGTGATCGCGTGGCTGTCGCTGTTTGCAATTTTTTTGCATGGCAGTCGGCAAATTTTTAGGTAATAATCCCGCGATCCAGCCCAGCCATTCTCAGGTGATGCGATTAACAGCATTTCGTTTTTATTTAAGTAGACTATGAGGAAGATAAACGGTCAAAAATCCACTTGATTATAAGTAGACCGAGATCCACGGACATTTCTAATATCAAGATTAAGAAAGCGCTTCGGACTGTAGGTGCGTTGGTCTGAGAACTTAGTTCTCGTTAGAGAGAGATGTTGATCTCGTAGAGATGTTGTGTCTCTTGTCAGATACTTCACCCGCTGTCTTACATTACATTCCATTGCAGGATCCAATAGTATACAACCATTGCAGTTTGGGGGCAAAGTTAGTGTGTAAGATGGTAGTAGTGATCCTGAACCAATTTCTTTTGCCCGTATACATACACATATTTTATCACGTTGTATCCTTGACGGAGTAGTCAGACAGGATAGAGCATTAAAACATTTTTTAAATGCGTTTTCTGGAACCGACTTCCGTACTCACCACGAATTATTATTTATGTCATCTATCGACTGAAAACGGGTGCCTCGAAGTGGTGATTTGAGTTCTGGCAAAAGAAAAAAATCGGGTGGAGCCATGTCGGGGTAATACCGTAGCTGTTTGATAAGATTGGTTGTGTTTTTGGCCAGAAATTTGTTCACAATGATAACCTTGTGAGATGGTGCGTTATCGTGACGCAAAATCCATTAATTTTCTTTTCACGAATCTGGTCTTTTTCAACGAACTTACTCTCTCAAACGCCGCATAACACTCATATAATATTCTTTATTTGCTGTCTCACCATCTGGCAATAATTCAGAGAGCACAACACCGCGGTAATCGAAAAAAAAACTGTCAAGATCATCTTCACTTTTGATCGACTTTGACGTGCTTTTTTTTGGTTTCGGCTCAGTTGGAAGGCGCCATTCCGAAGCGTGTTGACTCATAGACTCATAGACCCACGTCTCATCACGTTACAATGCGTTTTATGAATGTGGGGTCGGAATTGACTCGTTCTATCATGTCTTCAGCGATTTTTACGCGATTACGTTTTTGCATGAAAATCAGATCTTTTGGCACTAGTCGAGTGGCAAAGAGTTTCATGTCCAAACAATCGTTTAAAATGGTATGAATTGATTCGTGAGACAGAAATTTCAGCGGCTATCTCTCTCATACTTTAACGACGATTTTGAGTCACCATTTTTTATTTTAGCGACGTTAAGTTTCTTTGAAGATTGAATTTCAGTTGAAGAAGTTGATGGTCGACCAGAGCGAGGCAAATCTTTCACCGCATCTTGAACGCTTTTAAATGCACTGTACCACTTATATGCACATGTTTGTAATAAAGTCGATTTGCCGTAAGCCTTATGTAACATTTTCAGCGTTTCGCCACAAGAAAGTCCATTTGCAATGCAAAATTTAAGACTGTTTCTTCGTTCGATATTTTTATCCATTGTAAAAATCGCTAAATAAACTTGAGATGAACTGACAAAATGGCGCACTGTAAACAAACTAAATGAAAAGTGACTCTCGAACTCCGTTGTGCCAACTTAGTGACAAAAAGAATTTCTACAATCCCTTTATGCGGGGTTTATAAATGATCGAATACCGGTAGTTTCTTGGCAGATGTGTATCAAAAAAATAGTAAAAGTTAAATTGTTGAAAGACACGTCCTTCCATACTCACCAACTCCAAATGTAAGTTTGTTATGGCTAAATTGTAACTATAAATTTGGTTTTCGGATTTTTCCCTTTACCTGTGCTATAAGATATTGCTTCCTGCCAAATTTCATGATTCTAGGTCAACGGGAAGATTGAATATTACTAAATGAATATTACTAAATATTAATTTCAACTTGATATCTCCACGCGTTCCTGAGAAAAAGCGTTTTGATGGACAGCCAGACGGACGGACAACGAAATGATCCTGTAAGGTTTTCTTTTTTTCTTTGAGGTACGGAACCGTTAAAATTAAAAAAAAATCTGACCACATTGCAGGATTCAAATCCGAGCACTTTGGTATGCTGTTGAGAAGGTAAACTCTGATGCGAAATAACAATTTATGCTTCGCGGGCAAGTTTTTAAATTTACAATTTGTGATACATACATACATTCATACATACATATCTTCACGTTGTATCCCTAACGGGGTAGTGATAGTAATTGATGGTATCAATTTGTGATAACACGGAGAAAACGAATTTCCCCAGAATTAAGGCCTAGCTAGATAGATTTTTCATCCCCGTAAATTCATATATTGTAATGTGATGAATTCATAATATCTTTAGCTATAACCACCACTCACTCCAAAACCACCAATCGACACGTATTTCCTAACATAACCTAACCTAACCAGCGTTAGCTGACCGAGTCTGATCTCTGGAATATCCTGAGAATGCTTCGTTGAGAGGCGAAACACGTGTAGATTGGTGGTTTTTTAAGTTTGAGCGGAAAATAGCTGAAGATTTTAGAAATTCATCACATGTAATGGATTTCAGCAAAGTAACACCTAAGTCTATACAATATCATATATAGTAAATTTCAACGAAATCGTTTGAGCCTTTTTCGAGAACGCGGTGACAAATATACATATGGTATAAATAATTGTCGTATAATAGTATAAGTTAAAAGGTTGTACAACTCTGAAAATTAACTTCATAAATTATTTAAAAACACATCGAATAAGTATTTGCGCAACGCGAAATACGAACTATCAGACCAAACATTTTTTGTTCAGTCCTACATTACAAGCCTACTTGTATTGATTCAATCGTGCAAACATGCACACAAATATTACTATTGAGAACAATGCAGAGCTATACCTACTTATTTATTAGCGAGTAAGTATGAACTCGGCTTGAATTCCGTACGTCCCTTAGTCCCTTAGACTTGTCGTCATAAAGTCGTAATATTTTACGACTGGCCGACTGACCGTGAAGCATTGAAGACATATCCGGAGCCACTCACGTGCCGCCATTTTGATTACGTGACGCCAATCTACATGGCGTCAATTTTTTGAGATAAAAATTTGATAGGACTACGTAGCTAGCGGAATATGAATTAGCCATGGTTGCAGATTAGTTAGATTGTCTTTTAAAGCATTTGTTTGTAAGAATTTGAAGTTATTTTAACAGGAATTTGACTGATCGGCTGAAAAATTGTTTGAGCAATAATTTATTAGGTCTATGGTATAAAAAACCTTTACAATAAACCTTAGGTGAAGTAATATTTATTTTAATGAGACAGATACATATATTAACAAGGATGAACAAGGCACACTTAGAGTCTCCTGCTTAAGTCCTTGCTGATGAAGAGAACCACACACAACGGCCTGCAGTTTTATAGCTACTATATAATATTAATAATAATAATGCGCTAGACAATACACACCAATCATCTGATCTCAAACTAGGATATTCCCTGTGCTATGAAAACCAGATGACGATTACTGGGGGCGTCTCCCAGTACACCCAGACTCGAAACAATCTAGAAAAGTTCATTTTCTAAATTGACCCGACCGGGAATCGAACCCGGAACCTTCCGCGCTAGGGTTAACGTCTAAACCACTGCGCCATCTAGGTCGTCATATGTGTAAGAAACAATACAATAACAGTAGTCTTCAATAACAGTAGTGTTCTTTTATTTATTTATTTTATTTATTATCTCATTTTATTTTACGAATAACACGAATAATAAGAAGTTTAACACAATTTTTATTATTCAAAATTACTTAGCACATATTGTCCTTGCGGAAGTATAAACCGCAGTGATTTTAATAAATTAACTTAACGAGTTCAATGTAACGAATAAAGTACTCGCGTATCAGATGAATACAGACGAGCAAGACGAACGTATACAATAGTGCATTGGAGGAAAAAGGATAGCTACAGAATGGGATGGTGATATCTTTACAATTACGTTAACTTAAAATATAAGTTAAATATGAAGCAAAGATATTATATCCACCATAGATAAATGGATGGAAATGTGGTGTGTTCATCATTTTAATGTTCTTGCTTACTTTAACATAATATACCTAAGATATTTTATGATACATGGCTGAATTCAGTATTCTTTAGCGAAGTCGAAGTGGAGAAAAATAAAAACATAATAACATGCAAACGTTTCTCTCGCTGGCTGGCAGCCAGGAAGACGAGCCAGAACGACTAAAAAAGAAATAACCTGCTCTAAATTCAAACGTGCATAGACATGGCGATAAACGTTAAATTTTATTTGTAATGCCATTTTATGTAGTATGTCCTAGGTAGGGATCAAATTAGAACTGGTTCAACGAACGAAGAAATGTTGATTCAACGCACTCGTATTTACCGAATATTAATTACAAAAAAGTACATACATACGTTAATATTTACAAATTTAAAACTACATTATCTTAAATAATAGACTTCCTCGAAGTTGCCGCTTAGAAAGCTGTCATTGTTTAAGGTGCCCAGCAGACTGACAGCATTACCTCTTTGAATAGCTAAACTGATTTGTTGACGGAAGAAGCTGCCAGCCCGGCGGTCTCCCGAAGGCCCGACCAGTCTCTTACAAATATCAGAAACCAGTCGATGAGCATCGGGGCCCCAGGGACCCAAAATCCACTTTAAAAAAATAACAGCAAAAATTGAAGTAAAAAATATAACTTTTACTTGACACTTTACCTCAAACTGGTCGTCATCAGACCTGCGGTTGCCAGTAGATATCGATCTTGACGGTTTCAGCTGTAAAGTGCTTAAGATTTCTTCCCACGAGATTCAGAGTCGAAAATCCTGAGAAAGGATACACCGACTTCCACCAAACCTAGCTAGAAACAGGCTCGACAACTCGCATACAACTTTTAATTAAGTGTTAATTAAGTTTAGAAAACTGGATAAGATCAGAGAGAATCAAAATACAATGAATAAAAATTTAAATAAATTAAAAAAATGTAAACTCTCGTCTGGAAAAAAGCAAATTAGTTGTGTCTATAAAAAATCGTGTACAAAATAATAAAATATATGTGACAAGAGTCACACAGTAGCTGAACAAGCCGGACGTTTGTAAAAAGCCAAACATGTCCGGTTAAACTCGGAGGCCTGGTAACCCTATCAACGACCCATTTCTAGATCAAATTGAATAGGCGCAGAAGGGAGGTCATTTCCATACATTTGAACGCAATGCCTGTTCCATCTTTGACGTTCAAAAGCATTATACAGCTATTGATTTCGTTACATGTTCGGAAAAGCGCAACTGAAGGAAAGGTACATACTATATACGTATATCCTACAACCTCTAAAAAAAATTAAGCTATCAGAATTGCAATTACGTCTTTACCCCATTATTCAATATATTTAATATGTGTATGATATTTAATTTTTTAAGTTTATAGTATTATGTATATCGTACCTATGCATTTATGTATATGTAGGTATATGTTCATGTTTTATATTATTGTGTTTATTAATATAAATATGTATTATATATTTACGTTTTATATTCTCCATATTAATTTTATGGTAATAATGTAATTTAGATTAGGTTAATTTAGCGTTTTCATTTTAAATATATGCACTACCAATATTTTCTCCGTTTAGCCTTATGGTTGACTGGTAGAGAATGCCACTTGGCATTAAATCCGCCATTTGTACCTTTTTGTGAAATGAAGTTTAAATAAATAAATATTTTTTAACGAGCAATTTTTATCGAATACTATCAGATGTCCACGATTTCGTCCGCGTTTTTTATTTCTAAAATAGTCTATGTCCTTCCTTTAGATTTAGGCTATCTCCGTACCAAATTTCCTTGCAATCGGACGAACGGTATGCCATCCTTAGAATACGAACACACAAACATTGGTTTTATATATTAGAAGATTTTCATAGGGTTGAAATGTTTGAATGTCATACTACATAGACAAAGTACATTTGATACTAGTTGTGCTCCACAGTTTTACTTGTATTAAATTTGGTAATATTGCGCGCATGCACAGTAACCTAGATTCATCTCCGATAACTCCTTTACCTGTCACTGAAAGTATAATCATAATCGATTCAGCATTTTTGGAGATGATCTTGAACAAACAAACAAACGGATATACAGACAAAAATTTTAAAAATGCGTGTTTGGGTTTTGGTAATGTTAATGCTTATGAGATTAATAATAAGCTTTTCTTTTGAAATTGCAGACTGGTAACTTTATTTTTTCGTATGTTAATACAGTGAAACCTGGTTAAATGGGCCCTGGATATGTGAGAAACCTCTGTTATGGATAATTATAATGAGGTCTCGACACTTTTGCATTGAAATACCTCTATTACTGGGAATTTTCAAACCTTTTTAACTGAGATGAGATTTCATAAATTTTATAAACTTAAATTTTCGCGCTGCATTATAAAATATCTAAAAACACGGAAACGTAACTTGATATGAATACGTTTTTAGACGTAAAAATAACGGTGAGACAAGAAGGTATTTTATCATACTGTGTTTATAGGAAGCCTACACACACAGACAGATACCTGCACGCCACGTCGCATTACCATCCCAGTCATCTGCAATCTGGAGCAAGAGCTCGATTATGTTCAGGAGGTACCGATAAAGAACGGATATCAGATTAACCGACGAATGAGGCGGTCTAAAAAGAAGGACAGACATCCGGACGTGAGCAGACAACCCGCCTATATGCCTTATGTGAAAGGAGTGACTGACAAAATAGGATCTATTTTAAAAAAGTATTCCATCCATACCGTGTACACACCGGGAACTAAGGTAAACAAAATAGTGGGCACACCGAAGGATGTCTTGCCGTTGCAGACACCAGGGGTCTACAAAATAGATTGCAGTTGCGGTAGCTCATACATTGGCCAAACGAAGCGGACTATTGCTGAAAGGATTAAAGAACACATTGCAGCTGTAAAAAACCAGCAAACTACCAAATCAGCGATAGCAGAACATCTCCAATCGGATACGAATCACTGGATAGAATTTTATCGCCCACAAGTCCTTTCCACCGATCGCCACTTTTATCCAAGAGTCGTGCGTGAAGCAATTGAAATCAAGAGACACAAAAATTTCAATCGAGAAAGCGGATACAATTTATCAACAGCGTGGAATCCTGTGATTCAAATGACAAAACCTCGTTTTTCACATCCGGTTAAGTGTGTGGACACCGTGAGTGTTGTGTGTAGGAATCCTAATAATTATTTACAAATAACGGGGGTAGATGAAATAAAATCTGCCTCTGACACGGAGTGAAGCTTGCTGCGACAGTTTACTTGAGACCACGGCCGATGAAACTCGCCCGAAACGTCAAGGGAAAATAAAAGGTAATCGCGTTAATTTCCCGTGTTTTTAGATATTTCATAAATTTTCTCAATGTTTACTTCTATAATTGAGACTTCGTAGCTCTGTAGGGGCATGTCACAGTAGTTTTGCTGACTACGAACTTTGATCGCGGCGAGCTAGAAGACATAAGCGTAATCTAATTGTAAACGATGTATCTGTATTTTAGTCAAAAGCTTTGTATCTATGAAAAGTAGTCTTGAGCGCGCAGCGACACGATCCGGTCGCTGGGCGAATAAACGAGTAAGCACGAATCTGTGTCTTATTAGAGATCCTTAGTTTACGGACGTAACCACCGTAACAGCTCAATAACAATTATCAGGTATAGACACGCTTGTTTACAAACAGTCTAATTTCTTCCATACTTGCTTCGTTTATCATAGTGGGACCCTCTATAAATAAGACAACTGTTATGTTAACATGCCTATTTGAGAAACTGGGTAAGTGGAAAGCCTCTATAATTGATAAAAAATTCTAAGTCTCTTGAGATCCCAGTTAACCAGGTTTCACTGTAGTTGGGAGTTTTTCTATTGTCAAGCATTTTCATAGTCATTACACTCATTGATTGCTCCACTGGTATCGTAGTAAGTGCACATATCTTTCCAGGCAAGGGTTGCGAATTCAATTTCTGGTTAAGTCAATTTAGTAACCAAATCTTTCAAATTATTTTATATCGTACTGCGCATGCCCCTAAACATATACATACATAAGCAAAAAATCAAATTAAAGACGATGGTTTCCTTAGTCGACCTGGCCAGGAGCTGAACTTGGAACTGAACCCGGACCTCTCCATTTGGTATCAAATACATAAATGTACAAACGGCCCAGTAAAGCTTATCAGGTAAATGAAGGTCCAATTACTGAAAAATAAATATTTATTTAAAGGTAATTTAATAATTACGCCATTATATATATAATCTGAAAGTAATAAATATTCTTAGTAATGAATCTTAAAAGTCTGAGTGAGTTACGGCGTAGAGCTAACGTAGCACGCTACGAGAGCTACGAAGTGTTCCATTTTAAGGTTATTATGGAGAAACTTAAGAATAAATTAATTGGTGTTTTTATATTTTTTACGATTGTTTTTATACTCGTATTACAGAAAATGAAAAGGTATTTTTAATTACAAATGCCTCTTTTCTGACAAAAAAAAAGAACATTTAATACGAACTTTGAAATATTATAAAGTTATTGACAAAGGGAGAATTAGAATGTGAATATAACTGTACAATAATAGTCAATGAAAAATTAAAAAAATTTTGACTTTTAATGTATAGTAGTGAGAGCAGAGTAGGAATAAACTAGAGAAAAATGTTGTATAGACTCAGGTGTTTCTTTGCGGAAATCCATTTCATGCGATGAATTCCTAAAATCTTTAACTATTTTCCGCTCAAACTCCAAAACCTACCAATCAACACGTATTTCGCCTCTCAATGAAGCATCCTCAGGATATTCCAGAAATCAGACTTATTAATTACTTAAATTACTTACTAATTAGTACTTCAGCTTGATGAGTCTGATCTCTGGAATATGGTACTGGTACGTTACGGTACGTACGTTAAGCTACGGTATTTTTTGAATGGCGATGAAAGGTGGGGGGGGAGTCGAGTCTTCTCTTCAAGGTTGCGCTCGATCGAAATAAAGCCTTCAGTCATCCATTGATGACTGATCCCCGAGAAATACAACAGCGGATGTGATTAGCGCGTCCGTAGCGTTGTAAGGGTGCCAGAAAGTGCTGGGTGGTCCTTGCCCCTTGAGACGTGCTTTGGCATAGCGTATAAGGAGCTTAGTGGGTACCATAGGAGATCCCGGAGTCTATCGACAACGTCCCGAGGATGATCATGGTAGGTGTTTGAGTGGGTATAATCTTAGTTTTAATTTCAGGGGGCTGGGTATCTTTGAGCGTGTTTTTCCTTTGTTAGCAAAAAAAAATTAAGGAGATTTATCCAACTGTACACTTAACTGAACACTTTACCAAACATCCTAATCTCGTAATGTCATTGACCAGTACTAGAAATGACAAAGATCAGCCTAATAGTGGAATATACATATGTAGAATGTAGTAAACTTTTCGAAAGTGTATTGGATGTAGACAGAATCTAGGACTGGATTTCTCGGGCGATGGTTATTACTGTTTTCCGAGTCTAGGAACTTATGTTCGAGTTCAGGTCGTCGAAAGAAATGCACTCTTATAAATTGTTCTGATATCTGGTGTTATACTGAATGCATTCTCACTTTGTTCTTGGTACTCATGGCACAAGTCCAGTACTTTGGGGTTACAAAATCAGTGTAATTGTCTGGAACATTTATTGTTTTTGGTTTATTAACTACATTACTGTAGAGGTCATCAAGGCTATAGAGGTGGGAGGATATAATAGAGGTCACCGTTAATATATATTTACTTTTAAATCAGAACGTTGCGTGATGGTGGTAGCCACGAAATCTCTTAATCAAGTAAAAAATAATCTACATTTTATTAATTGCTGCCACATATTTCGTGGGTCGGACTATGAATTCGTCTTTGGAACTTGCCCCAAATTTACTACACCGTGACTGTAAAGTGCGACCCCTCAGGTTATAGCTATATAGCGGGAGATACGTCTAAACAATGTGACAGAATTAATAAGATATTTGAAGCATTTTGAACTTCTGGAAGAAAAGGAGGAATTTTGAGTATGAAGCCAATGTCTATTGACACAGATCCGTGGATTTTCAGGGTCGGGCCCGATTCGAGTGGGGACTCTGGTCGTCCATCTATCCGATGACATCGCGTAAACCTGGAGCCACGACGACGCAGACGGGTGGACCGTCTGCGTCGTCGTGGCTCCAGGTTCACGTATGGAACGCACCGGAACCCCTCTCATATACATACATATTCTCACGCTGTATCGCCAACGGGGTAGTCAGAGAGGACGGAGCGCCAAGCATCGCGGTCCTTACATACTTCTTTCGCTTCCTCGAATCTCATCATTCTCCTCACACATTTTCCCCTAGGTATGCGAGTGCTTTTGACACTTCCGTTGGCTAACACTCTAGCTATTTGATCTTCATAAGTTAGCCTTGGTCTTCCCTCTCACCCTCTCTCACGCTGTGCTAAAGCACTTCTCTAGGGTGAGTGGCGAGGGAGATTCAGCAGCAGAGCCCCTACAGTACAATCGCAGTGCTACGACATCGGACCACGCCCAGTGTCGTTTTCCTCAAGATGGCATTTTTGGACGAGCAGAGTTCCTACTCTGATTGACCGTGACCCCAAAAGGCACCTTCAATCCTTTAATCAGTAGTCTCTTGACTAGGCTACATAGGCGGTGTTTAGGTTTTCCTGAGTCATTAAAAAAGTCCGTGAACTTTGGCGACATATGGGGAAGGCCAATGATCAAAATTGGATGTGTAGCTGAGATGTTAATGTTTGTCTTTGTGTTCATCTGTGAAATCATATCAATGATCTTACAATGGTTCCACTTAAGGTACGGAACCCTGAATACATTAATAAAAGAGTCTGAAATATCAAATTGATATCCATTCACATTCAATGGAAATTACGATATTGAAATTTAGATGTGCTTCTATTTAACCTCCTAAAAATACCAGCAAGAAAAGAGTGAACACAACAAAACTACTTACTTAACTCTATGTATAATGGAGCAGTAAAATATGTAAACGTAGTCGGATGGGACGGCTTGTGTTATTTTACTCGTTAAACGTTATTTTCCTTAACAAGGGTCGACACGGAAATGGCTCGAATTTTACTATAAACCTCGCAAGATTAAATCTTACATTTCCTTAAAAATAGGTGTTCTGTATAGCGATTATTTTGATTACCATACCATAAACTAACCATCTTTTCTGACCTTTTCTGACTAATTTGTCCTTGGACCAAGAACCGAAATGGAAGTAGCTTTTGCTCTAAGATCGTGTCGGTTTTTTGTTGCCCTAGTCTTTAGAGTTTTACTCGTGTTACTGACTTGGCAGGGTCATGGTACAAAGACGCACAGCTGAACATGAAATATTTTTATATTTATGAATACAAGTAGCCAAAACATTTCCGATTTACCAATATTTTGCTTATAATTATTTCGGTATGGCAATATTTTGTACGTCAAATTGGTCTTGAGCTGACACAAAATACAACGATAGTGCGTTGCTATAGTTACTACAGCTAACTGTTTTACTCATGGAAATGCTGAATGAGATAGAAAGAGAGACATGAAAATTTGTTCGACATAGAGTGATAATAGCTGCAACTCATTTGAGTCCGTCCATTTTTTTTTATGACGACCTCCGTGGCGCAACGGCAAAGCGCGTCGTAAAGTAAACGGGGGTTGCGGGTTCGGTTCCCGCCCCGAGTCTGGGTGTTTATGTATAACATGTATTTATTTACAAAAGAAAAGTATGTAAGTAGTACATCAGTTGTCTAGTACCCATAACACAAGCGCTGTGCTGCTTACTTTGGGACTAGATGGCACTGTGTGAAATATCTGAGTATAATATATTATTATTTTTATTTTTGGTCGAGAATTTGACAGTACTGAGTACTTTGACTTGAATTACTTGAAAAATGTCACGTTTCGAATGTTACATGTACTAGTGACCCGCTACGGCTTCGCATGGTACTTGAGTATGAAAAGTCAATATATCTACTTCTGTAGGCTGAATGGTTGTTTGTACACATAAACTTTTCCAGTAATGTGTCGGACGTAACCCATTAATTTATTTTAATCGATAGTGGTATTTGAGTTTACAACTGACATATAGGTTTCGATAGTATTACATTTCTTTGCGTATATGTAGGCTATTTGATTTCTTTGTAAACTGTTGTTAATGGAAAACAGGGGATTTGTTGTCGTTGGCATCATTTTGTTACTAGAATATAATTATTTACTGATATGCTATTGTTATGTTTCGACATACATAAATATGCTCACGCTGTATCCCTAACGGGGTAGTCAGAGAGGGCGGAGTGCCAAGTTTCGCTTTCCTTACTTCTTTCGCTTCCTCAAATCTCATCATTCTCCTCACACATTTTCGCTTAGGTATGCAAGTGCTTTTGACGTTTTGGACGACTGACATTCCGGCTATTTGATCTTCATAAGTAAGCCTTGGTCTTCCTTGGCTTCTTATTTCGACATTGTTATGAATTTTAGATTCTTTTCGATGGCGTATGACATTTAGTTAAAAATGCTGTTTATTTCAATAATACGATAACGAAATAAAACCATTTAATTAATTGTTGATAGCCTTAGTATAGGCTATCAAATACAAAGCCACTCCATACGATCTTGTGAATGTGTGATCTTGTAACGACGGTGGCATGGGAGCCACTCTTGCCTTGAGAAGTGCTTCAGCGCAGCACGGTAGGGCTCTGGTGCGTTTCGTAGGAAATCCCGAAGCTCCTTGACGTGCTACATGAGTACCGAGGCTGTTTTTGTGGATAAAGTACTCTATAATCCAGTCTCACTCTTGAGAAGCTATATTTCCTTTTGAAGGTTTCTGTCGCGTTTCAAAAAAGCTACTTATTATCAATCCCTATTATAATATTGACTATCAACCTCAGTATGATCTTGACTTTTACGGGCTGCGCGTTGTCTAATTCAAAATAACCAAGCATTATGATTTATTTCAACGAGAACAATGCTAATAATTGTTTCAAAAATGTCACGAATTTGTTATAATGTAGTCAATGGAGACGGTTCGTGCCATCAGCGGCAGTACGATCTAATAAGCCGCACCCGTGTGCCGGGACTTGACCCATTTTTTACGGCATTTTAACTTTCGACGCAAAAGAGGTGTCGTAACTTCGAATAGGTTGCGTGTGTGTGTTACAAAAACGTAGACTAATCCCTAACAAAACATGGCTGTTGTAAGATATAACAGTTATTTGTCTGTATGCGGTGACGCGGTCGTGGTATTTGTACCGATAAACAGATTTGCATACGTTTTTTTTTATTGAAACATCAGTTTTCGAAACTGTTTTTATCTTGTCCCATTTTTGTCAATTTCCATGAAAATCCCACGAGCAGCTAGGGAAATAAGCGGTCACCTCCGGCAGAGCCCCACATGTCGGAAGAAGGGCAAAGACTACTCTTCGAGATGCCCTGTTATCGAAGAGACACCGTTCACGACTGAGCTCCTCCTCAGCCACGCATCCATCGGCACGGTACGACTGACACCTTGGATTGGGGATAATCTTTTCGCCCACTACTAGCAAGAGTCGAGTATTTACTAGAAAGTTACTAGCAGTGGCCCAGGATGCACCGGCTAGAGGGTTTACGTTCCATCAAGGTAAGATACCGTATTGGACTGAAAATCCCCATCGCACACGTGGAGGTAGATTATCGTTCGCACCCCTATCTTGTCCCAATGTCCCATGTATTGATTTTAAAAAGATTTGATTAAAAGAATTCCATTGTCTAGCTACTTCTTTATTTAAATGGTATGATGACTTCACAATTTTATTCTCACACATCAGACTCGATAAATAGTTAATATTTTTTTAAGAATACTGCCTTGAAATAATTGTGATAAAAATAATAATTTAAAAAAGTAATAAGCTTAATATATTTCTTAAGTCTTAAAAGGGTTCTGGAGTTTTGGCAGGATTTTATGAGGAGAGCTTGTACGTTTGTTACATTTTTAATGAAATCGTTTCTAGTGGATATTGTGATATAAAATTGACGTAGTTTTGCGTCCCAAGTATCTACGCTGTTGTTCGTTATGTGGAATTATTTAAATAAGTGCTTATTTAGTAACGCGATATTGAGATTTTTTAGCGGCTTAGTTCGCCTCAGTAAATATTTGTCGTCAGAAACTCAACGAAACATTAAAATATATTACGTCAATATTTTAATAAAATAATATGAAGAATGTCTACTACTGAAAACATCGGCTGTTATGAGCATAGATCCCTTTGCCTTCCTTCAAGAGAAAATCATCACAAAAAAATTAAAAGGGTTCCATTTGTTCCCTTGAGGTACGAAACCACAAAAATATTGTTAATTCTTATTATTAGCTACAGAATATTTTTTTTATAACAGTTAACTGTCACATGAAGTATTATATACTTGACTGCCGGTATGTTATAAGGTATAATAATAAGCATAAAGTTTAATGCACTCTATAAATTTTAGCACATATAAAAGTAGGTGTTCCGCAATGTAAGTACGTCGGCGTCGTAACATAGTAGATACTTAGGTTAATTACAATGATGTGGCCTCGCGCCGCAACGATGGCATTGAGTGCGTATATATAACACATCAATCTATAACTGTACCGATTCATGTGTACCTACAATTTACTTAAATGACATGTCGATTTGAGAGGATTATGACGTGAACAGGCATTTCGTGTAACGCCAACAATTCATAAAATGGCCAGTTAAGGTGATATGATAAACAATAATTAAAATCTAAAAACTCAAGTACAATAAAAATAACTTTTTATTACTCATGCGGGATAAACAGTATCTAAACGCACATTTTTGCGGTTGATAAGTAGCAATTTTCTCATTTTACAATTTGAGCGCGACAAGTTTACTCGTTGCATGAAAAGTTTGCTTTGCACACGCAAATTCACGACTTAAAAAAGGAATGTAATATGACTATCTAAAAAAAAACATAATCGATTTTAGTACCCATCGACATCAGTGTGAAAGATAAAGAAAATCCTGATTTAGAAGTTTTAGATTAATATATTAATATAATAAAATAATAAATAATAATAAAGTTATTACTTTCTATATTTTTTCTTTGTATTATCTCCGCATTAGTAATAAAAAAATAGTATCTGCAACTCGTGCGGTGTTGTCGATTGGTGCGAGTGGGTAATCGACAACTTACCGCACTTGTTGCACAATATACTGTTATAAGTACGATACATATATCCTATATAATCAACTTTGTCGGTTACTGCAGTTACTGCAAACTAATAAACATTTTCTTGTTACACATTGATTTGGCACCGACCTCAGTAACTGTCAAATTTAATTTTTTAATTTAATTATATAGGTATGTGTATCGTACTTATAAAGTTATTTTTATTGTACTTTAGTTTTGATTAGTAAAGGATAGTTATAACCAGGTCGCGTTATTTGGTGTTATATGGTGTATCTTCGAAGTTCAAGTTCCAATACCGGTGAAATTAAAATGGTTTAAATTATTACAAACAAAAAGAAAAAACTTCGAAATCGGTCCACAATTGACGAAGAGATCGATGAACATACATAAAAAAAAATACACACAGACGAACATAGAACCTCCTCCTTTTTTTGAAATCTGTTAAAAACAGCTTCTGCGCACCTATACATATTCCATAGAGACGTGCGCGCGTTAGCTTACGAGAAATATGGAAAAACAGTTATTTTCATTTACATTAAAAACTGTAATTAAATTTACAATATCCAACTAGCATTTTGAAGAGTGTGTTTAGATTAGTTTACACAAAAAATTTAGAAGCATAAATTGGTCCCGTTAGTCCGAAAAATGTAAATTTCTATTTCAAAAGATGTTTCCTTAATGTTTGTTTTTGTGCTAAAAATTTTTGCTAAAAATTTATAAAATAACAGATAACAAATTTATTCTTTAGCTCATCACATTTTGGAGCTTTATTTGCTTTCGACATTATTGTTATGATAGACTGTAATATTTTTCGTGCGTTATTTGCCATGCAATGTATTATCATTGCAAAAAAATCTCATAATGAGCGATCTCCTTTGAAGTTTGTATGCATAGACTTCGGGGTGAAGAAATATAATGGACGGATCCATAATATGTTGCCACTCTTGTCACCGTATCGTAGAATTTTCGTGTCTCCTTTTCTATCTCATCGAGCTTAACCACAAGTAAAACAGTTACCTATAGACTATAGTAAGTATGGCAACCTCGCACTGTAGCTCGAATTCGTGTCAGCTCATTCACGTACATTATTTATGTAATTATTTGCAAAATACTCGTAAATCTTAAGTATTTTGGCTATTAGTATTCACGAAAATAAAAATATGTCTTGTTTGGATGTGCATTGTTGTACTATGACCCTTCCCTAGTCACGCACATTAGTAAAAGTCTACAAACTAGTTCAACAAAAACGGACACCTCTCGAAGCAAATGCTCTATCCATTTTGATTTTTGGTCCGAGCACAGACCTTAGAAGTAGGGCTGCCACCCCTCCGGGTTTGACCCGGAGTCTCCGGAACTGAATGGTTCATAACCGGGCTACGGATTTAAGATCGATATCTCCGGGCGGCGGACGACAGAAGAAAGACGACTCAAATAGAGCTTCTAGCGTTGGGAGTCCTAGCAATAGCAGCTCTAATTGAATTTGTGATTACGTGTTTATTTAATTTCAATAAACAATAATCATTATAATATAGTGAAAGACTTTAATTTCCAAACAGCGAAACAAATACCTATCTGATCAATAAAACAGAATAAAACTTTAAATTAAAAAAAATATGTCGGTCTTCGGATTCTCGTGTCAAAACAATACGTAAATAATACTTACCTCAAAAAAATTGTTTTATAGAATGAAAAAAAGATTATTACGAAAGCTGCGGATCTGCTCTTTTTAAAAAGTGGCAGCCCTACTTACAAACGAGGCTAATAAAATCTAATATAATGTAGATGTGTGGGTGCTGTTTTCTAAAGAAATAGCGGCCAATCAGCTTATCTGATAATAAATGTGTGTCGATTGTACGGGTCAGCTTATCAGATTATCTGAGTCACCTCACCGTTGCTGCTTAGACACGACGTCTGTAGTTATCTGTAAAGTGTATTTATGTATGTCGTATTTTAATTCTTAAAAGCTCTCAACTAAGATGTCTCAAGACATCTTGTTGACTTTTAAGAATCCTTATTATTTAAAGCTAAGAACTTTTCCTACAATATTATTTTTCAAAAGAAAATAAGCGGTATATTTCACTGCACTTCCTTTCTTGTGAAGCGCAGGTTGTTTGATATCTATCGTAATCCGATTTCCTGAGGAAATGAACAATGGTAACTCCGGATTATAAAATAAAAATAATGTAAAAAGTTCTAATCGTTTTGAGACAGTTTATGTTGAGGCAATTGATTTTTAAATTTACTAACAAATCATTTAGTTTTGACACATCTAATACTTTAAAATATGATCTGTCTATCTAATGTATTTGTTAATAGCGATTATATCAATACATAATATGTAGAAGTATATCTCTAGTTTTGTGACTAATACTATGGGTATCGCACGACAAACTACGAGAGAATTTAGCACTCATTTAAACCAGAGAATTCAGAAAAGTTCATTAACTATATTGACTTGACCTGAAATTGAAACTAGGAGCCAGGAATCAGACTTGGACAGCATCTGCGTTAATAAGCGAGTCAACTGTACCAAACGTACTCGTAATAATAGTTTTGGGTCCTTTATGAATGAGTTAGAACTAGAGATGGACGAGTGTGATTGATTCATTCGAATAATTATTCAAACAGTTCGAAATTCGAATTATTCGATCATATGAATGGACTATTCGAATAAATCGAACCAAATATCTAAAAACACGGGAAATTAACGCGATTACCTTTTATTTTCGCTTGACATTTCGGCCGAGTTGCATCGGCCGTGGTCTCAAGTAAACTGTCGCAGCAAGCAATATTTTATAATGCAACGCGAAAGTTTAAGAGTTTATAATTTAAACGAAATTAATTATTTTAATGAAAATAATCGTTTGAATAAAATGTTTGAATGTTTCATTTATTAATTAAAATTATAGTATTTTTTTAAGTTTCGTATCTCGAAAGAAAAAAACGCAACCCTTTTTGATCACTTCGTTTTGTCTGTATATCCGTCCCCTTATCTCACTATCATCTCAAGATAGTAGTAGTATCTAGTATCAATTTTAAATTTATATGAAACAATGAAGTCCGGGGTCCCTTCGAGGCGTACAAATTTCAAGTTTTTAAATCAAGATGTTCAAAAAATACAGCTTATGCACTCAAATAAAAACTTATAGGGTACGTACTCCTGTTGCCTTGGAATCATGAAATTTGTCAAAAAGCTAGGTCTCACAGCACAATAGAAGAAAAAAATTAAAAAACCCCAAATTTTTAATTATATCACATTTTTTTGCCTTACAAACTTACATTTGCAGTTTATGGGAAATGCAAAGTTTAAATGCAAAGTTAAGTTTGTTTTTGAATCCGGCTTATCTTTGCTTGGTAAATACATAACACAAATACACTGTATGATGGTACGGAACCCTAAGTGCGCCACTTCGACTCGCACTTGGGTGGTTTTTTATATTGATATAGACCTTTTTTTTTATATCGATATTGACCTGATGTTTTATATCGATATCAACCTGACGTTTTATATCGATATCGACCTGATGTTTTATATCGATATTGATCGGATGTTTTATATCGATATTGATCGGATGTTTTATATCGATATTGATCGGATGTTTTACATCGATATTGACCTGATGTTTTATATCGATATTGATCGGATGTTTTACATCGATATTGACCTGATGTTTTATATCGATATTGATCGGATGTTTTACATCGATATTGACCTGATGTTTTATATCGATATTGACCTGATGTTTTATATCGATATTGACCTGATGTTTTATATCGATATCGACGTGACGTTTTATATCGATATTGATCGGATGTTTTATATCGATATTGATCGGATGTTTTATATCGATATTGATCGGATGTTTTACATCGATATTGACCTGATGTTTTATATCGATATTGATCGGATGTTTTACATCGATATTGACCTGATGTTTTATATCGATATTGATCGGATGTTTTACATCGATATTGACATGATGTTTTACATCGATATTGACCTGATGTTTTATATCGATATTGACCTGATGTTTTATATCGATATCGACCTGACGTTTTATATCGATATTGATCGGATGTTTTATATCGATATTGACCTGATGTTTTATATCGATATTGACCTGATGTTTTATATCGATATCGACCTGATGTTTTATATCGATATCGACCTGTTTTGAAAGATTCCTTCCCATGCGTTACATTGTATTATATTGTGCCCATAGGCCGTAGCAGCCCTTGTGAACATCATGTAATATTGTATTATTTCCTATATGAGACTTCACACTGCCTCTGCGTTAGTGCGGCAGACTACAATTTAAAATAATAACACATGTATTACAACAAAATTGCACTGGCTATGGAGATTTGTTCCATCATTGGTAATGTCTAAATTATAATTCTCATGAAAACTTTAGAATACCAAACATTGAACGAATGAATGAATTGAATGAATGAAATACAATTTTTCATTCGATTGCGGATTAGCAAATCATTTATCACACGTTTGTTAATTTTTGGAGCAATTTTCCATCTCTAGTCGGGATATTCTCTTTCCGTGTGCAAATAAAGCACCTTTTCTTACATTCAATGCAATTCTTGCATCAAATATAATGTAAAAATGGAAAGACATTTTCGTATAAGTTTTCGATAACAAAAAGTATTCTGTATTTTTTACGCGATAAAGTTCCATTTGAGTTGTTTCACGAAATCTCGGTGTTGGACAGAACTTAAATGCGATTCCGTATTTCGTTCTCGCGTTCAATTTCAGAGTTTATTGTGTTATTGCGAACTATTTTTACCGAATTCAAAGGTACAATGTTTGTGGTTTATTGTCATGTCATTCATTTCGTTTTAGCACCGTCATTGTACACGAAATATAACAAGTAACAATTACAAAAACGAGAATGGAGGTTTGCGAACATGATAGTGAGATGACTGCAACGAAATTATTACCTCCATTTTACATTGGACACAGATTATATAACATCGAGCGGGATTTATTGGATAAGTGATACAATGTCAGCTACATCGCGCGTTTTATTATTTAGAAAGACACTAATATATTCCACGTTTATTAGGTATGGTATACGAGGTAACAACAACCCTTGCCATTGCCGAATGGAGGGGTCGAATTTATCGTTATACATCTATGAAAACATAATGTACACAAGAAAAAATTTGGATCAATTTCAAAAGAAAGGCATTATTAATGGTGTGGAGACTCGTGCTCGTTATTCCTAGATTTAAATTACAAAAGTCAATTGGTTCATTTTTGCGTAACTGTGTTCGTTTTTATAATAGAATTCCTCAAGAAATTACTCAATTAACGGAAATTGACTGACAATAGACTGGAAATGAACCTCTCTGCATATGCATTTACTGGTTTTATGGATAGTGTATTTTTAAATAACTATTGTAGAATGATGTTGAAAAAATGATACCTGACTGAGTTTCTTGTCGGTTCTTCTCAGTGTCCAGGTTTTTTTTTCTCTTCTCTTTGAACCGAACTAATGTAGATTTGACATTAAAAAATACCTTGTAATTGGGTTTACTTGAATAAATTGATTTGACTTTGAGTTTGACTTCGAATTCACATATCTCAGTTCCACTCTTAGGAGGAAAGGTATTCATTGAATGTTTCTCCTGCATCTCCGATTGCAACCGAACATACGCTTGACAATTCTGACAGTAGGTTCATCAGTGGGCGGTTCGTTCCTTCTCGTTTCATTCGTGAAGACATGTGCAAAGCGAACCTTATGTAGGCTCTTCTAGTTATATATGTACATAAAAGGTGTAAAAAAAAGCTGAAACTACTTTGTGTACAATATTAATTAACTCTATTTGTAATGTATGTTTCACTTTTTAAGAATTCGTTAAATTAAAGTTTAATATTAGTCATATAAGTCCATGCAATTGAAAACAGTTAAAGCTCATTTTTTTTCAATAAAGATACAACATAAACTTACATAATGAACGCCGTATCTATTCGTGTTAATGTGCTATGTTCATGTGTTCACAAAATGTTATTTCTAAATACGTTTAATAGACTTACGAAATAGCTACAACTGAGCTCATAAAAAAATCTTTTTAACATATTTAAAAATAAAAATAGAATGTTCTCAATCGCCTGATTTTTTTACTTTCTCATGTTTGTAGTCGTATGTTACGCAATATCTTCGTCATTGAATGTCGCTCTTCGTCGTTGGCGAAGGACGCTCTGACGGAGGAATATTGTTTAAACAAAAGATCAATATTCCACTCCAGAATTGCTAAATATGAATAACTTTTTAAGAAAAAAATAAATCAACTTCAAAATAAAAATACTGAAAATAACGAAATTTTTAGTAATCAAAATTCAAATAATTTCTTAAACGCGTAACAAATATCTAGATAGATCTAGATAGATGATATATAGATACAGTTTTTGGCAGTTACTGAAAGTTGTTTCAAGCCTACCAAACTTCTAGACTTTCTGTTGTCGTTTATTAGTTAAGCATCGACTTCAATAACTGTCAAATATAATTATTAATTATACAGGCCAGGCATTTCCATCGTATTTATGAAATTATTTTTGTATAGAGGTTTTCATTAGTAGCTAAGGTAGTTAAGAATAGTTATTTTGTACTTTTCAATGTTATTATTTTGAAGTGGGTTTAATTATATTCTAAAAAAGTTATTTCTTTGTGTTTTATAATAATCACTTATTAATTTTCAATTTTTGTGTTATCTATCTATATATATAAAAGGCGATGTATGTATGTTCCTTATGGACTCCGAAACGGCTGGACCGATTTCGATGAAATTTTCAGGAATCTTCAGATTGACCTAGCGAGTGTTCCTGTAAAGTTTGGTAGAGATCGGATCAGTAAAATTTTTTTTTTTTGCAGTATCAAAATAATTACCTATAAAAAATGTTTAGTTTATTTTAACTTCAACTAACGCCCAGAGAAACGGGCCGGGTTTGCTAGTATATTATAAGTATATTCCTAATTACAATTTATTTATAATTTAGTCAAGGTGTACATACTTTGTGGTTAATTGTGGATGTGTAGACCCTATCGAAATACGTGTGGATACGTATTTTGCCTCATAACGAAGCACCTTGAGGATAGTCTAAAGATCAGCCTCAGTCAGCTAACCAGCACCGAATTGCAGACCGAGTCTCTGAAATATCCCAAGGATGCTTCACTTTTTCAGAGGAGCGAGGGATCCTTTACAGAGGATCCCTCGGATCCTGTGAAGGATGATTAATAAGTTTGATATTTTGAAGGAAACATGGTTAAAAATAATAAGAATTAATAAACTAATACAATTAATCAGAAAGCACGTACACCTTGACAAAATTATCAATAAATTGTCATTACGAATATGGCGGTTATGTAATACAAACAATTGATAATTCATATTATGTATTTATTTATTTATTCTTCGTACATAATGTATACAATAGGCGGACTTAATGCCTAATGGCATTCTCTACCAGTCAATCTGAGCTTTACTGGCAGAGAAATAAGTGATATATACTGATTATTAATACAGAAAAAATGACTTGTGTTAGTTGTGATAGTAATAAAAAGTAAATAACGGAGCGCTAATTTGTACGAATGTAATAATGTAATAGTACATATAGTACAAAATAATTGTCTCTTACTATTAAAATATTGTATAGACTCAGGTGTTACTTTGCGGAAATCCATTTCATGTGATAAATTCCCAAAATTTTTAGTTATTTTCCGCTCAAACTCCAAAAACTACCAATCGACACGTGTTCCGCCCCTCAACGGAGCATCCTCAGGATATACCAGAGATAGGACTCGGTCGGTTTGATTCGGTGCTGGTTAGCTGATAAGTCGATTCACCGTAAGCCTTCTGTAACATTTTCAGTGACTCCGAACACGAATTTCCATTGGCGATGCAAAATTTAAGACAAACTCTTTGTTCGGTGTTTATGTCCATTATTAAATTCGCAATATACACTAGAACGATAAAACTAAAAACCGCACTGTATTTAATCTAAATAACAGATGCAACTCAAACTCCGCGCCAAAATAGAAAACAGTTGTGCCAATCTAACAACAACAAAAAAAAAACAAAAAATTGAATTTGGAACCATAAACAAATCATCCATTCCCGATATTTTCTTGACTGAATGTATATTATTCTATAACTATACGAGGCCTATATAAGGTACCTATATGAAATCAGACACATTCCCCAATATTCTCCTTTTTGGGTACGCCGATAGCGCCTTTACTTTGAAAATACGAAGATAGTGAAATAGAGCAAACGGTTCTATTTGGTTAAAAGCGTATAACGTATTAGTATTGTCCAAACGTATCGATTCTCGACCTTGGCTCACCCGCATTGCGGATCAGAATCTACGTACATTAATATTTTACTTATATTCGTGACACACGGTCCGTTCATTTGGCGAGTGTCTCCAGAATTTATGAATGCAATGTATGCAAGAATATGTCCCGCTGTTAGTTTCTTCTAAAAAATAGAAGATGAGTTGTATTGTAAATTATTCGGTCATGTGTATGATTGGCTCGAGCGTAAGGAGTTTTGTACATTTATTTAAGTTTGTAAAATTCGTTTCTAGATCTTAAGACTTCAGCAACGCTATTAGTCCTCACGTATCTATGTAATGTTAAGTAAACGGGGGTTGCGGGTTCGATTCCCGCCCCGAGTCTGGATGTTTATGTACAGTATGTATTTATTTACAAAAGAAAAGTATATAAGTAGTATATCAGTTGTCTAGTACCCATAACACAAGCGCTGTGCTGCTTACTTTGGGACTAGATGGCGCTGTGTGAAATGTCTGAATATATTATGTTATTATATTATTATTATGTTATTATGTAACCCTAAATTAAAAAGACCCCTAACCAATTCTTAGATAATATTCGTTTTCACCAATCTAAAGGTGCCCTAGTAATGTCTAACATAGTTATGTGACGTTTTATTGTTTCCATAGTGACTATTCATTTCCTCCATCCATTTCCTTAATAAACCTTTTGTAAAATGATCTTGAAGAAATTATACCTGGCTGAGTTTCTCGTCGGTTCTTCTTAGTGTCCAGGTTTTCTTTTTTCTTCTCTTTGAACCGAACTAAAGTAGATTTGACGTTCAAAAATACCTTGAAATTGGGTTTACTTAAATAAATTGTTTTGACTTTGATTTCCAAAACTTTATGGATGAAACAGATATTATTGTTTTATTTCTAAGTTTCTATATAATATCATAAATTGTTATCCATATTGTCAAAAACATAGTCAAAAACATATAATTTATTAACAAGATAAATCAAAGGACAGATTTGATTTGTCAAACCTATGTTTTTTTTAAATCTACTAATATAGATGAATATACAGATGGATAGACACGAAAGGACGGATGCATGAGTAATATTACAAGGGTTTGGTATTTCTCTTTGAAGTTAAGTGTATTTAATCACGCTAGAACAAGTCTTTATGTAGATTAGAAAAATGTTGCATGCAAGCGATATGAAAACAAATTGTAACGCGATTCGTTCCAGTGACAAGGTCGTGGCTCTGTAACGAGTGTGGCTGACCGCAGGGATCTGATTATACGTGATCAGTTACCACGGTTTACGATTATCATTTAAATAACTTTTCTATTTAATGCAATTAATATTTACTTCGTATACCTATTCAAAATTACTCCCCAATTTTGAGCACATTTGTACTGTCATATTTAAATTCTTTTAATCTGTTAAGTTTCGAATGTGCTTAAATATTGGATAGTTTATGTTACAGGACAGATATCTAGTTGACCTTGATGGCGCAGTGGTTTAGACGTTAACCCAAGCGCGGAAGATTCCGGGTTCGATTACCGTTCGGGTCAAATTATAAAATGAACTTTTCTAGATTGTCTCGGGTCTGGGTGTACTGGGAGACGCCCCCAGTAGTCGTCATCTGGTTCTCATAGCACAGGGAATACCCCTAGTTTGAGATCAGATGATTGGTATGCATTGTCTGGCGCATTAATTATTTATTTATCTTATTTTAGTATTAAAAACATTATTTTTACTAGTAACACTTTAATAAAATTCTATATATTACATTGATTTATACGCCTGGCAAACAAGATAGATAACAACAGCACATGCAATCTTGTAGTACGCTCTATAGTAGTCCTGTAAGAGTGCTGGAGGGGGGAATCTTTCCCATCCGAGACGTGCTCTGACAAAGCGTGATAGTGTCTTTGGCGCGTTCTGTGAAAGATTCCGGAGGCGCTTGCGTGGCTGAGGACGACCAAACAGTATTTTTTGTAGTGGATAAAATCCTCACATAACCATCACATAATCAATCATACTTCTAAGGGGTAGGGGTACTTGTTCTCAAGTTTCATCTACTTAAAATAAAGGTTAGCATAGTCCAAAGATAGTAAACTAGTGCATGGATTTAAACTAGTTGTACGATGCAAAAAGCGTCAATTTAAAACGAGTCTATTAAAATTAGCTTTAAATAGAGAAAAAACATTACAATGTAGTAATTTCCAAGATGTAATGTTTACTTAAGTAGGCGTGAAAAATTACGGTCGCATTCGATAAACACCGTCACTCTCATATCTAGTATTAGAGATATAAACATTACTGTTACTTTAAATCTTTAGTTCAAAGATAAACGTGACGGAGTAAGCGGCCATCATTTTAAATGTCTACTTCAGGGTTTTTATCAATCTCGAGATGTAATTTAATGTTAAATCTGTTATTTTTAGTTTAATGTTTCTAATCTCTGGTTTTGTTTCAGGTAGTTACTTCTATAAATGATGAGATGTAATTTATGTTAAATCTGTTATTTTTAGTTTAATGTTTCTAATCTCTGGTTTTGTTTCAGGTAGTTACTTCTATAAATGATCACGAAAGGGTAAGGTCAAGACATAACTTGCTCTCTATTTGACACTAAGCTTATAGATGATACGAAATATGTTTTACAATGTTTTGTAGTCTTGATACTTCTTTTCTACGTCAATGTTTCACGCACTATATTTTTGCCATCTGTGTGTCCTAAGTACTAAAATAAAGTGTAGGTGTTTTAGAAGCAAAGTTATTTTCATGTCCATAGTATTTATTGAAATATAGAAAGTGATATTTAGGGAATAATTTATACGTCGTATTTTTAAATTAGACGTTAACAGGTGATCATTTTGAATTCTAGGTTGTCATCGAACATCTATTGTTGAATCAAGGACCTTTTATTTTGAGGTTCATTCCTCATCATTTATAGATACCGAAGTTGTAGGATTTACCGTATTGATTACTAATTAAAAATAGCTAAAGAAGTTATTCATCATACGATTTTCGTATTGAAATGTAAGATGTGTAACTGACATATAAATGCTGTTGTAATTCTTTTTTTTAATGTTTATTAAATGTTCAGTCGTTCGTTAAGTTAATAGCGCGAGTGTGATGAGTGTAAAGATAATGAACGCGATTGTGATTAGCTTTTTTGCAGTATCTGCAATTTTGCCTGTAATACTATTAACATAAGCGTAAAATAGTGGGAAGGTTATGCAGTGCTGTAATTGCTTCAGAAATGACAGATGTAATTAAAGTATGTGACATTTAACGCTCTAACATCTGTAATTGGTTTATGATGAATGATTATGAATGGAGAGTTATGGTTTGCCATTAATATTAAAAAAAAAGAGATGATTGATTGGTAAAAACGTAATGGGATTATTGGTTATTGTGTTCGGTTTGTGGTGTTAACAATGACGACCTAATGATGACATATGACTGAAGTTTGTGATTATGGTCATCAAATAGTAAATAAGAAATATCTTGTAATTTAAAAAGTCCATTACCCATATTATTTCTTATTAGGGCATGCAATTATCGAAATGTTCCGATAATCGATAAAAAAAAATTATCGTTTTTTTTCCCGATAAAAACCGATAATTACCGGTTATTATAATATTTTACAAAAATTTGTTTTTTCACATGTAGGTTAACTATACAATTACCTAAAATGAACCACAATATTAAAAATTAAACAATTTTTTTTGTAGGACGAGATATATTTATTTAATCAAAGTAATTACCCTCGTTGTCTATATATTTTTGCACTCTATTAAACCTTTGCGATAGAACTCTGGGGAACTGGAATCCACAAACTGTGGAAGAGCATTTGGTACTGCTTCCTGGGAAGAAAATACTTTCCGTACAAAATATTGTCCAAATCGCGGAAAAATGGTAGTCGGTTGGGGAGTACGGAGGATGGATGACAGATGGTTTCTAACTACAGGTTCTGTAGTGTTAAAACTGCTTCCCAAGGAGTGTGAAGTCTTGCGTTATCAAGGAGCAATAATGGTGAAGATCAATTGCGAGTCGGGGCTGTTTTGCTGCGAGTATCGCCATCGTTGTTCAGAGTTCTGCAGTCTGCAGTAGATGTTTGCTGTTATTGCTTGACCGGATCGGGGGAAGCTGTAGTGATTTACACCATGAAGTGACCACCAAACAGTTACCATCACCTTTCTATGGGTAAGCTTCGCTTTAAGGCATTGGTGTGGCGTTTGACCCGAAGTCAGCCATTACGTTGTTTGCTCGCGATTATCGTAAAAAATCCAATTTTCGTTACACGTCGCAATTCGGTCCAATACCCCTTCATTTCTGTATCGGCTTAACAAGTTCAAGCCAGGCAAGCATCAACGCGCGCTGCTCACTGCAGATCAGTCAAATCATGAGGCACCCATTTCCCAAGGTTTTTAATTTTACCTATTGGCTGCAAATGGGTCAATATTGTGAGTATGTTAACGTCAAACGATGCCGCTGATTCCTTGGTAGGTTGATACGGATCGGCTTCCACCATAACCCTTAGTTCAACGTTGTTTACGTTAGTGGCTGGTCTTCCTTGTGGTTCATTCTTCAAGTCGAAGTTTCCACTACTAAAGGGGTAAAACCAAAAACGCACGGTGCGTTCTTTAGCCGTATCTTCTCACAACACACCATTGATGTAACGAGCTAGTTTCTGCTACGTTAGTCCCACGTCGGAACTCGTATTCGAAAATTACTCTGGTTTTCGCTGTGTCCATCTTCTTAAAAGCTGAATGTAAAAACTATTAAAAGTCCGAGCAGTCAAATGTCATGATTTAAAAAAAATTAAAATGTTACAGTTTTTGTGTAAAAAAAAGTTACTCTGAAATCTGACACTAAGCAGGTTTAATTTTAATTCAAAGTGGACAGTACGTTAAAACGGCAATTTCATACTTTAATCCCTGTTACATACTGAAAAATAAATATTCAAATATTTAAAAAATATAGTATTTTTTTAAATCAACGATTGATTGTATTTCTGTATTAAATTTAATACAAAATATTGAAATCAATATTTTGGAATTATTATAATCATTAGGTAATTTCTTGTACATACATTTTATATTTACATAATATCGTGATCACAAGGTACCACCATTAGGTAGTTTTAATTTTATCTAATTTTATTTTAACGTAAAAACAATTTATTGAACTAAAAGTACATAAAAATATGTAAAAACTTAGATTTATAGAAAAATAGAATAGAATTTGATACACAAATAATATGAACTATTTACACATTACCTACCCAATGTTATTTTTTCAGTTTTTAGGTTAGTATTTTTTAACACTTCCTGAATAATCGGTGTTTTATTTCGGAATCAGCTCTAATGATTGGGGAATAATTCTAATATGATTTTATATTTTTTTATCGAATACCGATATTTATCGATTTTTCTTTCGATATTTATCGTTTTTCAAAATGGACCGATTATCGATAAATAACCGATTTATCAATTATCGGTTTGCATGCCCTATTTCTTATCTTCATGTACGTATATTTATATATATGTATGTATCTACATACATATATACTCATTGATGTGCCTGTTAGTTATAATGTAACTTCTGATCAACTTAATTAATTGAGGTTATTTTTCTGACAGTTTTGCTGAAAGGATAGTTTCCAGCTATGCTGGGATTAAAACTAGATGGCACTGAAGTAAAATTATTAAAAGTTTCTAAAGGTTCTAGCAGGTTAAGCATATGAAAACAGCACTTGCGTCTGATGAAGGGTTCTTACTTTATTTTTGTTGTTCTTCATCTAAAAAACCAATCAAATAATCTTATATTTCTAACCCCTATAGTAAGGCAATAATGAGGGTGACAACCCTTGAAGTAAAACTTTTTTTTTCAGTATCTATTGAAGATATCTTTATGAAACTCAAACTGCACATGACTGACTATTCATAAACTAATTACAATGTATTCTTTTTATAATTTTTGCGATATTGGAAACTGTAAATAATGAGAAGTATATTTTTTGGGAGTGTTTTTTTTACACTAACCCCCAAAATGATACCTACCAAAAAAATATATCTTAGTTGTTAATTAATTAGCTATTATATGTGAAAATTACAAAAGAGTTCAATTGGTGGAACATAGCTAAAAAAATAAAAACCAGTTATGGATACGTGCATACAACAGTAACAGCATCAACATTAGATGTCGAAGTAAATGGATCACGATTTGTTAGAACAGTACGTTGGCCTGTTGAAGTATATATAATGTATTATAATAAATTAATTATACAAAATATAGACATACATACATACCATCACGCCTGTGACCGAGAGGGGTAGGCAGGGAGAACGGAGTGACAGTTCACACGATCTTTACATACCTGCTTTCTTTGCTTTCATCACTTCCATACAGCGTTTCATGCAAGAGCGACGATTTTTTGTACTTCGTATCTGGCCTTTTTTTTCAGAAATATAGACATAATTACGAATAACGTTATTATACTGAAAATGCAATCATCGTCACTATTTTGTTCAACAGTAGTAGTTATATTAGTCGCATCAAACGTGGATATTTCAACTGGTATTATAATTTCTGAATTTTCTGTATAGTTTACTTTAAACATAGACGACAAAATATTAGTTGGATTTTTAAAAATAGAAAATTAATAATGTAAAAACAAACGAAAATAACTGTTTTTTTAGTATTTTTCGTAAGTGCGCACGTTTGCATAGAGCAGAAGGTATATTTTAGATTAAATTACTGTTTATCAATGCGTCGCGTCGCCTTAATGCTGTTACTGTTATATGCACGTATCCATAATTGTTTTTTATTTTTTAGTGTAAAAAAACCACCCCCAAAAAATATACGTCTCGTTTTTTACAATTTCCAATATCGCAAAAATTATAAAAAAATATATGTTGTAATTAGTTTATGAATAGTCATGTGCAGTTTAAGTTTCATAATATTGATGATTTGTAAACAAAATACACATCCATATGCATTCATTTTTATTATTTCAAACTAAAACTCTTAACAACAGCCACTTATTTTTACAATCACCAAAACCAGAGGCATCAATCATTTTATATAGACTCTATCATAAATAACCTACTTCTACCACACATCTTTGCCACATCTAAACTTAAAAAGTAAACATTGTATCTCAACACATAAAGATATCTTCAATAGATACTGAAAAAAAAAATTTTTACGCTGAGGATTGTCACCCCCATTATTCCCTTACTATAGGGGTTAGAGATATGAGATTAATTGTATGGCTTTTTTAGATGAAGAACAACTAAAACAAGGTAAGAACCCATCATCAGACGCAAGTGCAGTTTCCATATGCTTAACCTGCTAGACCTTTTAAAAACTGGAAAAAGTAGAACAATGTCTGCCGGGCCGGTTAGTATAATATATAATTTCATGTTATTTCCCATAGATCACGTACATAGCATTTACGCTCAACTCGGCTCCTATTTCTTAAAATAAACTTAGTTCCTAACCGAGTTGTGTACGAAGACAAAACTGACACATTCCATATTTCTCCATTTCTCTAAATAGGTACTTACGATAAATCATTTCTAATTAGTAGGGTGAGAACAGCAACTATGAATCTACCGTTTTATAAAACGATAAACATATCACCACTGGACAAAACATTGGGCTTAGATAATTGAAATTTTACCAGAGACTGCTTAAATACTATAGACAAGTAGAAAGAAGAAATTTTAATAGCTTACAACGTATCATATATGTATATATTGCACTGTATCCCTAACGGGGTAGTCAGAGACAATGGAGCGCCGGGCATCGCGGTCCTTAAAAACTTATGATAAATCGTTAAGAATTTATAAATTATGAGAATTGTAGACGTCATAAAGAAAAAAAATTCACGCAATATCTCAAAACTTTGTTCAAATAATCTACTAAATAAATAACTAATTATGTATTTAGCCGATTTCGAAAAAATAAATTATTATGGAATGTTAAGGGGTATACAATTTAATATAGAAATAAAGTAACGAAACTCTACGTGGAAAATGGCAGGCAATACTGACCAACAAATAATTCATTCTTCAGTAATATTCACTTGTACCGAAAATAATGATAATTGTATGTAAATAGTTGGAAAATGGATTAAAGGAAATAACGGCGATATGTCACGCGACGAATGCGTTGCGTTATTTTATTTAAATGCTAATCGTTCTTATCGACCGTGTGTGTTGTGTTTTTGATGAGGTAATTAGGGTTCTGTACTTCGAAAGGAAAAGCGATACCCTTGTAAAAACACTCGATTTTTTCAGTCACTACATAACGTATGTAAGTTTTAAAGGCGAAATAAATGACAACTTCGATGGTGCAGAGGTTTAGGTCTGAGCGCAGAAGGTCCCGGGTTCAATCGCGGCCGGGCCAAATTAGGAAACGAAATTTTCTGGATTGTGTCGTATCTGGGTGTACCGGGAGACGCCCCTAGTAGCCGCCGACTGGTTCTCATAGCACAGGGCATGCCCTAGTTCGAAGCCAGATAATTGGTGTGTGTTGTCTGCCATATTTATTTCTCAATTTGCTTTTTTCCATAAAAGAATTAATTCTTCTATTAGGTATTCCAATTTGACTGGTCCGTCGGTGTGTTGACAGAGCATCTACCTATCAATCTGGGGCCCCGAGTTCGATCCCCGGTCGGGTCTATTTAGGAAACGAACTTTTCTAAATCGTCTTGGAGTCTGGGTGTTAGTGGAAGCTCGTCGTGTCTATATAGTACAAGACTAGTGCTTAGTTTAAGGTCACACGATTTCTAATTGTCTAGAAACTTTGGGACCTTGGGGTCTTGAAGCCCATTGAGTGGTTTATGATATTTTTAAGCGATCGGTCGAGGCTTCGGGATTCTGCCGGGTTGGCAACTTCTTCAGCCAACGAATCAGTTTGGCTATTCAATGAGGTAATGCTGCCAGTCTGCTGGGCACCCTAAGCAATGACAGCTTTCTAAGCGGCAACTTTGAAGAAGTCTATTATTTAAGATAATGTTTAGTTTTAAGTTTGCAAATATTAACTTTAAGGTATGCATGTACACGCTTGATGGATTGCAAGAAATTATCTGGAGTTAAAAAAAATATTTTATCTTTCTCCGTTCTTTATCTACGAAATTTGTGGACCTAAACCATTCAATATTTCAAGAATTTACCTACTTGAATTTAATAGGAAATACCAGTATATGTCGTCATTGATCGTATTTGGGTAGATATAAATGTATTAGGGCATTTTGGTCTAACACCTTTTCAAAATTACCTGATATCTAACAATATTTCAATGTGTGTTGAATTAAAAGTCGGGCGAATCGAAGGACGTAATCCGGTTGTCGATATTCCAAGCATAATGCTTCTCCACATTTTAATCTAGCTAGGCTCTCCGATTGATTTACGTAGACGCAAGACGGCAGCGTCAAAATAAAATTTAATATTGTACCAAAATTCTGTTTAAGAAAATATTATATAAAAGAGACTTAAAAAAAAAACTCTGAAAAGACGAAATACGTATCCTTTAATAATCAAAACTCAAGTACAAAAACAACTATAAACACGATACGAAAACTTATATGAATAAATTTGACACTTACTGAAGTCGGTGCAAAGGCTACTAAACTAGTAGACTTTCTGTTGTTCTAATCACAGTTAACGAAATTATCTGTGAACATACGAGTACATAAAAACAGACAAACTTGAACCTCCTCCTTTTTTAAAGTCGGTTAACAAAATAGTATTAACATAGAGCACTCAACCTATAGAATCGAAATATCGGACCATCTTATTCACCACTGCTCAGTTTATTTACACTAACAAATATCAACTCTCCAATACTAGATGTGTACATCTCTGTATATTCTGAAAAATATTTAAACATTTATGTAATGGTTTATTGTTCTAAATGATGGTGTGGCAAAAACAGCAAAAAATCAAGCTATAAAACAGAATGCAGTAACTGCAACTGTTAGGAATAAAACACAATATTGTTTCTATTGTCTCTAGAAACCAAAAGATGGCGCTAGTTGTCCCGTCAGCGCCGGTTTAATTATTTTTTTTTATATATGGGTAATTTAGTGTGTGAAATGAAGTACAGCAGAAGTCTGAAAAAGACGTCGGTCGCTTTGTGATAAGAAAAAGGGAAAATTTTTGGAGTATTGATTGTAAATCTCAATTATCTTTTTTGTTTTGAAACTAAAAGATTTTCTGCCGTGTTGTGTTTACATGTTATGTTGTGTTCGCCGACTGGAAGTGATATTTAAATGTTTTGCATTATACTGTTAATGTATATAATTCTTGAAGTGGTAGGGAAAGAGGTTGTGAAGGTGATAAGTGGATGTATCTTCGGTTTTGTAGCTTTACGGCCCCGGAAGCCACATCCGACTTCCACCACCTTGAAGACTAAGGGACATTAAAGGTATTTAGCCTCTGTTATTGCACAATTTTGTTTATTAGCACCGCGTATCGAGGTCCGCGTATCAGTTTCCGGCATGTTTGTTACCCTGCCGAAATTATAAAGGGCCTAGTACGCGCAGTGGTCGTGCCTGGAGCTGTACAGCACAGCAACAATGTTTAGACTTAACTAGTTTTCATACAAAATAAATGACTTTGCCACTCTTTAGGTTGAGTGCTCCATGGGCAGTAATTAGACCAGAAAAATGAATTTGGATGAAGCTATTAGTATTACATTATCTATAGTAATGTAGCTCAAATTAAATCTGTTTATCTTTCTTCGTTTTATTTTCTCGAACACTTATTTATTTAGTTAAAAGGGTCGTGACGCATCCCCTCTGACGTAATAGCGTGATCCAGTTGCGCCAAACTCATTTCGATGTTATCTTACGCGACATTTCGTGTGTAAATGTTGTCTTTCGATTGGACTTGATTCGACAGGATAGGAACGAGACAAGACATGTATTATATACAATATTGACAAATATTGTGACAGTTGTTGACCTTTGTAATAAATTGTGAGATAGATTTATTAAGTAGAGATGGGTCCGCAAATATATCCGTAATAGATTCGTACGCTTACTACGTAACTTGCAGTCAGCATGCGACAGCTAATATCGCGCGATATCTGCTGTCAAAACGAGAATTTGTGTAATGTCATGCGTATAAAGACAATGTGTACATTAACATCCCGTCTTTGTGTACATATGTAAATATCAGTGCCTTGTTTTTTGAAGTTAGTAGCATTTTATGTCCAATGTTGTGTCGTCTGTTTGTTTTAGGTTCTCAATGGAATCGTCACTCAAAAATATTCTGTGTTCGTAACATACCGTACAGTGTCTTTTCCAAACAAGTCGTTGGCAAAATTATCTACGGGTAGTTGCCATTAATAATAAACAAAAATGCGTATAAAGGCGCTAAATCTACCGTGAAGTGCATTTTATGGTCACAGAATAGTAGATACGCAATCGTTATACATGATACCAATTTTTTATTACAATTAGTCACCGGTCGCGCAGTCATCGCGTGGCTGTCGCTGTCTACAAATTGTTAGATAATAACCGCCGTATCTCTTCCAGTATTGAGAATGGTGCATGACGAAACTACATACGTAAAGAAATATTAAGTTTTATTCTTTTTGGCTACGGAACCCGGACGTAAGGATGACGGACTGAATCGACTGTGATATAGGTATAGAGTGACAGACAGATAGACGGATATGACGTAACTGTAAACGTCCTTTTTGCGGTTTTAGCTATGGAACTCTAACGATGTGAAGTTGTGTTTGTATGTATGAGTATAATATACAAACAGCCCATTTCAAAATATAAAATTGTCTAATACCTACGATTAGGGTTACTAGGCAAAATACAAAAGCCGGGCCTGGCGCTACATTACGCCGGATATTTTGCAATAAAAGCTGGACGTATCTTTTTCAAAGCTGAATATAACTTAAAAAAAAAGGAATTCGGTGTAGTAGTTCATTGAGTCGATATCGATAAAATAATTGTGTAAATAATAATGAAACGTATTTGATAAAAAGCCTAACAAAAACCGGGCAAACCTGACACGTAAATATTAGCCAGGACACGCCTGTAAAAAGCCAAATATGTCTGGCTAAAGCCAGACGCCTGACAGCCCTACCTGCGATTTCATTAAAACTGTTGTAGGTACTCTAGTTTTGTTAGAAGGAGTAATTAATATGAAATTTTGCTAAGTGCGAACCGAGTTAAAGTGATCTGGCGGCCTCGCTAATGGCCTAACTGTATAAACCTTTGTTATACGCCTTTTAGACCAAACCTAAAGTTGATTTTATTTTGAAAACACTGTGTAAAGCTGTTTTTAAGTTTTACGACAGAGCATTAATGATAAATCGCCCGATGTTGCCCTACTAGAAGCCCTTATGGAAGGACGGGTCATTTATCAAAATATCCTGCTGGAAGACTACTTGCAATCCTGCTGGCAATACATGGTTTGCATGAAATTTGGTCTCGTCTTTTCGGCAGTACGGTGACCTTGAGCTTGAACGCACATATACCACGAAGTCGTAAACTTTTGGTCGAAGTTTTAAAAAGATAAAAACTGAAATACCTTTTTCAAACTTTTTAATAAATTGAACTGTTTAATATGTTAATAGCAATTATTTTGTCCAAAACTCTGATCATAGAGTTCAGTCCCAGTGAGTGGGGTCTGAAATTGTCGGAAATCTTTTAAATGGTAACATCATTTCCCGTCAAACGATTGTTAACATTTTTGTTTGTCACGTCTCGTATTATTTATTCCACAATTTTAAGTCGAAAATGTCAAAACCAATTAAGAGCGGTGTCCGGAACATGTTATTTAGCATGATTAAGAATTATAATCGGGTAAAAAGTGACACAGATCACATACTAGCAAAAACACAACCAATTTTGTATGAAATCATTTCAACAGTAAGCAACTTTCTCATCACGTTTTGATACTTTTCCTGTCTTTTCGTTTTATTTTCTGTGAGTTCATTCTTATTGTCGTTACTTTCTATTTATTTCCATATATTTCTTTTCAGACGCCTTAGATAACGAAACTATCAAACAAAAAATTAAGAACTTAGTTGGAGATATGTTGAGAAATTTGTTCAGTTTAAATGATATAATTTCTCTGTTTGCTCAATTTGTAACTCCCACATCTGACTCTTACCCTTAATTGAATGCATGCACAATATCGTAATTTACTTTAGAGGTATATACAAACACCATTCGAAAGGGGTTCTGAGAAAATAAAATATTTAAAGTATTAAATTGATATTTTGAATAATTTTCAGTGTTGACTAGGGAAAGATTTTTAAATTTGCCGCATTTTCTGTTATGTACATGTATGCTATCTACGCGTAGGTCTCGTAGCATCTGTATAAATAAAAGTCAATTGCCACATGTATGACCGAGCATCACTTGAGAACAGTTCGATTGACTTGGCTGATTTTTTTTGGTGTGTTCTTAATTGTCAGGACAAGGTTTGTATGAAAGAAAATTTTGGAAAATATTTTCGGAAAACTCGGGAATTTGAATGGTATTTTCGTATGAAAATCTAAATAAAAAAACTTGGTATGTTGCAAACATTTAACATCCCATCCGTACGAAGCCGGGCGGCTCGCTAGTATGTAATAAAATATACTCTGTGCTGATTTTTAATTCTCCATTTATTTATTACAGGGCTTATTATGTTTTTAAGAGAGAGCTTTCTGTTTTTGTTTGTCCGTTATTTATCTCGATCATTGTGGGCTCTACACAATTTTCTTCGGCATAATCTCAGATTAAACTTTTTTTAATGTTTTGAGATTTTTACGGACGAAATCTGACTTAATCTCTTCCGGTGTCGACTCTTCCGCTTTGTAAACATTTGACATTACACAAGATCTCTTTTAAGGAATTTTAGGCATAAATGCGTGTTTGAAAATAATTTTGTAATGTTGTAATTACGCTTTTTGTAACAGGGTACATGTTAGTTAATTATTCTGTTTGGTTCTCGTCAAAGCACCTTCAGAAAGATTCAACCTTTGCAAAATTCGAGTATCTTATTATACTTCGTAATAATTAATTATTTAAAAGAACAGATAATTCTCTTTCTTGCTCACACCATCGACGCAGCTAAGAGTCACATAAAAAATATGGCGCACTATCTCAACCTCAGATCAAGAAACAATGGACGAATCTGTAATTAGTAGCTGCTCTTATCACCGTGTGACAAACGAATTTTCGTCTCTTTCTATCTCATTAAGCGTAACCACGAGTAAAACAATTAGCTATAGTAAGTATGAAAACCTCGCACTTAGTGTAATTCGTGTCAGCTCGTGACCGACTTCAGGTACATTACTGAAATAATTATTTGTAAAATACTCGAAAATCTTAAGTATTTTGGTTAGTAGTATTAACAGAAATAAAAATATGTCATGTTCAGTTGTGTGTTGTACTGTGATCCTTCCCTAGTCACGTACATTAACAAAAATCTGGAAACTGGGTCAACAAAAAAAGGACACGGTCTTAGAGCAAATACTCCGTCCAATTTGATTGTTGTTCCAAGATCTCAACCAAATATTTTGTGTCTGAAGCTTTACAATCAAGAACATACATTCAAGAAGATTCACACCACATAGGACAAGTGTTTGAACTCATGGACAAGGACTCGCTGAGGTTTTTTTAGACGTTAACAAGAAGAGGCTACTCGATGAGTTAGTATAAGTCGGCGTCATGTTCTCTTGCCATCGAAGTACCAATTTATTCTATCCGACGTCTTAATCACAAACTTTATAAATAACTACAGACGCTGTTCCCAGCAGCAACAGTAAGGCAAATGAGATAAGCTGACTCATCTGTACATACGACACAAATTTATTATCAGATAAACTGATTGGCTGCCATTTCGGAAACAGCATACACAATTCAACATTTTAATTGATTTTATTTGTCTCACTTTGTAGTACGGGATAGGCTGTCTAGATTTAGGAACGTGGATTAAAGTCTATGGCCCCAATACCAAAATATTTCGGTATCATGGGAATCCGAGAAATGTAGGACAGAGTGAGTCCATTCCGGAAACAGCTGGTTTCCCTTAAAATAATAAAAACGTTAAGGCTCTACGGTTACTTTATGTTTGGTGCGAGCAAAACAATCCATCACTCACATGGCCGATTGACCCACTTGGTTAAAACAGAGTATCCAAATGTTGCTAATGAAGTTTTTGGGCTTTGAATTTGTTTGAATTAAAAGGGAATAAGTACGGTAATGTCAAAAGCACTCGCATACCTAGGCGAAAATGTGTGAAGAGAATGATGAGTTTTGAAGAAGCGAAAGAGGTGTGTAAGGACCGCGACTCCTGGCGCTCCGTCCTCTCTGACTACCCCGTTGGGGATACAGAGTGAAGATATGTTATGTTATGTTATGTTAAGTACGGTAATCACTCGTGACGTCAAAGTTGGAGAATAAAAAATATTATTACAACAGTTTTACTAGCATAGAGAGATTTTCTTATAATGGCTTATAAAATCATAAAAAAACTTAAGGCGACACATTGATAAATAATAATTTAATTGAAAATAGACCTTCTGGTCTATGCAAAAGTGCGCGCGCTAGCTTACGAAAAATACGTAAAAGTAGTTATTTTCGTTTATTGTAAAAACTATAGTTAATTTAAAAAAATCTAACTTTCATTTTGAAGAATATGTGTAGATTAAAAGTGTACAGGAAATGTAGAGATATAAATCAGTCCCGTTGCTCCGAAAAATGTACATCTCTGTTTACAAGAGGTTTCTTTGATATTTTTTTTCGTGTTACAAAAGTTAACCAATATATCGTATATCGCAACTATCAAAATAAAGTCAATGAAATAAAAAATCGGCTTACTAAATACTATTTTCATACGATTTTTAGTTACTTAGAAAAATTGAGATCCCTGCCGTCAAAATTTCCAATGCGTTGCCTTAATTTCAAGAGATCTATGACATTGAAATTTCGTTATATTTTTCCTATAAATAGGCAAGACTTCATACTTATTAGTCACTTGAGATCCGCCCCGGCTTCGCACCGGCTTCGCCCCGGTGAGATGTCGAATGTTTGCTATATGTCAATTTTTTTTTGTTGAGATTTTCATACAAAAATACCATTCAAATTTGCGACTTTTTTTGTTGAATTTCCAAAGAAATTTCTTTCATACAGACCTTGTCCTGACAATCACAAACACTACAAATCAGTTCAGCCGTTCTCAAGTGACGCTCCGTCATACATGTGGCATTGATTTTTATTTGTATAGATTTATTTTATAACCAAGTGTCTCAAGCTTACATTACGTTAAAAAAAAATGCGTTTCAAAATCTGTTTTTACTTTTGTATTATACTTTATGTTCTAGAATACTCAGTTGATGTTTTTAATAAATTATAACATTTTGCCGAGAGGCTGTTTCGTTCCTTAGTGATTATTTAGGGACACATAGCAGTATCACTATGTAAAACTTATTTTATCTATGTATGACTAGCATATAAGTGATTTGGCAACCGCTGTAAGCTTATTATGTGATTAAATGAATTGAATTGAATCACAACAATTGGTATGAGTTTTAGTCCTTTTCCGACATTTTCTTTTGTCCACAAGCTTGACTATACCAGAAGGTTGTCATAACCGTTCAAGTTATACACAGACAAACTAGAAGTTATACATACGCTTTAAATATATTGATATTTCATGAACAACATGTGTGTTTCTAATGAGAGAGTAAGAGAGCGATACATAAAAAAGAAATTAGAGACTATGGAAATAATTTTGTTCAAAAATGTGCGTTATGTATTAACAAATAATGGTGCTTTTTGGAATGGTGACGCAACAAGTTAACATTTGACAGATAAACATAGACTAGAAATTAGAAATTATTATAATCGTTTATTTTTGTCATTTTGGGTACGGTACTCTAAAAAGAGTTAAGCATGCGGAACTAACTTTAAATAATATTTTCGTTAAAAGTATCTAATGAAAAGTTTATTAAACTCGAAATAATTCTCCTTTGTGCAAGAAACACTTTGTAGTCTTTTTACTTCCAATTAAAGTTGAAATAAAGCCCTTTACACAAACTTAATTAAGATTTATGGCTTAGAAAAGAAAAAGATAATAAACATTTTGCGTAGAAGGGTCTTCAATATCATCTAAAATTTAACCAATAATAATATGTATTTTATTGCTGTTAACTTCAAAACTTTCATTGAGTTTAACTTGAAACTAACCACACGTATAAAAATAAACCAAACTGCATTTTCTAGTTTGTGTTTAAAATAATAAATTCTTGAGAAGCTATCAAATTATAAATAATCATAAACAGTCACATACAAACAATAAGGAACCATAATACTCGTATAACATAATAGAATCAAATTGACTGGCGCTGTGGCAGAGTATATGCCTTCTAAGTCGGTGTTGTAAGTTCGATCCCCGGTTACTCAATTTAGGAAACGAATTTGTTTGAGTTCCATTAGAGTCTGGGTGTTATAGGGGGCTTCCCTAATTCGTTGCATAATACCCATTCATGGTACTAGCCTAATGCTAAGTTTGGAGTCATGCCATTTGCATAATTTTTGAGTGTTGTTATTATAAACTTTAAACTTTCACGTTGCGTTATAAATATCTAAAACGGGAAATTAACGCGATCACCTTTTTTTTGGCTTGACGTTTCGACCGAGTTTGCTTGAGACCACGTCCGATGCAAATCCGTCGAAACGTCAAGCCAATATAATAGGCAATCACGTTAATTTCCCATTTTAGATGTATATACATACATATCTTCACGCTGTATCCCTAACGGGGTAGTCAGAGATACAGACAAACTACCCTAGAGACCTGAAATGTTTACGAATTTCTATGCGAACTATTCTGTCAAGGTTAGAGGAATGAGACGTAAGCGGGCGGCAAGGTAACGTCACGTACTAAACGAAATAGTGATGTACTCGTAGATATTGTATATATCGATAAATACAAGAATTATTTTGATAAGCTTATTTTAAAAATAGAAATAATAAAATATGTATATATAAACAAAACAAGATTCTTTATTTCGAAACAAAAAAATCAAAAATTTGGAATAGAAATGCAAATCAAATTCGTTTGGGTAGTACGTGTTTCTCCTAATGTAACAAAAAATTAAATTGACAAAAAACGAAACTGAAAAGCTTTGGTGGCAGAACCACCCAACCTTTTCGTCTGTATGTATTTTTTTAACCAACTTTAAAAAGGGAGATTCTATGTGCGTCTGTATGTTTTTTTATGTATGTTCACCGATAACCTCAACAATTGTGTACTGATTTAAAATTTTTTTTTTTGTTTGATATACTTCCGAGGTGGTCCCATTTAAATTGCACTGGTATTGAGCTTGGCCTTTGAAGATACACGACATAATAATTACTAATTGTAAGCTTTATTTATATTGATGATACATTTTTATATCATTTCGTTCCATAATTAGAAAAGTAGTTAGTTGTAGACCCATCCTATATATTTATTTAGACCAAGGTCACTCAAATGGGAGAAATAAAAAATTAAGAAAAAATTTAAACCTACTAGAAATAAACACTGAAAAGTAAAAAATAACTATCCTTTACTAATTACAACTCAAATATAAAAAAAATACTTTATACATACGATATAAATACGTATATAATTAAATTTGCTAGTATTAGCCGACGGAAATGTCAAAAGCACTCGCATACCTAGGCAAAAATGTGTGAGGAGAATGATGAGATTTGAAGAAGCGAAAGAAGTGTGTAAGGATCGCGACGCTTGGCGTTCCGTCCCTCTGACTACCCCGTTAGGGATATGGTGTGAAGATTGTATGTATGTATGTACATAATTAAATTTGACGGTTATCAAAGTGGGTTCCAAATTAATGTGCCACAACAGAAAGCCTATTGGTTTGGGAGGTTTGAATCGATTTCAGTAACTGTCGAATTTAATTATATAGGTATTTGTATCGTATGTATAAAGTATTTTTTTTTGTATTTGAGTTTTGATTAGTAAAGAATAATGATTTTGTACTTTTCAGTGTTTTTTTTTAAGTCGGTTAAGTCTTAAATTTTTTCCGAATTCAATTGAACCCAAAACTTGAGATATACACTATCCAATAAAAGAGGATCATCAAAATCAGACTACTCTGTAAAAAGCTACGCATGGTCGTATACAAAAAAAAATATGCACCGACTTGAGAACCTCCATCATTTTTTCGTCGGTTGAAAAAAGAACGGTGACATCTTTTTAATGATAACTGTGTTTTTTTAATAGAAAAGGTGTATCTCTATACCAAATTACATCTTAATCCGTTTAGCGGTTAAAAATTTCCCATACAAATTTTCATCCCCTTTTCACTCCTTTAGGGGTAGATTTTTGGAAAAAAGAAGTGTGTTTTTTAATAGAAAAGGTTTTATCTGTGTACTATACTAAATTTCGTCTTAATCAGTTCAGGGGTTAAAAATTTCCCATACAAAGTTTCATCCCCTTATTCACCCCTTTAAGGGTAGATTTTTGAAAAATAAAGCAGCATATGTTCACCACCTGGTGTCAAACTATGTCCATGCTAAATTTTATTAAAATCGGTACGGCGGTTTAGCTGTGAAAACCAAGCAGACAGACGGACAGACAGACAGACAGAGAGACTCGCATTTATAATATTATTATGGATATGGATAGTATGGATGTGGATTATACAATTATATAATATTATATTATATTATATAATTATATGGTATATATATTATATTATTGTATAGTATGGATAGTATGGATGGAACTATGTATATAATTTCAAAGAGTCATTATAAGTCATCATAGTCATTATAAATTCTCAAAATTAATGGAAAATATATTGATGTATTCGATACGTTTTTTCGCGTCCCTACTTACACGTGCCATCTTGCAAGAGTGAGGACGCAACATGTAATTATAGCTTGCTAGACAAGGACAAACGCTGACTCAAAGCTACCAGCGACCAGTATAGTGAGAGCTCTAAATTTTTTTAATATACATTTTTATTATTAATTTTATACTTACCGATGAAACGTGATATTAACCTTTTTGAAACTATTTTTACGACTGTCACTACCACACCACTTTACGGCGCAATTTGGCATTGTTGACGTAATTTATACTATATTTTTTATAACAATTAGACACAGGTCACGGATCTGTTTTCTGGCTAATACTAAAGAAGCGCGCGTTTGTGTTTGAAGTTATATGAGCGTTTGTGCGCATCGATGGCAGAAAACGGTGCCCTTTCATTTCCTGTCTTTAGGCTAATTTGTCTGTGGTCAGAGAGGACGGAGCGCCAAGCGTCGCGGTCCTAACATATGTGTTTCGCTTCCTCAAATCTCATCATTCTCCTCACACATTTTCACCTAAGTATAAGAGTGTTTTTGATATTTCCGTTGGCTAACACTGTGGCTATTTGATCTTCATAAGTCAGCCTTGGTCTTCCCTGGCCTCTTTTACCACTCGCTTTGGCTCTGCAGATTTTCTTCGTCAATCTTTCATCACTCATTCTTTCTATGTGCCCGAACCATATAAGCATTCCTTTCTTCGTTTTTACAATAACACTGTCGTGCAACCCTGTCATACTGCGTATCTCTTCATTGGTATTTTGTATTGATACGGTATTGTTATTACTAGTAAATGAGACACGAATAAAATTCCATTTTAACTTTTAACTGCAAAACGTAAAATATGTTGTGAAATTGCTTAAAAAAGCTCCATTGTAAAATGTTGTATTTTCATGTAATAGCAATATTTCATCACTTATTCATCATCACAAGTAATTAAGACAAGCGTAATTATTACGGACACGTGTAAACGAGGGGTAAATATTGATAACTACCTATGTAAACCGTTATCATCGATTTCATGGCCATCATTGGATTCGGTGACATGCTAAAGGCCACTAAGGTTGTTTATTTATTTTATACAAGGGGCTTTAGTTTCTGATATTTAGACTACAAATATTTAATTATTTATGTATATATACACTACACACACCTGTAAAAGAGTACTGCTTATTTCAAAATAAAATTTCTTCTAGCAGATCTATGATAGGAAAACTCTCAAAGTAGCAAAATTTAATGCATGAAGCAGAGAAAATAAAGATACTTATTATACAAATAAATATCTACATTTAAATATACAGGGTTAATTTAAAAATACTAATAACCTCTTAGCGCAAAATTCCTGTCAACGTACCTAACAACTTTTGTTCTACGACTTTTATCAAAACTCAATACGTTCCTCAAAAAATATTTGTTGTTTTGTTGTACTGTCTGAAACGTAATTACTCTGTACGTATTTCCAATGGTGCAGTGCAAGCGCACCGGGCCTCAGCGCCGCGCTGCGCGTGTGCCGCATTAGCGATTGGGTAGAGTAGGTGCCATTTTCAGAAACATTTAATGTACGTTCATTTTTGTATGAAAGAAAAAACTTATGAATTTTTGTAAGTCGTAAAACAAAAGTTAAAGTATGATCTACAACATACACTTTAAATATATTGATATTTCATGAACAACATGTATGTTTCTAATGAGAGAGTAAGAGAGCGATACATAAAAAAAAAGAGACTGGAAATAACTTTGTTAAAAAATGTGCGTTATATACTAATAAATAATTGTTCCTCTTAATTATAAACGTAGACATTGCATTTTTTAATTCATTCCGATTCCGATCTGTCCTCACTTCGCTTCGGTAAAAAGCTTTTATTAGATACGGATAATGTAGATTCCTATTAGTGAAATAATTTTTGTTAGTCCAGTAGGTCCCAGAGATTACCTTTAACATACAAACAAATGCTCGATTTTAACTTTTTAGTATGATTAAATTATTAAAACTTTCGTGAGACATTATTAACGCACTAATTATTGAATACGGCTTTACTCACCTATAATCTGTTGGAGGACGTCAAAATCCAAAACCATGAGTTAATGGTGAGTTTCGACGTGGCGTCTCTATTCACTAATGTACCAGTAGCAGAAACTATTGACATATTAAAACAACAGTTACGCTAACATCGTCAACAACGCCCCCTGCCCTGTCAAGCCGCGCGTTGCGAGCTCAGGCGCGCAGTGCGAGACGGGGCGCGGCCGCGAACTCATCCCACTCACCCTGATGATGGACCTCCAATAGGTCCGAAACTAGTCGGTACCTATACCGATTATACGTGAGTAAAGCCGTATTCAATAATTAGTGCGTTTTTAGTATGTATTGAATATACATAGACAGATAGTAAATCTGACTGAGTCTGATCTCTGTAATTTATTTATAGAATGAATTTGAAACTTTGGTGAAAATAGTTATAATATTTATAAATTGTACACTTAAGAATAATTCTACTTCTAATAAAACTGGACTACTTATTTTTTATTCATTGTATGGTAGCAAGGCCTGGGTATGCCCGAGATTGAGTGTAAGTAAGGCAAATGCACTGGAAATGCGATCTCTTAGAAATATGTGCGGTATCACCCTTGAGGACAGGATAAGCAATGAAGACAGTATGACAGGTTTGCACGACAGTGTTATTGCAAAAATGAAGAAAGGAAAGCTTAGATGGATCGAGCACATGGAAAGATGAGTGATGAAAGACTGACGAAGAAAATCTACAGATCGAAAGCGAGTTGTAAATGAAGCCAAGGAAAATAAAGGCTGACTTGCGAAGATCAAATAACCAGTGTTAGCTGAAGGAAATATCAAAAGCACTCGCATACCTAGGCGTAAACGTCTGAGGAGAATGATGAGATTTGAGGAAGCGGAAGAATTATGTAAGGACCGCGACGCTTGGCGCTCCGTCCTCTTTGACTACTCCGTTAGGGATACATCATGAAGATATATATGTATCTCGTATCTATTTTCTTTTTTTTTTACCCCAAATAATTCTACATTTGGCCATTAACTTACCCGGTAAGTGACAATGTGGGCAAAACGGAACACCTAGAAAAAAATTATTCATAGTAGCTGTGAAGATACTAGCATTATACTATAATTCTTATAAGGAAATACGGAAGACTGCAGGGATTTCCATACTTGGCGGTACCGATTGGTCTTAAGATTTCAGTAATTGGTCAAAGACATATTAAGATTTAAATAATTAATTTACAGCTCTTAAGGCCATGTCAAAAACGCTATCACGGCATTATTTTTATCAAACATACAATATATTGACCAATTGTTACCAAGTCGTGACCAGAGGAAATACCTTTTAATCAGTTGTACACAATGATATGAGATGCCGTTACATAGAGGACTTAACCTATAGAGTGGAAATGTCATTTGTTTTGTTTGATAACAATTAACGTCTACAACACTGTTGCAGTTACTGCGCGCCGACTGATCAGCCCCAAATCAAACACAACCTGTGTACACGTGCGAACGTAATAGAGGTTGTACTAATGTGAAAGTGAGACGGATAGATAATCGTCATCGAGCACGTCAATTGATAATCCAGTTTATCTTGACCTGTCATGAAATAAATGTAAATTTGAAAATAGTGTATTTACTGTTACATATTTACCGATGAAATGAGATTGTGTTTGATATAATTTGATTTTTGATATTTTTGCCACAGCAGTCACACCACCGAATAGAACAGTATGTTATTATATAAATATTTCAATATCTGTCGGAATATACAGCTATGTACACACAGATCCAGTAATGGTTATTTACTGTTTTAATGCAAGAGAGAGTTGATGTTTGTTAGTGTCGACAAACTGAGCAGTGGTGAGTAGGATGGTCCGTTATTTCGGCTCTATAGGTTGAGCGCTCCATGTGCCATCATATGATGGATGATTTGTGGATGACCTTAAATTTTAGCCACGTCATTAACAGTCGTATGATGCTAATTGATTAATCAAAATGCTTGTCCGATAATTTCTATTCTTTTAGCAATTAGTCACTTTCTTGTTTAGTAAATTTCTTTATTCGAGACGTTTAATAGCTTCGGCTAGCTTATTGTATAAAAACGCATATTCACCGAATAATATTTATACGTATAATATTTCAATATTTACTGTTGCAAATATTTATTTCTTAAAGTTTAATAGACGTAGACTGTAGTGTTATTCTATGTTTATAGCTAATCTATGTTTTAGGCATTATATTAGAGAAATGTTTTTAGATAAATCCATTAAAAATGAATTTTTGTTTTCAATAACATTGCCACGATGTAAAACAGAAAAAAAAATGTAATTGGTAGCAAAAATTATTGTTGAAGCACCTTACTTTAAAATGTTGAAGAATTAATAATGTCACGGTAAGTCCAATGTGGCAGACGAAAACCACTTATATTGTTTTATTTTCATTTTTAGTAGCATAATACTGATCAAATAATTTCATTAGGTCAAGAATAATAATGCTAATTTAAAAAGTTCAAGATTTAGAACGGAACCAATCCGCTCCAGGGGGTTGGAACAAAAGTAACTTTTTAATAATGTACCTGAAAGTCAACTCACAGCGAATGAAAACAAAAACAAGGAAAAAAAGTAGCACAAAGAGATCGATAACAATAAGACTCCCGTGGGAACGATAGGGTTACTTTACCTGTAATTCAAGGTAAGACCAAAATAGTATCAAGTAACTCAGGATTGGCCATGGTATGTAGAGAAATCAATGATTTTGTACAATTACATACAGTGTTACATATAATTTCAAATACAAATATATACATATAATTTCAAATTTGGATTTATTCAGTTAATTACCTCGTATCGAAATAACTGTGAGTCTAATTTCTAAACTTTCCTGAGGTTTCTTTGAGATTTTAGCCATATTGTTGGTGTTGAACAAAAAAGTTATTTCTTAATATAGATCATCCGCGATATTGGATTTATGATGAAGTCACATAAACATAAAACCACATGTCGTTTTTTGAAAATCAAAGAAGTCTACTTTTGTTTTCGGGTATATACTATCTGTGTACCAAATTTCATAATAATCGTTTTCGCGGTTAAGTATATCCCCTATAAAGTTTCATCCTCCTTTTCACGCATTTTCCATACAAAGTTACATCCCCCTTTTCACCCCTTTACGGGTAGATTTTTGAAAAAAAGTAGCCTATATCCCTTGATGTCAAACTATCTCCATGCTAAATTTTATAAAAATCGGTAAGTGGTTTAGCCGTGAAAACGTACCAGACAGACAGACAGACTTTCGCATTTATGATATTAGTAAGTATAGTATGGATTTCATTCATTTCATTATTACATAATTTACAAATTAAATAAAGAAATAGATAAAAGTTAATATTCAAAAAGAATAAGTACTTTTCCATGGTTTTTATAACATCTTGACATGGCGTCAGTCATACCTTCATAAGTGGAACAGGTAAAATCACTGAGAACGGATTAATCATTCATTAACTGAACACCAAATTGCAATAGACAAAACAGTAAATACCGAATTGAATACCAACACAAAACAACTGTAATTACATTGACATCAAAAGGAAGCTTGCAAAAAGGGATAGAAGAGAATAGTCGGAGACGTTTTGATTGTTCTAACTGCTTCAGCACTAAAAAATACGAGCATAATAATATTTCTGTATGCATTTCTTTTGAGAAATAATTGTATCGTGCTTGTACCGTTGTTATTTCATTCGCAATATTCTAAAAGATCGCAAAATCGGACTATTATTATAATTATCGTCAAAGATTTCTTCCTTTCATGATACGCATTTAACAAGAACTAGCAAACGAGATGAAACAACTAAGTAAAGATAAAATATAATGTCGTGTTAATACGCAGAGGGAAAGTAACCAAATATGGAATACCGTTTTGTATTTTGGGCATAAATTTTTATTTTTTTTATTTTTTATTCCAGACAATTACACAGATTGTGTGACCCCAAACTAAGCAGTAAGTTTGTACTGTGGGTACCACACAACGAACTCTGGGGGAGTTCCCAGTAACACCCAGACTCCAAGTCAATTTAGAAAAGTTCGTTTCCTAAATTGACCTGACCGGGGATCGAACCCGGGACCCTAGCTTGGAAAGCAGATGCATATGCCATTACATCATTGCAACGGGCCAGTCATACATATATATAATACATAATACATATATAAATAAAACAAATATTATAAATCAAAAACGTTTAATGGTAATTATAAACAATAATGTATTTGCGTTTTACATAGTAACAGTTTTGTATTATATTTATTAATTATGTGCTGTAATTTCTCAAGAACAAAATGAACATATTAACTCCATTTTTATTTAAAAAAAAGAGCAATACGTGACATCTACAGTATGATTGCACGAGAATCACTTAAAGATCATTTTAAAGACATTGATGTGTTCACCTTGCCGTCCTTATACATCTTTGAAATTATTATGTATACGAGGAAAAATATAGATCGGTTTAAAAAGAAAGGCGATATTAATGGTATGGAAACCCGAGGTCGTGATAAATTGGTTATTCCAAAATTTAAATTACACAAGTCAAATGTTTCATTTTTGGGTAACTGTTATCGTTTTTATAACAAAGTTTTCCTCAGGAAATTACTTAATTAACAGAGAATAAATTTAGATTGGTTATAAAAAGTACATTGATTAGACAATCATACTATAAAATAAACTATTTCATTGAAGATAAAACAATAGTCTGGAAATGATCTTCTCTACACATGCATTTACTGGCTTAGTGAAAATATTGTATTTTAATAAACTTTTTGTAAAATGAAGTTGAAAAAATGATACCTGACTGAGTTTCTTGTCGGTTCTTTTCAGTGTCCAGGTTTTCTATTTGAACCGAATTAAAATAGATTTGATGTTCAAAAATACCTTGTAATTGGGTTTACTTGAATAAATTGATTTGACTTTAACTTTGACTTTGGACATAAAGGTATCTAATAATGGAATACGTATCCCAAATATGGAATACTAACAAAAATTACCACAAATTAACTTTTCTTCTATGAGAATCTTTAGGAACATTGTTCAAATGTAAAAATGAACTTAACTTGTCTGCAATAATCACAAATCCAGGATCGAACTCGGCACCAGTGCAATCATTATGTGCCCATAGAAAAAATACTTAATTCTTACATATCTGAAAAAGTTTTCTGATATCAATAAAACAAAAAAACTCTCACTGCGGACAAAGCTACACGTCGGCACCTATACGCGCGTATAGTGATTGAAAGAGATAGACGATCACTGCTTATTGTGTCAACGAGTCTTTGTTTACGAAAAATCCCGGTATTCCAAATTAGAGATACTATTTCATATTTGATTACTTTCCTCTAGGTACCTTTCGAGTTCGACCCGATTTTAAAATCGTGTTCAGCTAGTTATTCCAAAAATATACAAAAGTCAAGTGGGTAATTTTTGGACAACTGTGTTCATTATTATAATCAAATTCCTCATACTCAGTGTATGGAATAGAGATTTAAAGTTGTTAGTAAATATACACTGATTGGAAAAGCATACTATAAAATTAGCGATTTCATTGAAGACAAAACAATAGTCTGGGAATAATCCTCTCTGCATATGCATTTACTGTCGTTATGAAGATTATATATTTTAAAATAACTTGTAGAATGATATTGAAATGATAATATCTGACTGAGTTTCTTTTTGGTTTTTTTCAGTGTACAGGTTTTTTTTAACCGAACGAAAGCTGATTCGACGTTCAAAAATACCTTGCAATTGGGTTTACTTGAATAAATGAATTTGGCTTTGAGAAATCGTGGTCATTAGTGGCGACAATCATTGTTCAGTACAACCTGACCATATAAATTAATTCTGTTTACTACTACTAAATTTTACTGGCAACATTAAAATGTATTTTTTTTTTACTCTGGCAATTTTTTTCTTCTTTTCTACAAGTGCTCTTATGAGACACTATATTTTGTAATGAAATTTTAACATCAACAAATGTTATAAAATTAAACACATTTATTTTATACAATCATTATTTAATTAACTAGCTGTCGCCTGCAACTTTTTTCATTTGGAATAAACATAAAGTAACCTATATCCTTCTCCACGGCTTAATCTATCTCCGTTTTAAATTTCTTCAAAAGCGATCCAATGGTTTAGCTGTATACAAAGTTCAACCTCTTTGCGAGTGGAATTAAAAAAAATGTGAATGTATGTATTATATAATACCTATGTGTTTCATTATTTAGAACTAGAATTTGTACTCAATTTCACAGACGAATTCCGTTCCATATAAAAGTTTCATATGAAGTTCAACCCTCCTTTTTCCTAATAATGTAGATATCCAAAATTTCATAAATTTTCCAATATCAAAACTCCAAAATTCAATAGTTTTCATGATCCTAGAATTAGTAGTTTTTGACGTGATTAATCAGTCAGTGGACTTAAAAGGACTTCAAAAAAAGAAAGAAAGGAAAGAATTTCAATGGAAGGTCTATGTTCTTGTATAGACTCAGGTGTTACATATAATAGGCGTATAGTTAGGTGTTCAGGTTAGAATTCCTAAAATCTTTAGCTTTTTTCTGTTCAAGCTCCAAAAACCACCAATCGACATGTGTTTCGTCTCTCAACGAAGCATCCTCAGGCTATACCAGAGATCGGACTCGATCAGCTGACCAGCATCGAATGATTCACAGGTCTACGTTCGTCTGTATGAACGATGTTCTCGGAAAACGTTAACTGCTTGTAAGTATTATTTATGTTTATGCTTCTCTTGTATGTCATTGCACTACAGAGTTAGAAAAGAAGTTAAATGTAGCCCTACTCTAGATATTTATTAAGGCTAAGTTCACTTGAATAGGTGGAAAAATAAAAATTAAAAAAAAATTAAAACCGACTTCAAAAAAAATTACACTGAAAACTACAAAATAAATAGTTATTTTGTAGTAAACAGCCTTTACTTATCAAGAATCAAGTTCAAAAATAACTATATAAATACAATACGATGTGCCAAATCAATGTGCAACAACGGAAAGTTTATTACTTTGGTAGGCTTGGCACCGACTACAGTAACTGTCATATTAAATTATATAGGTATTTGTATCATATTTATAAAGTAAGTTATACTTTATTGATAACAAAAAAGTATATACATACGTTAATATTTACAAACTTAAAACTACACATTATCTTAAATAATAAACTTCCTCAACGTTGCCGCTTAGAAAGCTGTCATTGCTTAAGGTGCCCCCAGCAGACTGGCAGCATTGCCTCTTTGAATAGCCAAACTGATTCCTTGGCGGAAGAAGCTGCCAGCCCGGCGGTCTCCCGAAGCCTCTACCAGTCTCTTACAAATATCAGAAACCAGTCGATGGGCTTCGGGGCCCCAGGGACCCAAAGTTTTGACTGCAAAGGGCGTAAATATGAGACTCTCAGAGAGAGTCGCATACTTATGCCGCTTCAAGTTATCGGCAGTGGTGGCCGCGGCATCTGCTGACTTGGAAGTCGCCGGTACATGGGAAACAGCAAGTGTATCGACACAAGCGGCATCTCACACCAGCGATCTTCCAAGTTTCCAAGGAATGAGCGTCAAACCATCCGGTCTCCTGCCGTCGCTGCGTGCAATACCTACAGGCTCTAAGATTGTAGGAACGCCAGCGGCGACATGATCCCGCCGAATGACGTCATTCAAGGCAGCATGTCATGACATGCGGCCCGCACTACGTAAACAGGATAAACAGTGGTGACCTAGTACATCGATGAGATCACCACAGCGGCAACAGTGAGGAAGGTTAGTCTTGGCCCCCAGACGAAGGGATACTATGAGAGAAAGTGCTGTATTGTCAATTAAGGTTCCTAAGTTCTTTGAAGGTAATACCTTCAACCAGTGTTCTGACTCCTTCTCAGAAACAGCCAGGAGGCGAGACCGATCTCGAGATTTGTGTATGCCCAGACCTCCATAAGATATCGCAAGTGAGGCTTGATTCCAGACCCTGTCATCGACAAAGGAGCAATATATTATTTTAGATAGTATTTTTGAGAGTATTGTCTACTGGTTTTAAAAGCGTTTGAAATTTGTAAAGTTATTTTTGTACTTGAGTTGATTACTAAAGGATAGTTATTTTGTACTTTTCAGTGTCTTTTTTTTAAAGTCGTTTAATTTTTTTATTAAAACTTTTATATTCGTAAATTGTAAAGTTATTTATAATTATAGGATGTGTAGAACAAGTTCCGAAAGTTTAACTCTTTGCCAAACTTTTATGTAGTTTGTGACCCCACTAAAACATAATAATGTATTTTCGTTCGCCGTAATCGAGTAACGATATAGAATGCGCCGGCCGATGGTCTTCCTGTGCAGGTCGAAATAGTCGGCTTATTAAAAGGATTATTATTAGTAACTTGAGCAAGCTACGGGCTAATAATATCCTGTCACTGCCCGATATTGCTTTATCATCTGTAAGGTGGGTTCATTATTTCTTGATGCTTTGTCCATCCTGGTTGGGATATACCATTGAAGTTATTTTACTGGACAATAAATCAACAATAAAAATAACAATAATAAGACAGAGATAAAAAAAAATTAGTTAACTCCAAATGAGCAAGTCCAACTCAATGTGCGACAATGGACTTGTCAACGGCGTTTTAATTTTGCGTATTTGTAATATCTAATATTAAATTGAGATACATATTTATTAATAACAAAAAAGTACATACATACGTTAATATTTACAAAGTTAAAATGACACATTATCTTAAATAATAGATTTTCTCAAAGTTGCCGCTTAGAAAGCTGTCATTGCTTAAGGTACCCAGCAGACTGGCAGCATTGCCTCTTTGAATAGCCAAACTGATTCGTTGCCGGAAGAAGCTGTCATCCCGGTGGTCTCCCGAAGCCTCGACCCGCCGAATGACGTCATTCAAGGTAGCATGTCATGACATGCGGCCCGCAATACGTAAACAGGATTTGGAAATAATTCATTGAATCTTACAAATATCAGAAACCAGTATATTGAGTATTATTTTTTAATTAAGTCCAATAACAGTATTACACAAGTGAAAAATTATTCAATTGTTTATTGATTAATCATTGTAAGTACGAAATTAAGTGAAATACGCTACGTTGTTAACTGCATAAGCGTTAAAGACATAAACTTAGTCTATACTGGCGTAAAGGCGAACATAGAGTTCGTTGACGCGTGACGACTTTTAATTTGTCAATGTCACCTATGCAGTTAATGATTTCCAAATCAAATTAATACAAATCATTTATTTGTGATTCATAGGTAATAGTTTTAAGGTGTTATTTTACCAACATTGTTTGCTATGTTCAGCCTTGCGGCGTACAAATATTGTTTTGTTACACAATGTTAATACAGTTATGAACAATAAAATTGCAGTTAATAAAAAGTTCAAAATGTTAATAAATTATGAATTTCAGAACAATCCTTGATTATTCCTTGATTATTACAATATGTAATATCACAATCACATACAGAGCATGTTACCATTATAAAAAAATACAGTACTTCTTTGAAATAAAACAGGATTAACACAAAATGATAAAATAATTCAACAGCGTGACGATTTGTCACGATCTGTCATTCAAAAAGGTTTACAATAGTGTCTTATTAGCTGTCCCTTTCCTACTAGTGCTACTATTACAAAATATTACATTCTCACTCGCACTCTTTGTACGTCCATCGCCAGTATATACTAAGTTTATGGTTAAAGTGCACGTGAGCTAGGTGTCGATACTTTCAAACTATACATTATTGGCAAATGTTATTTTGACTGTCCGTTGAATTAACTGTAATCCATACATTGAAACATTGTTATACTACAGGTCTTAACACAGAATATGCTAGCGAGACTGCGAGATATAGTATGCTAGCATTCAAGACTACTAATCGACGTGTATGTGTGCGTTCTCTCTATGCAACTGGCGACTATGGTAGCAAGCATCGTTCATTATTAAACCGTCTGCTTTCAGCTTGTAACGTGAGGATAATAGTGGACGTTTGCCCAAATTATTTCATGTTTATATCATGCTAAGAACAGCGCAGTAAATATTGATGTAATTACTAAGCGTTTATTAGCAAAACGGCGGTTTACGGAGTAGTAAAATTTCGAGGTAATTCTTCATAATACTACTCTGTCAAGAAAGTACCGGGAAAAGATCAATAATACACAAAATGTTAGTTATTCGTCCAAATTTATTTTATCCAAATTTATTTCATTCAAAGTATGCTCTTTCAGAGGCGATACACTTACGTCAACGAATAATCCAATCATCAGAACATTTTTTTAACGCTTTTTCCGGAATTGAGTTCATTTCTCGCCGCGAATTCTCCTTTATATCTTCTACCGAATGAAAACGGGTGCTACGAAATGGTAATTTGAATTTAGGAAAAAGAAAGAAGTAGGCTGGAGCCATATCTGATAAATAAGGTGGTTGCTCGATTGCTCTTATGCGATTGAGTTTTTGGAGAAAATTTAGGTCTTTTGGGACTAGTCGAGCGGCAACATGTTTCATACCCAAGTGATTATTTAAAATGGTACGGATCGACTCGTGAGACCTAGAAAGTTCGGCGGCTATCTCTCTCAAACTTGAATGAGGATTTTCAGTCACTATTTCCTTCACTTTTACGATGTTAACTTCAGTTGCAGACGTTAATATCCTGCCAGAGTGAGGCAAATCTTCCATCACATCTCGACCGCTTTTGAACGCTTTGTACCACTCATAAGCACGTGTTTTTGATAAAGTCGATTCACGGTAAGCCTTCTGTAACATTTTCAGTGACTCCGAATACGAAATTCCATTGGCGATGCAAAATTTAAGACAAACTCTTTGTTCGATGTTTTTGTCCATTATGAAATTCGCAATACACACTAGATATGATATATATAACTAAAAACAGCACTGTATTTAATCTAAATAACAAATGCAACTCAAACTCCGCGCCAAAATGGAAAACAGTTGTGCCAATCTAACAACAACAAAAAAAAAACAAAAATTTAATTTGGAACCATAAACTTTTTACTAACACTAGGTTAAGACTTTTGTTACTAACACCTATGAATGACAAATTCGAAATAAAATTATTATTATTATTATTATTATTATTATTATAAACAAATCATCCGTTCCCGATACTTTTTTGACTGAATGTATAATGGTGTCTCATACCAATTGTATAAGTACATTTGATTGAATCCTATTTCGATTGGTCATAACATGGTCATTGGTCATAATATACACATGATATTTAAATTATTAGTTACAACTTTCAAAGCCATGTCAAAAATGCTATAACAACAATATTTCTACCAAAAATCAAAATCCATTGAGGAATTGTTACGAACAGTTTCGAATCGTTGTAACGAGTACAATTTATTTGAGATGCCTACACACGATGGATGTCATCGAAACTTTAATCACTTTAATGCTGGCCGACTAATCAAAGAACTGAACCATTAACGCCTATTTTGTGACTAGGATCGCTTTATTATACGTAGTAAATTTTTCGTTTCGAGACGCTAATAGTGATCGAGCTGCTGATCGCCTTATTTGATGTAAGTGTGTGGAATATTTACAATTCAGGCGACTTGTTTAAAATTCTCGGCAGGAAAGAGTGTTACAATATGATCGACACAGTTGTATGTCTGTTTGTGAGTTTATCTCGAACGAATGAATCGATTTTTATGCAGTATTTTAGGGTACCGTAGCCAAAAAGACAAAAATGGAATTCTTATTTGCAGTTTCGTCATATCGTTTGTTTGTCTGCCTGTTTGTCCGTCTACCTATTCTTCCAATTTATTCAATCATCTTCACACCTACTGCGATGAATTTGGCATATAGATTTAAATTTTTAACCTGAAGCCAGATATGGGAAACGACAAATTAAATAATAGATAAAAAATTCAATAACATTTTGTGTCTAATAATTTTTTAAATTCGTTTTGTATTTCGTTCGAAATTAATAACTCTAAGTTAATGTGATTTAAACGTCACGCTTCTGGCTGATTTCTTTAAGCCATAGTTTTCGAATGTTCTTTTTTGAGTCACTCCTAAACATTTCGTGACGAAAAATCTTTATTTAGAACTATAAGATTTTCAATTTCGAAATATGCGACGCAAAGTTATACATACATTTCTTTGTCTGTTGGTGGTAAATCCTTGCTGATTAATTGGTCATTTCATTACTTCACATTATATTTCCACGTGAACCACTTTGAAATATTTCTCTAATACAAATATTGGGTCAGTTAAATTGAAAATAATAACTTAATTCAATGAATGAGCGTACAAAATCATTGAGTAATCAGCTCTGGGTAATTTAATATTAATACCATTGAATACAAGTTATTTTTCTAGTGTACGATATTAAAATTCGAAAGAAGTTATAAAACTTTTAACTTGATTATGTATTTGAGGAAAACTTTCGAACAAGTTGAGTTAATTATAATTCCTTGAATTAGTAATCAGTAGTCAGGTTTGAGTTTTGTAACTTTTATATTTATTAACGTTTAAGGCCGTGTTAAGCCATGTAGGAGCCCCTGGGCACATAGTGTTTGGACGCCCTTACGGAAAGCATGAAACATACCCTCCTCCTAAAATATCAAACCCGCTAAACAACACCTAGTACAGATCAGTGTAATATGTATTCATGTCTAAATCTAAATAAATAAAAATCAATTGCTGCGTGTATGATGGAGAACGTCTCGACCGATTTGGCTGTCTTCTTTGTTGTTGTGTTCGTATTTGCTATGACAAGGTTTGTATGAAAGAAAAAGAAAATGTTTGGAAAATCCACAGAAAATGTCACAAATTTGGATGGTATTTTTGTATAAGAACATCGAAAAAAAAAATTTGGTATTTTTCCAACATTCGTCATCCTATCGTCGCGAAGTCGGGGCGGGTCGTTGGTAATGTATAATTGCGTACATTACGCGTATAATTGCTTTCTTTATTTCTAATAAGGATAGTTTAATACCGATGTTCGATGACTGACGAAGAAAATCTATAGAGTGAAAGTGAGTGGTAAAAGAAGCCAAGGAAGACTGAGGCTGACTTATAAAGATCAAATAGGCCTTAGTGCTAGCAGACGGAAATGTCCAAAGCACTCGCATACCTAAGCGAAAATGTGTGAGGAGTATGACGAAATTTGAGGGAGCGAAAGAAGTATGTAAGGATCGCGACGCTTAGCGCTCCGTTCTCTCTGACTACCCCGTTAGAGATACAATATAGAAATATATACATTCGGTCAAGAAAGTATCGGGAATGGATGATTTGTTTATGGTTCCAAATTCAATTTTTTGTTTTTTTTTTGTTGTTGTTAGATTGGCACAACTGTTTTCCATTTTGGCGCGGAGTTTGAGTTGCATCTGTTATTTAGATTAAATGCAGTGTTGTTTTTAGTTATATCATTCTAGTGTATATTGCGAATTTCATAATAGACAAAAACATCGAACAAAGAGTTTCTCTTAAATTTTGCATCGCCAATGGAATTTCGTGTTCGGAGTCACTGAAAATGTTACAGAAGGCTTACGGTGAATCGACTTTATCAAAAACACTTGCTTATGAGTGGTACAAAGCGCTCAAAGGGGTCGAGAAGTGATGGAAGATTTACATCGCTCTGGTAGGTCATCAACGTCTGCAACTGAAGTTAACATCGCAAAAGTGAAGGAAATAGTGACTAAAAATGCTCATTCAAGTTTGAGAGAGATAGCCGCCGAACTTTCTGTGTCTCAAGAGTCGATTCGTACCATTTTAAATAATCACTTGGGTATGAAACATGTTGCCGCTGGGCTAGTCCCATAAGACCTGAATTTTCTCCAAAAACTCAATCGCATAAGAGTCGCTGAGGACATGTTAGAACGAGTCAATTCCAGCCCAACATTCATGAAACGCATTGTTACTGGTGACAAGACATGTGTTTACGAGTTTGACACGCAAACTAAACAAGCTTCGGAGTGGCGCCTTCCAACTGTACCGAAACCGAAAAAACCACGCCAAAGTCGATCAAAAGTCAAAGTCATGTTGACTGTTTTCTTTAACTATCACGGTGTTGTGCACTCGGAATTCTTGCCGGAAGGTCAAACGGTAAATAAAGAATAATATTTTGGCGTTATGCGGCGTTTAAGAGAGCAAATTCGACGAAAAAGGCCAGATTTGCGGAAAGAAAATTCTTGGATTTTGCACCACAATAGTGCGCCTTCGCACAAGGCCATCATTGTGAACGAATTTTTGACCAAAACTCAACAAATACCATCCAGCAACCACCTTATTCACCAGATATAGCTCCAGCCGACTTCTTTCTTTTTCCTAAACTCAAATTACCACTTCGTGGCACCCGTTTTCATTCGTTAGAAGACATAAAGGAGAATTCGCGGCGAGCACTGAACTCAATTCCGGAAAAAGTGTTTAAAAAATGTTTTGATGATTGGATTATTCGTTGACGTAAGTGTATCGTTTCTAAAGGAGCATACTTTGAAGGTGATAAAATAAATTTGGATGAATAACTAACATTTCGTGTATTATTGATCTTTTCCCGGTACTTTCTTGACTGAGTAGTATGTATGTATGTTCATATTATCATTATTTACATAACTCCCAAACGTATATCAGACTCACTGGCCTACTATCACCTGTTTTCGTTGCTAATTAGCTGACCGAGTTTGAGTTCTGGACTATCCTGAGGATGCTTCGTTAAGAGGTGAAACACGTGTCTATGAGTGAGTTTAGACTTTTGGCCCGAGAATAGCTAAAATTATAAGAATTCACCACATAAAATTATGTCCATAAAGTAACGCTGAAAATTCTTTTTTTTATGAAAGAGAGAGCATATGATCCAGTGAGTGATCTGATGGAAAATGATCACCGCTGCCCACGGACACCCGCAACGTCCGGGGAATCACGGGTGCATTGCAGGCCTTTAAGGAAAAGAGGAGGAGGGGGAAATGGGCCACCGGCACTCTCACGCCATATTTAGATCTCGTTCCATTCTAAAACTAGCTTCGGTCTGGCATTGGGTCTTACTAAAAATGTCAAGGTGCTAATAAAACTTCTAGAAATACTGATCTTTTGTGGATAGTAATTATGGGTGGAAATTTGGACATATACATACATATCTTCACGCTGTATCCCTAACGGGGTATCAGCCTTGCGGTCCTTACATACTTCTTTCGCTTTCTCGAACCTCATGATTTTCGTTATACATTTTCGCCTGTGCTTCTGACATTTCCGTAAGCTAACACTCTGGCTATTTGGTCTTTGTAAGTTTTCTTTTTATGAAAGAGGGGGCAAACGAGCAAGCGGGTCACCTGATGGAGAGTAACCAACCGCCGTCCATGGACACCTGCGACATCTGGAAAATCACGAGCGCGTTGCCGGTCTTTAGGGAAATAGGGAAAAGAGGGGGAGGGGTGATGAGCCACCGGCACTCCCACTCACCGAACGAAACACAACAGCAATAGATGCTGCCATTTCACGCTGATATTCTGTGAATTCTTGCCACAAGGCAGCATGGCTCTATCACACGAAATGTATACCACACGGAATGTATATAATACAGTAAATAGATATATCAACATGTACTTTAAGTTTAACCGTAAAGAGGAGGGAATGCTGATGCGAGTGACTTTCTAAGAGCGGTCGTTATGTCGTGTATTCGAAGCATCAATGTGTAGCCTTAGAATAATAACAGTTAAAAAAAGTATCTACTGATAAGCAACACCAAACCAAATGAAGCGAAAAATGAGGAAAAAAGCACAGCACTTCGATTAATATGTAATATATCTGGGATGCAACAAAAAACATTTTTATTTTCCATTGTGTTATGACATAATTTTACTGCATACATAATAATTTTTCCTATTTTATTAAAAGAAGATGCGATCGACAGGTGTTCCAACGCCAAACGGAGCCATTTATGGCTCCAAGTAAATTATAAAATATATCTAAAACGGGAAATTTAACGTGATTACCTTTTTATCTTGGCTTGACGTTTCGAGTTGTATCGGCGGTGGTCTCAAGCAAACTGTAGCAGCAAGTTTCCAAGTAAATTATTTAAATTTTGTGTGTTTCATCGATTTCTAAACATTATTGCTCTAAAGCACCCATTCCCAAAGTGGGCGATAACGCCCCCCTGTGGGCGCTGCAGGCCTTAAGGGGGCGGTAAGAGACCCAGAAAAAAAATGGGGGCGTTTTGTAGAGGCCTGGGGAGTGATTTGTAATTTCATTTAGCTAGGAGGCATCTTAGACAACGACTGCATGAGCTCTCGACTCAGTAGACAAAATAAGTTTGGGAACCTAGACTCTAAAGGTTTAGTAAAGCGTTATTATTCTAAAATCTAAAGCGTAGTTGCTACTCTATCTACTCTGAAAAGAATATAACGTGAAGATAATATGTACGAACGTTATGTATCGCCGATAAGGCATTGACTCGGTGATCTCTAAGATTTCCAATATATTCAACTTATACTTAAGTTATCCCGAGAGTCTGTGTTCTGATTAGTTCTGATTAGTTTAACTTAGACAATTTACTCCTATACGAGTACCTCATATATATTCTGGTTCTGACTAGCTACTATCTGGGTATGTTTTTAAAGTTCTGTAAGCAAAATAATAAAAATGAAGCCTTTTATGGTCCGCCATGTCTGTTTATATGTCTGTCTGTCCGTATGTCACAGCAAACTTATTCCGTCACTATTACAAGTACGGAGTTGAAATTTGGTACAGAGACGTATATCTTGTCCTGTATTTCTTTACTTTAAGTACGAGCAATATTTGTATATTTGTAATCGCCTTTTCGAAAGTCGCTCTAACGATTTCGATGAAATTTGCAATAGAGAGATTTACGGGGTCGAAAAATCGATGTAGCTAGGTCTCGATGCAGGAAGAATTCGTCTTCTTCGTAATTTCACACACTTGAAATTAGTAACTGGTTTTGATCGGTAATTTTGCAATAGAGTTTACCTTCTCAATACACAGTGGCTAGAGCGTAGGTCTACCACGCCGAAGTAGGCAGGACTTTTTTTTTAATTTATAATCAAACCAGAAAGACACTTGACTAAAATTCGGTCGTCCAGGTATTAATAATAGTACTCCAGACAATTGTAACAATAAAATAAACGGGTTCTTACGCCGATATTAAATATTTTCGAGTTGCCAGATATTTCGATGCTGTTGCAAGAACCATGACCACGGGTTTATTGGCGAAACTGCGGGTAGATATTCGAGAGCACATATTTCACTCTACTCTCTTTCTGACCCGTAGTTGTTTTATTTCGCCGTCACTGCCAAAACTCACTCGAGTGTGTACTGTCGGGGGGCTATCGAGTGAGTTCCGGTAGTGATGGTGAAATATAACAACTACGGGCCAGAAAGAGGGTAGAGTGAAATATGTGCTCGCGAATATCCTGAAGTTTCGCCAGTTAATCCGTACTCATGGTGCTTGCAACAGCATCGAAATATCGGGTAACTAGAAAATATTTAATATCACGGTAAGAACCCATTTATTTTATTGTTACAATGGATACAAACCGTGAAAGTCTAAAAAAGTACTCCAGAGAATTACACAAATTGTGTGACCCCAAACTAACCACTGGGGTTGTACTATGGGTACTACATATCGAACTGGGGGAGGCTCCAGTGACACCCAAACTTCAAGCCAATTTAGAAAAGTTCGCTTCTTTTAGAACTTGAGACCCTGGCTGGGAAGATTGCACTCTTCCACTGCGGCAACGGGCCATATTTTGTTATCAAATTCGTAAGCTAAACCTGGGTTTTCAATTTGTTTTTCACGTGGACGAAAAATAAAAAATTGGTATTAACAAAACAATGGGTATTTAGGTCTCGATTTTTTAAGCACTTTTAAGTCCTTTTGGTTGAAATCACTACTTAAGTAATTGAGAGCTTTACACCCCAGTAGCCGGTATTTTTAGAAGCCGATGAAAAAGCCATTATAAGTAAAATTGTTGCAGAGTATTTTGTAAATAGAAATATCGGACTTTTGTTATGCTCGTTCGAGGTTCGGATAAACTAGCTAAAAGAATTAAGATAAATAAGTAATCCAGACCCAAACTAAAGCACAGTGCTATAGGTACCACAAAACGAATCTCAATCACCCAAATAACACCCACAAGACGATTTAATAGAAAATATTATTGCCTGTTTAGAAATAGAATCAGCTGGTAGCTAACAAGTACCGCGTCGACTTTTTGGCGGGAACGGGAGAAGTGAGGTTGTCATTTTGCTTAGATTTTATATTTTTTACCTTTTTGAGAGTTTCAAAGTATAAAAGTGATAGTATATTGTGTTTTAAAGTTCTGTATAAGTGAAAAGAATGGAGTAGGTCTAAATAAACACGTGTAGCTGAAGTTCTCGCGCTCTTCCAAGAAGTCCTTTATAACTTCAGTAAAGCCTACTATCACTTTACTGGAGGAGTTTTATGATAAGAAAAAACTAATTTACTTGTGATTCTACTTATTAATATGTGACACTGACAAATGCGCTAAACTGTGCGCCATACCATAAAGAAAGAAAAAAAAACTACCGCGTCGACAACGAGCTAAGGTCGCAAATGCAAAATTTGGTTTATATTTTTCTTTAGATATATTTTAGTTGCATTGCGCCTCAATTCAAAGTTATTAATTGACGTGTTGCATTTCTAATGAAGCATCATCAGAAAAGCTTAAATTCGGTCAGTTAACTCACACGGCTTCGGGGTATAGTAAAAAATATGTAAGTGAAACTCTAAAATTCACTATTTAGTGAAAAGATGCATTTGTTAATTAATTTGAATGGTTTACTAATATTTTCTATACTTCAGAATGAATTGATATGAAAAATAAAAAATGGCTACAAGCAGAGGGCCAATACAATGGCCCAATGGCTTGTGGCAGTTATTAGCTACGAACAAGATACTAGAAATAATAATTCTTTTAGCGATTTAATTTTATCGTTACATTAAGACAAAGTTAAGTGTCCGATAATTACATAGGGGCCAATAACTGTGCTGTTTCCCTACAATAGTTATGTAACGTATTATCTTGATAAGTCGCATCAAGATGAATGTTTTCCGCCTTATCGATCCTTCGGTGATAATATTTGCTAGAAGTATGGTGATCGCCAAGCCAGCGTAACTTGTCAGTTCACAGAAGCTTCACACTCAAAAGTGTTCAATTTTATATCGCGCCTTTCTGAACTAATATTGTCAAGCGGCCATTTTATTGCTACGACTGTAATGCCATCTATGATTTTACCAAAGTACTACTTGACATTTCTAAATGATACAAAGCATTTAAAAGCTCTGAAATAATCATCACGAGAGTTATGGCGATGCATTGATAAACAATAATTTAATCTAAAATACTTTCTGCTCTATGCAAACGTGCGCGCGCTAGATTACGAAAAATAAGAAAAAGCAGTTATTTTCGTTTATTTTAAAACTATAACTAATTTTAAAAAATCCAACTGACGTTGTTAAGAATTTGTTTAGATTATACTATACAGAAAATTTAGAAACATCCCGTTATTCCGAAAAATGTATATCTCTGTTTTAAAAGACGTTTTTTTGTTTTTTTTTATGTAACAAAAGTTAACCAATCGTGTATCGCAACTGGCAAAATAAAGTCAATGAAACGAAAAATCAGGTTATGAAATGTCATTTTCATACGTTTTGTAGTCACTTAGAAAATCAGATCCCTGCCGACAAAATTTCCAATGCGTCGCCTTAAATGTTTCGACATACATATTATTATAAACAAAAATACTTTAAGAGATGGATTTGCGAAAACAACACTAAAATCGATAAAATAAATTATTAGTATTATATATAACACGATAGTATATAACATGATAGCTTTCTGAAAGTAGAGTAGCAGACGGTGCGTTTACTAAACTTACCACTGCCTTTACTGTTAATTTACTCTACAAGCAAAGACCGTTCGCGGCTACAGTTAAAGCTATAACCCAATAATAACTAAAAATATTTTTGTATAAGGAAGACTATCTTTCAAGAGAGTTGATTATCGACGCAATATTCGTAGGTAAGATTCAGATAAACCAACTGAAAGAAACTTTGCTCAGAAAACATTTATTATACTTATATCAGAATCTGTACTGAGTCTTGTAGTGAGTGATTAATTTAGTTCTTGTTTTAGTAGATTAAAGACCGACAGATTTCGTGTTTGGAAAAGAAAGAACTTTCGCTAGCTGGAATGTAGGGTGGGGAAAGTTGGAATTATTATCTTTACGGGAAAAATTCTATCTATGAATACCGACTCGCGTATTTTTTTTATAATAGCCATGGGGATTACCACCTTCTTTTAGCATTGTTAATTTAATGTTACTTGACTTGACTTACGGGATAGTTAAGGTAGGTTGGACAGCTAATCATCGCGGTTCTTAAGTATTCAATTCGCCTATTGATGATTGAATGTCGAATGATAAAACTCGTCACTAACCTACTGTCAGAATTTGAGCTTTCTAAGTCAAGTAATATTAAAATAATAATGCTTTAAGAGATGGTCGTAAGCCCCCAGGTTCTTAGAGCCCATTAGGCATTTAGTGTTATATATCTCCTTTCCCGCGCTGTGAGATAGAAAGCTCTAAAATTCGCAATTTCGAAACAGTTTACGTAAATTGTTTACAACTTAAACTAGTATTTACATTTTAATTAATTTATTAACGTGAGAACCGGCAAAAATATTTACAGATTATTTTTTAATTATGTACGAACATGGAATAATTTACAACAAGTATCGGATGTTCTAATCGATTAGCGGAGGAACACAGCGAACCACCAACAGTGACACGGGTTCTACCTCTCGAACGTTTGGCGAGCTACTGCAAAAACAATATAATCAAAAGCGAAGCGTGCTTTGGTAATAAATATCGTGATTAAAAAAAAATGTTCCCAGAAAATGTAATCACTTAATTTTCTTCTAAATATCATTACCTATTTTTCGACTAATTATTTGTAAGTAATAGTACAGGTAATAGTTAGAAATTTAATTAAGATCGGAAAAACTGTACAAACTTTTTTTGTTTTAATAATATTTTATGATTGAGTGAAGTTGCAATTGCGGATATCGTGTTTTGAACCATAAAATAATCGCGTAGGTACGTGTATGAAATTACAGCATATGTTTTTATAAGATTAAAACAAAGATTATTTGATTGTTTATCACCATATTTTATAATTTCGTTTTATAATTAATAGTTTTCACAATAAATGTATAATTTTATATTTTACTATAGCTAGAATATTATCTGTCGGCAATGTTAAAAGCCTTAGCGAAAGTATGTGAGGAGAATGATGAGACTTTCACAGACGAAAAAAGTAGGACCGTGATGCTTAGTACTTTGTCCTTTCTGACTACCCCATCACAGATACAGCGAGGGGGTATGTATGAACACTGAAAAATATTTTAGTTCAATTCAGAGGGTTGATCTATTGTTTCATAAAACCAATCAAAGTTCATTAATTATTATTATTTTTCTTGTAATTATTTTTACAATATCACAAATGTTCAATTTACTCCAGAATTTAATTTAAGAGTATGTTATTGGTTTGCATCGGATCTACCTCAGTTAATATTACTTAACAAAGTTTAGTAAAACTTGTGTAAAACAGACTACAGTATTTTTTCAGTGTATATACTGTTTTTAACCATTAACTATTGCGTAATTTAAAATTTAATACTTTTGTATTTTAATTGTACAAAATTAGAAACTATTTTTTTATAGCCTTAAATTTTTTTAAAGCTTATAATATGGCCTGGGCGAACCAGCTTTACTCGATGTCTTAAAAAAAAAACAAAAAAACTGACCACATTGCAGGATTCGAACCCGCGTATTTCAGCTTGGTAGATCTACGCTCTAGCCACTGTACTACTGAGAAGGTAAATTCTGTTGTAAAATCAGAAGAGTTTAGAGTTACAAGTTTTAAGTGTGTGAAGATGTAGAGAAAACGAATTTTCTTGGAGTTGGACTATAGCTAGATCAATTTTTGATCACCGTAAAGCTCTATATGGTAAATTTCATCGAAATCGTTAGAGCCGTTTTCGAGAATGCAATTATAAACATATAAATATTGCTTGTATAATACTACTCTTTTAAATAACATAGTACCTTAAAATAAAGGAAGTCCATGAAAATCATTAAATTCATTGTTCAGGAAAACAAATAATAGAATTTTCTCCGTGACTGTTAGCCATAGACTTTATAAATAACTCCAAAGCCAGACGCCGTGTCCGTGCAGCAACGGTTAGCTTAATCAAATAACCGGACTCACCTGTACACATACATTTATTATCCGATATCGGGTGCCATTTCGTTAGAAAACAGCACCCACAGATCTATATTTAATCTGATGTTATTTGCCTCACTTCGTAGTACGGGACAGACTGTCTGAACTTATGAAGTCTATGTTTTGGTTATTATTTTTCATTTTATTTGTTTATTTATTTATTTATTTATTCAGTAACATGTAACTTCACAGCGTAAGCCAAAACATTTACATGTAAGTATTACATACGCAATGCCCTATTAAGTAAGCTAGTTACAATTTCAATAGTAAGTACATAGTTACTTATAACTAAGTTCTAACAATAGGTAAGTAATTGATTCTGATTAACAATTATATACTAATTACAAATTATCAAATTAAAAATTAATATCAATGTCGAATATCATACAAATAGTAAGTCAATTTAATCAAGTCAGTTCAATAATGTCAAAATAAAACATGAATTTTCAATATTAAAATGTAAAAATAAAAAAAGTATACAATGTCTATATTAGAGAATTGTCGAAATATTTTATTACTAATACTAATATCACATTGATATAAATATAATTTTTGAATGCAGCCTATATACATTAATAATGTAATGGTAGAGAATTTCGTCAACCTAGCACAAAAATAGTCCTTTATAATGCATTGGTTCGTAGTATTTTGGAGTATTGCAGTGTGATCTGGAGACCTCATTATGCGACACACTCACTAAGAATCGAACGCATCCAAAAAGATTTTTGTGGAGCCTGATGGGATCTAGTGGTGCTGCAATTAAATTTAACTCATACACAGATAGACTTAACTATTTTAAAATGATTCCCCTTTCAAAACGTAGAGATGTGTTGGATTTAATGTTTCTTTACAAAGTGTTTAGGTTTAAGATAGACTGTCCGGGCCTCTTAAGCAAATTCAGAATTAGAATACCGACTAGACAACCACGTGGCGAAATTAAATTATTGGTACCACCTTTTCGTAAAACAGTATTTTGTTCCAAATCAGCAATACCTAGACTATGTGACCTATTCAACAAAGTAAGTCACAGAGTTGACATATTTTTTGACTCTGACGTGACATTTAAGTATGTCATAGTGAAATATTATAAAAAGGACATGACGTAAAATACCTGGCACTCTAGCTCAATTAAGTTAAGCTCATGTAAGTTAAGATCTTTAAAAGTTTTATTTTTTTAAAGTTTTTATTCAATTATTATTTTCTCTGAATATGTAAGTCTTGTTTCATTAAAATGAAAAATGCATGCTGTGTTTACCTGTAAGTGATTGTGCACTTAGCATAATACTATTAATGTTAAATCTGTGTTTTACTTGGTGTAACAATTGTTGGTGAACTTAAATAAATAAAAAAAAAAATAATAATAATAATAATTCCAATTACATTGTACAATTTAAGAATGTATAGATTGCTCTAATAAAAGAGGGTACCTAGTCAAGAAATAAGTCTGCATCATCGTGTTGAATGAGCAAGTCCCCGAGAAGCGCTAGCGCCCTGGACGTAGGCGCATTGCGGGCGCGTTTAGTGCGAGCTACGGGTCGTGCAAGCAGGCCAGTGCGCCTTCTAGGAGGCAAGGTTACTTCTCCGTATTGCGTGCCCCGTTTTGATACTGTCAGACGTACTCTCTCGAGAGTGTTTGAGTTATCCACTTTATTGCGTAGCAGCAAGAAATAATGTGTCGCGAGTAGTAATTTTCGCCTAAGTGCGAGTGTATCTAATCCAACCATACCTGACACGAAAACAGAAGGATACTAGTATGGATAGTATCCATAAGATTTCTTATAAAGCCACCTTGTAAATTTGCGCCGTATTTTTTCTATTAAAAGTGTGTATTTCCACCCATAACTATCCCATACAATAGCCCCATATTCTAATTTGCTACGTACATACGCACTGTACAAAAGTTTAGCAACTTTATTATTTTTAAATTGGGACCCTATCCTTATTATAAAGCCTAGAGTCTTGTTGGCGCTTTTAAAAACATTGCTGACATGATTTCCTTATTATAAGTACATTATTCAAGTGATATGTGTTTTTAATAGGTACTTGTTGCAAACTGAACTCAGACATATTATTTCGAAATATTAAAAAAAAAAACAAAAAAGGTCTGAGACCACATTGCAGGATTCGAACCCGCGCACCCCGGCGTGGTAGACCTATATACATTCAGTCACTGTGTTTTTGAGAAGGTTAACTCTGCTGCGAAATTAAAAATATGTAGAAGTTTAAAGTTTAGAAATTTTAAATGTGTGAAAGACGGAGAAAACGATTTTTCCTAGAATTAAGACCTAGCTAGTTCGATTTCTCGTTCCACTCAATCCCTATTGTAAATTACATCGAAATCGCGTCAGTCGTTTTCGAAAAGCAATATCAAATACATATATATTTATATATATATATATATATATATATATATATATATATATATATATATATATACAAATGTTGCTCGTTTAAAATAATAGTGAATATGATTTAAGTTACGGCGTCATTATATTTTTATTTATATATTGTTAATGAAGTGGTAATATTTGATTATCTCTTAGTAACATTTTTTTTGTAGTATCGTTATACATTCTGTCAAGAAAGTTTCAGAAATGGATGATTTGTTTATGGTTCCAAATTCAATTTTTTGTTTTTTTTGTTTTTATTAGATTGGCACAACTGTTTTCCATTTTGGCGCGGAGTTTGAGTTGCATCTGTTATTTAGATTAAATACAGTGCTGTTTTTAGTTATATCATTCTAGTGTATACTGCGAATTTCATAATGAACAAAAACATCTAACAAAGAGTTTATCCTAAATTTTGCATCGCCAATGGAATTTCGTGTTCGGAGTCACTGAAAATGTTACAGAAGGCTTACGGTGAATCGACTTTATCAAAAACATGTGCTTATGATGGTACAAAGCGTTCAAAAGCGGTCGAGATGTGATGGAAGATTTGCCTCGCTCTGGTAGGCCATCAACGTCTGCAACTGAAGTTAACATCGCAAAAGTGAAGGAAACATTGTGACTGAAAATCCTCATTCAAGTTTGAGAGAGATAGCCACCGAACTTTCTGGGTCTCACGAGTCGATCCGTACCATTTTAAACAATCACTTTGTAATGAAACATGTTGCCGCTCGGCTAGTCCCAAAAGCCCTGAATTTTCTCCAAAAACTCAATTGCATAAGAGTCGCTGAGGACATGCTAGAACGAGTCAATTCCGATCCAACATTCATGAAACGCATTGTTACTGGTGACGAGACGTGGGTGGTGGGAAAATTCTTGGATTTTGCACCACGATAATGCGCCTTCGCACAAGGCCATCATCATTGTTAACGAATTTTTGACCAAAAACTCAACAAATACCATCGAGCAACCACCTTATTCACCAGATATGCCTCCAACCGACTTATTTCTTCTTCCTAAACTCAAATTACCACTTCGTGGCAACCGTTTTCATTCGGTAGAAGACACAAAGGAGAATTCGCGGCGAGCACTGAACTTAATTCCGGAAAAAGCGTTTAAAAAATGTTTTGATGATTGGATTATTTGTTGGCGTAAGTGTATCGTTTCTGAAGGAGCATACTTTGAAGGTGACAAAATAAATTTGGATGAATAACTAACGTTTCGTGTATTATTGATCTTTTCCCGGTACTTTCTTGACAGAGTGTAGTTATTTTTAACAACTTTAAAGCGCTTTTAATTCCATCCGCGTCCTAATAACTTTCCTGTAAATTTTTAGTAACAGGTTATATTCAAAAGAAGGCAAGAAATAGCAATATCAAAGACAACACCGATGTTATAATGTACTGTGTAGAAGAATGTATCGTATTTCAAACGAAACTTAGGTAGAATGGAGCAGCTGTGGTTTCAACCCTAGCGTGTACAAAACTTTTTTAGAACTCGTGTTATAAAGCACGAAAGATCAGCGAGTTGGCCTTGAAATGAAATGTCAAGTATGTCATGAATTTATAGCGCTGATGAAGGTTGGTGATCGATAAAATCGTAATACGTTTAGAAGTCCATTAAAATGGTTAAAAACTACAATAAAAACGATATTTATTGCTATGTAAAATATAACACGCTACAACAAAATTTTATCATTTCATTAAAAATACACCCACTAAATTGAGGAAAGTATTATGACGCATTAAAACAATTATAGTCTACTAGCTGATACCCGCGACTTCGTCCTCGTTTTTATTTTTAAAGTAGCCTATTTCCTTCTGTGGTTTTTAACTGAGTATTTAATACAAACAGTTGTTGACAACTGTTTGTATTAAATTCTTGGACCATTTACCATAATGGATAGAGGATGCTCTAAAAGCGTGTCCTTAAAGTGTCCTTCTTTGATGACCGACTTTCTAGATTTTTACTAATGCGCGTGACCAGGGACGGTCACAGTACAATGATACAGAGCTGAACATGACATATTTTTATTTTTGTGAATACTAAAACTCAAAACACTTAAGATTTACGAGTATTTTGCAAATAATTATTTCATGATAGACTCATAAGCTGACACGAAATACACTGACAGTGCGAGGTTGCTATACTTATTATAGCTAACTCGTGATTACGCTGAATGGGGTAGAAAGAGACAGAGAAATTCGTTTGACACACGGCGGTAGAAGCGGCAACTTATAATGATTCCATCCATTCTGTATCTTGATCCGAAATAAAATACAACTCGATATACATACTATAATTTTACGATTTCTGATGTCATTTTGGAAAAATATCTGTCACTAGCCTATAAATACGATAAATGTTGAGTTAAAACAATTAGGACCCAACTAATAAACCTTACATGGCAGCCTTCTCTCTTAGTCATGCTTACAAACAAAAGAAATTGATGGAAAAGGATAAATTGTACTTAAAACCTTTGTAATTTTTTACTAGTGACAAAGTTAACAACAGGCAATAGTTAATGTGGAAACGATTAATTTTAAATGCATAATAGTAGCTCGAATTACTCATTTTAATACTCAAATAAATATTTCAAATACAATTGGAGGGTAAATATGCTAATTTTTAAAACTATTTTTCGCGTTTAGATATCTAGATTATATATCGATAATGTTTCAATTTTGCCTTGATAAATCGCTTTACCATTTCACATCAACATTCTATTCTGTAAGCAGTACTAAGCGAGTTTGGATGTTATCGATCAATTTTGATAGAGACGTAGATGTGGAAATTGTCCATGTTTGCAAGGCTGGCTGCTATTTCCACACTACATTGGGGGCAAGAGGCGCCATATTTAGATCTCGTTCCATTCTAAAACTAGCTTCGGTCTGGTATTGGGTCTTACTAAAGATGTCAAGGTTCTAATAAAACTTATAGAAATACTGATCTTTTGTGGATAGTAATTATGGGTGGAAATTTGGACACATACATACATATCTTCACGCTGTATCCCTAACGGGGTATCAGCCTTGCGGTCCTTACATACTTCTTTCGATTTCTCGAACCTCATGATTTTCGTTATACATTTTCGCCTGTGCTTCTGACATTTCCGTAAGCTAACACTGTGGCTATTTGGTCTTTGTAAGTTTTTTTTTTATGAAAGAGGGGGCAAACGAGCAAGCGGGTCACCTGATGGAGAGTAACCAACCGCCACCCATGGACACCCGCGACATCTGGAAAATCACGAGCGCGTTGCCGGTCTTTAGAGAAATAGGGAAAAGAGGGGGAGGGGTGATGAGCCACCGGCACTCCCACTCACCGAACGAAACATAACAGCAATAGATGCTGTTATTTCACGCCGATATTTTGTGAGAGGGTGGTATTTCACTTGGCGAGCCGGCCCAATTCGTGCTGCAATGCAGTATGGCTCTACCACCTTTCAGTCAGCCTAGGTCTTCCTTGGTTTCTTATAGCACTCACTTTCGTTCTGTAAATTTTCTTCGTCAGTCTTTCATCACTCATTCTTTCTATGAGCTCGAACCATGTAAGCATTCCTTTCTTCATTTTTACAATAACGTTCAGATGCTAATTAAATTCAATAATATTCGGATATTCTACATTTATTCGCAAATCTTAATATTGTTAATGCCTATGTATTTCTGTATATTTACTACCAGAGGTAGATTGTTTTTTTTTTGTTTTTCGTAGTAGGTATTACAAGAGATCGCCCGGTGGTAGAAATTCGACGATAAACATATATGTAAACTTAGAAACTCTTTGGTGATAATCACTACTCTGTGCGACTGTTTGATCCAAGGAGCTTACATGTATATATGATCATGAACTACTTTGTTTGAACTAGTTTGACATTGACAGTCTTTTGACATTGGCAGTATGAACGTAAAACTATGCCAAATCTCACACTCCTCTGTACGCGCAATATTCTTTAAACAGATTTTCGCTTCACGTATTAATATAACTGTTTCCAAAATCTTTTTATCGATAATACTGAAGCTCTTCAATAGCTTTTAAACAAAAAAAAAAGAAAATCGGTTGACAAATAGGAGAAAAAGGTGCTGAACTGTTTTGTTTTTACCTATTCATATAGATTCTTTGTTTTTGTTAGTTGTAGTTCTGTCTGCATTAGCAGGCAGTGTGAATATATCTAACTCAGCCAAAATGGCCATACACAATGCGAAGTTAGTTCCAACTTCATTGTATGGTAGTGAGGCCTGGATATGCCCTAAAACGTGTGAAAGTAAGATAAAAGCAGACGAAATATGATCTCTTAGACATATGTGCGGCATTACTCTTGCAGACAAAATAAGTAATGAAGAGATACGCAGTATGACAGAGTTGCACGACAATGTTATTGTAAAAACGAAGAAAGGAATGCTTAGATGGTTCGGGCACATAGAAAGAAATAGATGAAAGACTGACGAAGAAAATATACTGAGCGAAAGTGAGTGGTAAAAGAGGCCAAGGAATACCAAGACTGATTTATGAAGATGAAATAGTCAGAGTGTTAGCCAACGGAAATGTCAAAAGCACCCACATACTTTGGCGAAAATGTGTGAGGAGAATTATGTGATTTGAGCAAGCGAAAGAAGTATGTGAAGACCGCGACGCTTGGCGCTTCGTCCTCTCTGACTACTCTTAGGTATACAGCTTCAAAATATTCACGTACTACTCTGTCAAGAAAGTACCGGGAAAAGATCAATACACGAAATGTTAGTTATTTATCGAAATTTATTTTATCACCTTCAAAGTATGCGCCTTCAGAAACGATACACTTACGCTAACGAATAATCCAATCATCAAAACATTTTTTAAACGCTTTTTCCGGAATTGAGTTCAGTGCTCGCCGCGAATTCTCCTTTATGTCTTCTGCCGAATGAAAACGGGTGCCACGAAGTGGTAATTTAAGTTTAGGAAAAAGAAAGAAGTCGGCTGGAGCCATATCTGGTGAATAAGGTGGTTGCTGGATGGTATTTGTTGAGTTTTTGGTCAAAAATTCGTTCACAATAATGGCCTTGTGCGAAGGCGCATTATTGTGGTGCAAAATCCAAGAATTTTCTTTCCACAAATCTGGCCTTTTACGTCGAATTTGCTCTCTTAAACGCCGCATAACGCCCAAATAATATTCTTTATTTACCGTTTGATCTTCCGGCAAGAACTCCGAGTGCACAACACCGCGATAGTTAAAGAAAATAGTCAACATGACTTTGACTTTTGATCGACTTTGGCGTGGTTTTTTCGGTTTCGGATCAGTTGGAAGGCGCCACTCCGAAGCTTGTTGACTAGTTTGCATGTCAAACTCGTAAACCCACGTCTCGTCACCAGTAACAATGCGTTTCATGAATTTTAGATCGGAATTGACTCGTGAATTGACTGAGGAAGCGTGCTCGTCGCGACCCCTGCCAGCCCTTTTCAGGGCTGCAATTCCTCTTCTGTGCATACCATGCGGGACAACGGCAATTATAATGTTAGAGCGTCCCCCGGAAGCGACGTACACCGGTCTGTCCCCGCTGGTGTGTGCAGAGTGCAGTTCGGCGTTGGGGACCGCCACCCAACACGCTGTGCACCTAGCGGCGGGAAGTGGAGGGAGGAGTGCAGAGTAGCTGCGTGGAATGTGAGAGGTGGGATTGAGGAGAAGATGAATGAAGTGATTGATATTATGGAAGAGAAAAGATTGGATGTGCTATGTTTGAGTGAAACCAAGCGAGGCGGCAGTGAACTTGCCGACTTGCCCGGAGGAGGCATCGCTTTGTGGTCAGGGGTACCACAAGGAGATAGGGGATGCCAAGGGGTAGGCGTTTTACTGTCCTCTCGTATGGTTAATTGTATGACTGAGTATGAATGTATAAATCCCAGACTGCTCTGGGTACGCCTCAAGATTGGGTTGACAAGAATTTTTGTTTTGGCAGTATATGCCCCAGTGTCCTCTGTCGGTTTGGCTGAACTAGAGCAGTTCTGGGAAAATGTTAGAGAAGTTCTAGCGACGGTTGAAGAGAACGAAAGAATTGTTGTGTGTGGAGACATGAATGGATGGGTCGGGACAGCTCGAACAGGATTTGAGTCTGTCCTAGGCAAATATGGAGATAAGAGAGTAAATGATGCTGGTAAGATTGTGCTAGGACTGTGTATGGAAAAGGATCTTTTTGTGGCTAATACCATGTTTGGGCACAAAGGGATCCATCAGTACACGTGGGAAAGAAAGGGTGCGAGAAGTATGATTGATTTATTCCTGGTGGATAGCAGACTTAAGAAGCAGGTAATGGACACAAGAGCGTATAGAGGAGCCGACCTCGGGACGGACCACTTTCTGGTGATAACCAGAATAAGGGGTCTGTTCGCAGCATGGCGACATCGCGTAGTGTCCAAACCTGCAGCGGTTAGCCGTATTAAAAGCTGGAAACTGCAGGATGCGACCACCAGGAATGAATATGAAAGGGTATTATCCAGTAAGCTTGATGATAGATTGAAAGTGATGAGCGAGGATGTTGAAGAATGCTGGCAGAACCTTAGAGATAGTATGGTTGAAGCTGCGAAAGAAGTGTGTGGAATGAATAAGATTGGGAACGGCAAAAAGCGTGATGTGTGGTGGGATGATGAGGTGAAAGTGGCTGTGTATAAGAAAAAGAAAGCATGGCGAGACTACCTTGCTACTAATGACTGTGGTATGAAAAATTTGATGAAAGACAGGTATAAGCTGCAGAAAGCAGAAACGAAGGCACTAGTGAAAGAGAAGCGTGAAAGGTGTAGGGTGTTAGATGAAAACAAGATGTCGGACAACTTCGAGGAAAATTCCAAATTATTTTGGAAAGAAGTACGTAAAATCCGAAGTGGTCCGGCACCTTGCAGAATGAATAAAGTGCGTTCGAAAGAAAACAACCTGCTTACAAATAAAAAGGATGTTCTGCAGCGATGGAGTGAATAATATGGAGAACTGTATGAGAGTGGCGACTCCGTCTCTGATACTGAGAGCGATTCTAATGAATTGCCACACTCAGGCCAGGGACTGGAGGATCCCATTAGTATGAAAGAGATTGTGAAAGTGATAAGAAGTTTGAAATGTGGAAAGGCTGCGGGAATTGATGAGGTGACTGCTGAGATGATCAAGTATGGTGGTCCTAGGGTCTGGGATGCCTTCTGTGCACTCTGCAACCTTTGTTGGCAGAAGGGGGAGGTTCCAGAGGACTGGCGCACGGCAGTCATAGTACCTCTATATAAAGGGAAAGGTTCCTACCTAGACTGTGCGTGCTATAGGGCCATCAGCTTGGTCAGCTTAGCGAGTAAAGTCTATACTAAAGTATTGACTGAACGTATGAAAGGTGTTTCAGAAAGATATTTGTGGGAGGCGCAAGGTGGATTCAGGAACGGTAGGGGTTGTATGGATCAGATTTTCTCGCTTCGCGTTATCGTGGGAAGGTTTCTGGCTTTAGGTCAGAAAGTTTTCTGCGCTTTCGTGGATCTAGAGAAAGCATTCGATAGAGTAGTGCGGAAGAAATTGTGGAGTCTTCTGCCTGAATATGGCGTGGAGGGCTCCTTACTGCAGGCTGTGAGGTCATTATATCGAGACCACAGAGCCTGTGTAAGGATAGACGGTGACATGTCGCCCTGGTTTGAAGTCTGTTCTGGTGTCAGACAGGGCTGCGTGATGTCTGCCTGGCTATTCGTGCTGTATTTGGACAGTTGCCTCCAGAGATTGAAAGGTAATATGAGTGGTATGGGATGTGGTGACACAGTAGTAAACTGCCTATTGTACGCTGACGATGCTGTGCTAATAGCACCATCAGAAGCAGAGTTGCAGACACTAGTCACGTGCATGAAAGAAGATTGTGAAGTAAAAGGATTGAAAATGAATGTGAACAAAACTAAGGTTCTGGTGTTTGAAAGAGAAGCGGAACAAACGAAATGTGTGATTAGTGTAAATGGAAAATGTCTAGAACAGGTGAATGAAATTGTGTACCTGGGGAGTGCGTTTTCGAGGGATGGAAGATGTGAGTTGGATGTGGAGAGACGGGTAGCAGCCGGCAATAAAGTGAACGGTGCTCTGTCCGCATTAGTGGGTAGTGTGAATATATCTAACACTGCTAAAATGGCCATCCACAATGCGGTGTTGGTGCCAACTTTGTTGTACGGCAGTGAGGCCTGGATATGCCCGAAATCGAGTGAAAGTATGATAAATGCTGTGGAGATGCGGTCTCTCAGAAATATGTGCGGTGTCACGCTTGCGGACAGGATAAGCAATGATGAGATACGCAGTATGACAGGGTTGCACAACAGTGTTATTGTAAAAATGAAGAAAGGAATGCTTAGATGGTTCGGGCACATGGAAAGAATGAGTGATGAAAGACTGACGAAGAAAATATACAGAGCAAAAGTGAGTGGTAAAAGAAGCCAAGGAAGACCAAGGCTGACTTATGAAGATCAAATAGCCAGAGTGTTAGCAGACGGAAATGTCAAAAGCACTCGCATACCTAGGCGAAAATGTGTGAGGAGAATGATGAGATTTGAGGAAGCGAAAGAGGTGTGTAAGGACCGCGACTCCTGGCGCTCGGTCCTCTCTGACTACCCCGTTGGGGATACAGCGTGAAGTTATGTTATGTTATGTTATGTTATGAATTGACTCGTTCTAGCATATCCTCAGCGACTCTTATGCGATTGAGTTTTTGGAGAATATTCAGGTCTTTTGGGACTACCCGAGTGGCAACGTGTTTCATACCCAAGTGATTATTTAAAATGGTACTGATTGACTCGTGAGACACAGAAAGTTCTATTTTCTTCACTTTTGCGATGTTAATTTCAGTTGCAGACGTTGATGGCCTACCAGAGCGAGACAAATCTTCCATCATATTTCGACCGCTTTTGAACGCTTTATGCCACTCAAAACTCAAACTCGCCAAAATGGAAAACAGTTGTGCCAATCTAACAACAACAAAAAAAACAAAAAATTGAATTTGGAACCATAAACAAATCATCAATTCCCGATACTTTCTTGACTGAATGTATATATGTAATAGACTCCCTCAAAGTCGCAAGTATTGTTATCTTTATATACAGACTTGATTTACGTGACATATTTATTTATTTTTAGAATTGATTCAGTAGTTTTCAAAAGTTTAGGGATAACCCTTACACACGAACAAGTTTAACCTTTTTAAAACAAGTATTAATTATAATTTTGTTAGTGTGTGTTTCAAATATATCGTTTTTACTTTTGATCTATGATACACTAAAAATATGAGGAACGGTTGTATGCTTTTCCGATTGCAAGGACAACTCTGCTCATTTCTGATAATAAGAATCGGATCAGACAGGAACGAAAAACGTACAGTCCTTTAAGCAAAAACTACTCTGTAAACTGAGGTAAACGCGCCCTACGCTCCAAATTCTGAAGCGTTACATAGGAGCTAATGAGCTCCTGTGCGATCAGTTCACACCGAGACGCTGTCATCGTTGTACGTCTAGTCGTCTTTCAAAAGTGGTGTTAAAAGTTAGTGGTGTTAAAGGTTAGAAAAAGCCTAAATTATCATGGTTTATGTTCAATCATTAACAACGACCTACTGATAAATTTCTTAAGTATGTTTTACATAAATTCTCTCTATTAATTATGTTTGTAAATATTAGTCTCATTGTTAGATTATCAAATTATATGCGCTTAAGTATTAACTTGTCCAATGTAATAGGCGATTTATTTATAATTTTTTTAATTTTATTTGTTTATTCAGGTAATCAACAGCCATTTCATTACAATTCACAATAACAATCATCACTCGTAATACACAAAAGGTCAATAACAGATTACCCTAACATAGATGATTAGCGGAATTTTTTTTTATCCATCCATCCATTTTCCATCCCCACCACTAATTTATGCTCTTTAGCAGCATAATACTTGACGTGGTGCTTTTCTTTCACTCTTGTTGTCATCATATATGCAAATGGTATTATTTCGTTTTCTAATAACATGTAAATATTGTTTGCTTGTGCGTGTTATATTGTCACTGTTTTAATTCGAGGATTCCATAAAAATGTTCGTTTCTCGGAGTAAAGCGGGTCTACCTCTGTTTTTATTGAAGTCTTTGCCTTTAAGACTATAAATTAGAAAATCACAAACGAGTTGACTTCAAGCTGCGCCCTTGAGTGTGTCCTTAAGTGTTCTTGTGATCTCTGTGCTGAAGTATCAGCCTCGCATTATTGAGGAACGAGTGTTTATTATAGGTATACTTTGTATATTTATGTATTGCATTTAACTTTTTAGAATTCTCATAAATAATACATTTAGATATTTGCTGTAAATTATGCGTATATTTTAGCCTTAAAGATTTAAGTGAGGTCATATTTCAGGATGATACACAAGTGTAAGAATCTTCGCTTGAGTGGTTAGTGGTTAGAAAGAAATGCCACTATTAATCACACGTAGCGGCATCCTTTCTAACTATTCAATCAGATATTCGAATTTGAGTATTGTTCTGGAATACCGGCCTAATAGTCGCCTACTAGTCCAACTTGAGTAGAAGAACAGGTCTAACGTATACTTGTCTGTCGTTGGCGGTAACTAAAGATCTTCAAGAGATCAAAGAAACAGGATCAAAGATCAGATAACTAATTATGTTTAGGGATCTTCAGGAGAATCCCGGGAGCGCCTCCTGGAGTGAGATTGGGGTATGCAAAGTTATACCATTAAAACAACTGTTAATGTTGTCCAAAACATTTCGAGGAACTAAAAGTCCTAGATAACCCAGGCTCGTCCTTAAAGACTGGGTATTTTTCGGAGGTATCTTCTGTGCTACCAAGAAAAAGGTCTCCTACTGGGGACCTGATATGAAAGGAAGTAGGTATATGAACGCGACGTATAATTTGCTACTATGTAGTTACCACTAATAGGGAAAATTTTTGTCCAACTCATTTTTTTTTGCTTGGACAGTAGCTAAAAATGTGCGTCAATATTAAACGGTATATAGCTACCTCCTTTGTATTAGACGGAGGCAGGCCCTTTATATGAAGCGTAACTTGGGCCATATGTTTCCGTTTTTACTGGAGTCTTTATGCAGATTCGTCCCCTTTTGCGGGAGCACAGAATTATGGATTGTCCGAACGGGTGGGTACCTACAGAAAGTTTGTGAACTGTGTCAGCGATGTGAGTTTTGAATGACATTGTGTTTTACTGTTGTTTTGTGTTCCAGCGTGGTACTTTCGCAGAGATCCGCTCGTTACCAACATTAATTTTTATGCAACTGTGAAAAAGTATTTACATTGTAGGGTTGCCACTCGTGTTATTTTAAATGCAAAAGTTTCTCTGTTCACAGATAAACTGATGAACTGATTTTGATGAAAATTGGTATGGAGATAACTTGAACCCTGAAGAAGGACACAGGTTATTTCAAAAATATATGTGCATAGTTGCGGGAAAAAACGGCGGATAATATTTTAACGTACATTTTGCAAAATAGCAGTGTATGTAATTGGATAACAGACAGTATGAGGATATATATGTATGTACAAGCTGTTGCTTATACATACATATATATTGCCTTACGGAGTAGTCAGAGAGAACGAAGTGTCAACATATAACAGTTATTTTAAAATAACACCACACTGTTATTCGTTATTGCAAAACAGCCGTTATTGCCACCACTAACTCTCATATTCTCCAACTAGTGAACCGCCCCGGTTTCATATGGAAATTTTGATTAGAAATGTCAATTTTTCTGTAGTTGTATAGTAGACAGTTGCGCCTTGCGGTTTCATTCGTGTAGATCTTATTGAATTTTTATTTTAAGTTGCGTTTTTGATTGTGTCGGCCATTCACGTAGGTGCTATAAGTAATTGCTGTAGTGTTTATGTAATTACTTAGGTATATGTTTAACTGTGATCACTGTGACCTCGTTAATTTTCAATTTATTTTTAACATACAAAATAAAACAAAAATCGGGTTCTAGGATTTTTTTTTTTATTTCGGACAGGACAGCGTCTGTCGGTCCGCTAGTTATGTGAAAGTTTGTGAGGATGGACGTATGTCACTCTTTCACACAAATACTACTGAACGGATTTCGATAAAAATTCACAGTAATATAGCTTATACATCAGAATAACACATAGGCTATAATTTATACGCGAACGAAGTCGCGGGAAAAATCTAGTGTTAAAATAAACAATAGTTTTTTAGTTTTGTTTCACCACAAGAACTTGTTTCTTTCGTCTAAAGAAGACGTTATTTCGCATTAAACTTCGTTTTGAATGAGACTGACAAAGGTCGAGCACTCCGGGGATACATTCGACGCTTGGATAGGTTTGAATCCATTACAAACAGAATTACAAATTTAATCCTAACCGCATTAATATAAGGTCCTATTTGCATTGGAACGCGGTGGGCGTGCAAAATTAATTTATTACGATATTACATACTCTTTGCGTAACCCGTTCTTCTAGAAATATTTATTTCCTAGGGTGTTTTGCACCAAATATTTAAATTCGATTTAAGGATTTGATATCTCGCTTGCGCTAATTATTTAATAGTGGGTGCAAGCGAGATTAGGCAAGAGATTTCACCGGATCTATATTGGGAAATGTTCTGAGGAATTGTTCGGAGTACTGCCTGCTGCTGAATTCCATACTGTACGTCACGCAATCGACTGTCCTTCCATTTTTACCACCTTGATGGATGGCGGTCTACAACTGTGCGTTTATACGACATTTTCTACCACATAAGGAAATTTTGTGGAACCAACTTATAGCGGCGGTATTCCCGGACCGTTACGACTTAGGGACCTTCAAGAAACTAGCCTACTCTTTCCTTAAAGGCCGGCAACGCACCCGTGATTCCCTGGACGCTGGACGTTGCAGGTGTGCATGGGCGGCGGTGACCACTTTCCATCAGACGATACGCTTGTTCGTTTCCCCCTCTGTTATAAAAAAAAAAGTGAAGTCCTTAAATTGAGTTTAAATAGGTGATGCAAGCCACCCTTACTTTAAAAAGTTCTCTTGTCGTTGTGTATTATGTTTCTAATTTTCCTTTCTCTTTTATGAATGCAAAAGATGGAACAAATAACTAAAAAAATAATTTAACCGACTTCAAAATAAAAACCCCGAAGACTATAAAATAATTAGTACTGTTATTAAATTATTATTATATTTAGTTATTATACATACATACATACATACATACGCGAGGATATCCTCACGCTGTATCCCTAACGGGGTAGTCAGAGAGGACGAAGCGCCAAGCGTCGCGGTCCTTACATACTTCTTTCGCTCCCTCAATTCTCGTCATTCTCCTCACACATTTTCACTTAAGTATGCCAGTGCTTTTAACATTTCCATCAGCTAACACTAATTATTATTACATTATTAAATAAAAGCCTTAACTGCGTAAATTCAACACAAATACACTTCGATCACAAATATATAACAAGATACACAATCAGCGTTCTAAAAACGTCCGAACCAAATGTGCGCTGAAATGAGAATTTTAGCGCACTCAGTCTTAGTAGTAATTTGTGAACACTAAAAGAAACATGACAAAGTGCTCCTTCAAAAATTGTAAAAATGACACGTCTAGAACGTTAAAAAAAGATGAAGTTTCTTATTTTCGGTAAGTAATTAGGATTATTTTATTTACGTGTTCATTATTTCGTTATAATAATAACGTTATATAGCTTTTTTTTTATTAAATTCATAATAATACAATGATATTCTTACATTGCATCTGAATATGTGATTGCCTGACATGCAACATATCTTATTCCTTGTCTAACATTATAATTTCTATGTGTCTTATCCTTGTCACTTTCATGTAACAAATCATAATGACGTAAATAGCTAAACAAATAAATTACGTGAATTACACTTTAAGCATGAAGCGTAAGATTGAATTTTAAATATATTTTTGTTAACAAACGTCGTTTCAATGCCATGAGAGAATCTTTTACAAGCTTTTACAACCTTTATATGCATTGACAGTAAAGTTTACTTTAAATTAACACAATATTGAGATAATACTATACGATATTAGAAATGTATATGTCAATTCAGACAATAATTTGTTCCAATTTTATAAAGGATTGTGAATCTAGTTATATATTTGTGATCGAAGCAAATACATCATTAAATTTGACAGTTGTTGAAGTCTGTTATATGATCTGTCACTAACATGGAAACCTCTTTTGTACACATAAAAAGAGTTTTACGACATTGTTACGGAATAATCTGCGCGCGAATCGAATTAGCACTTGACAGACTTTTTAGGGTTCCGTAGCCAAATCTCAAAAACGGAACCCCTACAATTTCAATCTGTCTGTTTGTTCGTCTGTCCATATTTTCCAGCCAGTAAATGCATGTGCAGAGAAGAAATGGTTTATTTTATAGTATGATTATCTAATCAATGTACGTTTTATAACTAATCTATATCTACTTTCTGTTAATTGAGTAACTTCCTGAGTAACTTTATTATAAAAATGAGATATGTTGTTCAGTTTTAGACGTATGAGATATTGTTGGTTACACGCTCAACGACATCTGAAACTGTCTTTCACAGTATCATTGAGAAATGCTGAAATATAACTTATTATTGTTGTTAACTTGTTAATAAGAAAAGTTGCCGATAAAATGAATATCGTGTATTCTGATGGAACCCTTTACTGTATGTGGTCCGACACATAGTTGGCAGTTTTCAATATTATGAATTACAAATTCAGAAAGCCAGTAAATGCCTATGAGAAGTTACGAATATCGTTGTATATTACATATGTAATTATTAATTAATTTTAAATGTTAATTAGAATAAATATAGGAAATTCATTTTGTAGTCCATTAATGATTTGACAGTAAACATTTTTTTTTATATTAATTATTCTCGTTCCCCTAACTTAAGGTCAAGGCCAGTTTTTGCATTTTCTTTAATGATCATTATTTATTCTTATCTACCGCTTACTTTATTTATTAATTTACTACATTATATCTTATTTACTTCTTATCTTATATAAAATACTTCTAATACATTTATTATTTCTATATCTAGTATTTATTTAACATCTACTCACTAGGACTATCACATTCCATTTCCGTTCAGCTCTTACGACAGTAAACATTTACAATAATATCCATGCCATGCTAATGTCACTTCAAGTCAGTTAAAACGAGAGTCAGTTGAAAAGCATACAAAATAGTACATTAAATGGACTACATCGAGAATTTATAATATCGACATTGTTTCCAATTTTAAACTGAATGCCCACTGTACTTTATACTTTTTACATTTTTAAGACATTGGCGACAAGACCATCAGCTTAATCACGTAACTACTGGAGAAACAAACTACAGTCCCTAACACTCCTCCAGTAAAGTGATAGTAGGCTTTACTGAAATTAAAAAGGACTTCTTGGAAGAGCGTGAAAACTTCAGCTACACATGTTTATTTAGATTTCCTCCATTTTTTTTAACTTACACAGAACTTTAAAACACAATATACTATCACTGTTGTACTTTAAAACTCCGGAAAAAAAATCGAAAATCTAAATAAAATGACCACCTCACTTCTCCCATTCCCGCCAAAAAGCCTGAATGCCCACTGTAAAGGATTTATGTGTTTTTTTTATAGTTTTCTTTATTTTGAAGTTAGTTTTACTTTACAATATTTGACGTGAAACTTCATTTGGCGCGCCTTGGGAGTAAGAACGACTCGTATGATGATGCTCTCTTATGCCGTCAAGCACATTCTCCACCCCGGCTTTCTACTCTCTTCTCTCGCGTATATTATAGTGGAGTGCCTAGGGAGTAAAAACGTGAAAACTTCAGATTTCAGTTACAGTAAATGAAATTTAAAAATTCAAAATGGAATGTTCAGCTAATAATATACATAAAAAATATTGTATAGACTCAGGTGTTACTTTGCGGAAATCCATTTCATGTGATAAATTCCTAAAATCTTTATCTATTTTCCGCTCAAACTCCAAAAACCACCAATCGACAAGTGTTTCGCTTCTCAACGAAGCATCCACAGAATATACCAGAGATAGGGTTCGGTCAGCTAACCAGCACCGAATCAAGTCAAGAATCCAAATCAAAAAATATTCGGTGCTGGTTAGCTGACCTTAGGTTAGCTGGTTAACTGGAAAAGATGGAAATTATCATAAAATGCGAGCTTTAATTGACCAGGGATCACAAATATCTTTAATTACTGAAAAGCATCACAGCAATTAGGTAAGGTAAAAAAACAAAGAATGGTCTAAAATAAAATCAGAAACGTTTATAATTAACCAGATAGAAATACCAAGATGGTTATTATGCAATGCCGATGACGTAATCCAACTACATGGCTTTTACGATGCGTCGGAGGAAGCATATGGGTGTGTAGTTTACGTAGAAATAAAAAATCAAGAAAAAATAATTATTTTAGCTGCGAAAAGTAAAGTCGTGCCGCATAAAAAAGCCATAACATTGTAACATTGCCAAAATTAGAGCTCAGTGGAGCCCTATTATTAACAAAGCTAATTGATAAAATCAGAATATCATTAAATCAATACACCATATAATTATATGGATGGACGGACTCTATGGTCGTATTAGGTTGGATTCAAAGAGATCGCAATCGATGGAGACCATTTGTTGCCAAAAGAGTAGAAAAAATTACGAACATTATGCTAAAAGTTGTTGGCGCTATGTAAAATCGAACGAGAATCCAGCTGACGCTGCTAATCGTGGATTATAGGCATCTTAGTTGAAAGATTATTTATTGTGGTGGCCCATAGTGGGTTTCAAAAGATACATCACACACATTAGAACAACAAAAATATAATACAGATTTGGAATTAAGATCAAAATATACAAAACAATCAAACTCTGTACAAACAGAATAACGACGACAATCTACTACATAAATATAATTCTACAACAAAAATCATTCGTATTATCGCATGGATACAAAGGTTTCATCCGCAACGTAAACAGTTGCTGAGCTTTATATGAATATAATAAAGCGAAGTTGACTATTGTGAAATATGTGCAAGACAAGGTATTTAGAACGGAAATAAACGAATTGCGTAAACATAAAGTGGTAAAGACAAGCAGCAAATTATTAAATTTAAATCCATTCATTGATAAAAATAACATTCTAAGAGTCGGTGGAAGATTACAACTCGGAAACCTAAGCTCCGATATGAAACATCCAAAAATAATTCCACAGTCTGACCGCTTGTCTAATATTCTCATAGAAGAAGCTCACCTCAAAACTTATCACGGGTGTCCACGACTTACCTTGGCTAAACTTAGGCAACAGAACTGGATCACTGGAAGTTTCAACACAGTGGAAAAACATTTACGTAATTGCGTAATATGTACAAAACAAAATCCAGAAAGGCAGTACCAACTCATGGGTGGCCTGCCGGAAGTAAGAGTGAACCCGGCTCCGCCTTTTTATCATACTGGAGTAGACTACACAGGCTCAATAGACATAAATTTAAATAAAGGTCGTGGAGTGAAAACATCTAAAGGCGAACACATATTACAATATTAACTAACGGGTCTATGTCGCGTTTATACTTTAAGGCTAATTACCTATTTTATCCAGACGTTTCGACTGGATTGCACTGGTCGTGGTCACGGGCAGACTGCTGAGGATGAATGACGTCTTTGTAGCGTGCGGTTTTTTGCAACTATCCACGCTCATTCAATGCATTTCTTAATTTTTGTTATTGTCACTGTCGGTACTTCGACACACCACACTAACGACATCTAAACACTGGCGACGTCCGGTTTTCTGGCTCCGGACACACTCACTGATGACAGGATTCCATGATGTTGATAAGCGGTATCCATCTTGCCGGTTGAAATTATGGTATTTCTTGATTTCAACCGCCTCTCGTGCTATTCTGGAATAATAGTGTCGATCGGTGGACTTTCAGTCTTTATTTGCATGGTGACTAAAGCTGTTCACTTGGAATTAGTCTCAGATTTAACCAGGTTGTCATTCATCGCCACCCTTCGCGGTATGGCCGTGAGGCGCGGAGCTCCAGCTCACCTCTACAGCGATAACGGTACTAATTTCTACGGAGCGAATAACATTCTTCAACAAGAGCAGCAAAACCTGCGACATATATTTAACGATAGCTTTTTCTAAGAACTAACGGAAATGATCATTGAGTGGCATTCTAACGCGCCATCCTGGCCTAGTGCAGGTGGTTTATGGGAGCGTGCCGTTCGTAGCTTAAAACACCATTTAAAGCGCGTAGTCGGAGAGAAAAAATTAACTGTTGAAGAATTCACTACCATATTAGCACAACTAGAAGCGTGTCTTAACTCCCGACCACTTTGTGCGTTGACGGAAGATATTGACGATCTCAATTATTTGACGCCGGCTCACTTTTTAACAGGAAGATCAGGTTTAACCATAATTGAAACAGCTGAAGATGCTAGAACGAGATGGCATTTAACAACAAAAATATTTCAAGAAATATGGAAAAAATGGAAGTCTGAATATCTTAGCCAATTAACTGCGCGAAGAAAACGGACGCAATCTCAACAAAATATTAAAATAGGTGATATAGTGGTCATTCATGAAGATAATGTGCCAGCAGGAAAATGGGCGATTGGAAGAGTAGTAGCCACTCACCCTGGCTCGGATGGTTATGTCCGAGTTGTAACATTAAAAACCAAAAAGTGTTCCTGAAAAGACCGGTGATCAAGTTGTCAATGTTACCAATTAAACAACCTGAACAAAAAACTGAAAAAATATCATTAGAAACTGAAGGCATACCAAAGTGACAAAAACGTTTTAAGAAGAAAACAAAACTATCATCTGTAATTGTAGCCATTATCTCTTTTATATTTCTATTTACAAGTGGGAGTTAATACTGTTACATAATTAAATAAAACCCAAACATTGTATTTTGATCCTGTAGGAAGCATACAGCTATTTAGAAATACTTGAACATTAGCGGTATATGACGACATGGTACCTTGTACTGAAGGCAACGCAATATTCGGAAAATATTATATCTGGAAACAATACGTGCCAGTCTTAACACTGAAAGTCAATGTAACATGATAATATCGCAATTAAATCATGAATTCGCAGAATTCCAATACTATAATCGCCTTTTACTAAATCAGCAATTTACGCGACACTAGACAGCGTCGGAGTCTTATCAATGGAGTGAGATCAAACTCGCTGTTCGGCATATTGGACGAGAGATACGAAGAACAGTGCACTAAGGACATACAGTTTATACGACAAAATCAAGCACACTTAAGTCTTTCGAAACATCAAACGTCCGTTATAAAATCTGAATACAATTTATTAAAGAGGGCAGAGGGGATCTTTGGTTCCTTCAGCAAGTGTAACGTGTGTGTGTAATAGTGCGCGAGTGTCAAAAAGTAACACTGGAAGTGAATTAAAGGTCATTAGGCCCGCGCCTAAAAAATTAGTGTTCAGTGATAATTAGTGACGAAGCGATAATAATAAGAACTTATATGTACATGTAACTCATTAAACAATCATTGTTGTAACAACATTCATTAGTAGATAAGACAAAAATTGTTTATCACCTTGTTTCATGCTCACTACTAACCCTCATGCTTTGTATTAATGTACTCTTATCTTTGTCGGGCGGGAATATGTTCGGATTATTACCGAACGCGCGAATTGCATCGGCAAACGTCATCTATGCTGACGCCGTAATACTGCAGCGGCCGCGCTTATAACATTTTAACATACAACAAACAGTGCATTTTTAACTGTATAAGCCGGCGGACGCTCTCATTGACATTATCATTCATTAACATTTTAAACATTAACATTTTGAACATTAAACAACTTTTGTCCCATAAACTTCTATCTTTTAACATCCGCCATAGTTCAGGACGCTACACCACTAGTACTTATAATATTTTTTATTGGTTTTCTCATATATTTCTTTTCTTTAATTATAAATTCTTTCAATAATCATTAACTTTGGTATTTCACTTCTACCGGGCATGTCGAGACGACCACATTTTTAAAATTTAGTGTAACAGAGCCAGACGTCGTCAAGCAGCATGCGCTGCTAGATCTTTTCAGTTGCGACCGGTGACGCTGTAAAAGCCACTGGGCTAACAGCAAAAAGGTTTTTTTTCAGTAGGTTCGAGTCCGACACTACTCAGTTAGCGTAGAGTCCGTCTGAGTGTCCGTGGGAATTTTTTCGCCTCTCAGAAACCAAATTCAGTTATTCGTCGCCCACCACTCGTTAAACATAGTCATGACTAATGACCATTATATGCATTTGCATATTTACCCCCTTTTCACCTGTTATTGCATATTTTAACTTAAAACTAATGACAATGCATATTATCGCACCATATTTACAACATTTTAGCGCAGGCGCCCGCCCGCGTGGCGGCGGCAATCGGCGGCAGTTTAAAAAAATTAAAGAATTTTATTTTGAACAATAACACAGGCTTTGAACCTTTGTGTCGAATTAATAGTTTTATAAATGGGACGGGCGAGCTTTTCACAGAAGCAATAAGTGTCACAATAGCACACATATTCAAATACTGCCCAGTTACTTCAGATGATGTAGAACATTCTTTTTCTGTTTATAAAAATATTTTGAGCGATCGAAGACACAACTTTAATACCGAAACATTTGGAACAATATTTGATCGTTTCTGTTTACGATAGTGGAAAAATGTAGAATTTGTCAGTGATAAATAAAAATACTATGATTACGGTGATTTAGAAATAAAATATCTAATAATTACTATGTTTTTTTTAAATTTGGTATTGCATATATTGACATGTTTCATGCATATTTCGGACTTTTTATGTTGCATATAATCCGGTCTCTAGTCATGACTAATCTGTGATTGCCGTTCGTTGTCTAATAGTACCAGTAGGTAAATGAAAATATATTATGCGTTTTGTGAATATATAGTGCCCTTAGGCTCATTAATGAACAATAACTTAATCTAATATCCCTTAGCTCTAATAGCCCTTCTGCTCTATGCAAACGTGTGCGCGCTAGCTTACGAAAAATACGAAAAAACAATTATTTTCGTTTATTTTAAAAAGTATAATTAATTTTAAAATATTCAACTGGCATTTTGAAGAATACGTTTAGGTTAAACTATACACAAAATTTAGAAACATAAATCGGTCCCATTGCTCCAAAAAATGTAAATCCCTGTTTTAAAAGAGTTTTCTTTGGTATTTTTTTGTGTTACAAAAGTTGACCAATCGTGTGTCGCAACTGGCAAAATAAAGTCAATGAAATGAAGAATCAGGTTACCAAATATTACTTTCATAAGTTTTGTAGTCAGAGAAATTGACATACCTGCTGTCAAAATCTCCCATGTGTCATGCCCTTAACAATAGCTCGGAATCTTTCACGCGATTCGAACACACACTTGGCTAAATTTTCGACATTTAATTTGTATTCCTGTAGTCAATTCCATTTGAAATCTAAATATCAACCTAATTTATTTTTTCCTTTCAAACGACACTTGCAGATGTCCTCTCAAAAAGGTAGCCTTTACAAAAGCATCTTCTTAGCCACGTACCTCTAGCTATGACTAATGTATCATGAATCTAGCTAAAATCGTAGCTATTTCAATGCGAGACCCTTTAATCCTTAGGTACGGGCTACGAATAAATTTTCTATTCGGAAGGTGGCGAATCAAAGCCTTTTGGAACCCACTAGATTTACTTAATGTTACATTAGAATCCTTTCGCGTTTGCGCAAGGTAGTGGCGGGAGCGTATTATGTAGGGTTGTCAACTTCACCGTTTAGAGTATCCTATTATACTACTATAGAGTATCCTACTATATTAAGAATTTTTAAATATTTACAGTACTTGTAGTGTGTCGTCCACTTTCTGTAGACACCTAGTATCAGATACTTACGTCAGACCGTAAGCTCCGTTTTCTATGAGTCAGTTCCCTGTCGCGGTCGATTGTCTTAAAGGGATCGTTTGTCGTTAGCGTTTACTTTTTTTAAAGATGTTGCATCCATAAATCACCCATTATTACTTATGTGTGCGTAGAATACTACAGAATGATCTCTTACATAAATATGCGCCGTAGTAGGCAAATTATGATATTTGAATGAATGACTAGTGTATTTGTGCATTTATGTCATGGCATTTCTCTTGAAAGTCCTGCATGAATGGCAGCTGACGAAAATTACGTACTACTGTGTAGTACGTTATGTTTAGTTTTTTTAATTTATTGGCTATTATCGAACGTTTGTATTTCTCCATGATTTTCTATAATCGATGTCGTAATTTTACTGATCGATAATAACATCTTATTCATTAAAATCCGTCTAGTAGTTTAAACTACGGGATGTACAAAACGAACCAACATATACACATAATATGTATGTATGCAAACAATATGACCGGGAGGAATTATTATATATTTATTGGTACAGGATCTGAAAATACTTATACTATGTATGATTTAAAAAAGTTGGCAACCCTAATGTTACAGTAGCAAGGGCACGGCCCGAAGTTAAATCTTTCGGCTAGGGAAGTAATTAATCTTTCATAAATAGATACGCCGTCTGATCGTCTATTATCTTAGCTCGAGGTCTAGTCGTTACAAATATTCCTTTATTAAGAGTTTGGGTCTGTTCGTGGCGTGCTCGAGTTGTTAATTTGATTTTCGTTTGTGGAATCCTCTTTATCGCTTAACAAATGAAATCAGGCAATGCTTTGGATAGTAACAAAAATACTTTTCCTTCAACAAAATAAATAAATTGTTCCTAAATGATAGCATTTTTTAAAAATATATTACTCTCTGAGTAACTAAATTGCGCCATTTCATTTACTTTAAAACGAACATCCACAAATCTACTACTTACCTACTAATAGATACTGTATTGATGTGGCCACGATAGTGTTTCTCGCTTTGACGTCCTAAGATTTTCAAATCGGCCTTTGCAGCCCAAAAATGCTGCATTCTACCATAACGCCCTAAAGAGTCTCTATCTCATATATATTTACAAAAATTTTCTTTCTTACGCATGCAAGCGAGCACAGACACTGACACACACCCACACACGCCGCTGATGCAAATGCACACACATACATACATATCCACATATACATACATTTCCATTTATAACTAACATCGCTCACACACTTTTATACACAGAAACAATTATGCTGTGCACTCTTGTGTTGTATAAACAGTTTGTAATTTGTCGAACTTCGTAATTAATTTTAAATGTTAATTCAAGTACTTTTATTTCAATTGTATAGCTGCGAAGTTTGCTAATAAATAAATAAATAAAAATAAATATGAATTTTTCACTTGTAACGTTCGAAAATAAGAAAAAAAACTTAAAAGTAGATGCTATTGAACAAAAATTCGTTTGTGTCATACTCGTATGCCTGTCAAATGGAACAGGAGAACAGTTTTAAAACATTGAGCATACCGATAGAGACGAAATATGTGTATTCCCATCCCTTTCTATTATAAGCTTATGCCATATATTGCTTTCAGTCTAACAAGTCGTGATGTGCAAAAGGCAATAATATCTAGTAGTGGTAAATCTGTGCGAACATAGCGAACATCAATTTGTAATTTTTAACTCATTCTTAAAAAAACAAATGTCATATTTTTGCAATGAGAACACTAATTACAAAGTTTATGCAGTAATGCTTTTAAAGCCTGTAATTATGTAACTCTCATAGGATGGAATCGAACAACAATTTGACATCTTACTAACTAACCGGCATGCTTATTACGTAACTTGCAGACAGCATGCGACTGCCAAAATCGCGCGATATCTGCTGTCAATACGAGAATTTATGTAATGTAATTTGTATTGTGGCGCTCACGAAAAGTGCATTTTACGGTCATAGAATAATAGATACGCAATCGTCATAAATAATACCATAGATACATACATATCTTCACGCTGTATCGCCAACGGGGTACATACATGATATCAATTTTTTATTACAATTTTAATCACCGGTCGCGCAGTGATCGCGTGGCAGCCGCTGTCTGCAAATTTTTAGGTAATAATCCCGCGGATCTATGTCGTGTTAATGCTCTAAGGATGAGCGTCGTCTTCGTAGTTTGCGGTTCCTCGGCAACTACCCACATTTATCTATTACACATTTATATATTAATTTTTCTTATGTTTTTTTAAATTTTAAATCTTAAGTGTCTTCGCTACTAATGTTCGCAAAAATAAAAATCTATCAACTTCAGGTGTACATTAGTGTACTGCGACCCTTTCCTAGTCACGCACATTAGTAAAAATATAGAAACTCGGTCAACCAAAAACGGAGACGCTCTTAGAGCAAATATTTCGTCAATTTTGTTTCGTGACCCGAGCACTACACTAACGACGTCTACACACTGGCGAACTCCGGTTTCCTGCTCCGGACACATATTCACCAGTGCGCCTAGTGTCTGTGATCACGATCTGTGCAAACCGCGGGGTTATTACGTAAAAATTTGCAGACAGCGACAGCCACGCGATCATTGCGCGACCGGTGATTAATTGTAATAAAAAAATTATATCATTTATATGACGAATGCGTGTCTATTGCGCCTTAACCGCAAAATGCACTTTTCGCTGTGATTTAGTGCCACTATACAAATTACATTATACAAATTCTCGTTTTAACAGCAGATATGGCGGTATATTTGGCTGTCGCATGCTGACAGGAAGTTAGGTAATAAGCGAGTCGATCGAATCGCGATGAAATAGGTTTTAGCCCAAAGTAAGCCTAAAAAAGGACTTAAAATATTAACACGATAAAGACCCGATTTGTTAGATTCGTAAGATGTGTACAAGTCGTTAAAGCTTAATAACATTAACAATTTGATATTTTAGATTTATCGACGATGATGATGAATTCATACAGTATTTTTATAAATGAAAGAACTATGTATTTAGTTCAATTATAAACAATTATGTGATTAAGCTTAGCCGCAGACCTACAGATTCTATTCTGTTCTACTAGAACAGAACAGAAAAAAATGTAAATTGAAAGAAGCTAGAATGCAATACAAAATGTACCACTCGTCATATACCTAGCGACCCGAATCGCCAAGAACGCCCGCGCACTTATTACGTAACTAGCAGACAGCATGCGACAGCCAATATCGCGCGATATCTGCTGTCAAAACGAGAATTTATGTAATTTTATTTGTATTGTTTTGTTTTGTTTGTTTGTGTTTGTTGTTTGTTTTGTTATTGTTTAATGTTAGTGGCGCTGAAATCTCCGATCGCGTGGCTGTCGCTATCTGCACCGGTTAGCAAGTAATCGGCCAGCATCGCTGATCAGAATGTTCTGACCGGTCAGAAAGAACTGTGGCTTACGTACTGGCTCCGTATGCCCTACAAACCTTCCAATTTGTTGGAACAATTTTCCTAAGGATGGCGATCTGAGATGGATTGATGGAAGAATTGATAATTCGATCTCGAGCAGTGAATCGATCCAGTGAATAGACGACAGCCACTCAAAAATCGTTCTACGGGTTTTTTTAAATTTTACAAGTGATAGATAAAAGTTAGACGACTCAAAAAAGTGCTATATCTGGCTCCGAAAGCGCTGTGTTAAGTGACAGTGTTCGATATGTGTATGTACAATTTATTAAAAAATTCCACGTTAGCTCATTATTTTGTAGTTGCGTTCTTACCAATACAAATATAATGGAAACTTCATTTTTAGGTGTCTGCAATCAATTCACTAAATCGATTATCTACTCGAGATCGATAGATCTTCCTTCTTTGTTTTCCGCTGTCGCTCCGCCCATCACAATGACCGGGTCCAAATTCAGATGAGAACCGCTAGGAGTGAGTTAAGCGAAATACGGCATCACTCTGCTATCTAGGATTACTTGAATACTCAAAACTAAGCCCTCTGGCCATTATCACATGATTGAATGAATAGAGCAGAGCAGTAGGCACGTCAGTTTTGAAGCGAACTATTATTTTATCATAGACGCCATTGGGTTTTCGAGATGTTCGTTCTAATGGTGTAGTATGTTCGGGTATTACGAGTCTAATTAGCAAAGAGATGATAGCGTTTGCGTAAGCAAAAACCACCGGTAATTAGCTTCATGTAGACTAAATTTTATGTAGTAAGCTAGTATGTTAAGAAGTTAGTACTCGCATTATATCCCGGGTTCGTTTCCAAAACTCGTTTCTCGCGGGCACTACAAAAATCAGCTGTTTCTGAATTATTTAATTTAGTAAATAAAAGACTACGCCAACCAGCTAATAATATTATAAACAGTACATACATATTTGTGTCGTGACTCTATTTTATTTATTCAGGAAACCTTACAGCCGAAAATAACTAAAGATATTTATACATAAGTTTAAATCAAGGTCAGTTACAATGACCTCTGTGTATGTTTTAGTTAAAATTCTTAACTATTATATCAGAGAATATGTACAAAGGAAGGCCGACTCCCACGTCATTCATAACGGAATTGTCTACTCTCAGCCGGATACGTAGGGTTTTTGCGTTGGGTATGAGATGAGAAGAGCATCTTCGTTTATACATATTTATATGTATTGTAACTGTTAATAAACCAGAATACTACACGATGTAAACTGGTTTATTTGACCCATACCTATATATCTACCTACCTGTTCACGGATCACCTTACTTCAGCACCCACTAATTGACCCCGTGACAGTATAATTCTTCTGTACGTTTGTATGTCACTGAACTCCTAAATGGCAGGACCGATTTTGATAATTTTTTTTATGTTTGAGTTAGTTTCTGGATGGTTTAGATTGACAATTGGACAAGGTAGGTGGAGCTGCAATTGGGTTCTACAATTTTTTTTATTCCAACGTTCGCACAGGACAACGTCTGTGGGGTCTGCTAGTTTTGTATATAATATTAAAAAACAATGTACACTGATAACTTTTGCATGATTATTAAATTTAATTTCTTGTAGTTATGTTGCAGAATAATATCTCTGGATTCGAATAACTTAAATTATTTAGGCATTTGAGGTCATTATAATACGTTCGTTTATGCAATCTAGACCTTTTCGTATTTGTGACGATGTAAAGAACGAATTAAAGATAATGTTTGCGTCGTGTATGATCCCGACTAACGCTACAATAATTAAACATATTCACCCAAAATATTGCTGTTTTGTGCGTGCCACGGTGTGTGCGTATTAGCGCGCACTTATTCAAATCGCGTACGCTAGCTTTCTATGAAGACATCCTACTGTTATGTGTATACTGTGCTATGATACAATGATTTTCACTTCGATTTGGTTATGACATCTCAAATGGCTCAAACTATTTTATAAGTACTTTTGTAGTTATGTACAAAAATAAATGAGACTTTCCATGCCAAAGTATGTTAAGACTGCACTTGTGAAAATCGATGTTATAGTAGACTCAAACGGCGATTAACAACAAATTTGCTGGCGTTGGGTTGCATAGACAGGTTTATTTAAGCTTTCATTTGACACATTTGACATATGATGCAATATTCAACTTCCTTTACTCAGCTTATATTACTTTCAAAATGAAGTGAAATCAAATCAAATGTTTTATTTTTTACACAGGTTAGCATACTTATTATACAGCTGTTCAATAAATATCTGTATAATAAGTATGCTAATTGCTAATATATCTAACACAGCCAAAATTACCACCAGAATGCGGTGTTGGTGCTAACTTTATTGTACGATAGTGAGGCCTGGATATGCCCGAAATCGAGTGAAAATATGATAATGCAGTAGAAATGCGATCTCTTAGAAATATGTGCGGTGTCACGCTTGCGGACAGGATAACAATGAAGAGATACGCAGTATGACAGGGTTGCACGACAGTGTTATTGTAAACATGAAGAAAGAAATGCTAAGATGGTTCGGGCACATGGAAAGAATGAGTGATGAAAGACTGACGAAGAAAATATACAGAGCGAAAGCGAGTGGTAAAAGAAGTCAAGGAAAACCAAGACTGACTTATGAAGATCCAGCCAGAGTGTTAGCCGATGGAAATGTCAAAAGCACTCGTATACCTAGGCGAAAATGTATGAGGAGAATGATGAGATTTGAGGAAGCGAAAGAAGTATGTAAGAACCGCGAAGCTTGGAGCTCCGTCCTCACTAACTACCCCGTAAGGGATACAAGGTGAAAATATGTATGTATCTATATATGTATTCGCATGTAGAGCTATGTAGTTGTTTTGGTATTTAATACAATCATTATGGTTAAGTAACGTATCGCTGGAGATTACCTACTAAAAGAGAACAGAAAATACTGATTCCATCTAACAATAAATTAGGAACAGATATTTTTAACATGCGAAGGAGCAGAGCAAATATTATATTATTAAATTTAACGCCGTAGTCTGTCTGCCTGCTTGTATCGCCTAGCTTTCGAACGGGTGAATCCATTTGGGCCGTTGAAAACAGAAGAAAACAATATTCTTAAATCTTAACGGTATCAGACACATTTATTAATTTGGTAATTTCACTGTTAAAGTTCTGAGAGGGTAAAATTGTGAAATATAAATATTTATCACAGTTTAAGAGCACCTATTATTACGTTTCGTGTCGGAGCTTTCTTGAATTTTTATTTTTGAATTTTTTGACTCGCCTGTTGGCACGGCGGAAGAGCATAATTTGTCTTCCGAACCGGGGTTTCGGGTTCAATCCCCGATAAGGTCAGTATAGGAAAAAAAGTTGTCTATATTGCTTTGGGCTCTGAGTGTTACTGGGAGCTTCCCTAGTTGGTACCCACAATATGAGCTTGGTGCTAAGTTTGAGTCTTTAATACAATTACTTTAACATGTACATGAAACGGCATTGCAAAAATAACCTTATAAAAAGTTATTAAAGGCACCTTGTCGATTTGTGTATACGTTACGTAACTATGAAACATATTTTAACACCCTATTAACAAAAGAAAGAATTCTTATCGCGATGTAATATAACGGTGTGGTAGAGGCTTAATCACACAAATCAAAGGAATTAGAAATGCAGTCATATATGTTTTACACGCAATAGTTCACTATTGTTGTATTTTAACCGACTTCAAAAAGGAAGAGGTTTTATGTTCATCTATGTGTATTTTTTATGTATGCTCCGACATAACTTAACTATACCTCCAAGGTAGTCCCATTTAAATTTCATTTATGTAGGAGCTTGGACTTTGAAGATACACCAAACAATTCTAACTGTTTAGGTATAACTGTTTATTTGTATAGATCATTATTATATTTTATTTATTTTTATTTTATTTTTTGCTTTATTTATGTCATTCTGTGCCACAATTAGAAATCAAAACTAAGTTAGTTGTAGACCTACGCTAGATATTTATTTAGGCCATGGTTATGCACGAGTGAGAAATGAAAAACTTTTTAACCGACTTCAAAAAAAGAAGGAGGTTCTCAATTCGTCTGTATGTTTTTTTGTATGTTTGTTACCTCATAACTCCGTCATTTATGAACCGATTTCGAAAATTCTTTTTTCGTTTGGTAAGTAATACTTTAGAGATGGTTCCATTTAAATTTCACCGATATTGGAGCTTGTACTTCGAAGATACACTAGATAACGCGACCTGGTTATAACCTTTATATTGACGATTCTCTTGTATATCGTTGCGCTTCGAAATTAGAATGAAGTTAATTGCAGACCTGCCCTAGATATTTATTTAGGTCAAGATCACTCAAAAGGGAGAAATAAACAATTTTTATTAAAAAAAATTCAACCGCCTTCAAAAAAAACACTGAAAAGTATAAAATAACTATCCTTTACTAATCAAAACTCAAGTACAATTAATACAATACAATGTGCAACAACAAAAAGTCTTTAGTTTGGTAGGCTTGGCACCGACTTCAGTAACCGTCAAATTTAATTACATAGGTATGAGTTTCGTATTTATAAAGTTATTTTAATTGTACTTGAATTTTGATTAGTAAAGGATAGTTATTTTATACTTTTCAGCGTTTTTTTGAAGGCGGTTTATTTTTTTTTTTTAGATTTTTAAGGAATAAATTAAACAGAATTCAAAATGGAAAATACTGAAAAGTATAAAATAATTATTCTTTTTACCCTTTAAAAAATTATATTAGAAATTATAGTCCGCCTGTTGAGAGAATGCCTTCCTGACGTCTATCAGTTGGTCGTGATTAGTGATGGGTAAAAAGTAACTGTTATATTATTTCTTCAACCGATTCAAAAAAGGAGTAACATAAGTTTCAGTACTTGTTTGTCTGGCTTCTCATTTCTGAATGTAACTAGCGTAAAGAAAACAAAAATGTGAGAATAATATTCAGAAATATTTAATGTAAAAATCAACAAAAAAATAACTTGAAAAATATTTGCGACTGACAAACGAACTCGTTTAAATTATTTTATAGTATAACGACAGATAACGTTACAATTGCCTGTTATTTTTGGGACATCGCTACTAAAATAAATAGTTCACATAACCTTGTAACAGCGCAGTATGGATTTTAAAAAATATTGTCTTTTTATTTATTTTACATTAAATTTAGCGCTAAATTACAACATTTATTGTCAGTTGACATAATAATATAGTTTTTAATAATAATTATTCGTTATTTGGGCAAATAAACAATAAAAACATTATTTACCGTAAATTCAACGCCATTTCAAAGCTACGTCGTCCATTCGATCACGACCTGTCAGGAACGCATTCTCTCAGCGGCCGGACTGTAAAATCGATGTCATTCTCGTTATTTATTAACATCGTAATCATTTCATTCGATTTTATAAAGTTACTCATTGCATTATATTTATGTCTCTCATACATTTTAAATGAATTTTATTGAGAAATTTCATCCATTGTAAAGTAACATTGTAACTTTCATACATTTTAAATGAATCCGTTTTTACCGGAATAATCTAATAAAGTAAGTTTTCGACCTGCACCGTTACCGCACTTTATACACAACTTGGCAAAAAGAAAAACAAATGAGGGTCGTTCTAAAAGGTTTTTGCATAACGGAACTTTTTCTCATAAGAACGGTGTGGTGTGACACACGGTCTTCAAGAACAACGAAATAATTTTTTGGCGAAGTAAAGTTTAGATTGTTTTCATGTAAAACATCTATTGGCGCACCGTGCGCGTGGAGGTAAGAATGACTCGTATGCTATGACGGCAAACGGTGTGACGCTCTCTTTTACCATCATGTTCCCTCTCCGAAGCCGTTCTCTACTCCCATGTGTGTGCGTGACGCGTGTTATAGTATATAATGGTATGTTAAGTGCTGTGTAGGTCCGTCCTAAATAACATGGAGCTGTCTTAGTAACTGCGTCAGCAATAATAACTATTGATGTCGAAATCATTGCAAGTGAACTTTGATCAGGTCGTTTACGCTGTTGAGGAATGTTCCATTTTTATAATATAATTTACGTTACAATTAAATCAGCATCGAGCTGGAGTAGTTTAGTCGTAATTTTATTGTAATACTTTTATAATTTTAATAATATATTTTATTTTTAAATTCAACTTTGGTTTTTTTGGGTCTGCCGACTGCAGTCTTCGTAATTCGCGTATACTATATTTATGTATACTTGTATGTCATTGTATCTATTTATAAATTATTTCAATACAATATACATACTACATACATACATATCTTCACGCTGTATCTCCAACGGGGTAGTCAGAGAGGACGGAGCGTTTTATTTGAATTGTTATAACCGACATTATAATGATTAAAATAGTCATAGCACGTGTTTTATGGTGAAACGAAAATAATAATTACCTAGCATTTCCATAATGCTTGGACTAAATATCAGAATGGAGGGAGCATTTGAGCTTAAAGCGTCCTTTTTTTGTTGACCAACTTTCTAGATTTTTACTAATAACATACTAATGCGTGACTAGAGAAGGCCACAGTACAACGATACACGGCTGAACATGATGACATATTTATATTTTTGTGAATACTAGTAGCCAAGCACTTAAGATTTACGAGTATTTTTAACCGACTTCAAAAAAAGGAGGAGGTTCTCAATTCATCTGCATGTTGCTTTTTTTCGTATGTTTGTTACCTCATAACTTTTTTGGTTTCGTAGGTAATACTTCAGAGGTGGTCTCATTTAAATTTCACCGATATTGGAGCTTCAATTTCGAAGATACGCTAAATAACGCGATTTATATTGATGACTCTCTTGTATGTCGTTGCGCTCCGGAATTAGAAAGAAGTTAATTGCAGACCTGCCCTAGATATTTATTTAGGTCGAGATCACTCAAAAGGCAGAAATAAAAAATTTTTATTATAAAAAATTAAACCACCTTCAAAAAAACACTGAAAAGTATAAAATAACTATCCTTTACTAATCAAAACTCAAGTCCAATTAAAATAAAATAAAATGTGTATCGTATTTATAAATACTTTATAAATACGATAAATCAAAATAAATGTGTATCGTATTTATAAATACTTTATAAATACGATACACATACCCATATAATTAAATTTGACAGTTATTGAAGTCGGTGCCAAATCAATGTGCAACAACAGAAAGCTATTAGTTTGGTGGGCTTGGCACCGACTTCAGTAACTGTCAAATTGAAATTGAAATGTTCAGTTGTACTTGAGTTTTGATTAGTAAAGGATAGTTATTTTATACTTTTCAGTGTTTTTTTTGAAGGCGGTTTAATTTTTTTGGAAATAAATATTTCACGACAAACTCATAAGTTGACACGAAATACACTGCGAGGTTGCCATACTTACTATATCTGTTTTACTCGTGGTTACACTCAATGAGATAGAAAAAGACAGAAAATTTCGTTTGACACACGATGTCGACGGTATTATGGCTCCGTGCATTATTAATGTTTTTAAACTTTCACGACTTGTACACATCTTACGATATTTCCTAACGGGTTTATGTCGCGTTTACATTTTAAGGCTAATTACTTATTTTATCCTGATGTTTCGACCGGATTGCACCGATCGTGGTCACGGGCAGACTGATGAGGATGAATGACGTCTTCATAGCGTGCGGTTTTTTGCAACTACCCACACTTATTCAATGAATTTCATAATTTTCTTCTAATTCCGTGCATTATGTGTTTTAGTCCGAGGCGTAATGGTTTGATATTGATTGATTTGTATAATTTACAATTTTAATTCTCTGAGAGTTTAATTATTTTATTTTAGTTTATATTTTAATATATGTCTTGTCTTTGTCTGTGTGTCACCGTTTCACGTAACGATAAGTGTCTATATATCACGATATGAAAGTTTTTCCCGTTGCCTTTCTATTTATATCGTTTCCGTGTAATATAGATTCCTTTTGATATAGTTTTTTGTACTTAGTATATGAAAATCAATCATTATTAAGTGTAATATACATAGAACTGGGTTTTTCATATTTTTATATTTAGTGTAACAGATTATAATCCAGATTTTCTGGAAGGAATAATTAAAAAGAATTTAAAAAGAAGTGTAGCCGATAATCTCATCAAGCACTATTATATGTATATTATACTGACACATCAAAAGCATACAAACAGTCGTGAACCGTAGAAAAAGGTAAGGTCATGATAAACTAGTCGTTTTAAATTGCAAAGCTCAAGTGGACCAGTTTTCAGTCACTCAATAGAAGAGATTCAAACTTGTAATTAAACGTACAGTGATTGAAAAATCGTACTATAAAATGAACGATTTCATGGAAGGCAAAACTATAAAATAATCTTTACTATACTTGCATTTATTGACTTCACGAATATTTTGTTTTAATATATTAAGATAATGATGAATACATGATACTTAAAATGATAACTTGTACTGAAAAAATCAGTCAAGAAAGTCGACAAAGTTTCCTGCGACTTCTTCTCTAAATTTTTTCTGAATCGTTGATGTCAGATTTAAAATTCAAAAATTTGTGGCTGAGTTTACTTAGATATAATATTTTTAGCTTCACTTCAAAGAACGACGTTGCCACAGATAAAAAAAAATATGAAAAAAAATTAAACCGCCTTCAAAAAAAAACACTGAAAATTACAAAACACTTTACTAATAGAAACTCAAGTACAATTAAAATAACTTTATAAATACGATACGAAAGAATTTTCAGAATCAGTTCCTAAATGACGGAGTTATGAGGTAACAAACACAAAAAAAACAACATACAGTCGAATTGAGAACCTCCTCCTTTTTTTGAAGTCGGTTAAATAAAATACACAGGCAGATAACAGCATCAAACTTATAACACTTCCTTTTTCTGTAGGCTCCAATAGGACTAGACGTATTCTAAGTCAACCTAACTAAATGAGAGCTAAAACTGAAGTCAGAAGTGGCCTTACTTATCTAACGATATATTAGGAAATCTTTCTACCCTCTTGGGATTCCTTTTAGGGTCGTCTAAAGTTACAATGCGAAACAATACGTTAATTTAGCGTCTTGAATATGTTCATGCAATTTATAGTACATCTCGTGTAAGACTTTGCCTTGAAGGAACATTGACCTTGAAAGCATATAACGCAATTACTCTTAACTACTGGTCGCCTAGTGACTATAATTGGATAGTACATAAATACAAAATAAACACTTTTTTCCTTATGTGATAAATTCTCATTAGTTTAATTTAATGTATTTGTACACACATATCTTCACGCTGTATCTCATATGGTCACACTGTATCCCTAACGGGGTAGTCAGAGAGGACGGAGCACCAAGCTTCGTCCTTACATACTTCTTTCGCTTCCTCAAATCTCATCATTCTCCTCGCATATCTTCGCCTAGGTTTGTGAGTGCTTTTGACATTTCCGTCTGCTAACGCTCTAGCTATTTGATCTTCATAAGTCTGCTTTAGTCTTCCTTGGCTTTTTTTGCCACGCACTTTCTGTAGATTTTCTTCGTCAGTCTTTCATCACTCATTCTTTCCATGTGCCCGAACCATCTTAGCATTTCATCATTTTTACAATAACACTGACATACTGCGTATCTTTTCATTGCTTATTTTGTCCGCAATGGTGACACCGTACAGATTTCTAAGAGATCGCATTTCTACTGCATTTATCTTAATTTCACTCGATTTCGGGCATATTCAGGCCTCACTACCGTAAAATAAAGTTGGCACCAAAACCGCATTGTGTGTGTCCATTTTATCTGAGTTAGATATTCACACTACCGACTAATGCAGACAGAGTAACATTCACTTTATTGCCAGCTGCAACCTGTCTCTCCACATATGACTCACATCTTCCATCCCTCGAAAACGCACTCCCCAGATATACAATTTCGTTCACTTGTTCTAGACATTTTCCATTTACCCACATATTACATTTTGTCTGTACATCTTCTCTTTCAAACACCAGAATCTTTGTTTTATTCACATTCATATTCAACCCTTTCACTTCACAGTTTTCTTTCATGCACGTAACTAGTGTCTGCAACTCCGCTTTTGATGGTGCTATAAGCACATCATCGTCAGCGTACAATAGGCAGTTTACCACTGTACCATCACATACTACTCATACTACCTTTCAATGTCTGGAGGCAACTGTCTAAATACAGCACGAATCACGCAGACATCACGCAGCTCGGTCTGATGCCTGAACAGACTTCGAACCAGGGCGACATGTCACCATTTATCCTTACACAGGCTCTGTGGCCTCGCTATAATGACCTCACAGCCTGCAGTAATGCAGGTCTCGTTGGCACTCTACGGAAACCTAAAATCAAAGCTCTGGTATCAACTTTATACTGTAATTGATAACAACTAACAGTATCAAATAACATAAATTGAGTTTGGCTTTTAGTTTACGTGTTAGCCTGTATTTAGGTCACCGCTAATTGCACAGGTGAATTGAAATTTATTCGTGTAATATCTGAGAATATGTTTATATAAAAAGCAATGGCTGACCCGTTGGTATTTTTAAAAGCTCTAAGTTAATGGACTCACGTTCATTCCCATAGGCCAGCGAGATCATTACCTAAATAACATTGCACTGATAATGACCTTCAGTTTAATGACATCTCACACAGATTATGAATATCAATAACGATAATTTGATAGATGAACATGTAGTGTATTCTGAACACAATACATGGTATAAGAAAGAGGGAAAAAAGTGCGTACAATGAAAAAGCAACAAAAATAAAACCATGTAGCACTTAACCTATAGAGTGACAATGTCATTTATTTTGTATGAAAACAATTTACGTCTAAACACTGTTGCGGTTACTGCTTTATGTTTTATACTTTGATTTAATACTATTTTTGCCAAATCACCGGATACAACAATAAACCATTACATTAATATTTAAATATCTGTCGGAATATACAGAGATGTACACACAGGTCCAGTATTGGTTATGCACTGCTTAATGCGAGCGAGAGTTTATATTTTTGTTAGTGTTAAGAGACAAAGAACACATGCCACAGCCTACTACATCATCGTTATCTGCAAGTGTCTGCACGATATTATTGTCTATTCAACGTCTCTAGATGAGCACTTGCAGAAATTAAGAAGAGTATTTGAACGATTACGTCAACATAATCTTAAAATTCAACCCGATAAATCAGAATTTTTGAAAAAACATGTAGAGTACTTAGGGCACAAACTGACTCCAAACGGATTAACTCCCAATCAGCGTAAGGTGCAGGATATCATTAATTTTCCGGTCCCGAAAACTGAAAAGGAAATAAAGTCCTTTCTAGGTTTAACCGGCTATTATAGACGATTTATCGACAATTACGCATTGATAACGAAACCATTACCTAAATGCCTCAAAAAGCGGGCAAAAATAGTAATAGATGATAAACTAAAAGAACTCATAACTAATGAGCCAATTTTAAAATATCCTGACTTCGAACAGTCATTTATCTTAACGACGGATGCAAGCGACGTAGCATTAGGCGCTGTCTTATCTCAAAAGGAAGATAAGATTGAAAAACCAGTAGCCTACGTATCCCGTACCTTATCCGATACCGAAGCTAAATATTCCACTACGGAGAAAGAATTATTAGCTATTGTCTGGGCCTGTAAGCATTTTAGACCCTATTTGTATGGTTGAAAATTTATAATCTATACTGACCATAAACCATTAACATGGCTAATGTCATTAAAGGACCCAAACTCTCGCTTAATAAGATGGCGACTTAGATTAGCGGTATACGATTTCGAAATTAAGTATAAGCAGGGCTCAATCAATTCCAACGCAGACGCTCTATTGCGGGTTAGGATTAACTTCACGGAAAACGATTCCATTATGGCATAGGATGGTAGCGTAGAGGGCGCGAGCGAATCTCACGAGAAAGCATTCGAGCGCGAAGAAACTCAAACACAACACTCTCAGGAAGAAAACGTACATTCCAGTATTCCTATCATACAAAACGTGATTAATAAAAAGCAGCATCAAATATATTTTAAATTACACAATAAGTTGGATAGCGTAGAAGTTAAGACGGAAGATGGTAATGGAATTATAGAGGTAAGCCTGTACACATCGAATAGACCTGGCAACGCACTTAGAAAATTTATCAGAGAGCATATGAAACCAGGTATCCATTATTTCGGCTTCTTTTATACCGAAGAATTGTACAAGGAAATGGTTAATATATGACTAAAGAATTTAACCCCAATATTCACCTCACGCGTTGTACAGAAATTGCCGAGACTGTAACCGATAAAGATAGGCAAATAGATATTATAAAAACCTATCACGAAGGTAAAACCAATCACCGTGGTATTACTGAAACTATGATGCATATTTCTAGAAAATATTGGTGGAAAAACTTAATGTCTGACATTCGCACATTTATTAACGCATGCTCCATTTGTAAATTAGGAAAATACGAGAGACATGCAATAAAACCTCCTATGCTATTACCACCCATAGCTATCAGACCCAGGCAAAGGTCACTCAAAAGGGAGGAATAAAAAAACTTTTATAAAAAAATTAAACAGACTTCAAAAAAGAATATCTACCGAAAAGTATGAAATAACTATCCCTTACTAATCAAAACTTAAGTACAAAAATAACTTTATAAATACGATACAAATACCCACACAATTAAATTTGACAGTTATTGAAGTCGGTGCCAAATCAATGTTCAACAACAGAAAGTCTATTTATTTATATATTTTATGAAAGAAACGGCAGAGTGCAATTCGTACTTATGTTATTAGACGTCAACCTCAAGACAAAATGTTCTTATGTCAAGTAAATTATGTAGATTAAATAATGTAATCTTGCAAAAATTTTCAGTTATTTAGTTCAAATAGTGTTTAAGAAAAAAATTGTGATACAGAGATACGGAGTTCAGTCAATCGGTTTTATATTTTTTAATTTTGAAGCGTAACACTATAAATGAATAGAAACTAGGGAAGAATAAATTCCAATCAAAGTTCAACAATTTTACAACAATCGCTCTGAAAACAAAAAGGAAAATTCAGAGAATCGCCTTCAGGCGGTGGAAGTGGGAAAAACTCAAAAGTTCCGGAGCCGGCACCGCGTGAAATGTACAAATTACAACGAAATGAAAAAGAGAACGCGACTCAAGGAAGCTTTTATTCTACAAAATCCTCATTTGCGAGGCCGGCGAGAGATTAAAGAATACGTTTGGCCAACGCGGATTACGCACTAGGTGTTTTGCGCGCCGACTGTTTTTATTTATTTATAGCAATAATTATTTTAGATTATAGTATATATAACTGAAATATTAACCCGTAAAAATATTGTTTGTCCGTTCTCTGACAAAGGCCTCTTCTTACCGCTTTCATTCAATATGGTCTCTGACCGTCCTCATCCGAATCATTTCTGTAAAACTGATTATTTCATCTACCCGTCTACTATCTTGTCTATCTTTATGCATTGTTTCTATTAAAGAAATTGATTATTTCTTGATTTAGTGAAAAATACGTTGTAACGGAGCAAGATGACGTCACTGTCACCGGGTCTGCCTAGCTGACATAACATCCTGCCTGACACATCTGTTGTCGCCAAGGCGTGGGAGAAGTGACGTCAGCAAGTCCATATAAGCCGATGCGTGCCAAGATATGGATCATTCTACATCATTCTGCGGTTTATCTGTTAATTGTTCGTCGTCGGCTATTCGTGACAACGTGTTATAGTTTGTAATTTGTTATTAATTATTGAGAAATAAAATGTAAAAGTGAATATACGTGTGAGTGTTCTTAATTTGCTTAACAACATTCTTTGAATGATAACAGTTATTAAACTATAATGGCTCGACAATTTATATCCATTCATACGATTGAAGTGTGCCAGCATGGTAAAAAAATAAGAAGAAAAAATTATAAAATTGGTTTCGCGCTCATTCTGCCAGTACAAAGTGTTGCCATCTCTGATCGTATCCGAAATAGACTTGTACACAACATTCAGTAATTAACTCAATAAATTATCATAACTTTATTAAGTACGAAGTTAGAAAAAATGTCCGGGAAAAGCGTGTATCTGTCGTGTAAAACGCGTTATTCCCCATACACGGTGCGTGACGAGGAAAAGTCCGAACATAACGCCATATCTCGAGACTTCCGATTATTCCGTGGTCATTTGAATCAAAAGCATTGTCGTATTTGTACCGTTTTGGTATCTCACCCCAACCCCCTAGCTTCCGATTAAATGGATCTCAATGTAAAGAAAGTAATATTTATTTGTTTGTGAAATTTTCTTGGAATTTCTCTTTTTCTATCAAAATATTTTTAAGGAAAATTGTTTCCCTTATTTATGAGTCAGTGTCGTGCGATTTTGCAAAGTTTAGATTTATTTTTAATCGTATAACTAAAATGACAAAAAAGGAGACCGTTACATTGTCATCATATTCATCTGTCTGTCGGTCCGTATGTCGCGCTAATTTACGTTATATGTAGTTGCGTCAAGTTGAAAAGCGCGCCAGCAACTAAGTCCAATTTTTTCGCCTATATATTTAAGATTATACTGTCCCAGTGAGTCACTGGTTCGCTTAAATTCTTCAGAGCTGTTAGTTGTTGCTTGTAGGCAGAAACAAAACCGTCAAAACTAATGGCGTAACTTTAGTATTCTATGGCTGATCCATCAGTACGTTGACCTGTTCATTTATATACCGACATTTGTTTTCATATATTGGTATGAAAACTGCTCATGAGACTATGATGAAGTATTTAGACTTTTAAAGGATAGACTTTAAAGTCTAATTGCTATATCGTGGCTACTGTCAATGAGCAGCAATTCACGAATTAAACCCTATGACTCAACTGAAAATACCGTTTTTAAATATACACTTTTTGAATCAGTGGCATTACTGCTTTGGAACTAATTGCAGAGTGAAATATTCAATGTTCATTTGTCTGTTTATTTGGCTGTGTGTTTGTATATCTAATTATCTAGTAACCTCTAAAGCACGCAGTCGTATATTGGTAGCCTGAAACGAGAATTAAAAAACAAAGAATGAATGAGTATTTTTGAGCCATTTTTATTCTTACTTTATTTCGTCTGAAATTGCTATGGCATTCTAAGTTAGTGGTTTTCGACACACTGTTGGCCAGTGTGTAAGGACCGCGACGCTTGGCGCTCCATCTTCTCTGACTACTCTGTTAGGGATACGGCGTGAAGATATGTATGTGGGCCAGTTTTTTCAAATTAAAAATGTCATCTATGTTATGAGTTATGTAATGAAAATGGAATCACCTTTTATTTCAGACTGTCTGATCTGAGAAGAGCCGATAACAAACTCGGTCAGATATCAATTTTACAATGCAATTTTACGACATATTAAAATACAATATTCAGAAAGCCATACTCAGTTTTATCTTTGACAGAATCATTTACTTTATATGACGGCTTTGCAATCAATGTATGTAGATTTATTAACAAGTTCAAACATGGTTTACATGGAGTGACTTCTTGGTGAACTTTATATAAAAACGAACGCATTTATCCAAACATAATCTACTTGGGTTTTGTTTATTGAGAGTAACTAGAGTTCATAGTTACCGCGAGTTTCTATACGATTAATATAGCCTTTCTTTTTAACAGATCTATATTTTTTTCTAATGTATCAACATTATACTTTCAAAGCTGACTTGTTAATTCTTTCAATGAAAATTATAACGACTACTGTAAATAACATTTTCAATAAATGACGTTATTATAAAAAAAAGAAAGGACAGTTATGGTAAGCTTGATATATTGATACAAACTAACATACACGTAAGTCTCTATGGATAACTCAACAACATTAAAGCCGAAACGAATCTCTATCCGAAAAGAGTAACACAGCCCGTTAGACAATAAGACAAAGAGAAATTGAGATGAACGCGCTCCCAAAGAGGCACGTAAAATTTACAGTCGAAGGCAGTAAAAAAGGTCTCTGTCGACATTCATCAAGTAATAAACCAAATGTATTGTAGGTTTATTACCTACACACCACGAGCCTCTTGGAGACATTAGAGAGTTTTTGTTCTCAAACCATGACCCTCCTTCTGGGGTAGCCCGGCAAAAATTATATCATGAAGCATTTCGACGATTAGAGCAAATCGGACATCACCTTGTTTTTAAGTCAAGTCATTTAGGTTACAGATATACGTCCATGCTGGAAAAATGTTACTCTTCTTCTAAAGCAATCGATGATCGAGATAGTATACCTATGTATATAAAAGTTCCGACTGTCTCATGTACATACACTAATATACACATAAATAATGTGATTTAATATTCGGAGTTAATAAGTTATAAAATGTAGTGTATAGGTGCGAAAAAGAAAGACGTATTCTGTCCCCTCCCACGCATACGTGACAGAGCTACAGCTGTGTCTGTCTAGAGAAGGGAAATAATTGCCTCAAAGCGGTCTCTTCTTTCAACGGATGTGTAGTAGAGAGCAGTGTAACGGTGCAGTGCTGTACGAAAGACGAAGACACAACATAAAATCTTATACCATTTACAGATACCGAAACGAAACCAGCTAGTGTCAGAGTTCTAGCCCACACCTACACAAGTTCTTTATATGTCTAATATGTCCTGTCTTTTGGAAAATTTTGACGATTTAGTATAAGTAGTTAGCGCTGTTTCTAATTTTATCTTTCTCACCAAGACCAGCATAGAATATTTAGTTTCAATTACGTTTAAATCAAAGCCACATATGAATTTAAGTGAGGGATACATCAGAGTACATAAATTCCGTAATTTGGAAGGGCTTGGAAGAGGCTACATACTTACACAACACATCATACATAATATATAATATGTAAATGTGTGATTAGATCTCTGAAATCCTCTCGTTTAGATATATGAAATTTGAATTAATCATCTGTTCCACTGAAAACAACGGAAATTTTACTTTTTTTTTATTGTACAACATAATTACACATGGAGGTCATAAATGGAAGAAGAATTTATTAAATAAATATATATAAACTTAGATGACAATTTTTAATTAAATAAAACTGAAAAAAGTCATTGATTTTTACCGATAATTTCTTGCAAGGTAACGAAATACTTGCAATATTTTTTTGCGATTCTATTTGTTACATAATCTGTGGTTTTTACTAGCGACGTACGGATTCCGTGTCACGAGTAATAATAAAACATTCATGAGAGATAACTACGAATGTTACATTAAGCCGTATCACTCGGTCTTCGCGTTACACTTTTCACGCCTGCAATACTTTTATATTTTAATATAAAATGAAATGAAAGGAACGGATTATGATGATGAAAGATGATCTATAATATATGTATGTAAGATTGCTCGAAGTATTTAATGGACCATTTATGTGCATCTAACTATATATCTTGAAACATTTTGAAGTTATCATACTTCTTCTGGTACGTTAGGTGAAAAAGATGGCACTGTAATTTTAACAAGTAACAGAAGGTACCTCAGTGATACACGCATGAAGTTAGCAACGAAGCGTTAATTTCTATTTTCATCTAACCAGGTTTTATTATTTGTTTCATGCATTCCAAGCGGCCAGTTTTATAATAATTTTCTCTATAGAGTTTTTGGCGGGATTTTACGGGAGCGATTGAGCGTTTATTTTAATTATTCGCAAATTTTTTCTAGTGGATTTTGTACATAAAATTGGCGTAGTTTTCCGTCTCGAAGTGTCTACGCTGTTGTGCATTGTGTGGAATTGTTGATATAAGTGCTTATTTAGTAGTGTTGTTGGTGTTTTTAGTGGCCTAGTCGGCCTCAGCGGATTCTACTAAAGACTGTCGCAATATATTTGTCGCCAGAAACTCCAAAAAACAATTTAAATGTATTACACCTACATTTTAATGAAATAATATAAAGAATTTATTTATTTATCACTGAAGACATTGGTTGTATGGGCTAAGATCCCTTTACTTTCCCTCCTAAGGGAGAATCGTACTACTACTACTACTTTTCTTTATATGTGACCAGTTTTAATATTATTTTATTTATTTCAAGCCGCCAATTTTTATTTTCTATTTACGCCAAAGAAGTATAACTTATTACGGGCATATGTAAACACGCGCGCTTTTTATTACTGGATTTGGAGGGTTTAAGTAACATATATATATCACTGCGATTGAATATAGTTGTCACTATGTCACAAAGTGCTACCAAGCTTCATTGTAGATTCTTCTCAGGAACCGTAGGAATTCTTTGGACTAATGTTTTGAATCAAGCAACCAACAAAGAGATTTTAAAAGCATACAGTTTTAATATGATTATCTCTCCTATCAAAGAATCGAAACCAGTTAGCCAATTTTCTGAGAGAGGAACCGATAGAAGTTTGTTTACGAGCTTCTTTCGCTTCCTCAAATCTCATCATATTCCCGCTTCATACTTCCCGCTATGTCAGAAAAATTTTACGTATGAAATAGATAATTTATTAATAATTTTATTCAAGAAATAAGTTATTTTCCTGTTTTTTTATTTTTATTTATATGATAACAAAGCAGGTCATAAAGTTTTTACATTTACAGTATAATATAAACTTACATCAAGTTTCTCCTTATACCTATTGATTTTATCGTTCGAGTAGACAAAAGTGTCTAAGTTCTCATCATTTGTTTGACTAATAGGCTATACATATTTTTCTGTACAATAGTACCTATAACTACATTATTTTAACAAATATATGGGTGAGTTAAAATAAATAACAGACAAACAACAATGCACTAAGTAGACGGATCATTCCTTGGCATACACAGCGTGTTCAATATTGTTAATACATAATGGGTTATTATGATTATAGTTATTATTCTAAAGTTCTATATACAAAGACTATCGCCTGCTCTTTTATATATACAATACAAACACATATGTACATACATACACACATATACGTACGTCACGTTATTAATTACTGTGGCTACGTTTTAATGGAACTTTACAAGTAAACAACAAAGAGACATGACTAGTATATTATTTTTACACGAAGATGAATACTCGTAGTTATTTATTTTATGTTGTGTTATTAATGAACAATGAATTTACTTTCTCTTATGAATTTTATAATGGTTCGTAGGCAATAAGAATTTTATTCATATTTCAAATTGATTCCTTTGTCCCTCTGCCCTATCTGTTGCGTAAGAAACCTATTTTTAGGGTTCCGTACCTTGTAGGAGAAATGGAGCCTGTGCCAGATATTACTCTGACACAGCAAATCGTAACCTTATGCGCGATCTACAAATTAAATGCCCGCATCGCTGCAAGGGAACTTGTCACGTACATCTCCAATACAAATAGCCATAAAATTAGTATAAGCCATGAGATGTAAACGACAGCTCTATAGCGTAACACGCCGCACAGTACCAATATAATATCTACCATATAGTCCGCAGTATTATTTACCATCATGAAGAAGCTGGATGCAAGTCGCTACCAACCGGTCTTATTGGAGATCTTTAGGGGAGGCCTATGTCCAGCAGTGGACGTCCTATGGCTGAAAGGAAGGAAGGAAGGATGAAGACGCCCAAGACTCATACGTCCATCCGTCAGTATTGTAAGCGACTTTCACAAAAGCGACGTCTCGTCGTTACATCTTACGACAGGCGAGGAACATAGTCACCTTACTATAGCCCGGGCTATGGGGCTAAGACGTGTGCATCTCACAATAAAGTCAACGGCGCCATGTCCACCTTAACGAGCAACGTGATATCTAAATCGAGGGAAATGGCTAGCACAGCGCGATGTCGGTGTCAACGGTAATGAGACCTGGATATGACCGAAATCAAGTGAAAGTGAGATGAAAGCGGTGGAAGTGCGATCTCACAGACATATATGCGGTGTCATCTTCACGGAAAGAATACGTAAAGTAGAGTTACCCCATACGGTGGATTTGGGTGAAATCGTTATTGTTAAAATGAAAAAAGAAATACTTTCGGTATCAGTGAGATGATTCGGTATCTAGAATGAGTTAAGAATAACTGATGAAGAAACTTTACAGTGTGAGTGGTAGTAAAAGCAAAGATGAGTAAGGTTGACTTAAGAAGACCAAATAGACTTAGTTCTTGTTGATGGAAACGTCAAAAGCGCTAGCATATCTTGGTGAAAGTGTTAAGGAAAATGACGAGATTTGAGGAGGCGAAAGAAGTATGAAAACATCATTAGAGTGCCAAGCGGCTCTGTTTTCTCTGCTTTATTAATTCTCTTTGTACGTGTACTAATCATTTTGAATTCCGTTATAGAATTTAAAACATCAAACTAATTCGTTTTCGAACAAAATTAATTAATAACTGTCTATTGTAACGTATCCGTTGAAATGGAATGAACTCGAAACTGAATTATATCTGTTAACGATGTTTTTAACTTTCATTGTAATTCCCTTGTCAATGAGGATATTTTGGACCCGAGATCGGAATGCCTGATGATACAAAAGCAACATCGAAGCAAATGAGATGGGATTCGATAAATAAAAAGTACACTTTTCCTTTGTTTATTTTCGACAAAATGAGGGTTATAAGGTTGACGCCATTGTCTGTTTGTAAAAAGTTTGTATCTGCAAAAAAATTGAACGGATGGACCCATTTCCAATGCATGCAATTTTTTTAGCTATGTGTGATTCAAATGAATGAATTCTGGCACCACTGAACGCAACTATCGTAATAATTATAACGCCTACTAATGGCAACACCTGTTGAGATATGGTATTTTACGTGTGAAGTGTGATTCCACCCTGCTTTTCATTTTTCGAAGACTGGTTCTTGCATTGTCAATTACATAATTCGGCATTTCCGTGGTAAAATAATGTAACTCATAATAACGTCACGCTCCTTGTATAGATTAGCTGAAACTAAAAACGCAAGTCATTGTTTTGTTGTATGTGTGCGTGTATTGCTTTGTATGTACATAGTAATAATAATAATAATACTACAGACAATTACACAGATTGTGTGACCCCAAACTAAGCAGTAAGCTTGTACTATGGGTACCACACAACGAACTCTGGGAGAGTTTCCAGTAACACCCAGACTTCAAGCCAATTTAGAAAAGTTTGTTTCCTAAATTGACCTGACCGGGATTCGAACCCGGGACCCTAGCTTGGAAAGCAGATGGATGCATATGCCAATGCGCCAACGGGTCAGTCTTAGACTAATGGACTAGAATAGTGAGGCATAGGTTCACTTTGTTGTTTGAGACGGCGTTATCTTTCTTTTTAGAAGCTTTTATTTAGTTTGGCCTGTTCCGGTGTCTGTCTGTAATCAAATCTTGCAAGTTAAATTCGACCCACTTCCCAGTTTCTGATTGAGCTGAAATTTTGCATGCTTATATAAATCGGATGACAATGCAATATTATTATGACATAGAGCGTAAGTATGCGACTCTCTCTGAGAGTTTCATATTTGCACCCTTTGCGGTCGAAAATTTGGGTCCCTGGGGCCTCGAAGCCCATCGACTGGTTTCTGATATTTGTAAGAGACTGGTCGAGGCTTCGGGAGACCGCCGGGCTGGTAGCTTCTTCCGCCAACGAATCAGTTTGGCTATTCAAAGAGGCAATACTGCCAGTCTGCTAGGTACCTCAAGCAATGACAGCTTTCTAAGCGGCAACTTCAAGGAAGTCTATTATTTAAGATAATGTGTAGTTTTAAGTTTGTAAATATTAACGTATGTATGTACTTTTTTGTTATTTAAAGTGTATTTTCCTCTATTTAGAGCATTTAAATACAAAAGATCGTTTTTAAAAATTTTTTTGGGCTGAGTATACGTTGAATAGTCTCCGAAAAAAAGGCTGTGGCAAACAGACAGACGACTTATGGAACACGGAGGTGTTTCCATAAGTACATCTTTTTTCAAATTTTGAAGGAACATTAACAACAAAATCTGATAATTCATGGTTGGTATTTACTGCAACGGAAATAAGTGATTACTGAACTCAAACAAAAAATTGTATAGAAACAAAGCGCAGAGATAAAGTCCTCAGAACAACGGACCTAAAATCAAGGCGAAACAATAAGGACGTGAACGATAAAGAGAAAGGTATGAACGCGAATGACAAAGATATTCCGCTTATTCAAATGAAGCTTACTCGCGATTCTGACGTCATATTCAGTCTTAGGTTTATGGTATGATCTAATGATACCCATATATGCCGCATCGATATAGTCGTAACCACGTGTTGCGCTACGGAAATTAAGAAATCTCGGGAGCACGCAAACACAAATTTATTTACGGGATACCACACAGGGTCAGGGTTGATCGCCTGTCTAAGGTCTTTGCCTCGCAGCACAGCACTTTCCTGACTGTCCGCGGTCGGCAGACGAACCGATGCCGGAAGTTGGTGATGCGGCTGGAGTCGCGCGGTTCAGCAGTATACACCCGACAGAGCGGATGTCGGGGCACTGCTGAACCCGTACTGAGGATCCCAATCAAATGAGGTGATAAATATATCGATTGATTAGTTTACTAATGTAAAATAATTCTAATAAATAATAATGTGGGGACATTATTTATAAATTATGTACGTCGGAGAGCGAAGACAATAACGATCAATATATTACGTATTGATTATCACTTTTAAATATCTTTAGAACAGCAAACAAAGCGACAATAACAATTTTTTCAGCGCTGTCAATGCATTCTCTTTGTTACTTGTCGCGCGGAATTGCAAACTCCATGGCGGTAGAACGACTAAGTACCTCGGCGCATAGCGAGCGAGAAGTACTGTCGCACAGATTACTTGTTTTTAGTTTTTCAACGCAGAGACAAATTTATGTATTCTATAATAACAAATTTTATATTTGTTTATTATATTTGCTTATTAAAATAAATTTACTTAACTTTTATTATATTCAAATGCAAGATTATATTACCAAAATTAAATTATTAAATAATATGTACGTTATAACGTTACACACGATAGGTATATAATATGTCGGTTCATTCAGACAGAATTGGAATCAAGTTGAACTAATCAGTGAAGTCATACAGTCACACGGGGTTTCCACACTACATATATACATATCGCTGTATCGCTAATAGGTAGTCAGAGAGGACCGAGCTTGAAGTATCGCGGTACTTACACACTTTTTCGCGTCATCAAATCTCATCACTCTCCTTACACATGTTTGCCTAGGTATGCAAGTGTTTTTGACATTTCCATTGGTTATTTGATCTTCAAAAGTTAGCTTTGGTCTTTCTTGACTTCTGTTACTACACACTTTTGCTTTGTAGATTTTCTTTGTAAATTTTTGATCTCTCTTTCTTTCTATGTGCCCGAGCTTTAAAACATTACTTTCTTAATTTTTACGATAACAATGTCGTCCAATTCTGTCACATTGCATGTCATTCATTGCTTATTTTATCCGCGAGGTTGACACACATTTCTAAGAGTTCGCATTTCTACTGCATTTATCTCACTTTCACTCGATTTCAAATTTTCCACACTAACAGGTACAATATCTACTTGTCTGAAATTGTAGGGAAACAGGTAATAAGCGTTTAATACGCTTTTCATCGGTGTTTAATCTAACTACACCTTTTTTAACTGACTTCAAAAAAAGGAGGAGTTTCTCAATTCGGTTGTACTCTTTTTTTTACGTTAGTTACTTCATAACTCCGTCATTTATGAACCGATTTGGATTGTTTTTTTATTTAAAAGGATACGTTTTAAGATTGGTTTTAAATTTCATTGATATTGGAGCTTGGGTTTCGAAAATACACCAAATAACACCAAATAACGCGAACTGATTATAACCTTTATAAAATAAAAAATAGTATAATACTAGCTACTAGCATTTACCCGCGACTTCGTCCGCGCCGTGACTTGTTAGGGTTACTGAGGTTACCCGAGACATCTTTATTGTTAGAGGTCTTGAAAAAAGTTTTTTTCTATCGCGGTGCATCCGTTATATTGAATTTATGATAACAAATGTACAGAAACCTTCCCCTGCGTATTCCATTTCATTCAATATTATTTACGTATTCTTGATGATAATGTATTCTTGATTGAAAAAATTTATTTTTTATAATGGCATATCCGCCTTATTGGATTTACAATGACGTCACATATATACAAAAATTTAAAAGTAAAAGTCAAAGTCAAATAATTTATTCAAGTAAACCCAATTATAAGGTGTTTTTGAACGTCAAATCAAATTTAGTTCGGTTAAAATAGAAAACCTGTACACTGAGAAAAACCCAGCATTGAAAGGATCATGTCCAGGCTCAACCCGTCAATACCAATAAATAGCCTTGGTTGAGATGGAACGAATACACTTCTTGATGTGATTTGCGGAGGTAGTTTCAAAAGAAAAAGAGGGACAGTCGGAAGGGGCAAGATTAAAATGATGGGAAAGAGTAGCTGATTTTGAAAAAGGATCCATTCAGGTGGAGCAGAGAAGTGAATTTTTAGAGCATTCAAATCCTTATTTCAAATCAATGTTCAACAACAGAAAGTCTATTAACTAATATTTATTTATTTTTATTTATTGCACACACAAGCATTACAAAAAAGATATCTACACAAAGGATGAGCAAAAGGTACAGAATTTTTCTAAAAGAAATTTCTTCCAACAGACCTGCGAGAGTGACAAATTCAAAACAGAAAAGATATACACTGTGTGTACTTGCTATAATGATAATAAAATACACTAATATAAATTACATGTATGTACTCTATACACAAATGTAATACATATTATATTTTAAACACATAAATATAAATATACACTCTGTCAAGAAAGTACTGGGAAAAGATCAATAATACACGAAATGTTAGTTATTCATCCAAATTTATTTTATCACCTTCAAAGTATGCTCCTTTAGAAACGATACATTACACCAACGAATAATCCAATCATCAAAACCTTTTTTAAACACTTTTTCCGGAATTGAGTTCAGTGCTCGCCGCGAATTCTCCTTTATGTCTTCTACCGAATGAAAACGGGTGCCACGAAGTGGTAATTTGAATTTAGGAAAAAGAAAGAAGTCGGCTGGAGCCATATCTGGTGAATAAGGTGTTTGCTCGATGGTATTTGTTGAGTTTTTGGCCTTGTGCGAAGGCGCATTATCGTGGTGCAAAATCCAAGAATTTTCTTTCCACAAATCTGGCCTTTTTCGTCAAATTTGCTCTCTTAAACGCCGCATAACGCCCAAATAATATTCTTTATTTACCGTTTGACCTTCCGGCAAGAATTCCGAGTGCAAAACACCGCGATAATTAAAGAAAACAGTCAACATGACTTTGACTTTTGATCGACTTTGGCGTGGTTTTTTCGGTTTCGGTTCAGTTGGAAGGCGCCACTCCGAAGCTTGTTGACTAGTTTGCATGTCAAACTCGTAAACCCACGTCTCGTCACCAGTAACAATGCGTTTCATGAATGTTGGATCGGAATTGACTCGTTCTAGCATGTCCTCAGCGACTCTTATGCTATTGAGTTTTTGTAGAAAACTCAGGTCTTTTGGGACTAGCCGAGCGGCAACATGTTTCATACCAAAGTGATTATTTAAAATGGTACGGACCGACTCGTGAGACATAGAAAGTTCGGCGGCTATCTCTCTCAAACTTGAATGAGGATTTTCAGTCATTATTTCCTTCACTTTTGCGATGTTAACTTCAGTTGCAAACGTTGATGGCCTACCAGAGCGAGGCAAATCTTCCATCACATTTAGACCGCTTTTGAACGCTTTGTACCACTGATAAGCACGTGTTTTTGATAAAGTCGATTCACCGTAAGCCTTGTATAACATTTTCAGTGACTCTGAACACGAAATTCCATTGGCGATGCAAAATTTAAGACAAGCTCTTTGTTCGATGTTTTTGTCCATTATGAAATTCGCAATATACACTAGAATGATGTATGAATGAATCTAAACAACAGATGCAACTCAAACTCCGCGCCAAAATGGAAAACATTTATGCCAATCTAACAACAGCAAAAAAAAACAAAAAATTGAATTTGGAACAATAAACAAATCATCCATTCCCGATACTTTCTTGACAGAATGTATACATAGGGACAGATAAATATACTAAAGCTGTAAATAAATAAATAAAAGTTTAACGTACATCTTTCATATAGTGCTCTTTGACAGCATGCTTGAAACAAGCAATGGACTGGCTTTCGCGATTGTGTGAAGGAAGAGCATTCTACAGTCTAACCACTTGAACAGAAAAGGATTTTGATAAGAATTCAGAGGAGTGAGGACGAATTTGAAGGAAACTACTAATGTGAGATCGACAGAGTTTATTAGGAGGACGAAAGTTTTGAAAACGCTCTTTTAAGTAAGAAGGAGATGAGGAAGAATGAATAAGATTATAGAGTGAAGAAAGAATGTGAGGATTTCTACGAACACGAAGGGGAAGCCACATAAGTTGTGCCCTGAAATAAGATACGTGATCATATTTACGCAAGTTAAAAATGTAACGGATGCATAGGTTTTGCAATCGTTCTAATTTATTGACTAAATCTTCAGTAGCATCCAGAAAACAAATATCGGCATATTCAATAATAGGCAATAGCAAAGTCCGAATAAGAAAGACCTTAGTTTTTATCGGTAGAAAATTTTGAAGACGCTTCAGGGAATGGAAATAATTGCGTACTTTTTTACAGATTTCATTGACGTGGCCAGACCAAGATAAATTTCTGTTAAATATAACTCCCTAGTTTTTAATAGAATCAGTAAAAGGTATAATAACACCGTTATAAGTAACAGGGGGCAAGGTGGAATAATTGGCTAGCTTACACATATGCCGACTACCAATAATAATGACTTGGTATTTATTGGGATTAACCAACAAACCATAAGAATCAGCCCATTTGGAAACCTTCTCCAGATCGCCATTCACTTCACCAATAATCGCACTAATATCGTTTATATTAAAATGTCGATAAAGCTGCAAATCATCTGCATAGAGGTGAAAGTTGCAGGAAAGTGTTTTAGTGACGGTGTTTATAAATAAAGAGAAAAGAAGAGGATAATACTACAAAACTTAAACTAAACTTAGTAGGCTTGGCACCGACTTCAGTAACTGTCAAATTTAATTGTATGGGTTTTTGTATCGTATTTATAAAGTTATTTTTCTACTTAAGTTTTTTAATTTAAGGATTAACTAGACTTGACACGTAAGATAATTTATGAAATGCACAAATTAGTCTAATGTCACTTACATAATATGTAAAACATTTTCCTGCCTAAATTGATCCTTTACGTCAATTGAAACCAGTCGATATGCAAATGCGGGTGAATGGGACAAATGTGTCACGACAATTCATACGTTTAGCGGGTCTGTTGGCTGATCCTCAGAGATTATCGGTTCGCCGACGGGCCGAGTGTGATTGACATGTAAAAGGGTATATTGACATATTTCAACCTCGAATCCGACGTAATAATTGTTTAGTCTGTTCGATTTTTCAGATAAATAATTTTTAGGGGTTAGCCAGAATTAATGGAATTTAATTTTCTAAACCAGAGGTCCCTAAAGTGGGTTCCGCGGAATCCAAGGGTTCTGTATACAAGACACTAAGGTCGTTTAGAATTTTATGTTATCGTCATTTGTGGCGACATTATTTTTTGCGCGGAACTTGGTCTAAGCATACATATTGACAAACATTGAACCATTTTTATTCTATAAGAGGTCCTTCACAATAAAAATGCTCGATTTTAAGCCTATTAATAGTTTTTATAGGAAGCAGTTAAATAATTTCATTCATCTCATTAATATTTATTCCAAATATTTGTAATAAATGATTTTTACTCTTATTTGAAATTGCGGTAGGTATTTTTTATTATTATAGTTCGCTATAGGGTTCCATAATTAAATGGGATTTATTGAGTGTTCCATCTTAAAAGTTTAAGAACCACTGTTCTAAATTTTGCGTTGCATTATAACATATTTATAACACGAAAAATTATTGCGATTACTTTTTATTTGGCTTGACATTGACGGCTGAGTTGCAATGGCCGTAGTCTCAAGTGAACTGTCGCAGCAAGCTTCACTCTATGTCACAGGCAATTTAAATATCATGTACCCCCGATATTTGTAAATAATTATTAGGGTTCCTACCTCGGACCAAGTACCACAATGGATGGAGCAATTGTTCTAAGAGCGTGTCCTTACATTGTCATTTTTTGTTGACCGACTTTCTAGATTTTTAATGTTCGTGACTAGGGAAGGTTGTAACCTTCCCTAGTCACAGTACAACGATACACGGCTGAACATGACATATTTTTATTTTTGTGATTCCTAGTACCGCAAAACACTTAAGATTTACGAGTATTTTGCAAATAGTTGTTTTCTCGGCCTACTCATAAGCTGACACGAAATGCACTTACTATAGCTAACTGTTTTACTGGTGGTTATACTCAATGAGATAGAAAGAGATAGGAAAATTCGTTTAACACATGGTGGTAAGACCGGCAACTTATTATAGCTCCGTGCATTATGTTTCTTGAATACTACGCACAACACTCAGTGTCCAAACTGCGAGTGGAAATCGTAAAGCTTTGTCATGTCTGCACTTGTACGTCATATCAAGTTAATTTATTCCGCCGTCTTATGGTACAAAGCTTATGGTACAAAGACATAAATTGGTAACCCGATACTAGAAACGACAAACAAAAATTTTACACTTTTTGGCCAATTTTTTTGCAATTTTTCTTTCAAATTTAATTTTGATTCGCCGAATTGTAATACTATTTTGAGAAATTGAATTAGAATTGAAATTGTCACAAAATTCTAAGATTGGACTTCGATGGGTCAGTTGTTTAGGCGTTGCTTCCATGCGCAGAAGGTTCCCGTTTCGATTCCCGGTCAGATCTATTTGGGAAACAAACTTTTCTGGATTGTCTCGAGTTTGGGTGTACTGGGAGTTGCCTCTAGTAGTGGCCTTCGTCTAGTCCTTATCGCACAGGGAATGCTCTAGTTTGAGACCAGAAGATTGGTGTTTGGTGTGTATTATCTGGCGTATTGTTATTATTATATATACTTACGTTTTTAGCTAGATATTTTACGGTCTACGAAGAAAGATAGATTGATATTGATGAGATTTGTACAGGCTTATTGGATTAATCTAAATCCTAAACAAATACGATTATAATTCTAATATTATCATTTATTTGTTTTCGTTCGAACATAAATGAAGAAGCATTGAATAGACTTGAACACGTCTTATGCTGATTAAAATTCGATTATAGTATTAGAATAATAACTCTTAGAAATTAAGCGCACGAATCTGAAACAAATTTTATTATTACTTGGAGCCATAATAGTGCTCTAGTCATTCTCAAGATATTCAGCTCTGAATCTTCATACGCGTAAGGATATTATGTGCTACTGCAGGAAAAAAACTTAGAATTTGAACTTTCTTGGCAGCGCAAAATTCTGATGATGCACGGCACAAGGTATTATTGTCGCCTTTCTCAAACATGCCATCATTAAAAGCACAGATTCAAAAAAATCGACCAATAATAATACTCATGTCATTATTCTTTGGTTTATAATTCATGATTCTTGGTGCGAGATCACGACAGATGTTGCTGTGGAATTATCTGACATATTTTAAAATAAAAAATAATAATAAGTTTGAGATTCAAGTGCAGTGAAAATCGCAAGCATTAGATATTATAACTATCAGTAGATATGCACGAATTAACTTATTCCTGTTACCCCACACTTACACATCTACTGTTACACCTAGCAACATTATTGCATTTCAGTGGCTGTGAATCATAGTTTCTCTGAATCCAAAAGATATTTATGTCTGCTGCGTGATGCAGTTACTTGCGAGATGTATCAGCCATAGGTATAAAAGCTCTCAAAGCTCAGAGCTCTGCATATTATTCTGAGATGTTCATTAGATTTATTGCCACGAATACTTCCCTGGGCGACGCATTGCATGCGTTTCAAAATCTATTTGCGAATTTCGTCAGGCGTATAACAATATCGAATTTTATTGTATTGTACTTGTGTATTTTGATGTACGTGTGTACATCAAAATATCAATAGTTTCTCTGGCAAAATATTGGATGCTGAATTATTAATAGAAAAATATAACATAGACATCTTGTGCCTCACCGAGACGTGGTTGAAGGCAAACAAAATGTCTTTTAATATAAATAATTTTAATGTGGCCAGTGTGTACAACAGAGCGTCGACGGATGGCGGCGGTAGCATAATTTTGTGTAAAAACTTTCTTAAATTAAAAAACCGCAAAGACATAGTTGCTCTCTCTGTTGAACGTGTGTGTGAAATGTCGTGTGCAGAGACGGATCAGTACATATTCTTATGTGTTTAGAGACCTCCGTCGTCTGATTTTAGCCAATTTTTAATTTCTATGGAGGAGAGTCTCACAAGACTCAGCAAATGTAAGAAGTCGATAATAGCGTGTGGTGACTTCAATGTAGACATATTAAATAGTTCGAAGGAAAAAGATATACTCATCTCGCTCTTTCTCTCATTTAACTTAGTGCATATTTTCGATGAACAGACCAGGGTCACATAACATTCCGCGACATGTATAGATAACATTTTTATGAATAAGTGTGAAATTATAGAACATACTATTGTTAGTGGTATCCGTTCAGATCATAAAGCTCAGTTAATAAAAATAGAGGACATGAAACATAAATCAGAACAAAGATTTGAATTTAGGCCATTTGGAGAGTAGACTAATAAATTTTACTCATGATGTAGCCAAATTGGAAACACGGCTCTTCTGGTTGATGATCCAAACATCATGTATGAATCTTTAGTCAAAAACCTATCCAAAATAGTCGTTAATAACAAGTTACGTTTTGCGGATTGGGCGATGAAGGGCATAAGAAAAAGTAGGAATAGGCTTTATGAGTTATATGATGAAAAATCTTACACTGCAGATGAAAATTTTCATAACTATGTTCACACTTATTCGAAAATATTTAAAAAAGTATCAAAACACGCGAAAGCGATCTATATCGCGAATAAAATTAAAAAGTCAGACAATGCGATAAAGGCTACATGGAACACTATTAATAACGAAGTTGATAGTGAACGAAATAGAAATAACGAAGATTTTTCAATACAAATTGGTAATAAGGTTGTTACTAACAAAATTGAGGTTGCTAATGCTTTTGAAAATTATTTTTCAAATACACCTATAGAAATAACGAATGGTTTGGGAGCGTCTTCGCAAACAGCAGAGACGTTTTTGAAAAAAAATGTTGGAAAATGGTTCCCTAATTTTCAATTTAGGTACACATCTTCACTTAAGATAGAAAAAATTTTCAAGCAATTACATAAAAAGAAAAATGAAGATTTATGGGGACTATCAGTTCATGTCATGACTGGTGCAATACCTTTATTATCGCCAATTTTGGTAGAGATATTTAATAAATGTGTCGATCAAGGGGTGTTTCCCAATTTAATGAAACACAGTAAAATTATTCCATTATTTAAGTCAGGTTGTATGTTGAATCTAACAAATGCCAGCATTGAGTAAAATATTCGAAAAAATAATACTCAATCAAATGCTAGCACATTTTAACATTCACGGGGTGTTTCACGGTCAACAGTACGAGTTCACAAGAGGGCGGTCAACAACTCATGCGGGAGCAAGCTTGATCAAGACTGTACTTCAGGCTTGGGAGGGATCTCAGGATGCCATTGGTGTTTTTTGCGATCTTTCCAAGGCTTTTGATTGTGTTAGTCACGAAATTTAATTTGCAAGCTTAAATACTATGGAATTCGTGGTAACGCTCTCGATCTCGTGGTCTCGTATTTATATCGTATTTATATTCGTATTTATATCGTATCGTATTTATATCGTATTTATATCGTGTTGCCATTTGTTAACGATTATGATTAGAACGATTAATCGAGAATATTGATAATAGCTAACAAATGGGGTTTTGTCTGTTGGTTCGAGGTTAAGAATGGGCGTTCCCCAAGGATCAATTTTGGGACCTTTTCTGTTTCTAGTCTACATTAATGATCTCCCATTTATGCTCAGGAACTTATGCGAAATAGTATTATTTGCTGATGACACTTCATTGCTATTTAAACTGGACAGAAAGAACTTAGATATTACCTGGGTGAACGGGATCCTGGCGGACGTCTCGGGGTGGTTTGCTGTTAATAATTTACTACTGAATGCACAAAAAACCAAATGTATTAAATTTTCCCTTTCTAATGTACCCAGAATCCATGATAAAATAGAATTGGGTGGGAAACAGTTAGAATTAGTTAGGTCTGCCAGTTTTCTTGGTTTAACAGTAGATAGTACATTGCAATGGGCGGATCATATCGGGGCATTGGCTAGTAAGCTCGGTTCCGCGATATATGCCATTAGACGCATTAGGCAATTGACGGATGCGGATACGGCTAGGTTGGTGTACTTCGCATATTTTCATAGCCTAATGTCCTATGGCCTCTTGCTGTGGGGATCAGCGGCGCATATTAACTCTATTTTTATTTTACAAAAAAGAGCGATACGTGCTATTTACAGTATGAATGCACGAGAATCACTAAGAGATCGTTTTAAAGACATTGATGTACTGACATTGCCGTCCTTATACATCTTTGAAATTATTATGTTTACGAGGAAAAATATAGATCGATTTAAAAAAAAAGGCGATATTGGTGGTATGGAAACCCGAGGTCGTGATAAATTGGTTGTTCCAAAATTTTAATTACACAAGTCAAATGTTTCATTTTTGGGTAACTGCGTTCGTTTTTTTGATAAAGTTCCTCAAGAAGTCACTCAATTAACAGAAAATATATTTAAATTAGTTATAAAACGTACATTGATTAGACAATCATACTATAAAATAAAAGATTTCGTTGAAGATAAAACAATAGTCTGGAAATGATTTTCTCTGCACTTGCATTTACTGGCTCTCTGAATATTGTATTTTAATAAACCTTTTGTAAAATAATGTTGAAAAAATTATACCTGACTGAGTTTCTTGTCGGTTCTTCTCAGTGTCCAGGTTTTCTTTTCTCTTCTCTTTGAACTGAACTAAAGTAGATTTAACGTTCAAAAATACCTTGTGATTGGGTTTACTTGAATAAATTGATTTGACTTTGACTTTGATTGTTTAGGTAATAGTAAAGTATGCATGTTTTTAAAAACTTATTTCATTCATTTAAGTACTTTTCTATTTTATAAATATTAGTTATTGTAATTACGTAAACACAAACACGATATGAAAATAAAAATTTTATTCAAATAACTTTCCAATGTAAGAAATTTAACAGGTGTTTCATTTTCGTATCCTGTAACTGTAGCAGAGGTCTCCATTTGTGGTTTTTAACATTTAGGTCGATGTATAATGGTATTATGATTATACGCTGCGCTGTAAAGGTATAATTTGTAATTATATATGCTTATGGTACTACTTTCAACGCTGCATATGAAATGTTACTGATCATAAGAAAATAGAATTCGTTATTTACTGTATTTAATGTATTTCATATTATGTTGTATTTAATAAGTTATAGTAGAATAATAACAGAACAAGCCCCTTTACATTAATTTCAGTACTAAACTACCTTTTTGTTGCGGCAATAAAGAACACACACTGGTATATTCCCTTTTACCTTTAATTTCTCAATAATTAATAGCTAACGACGAATAATTAACAGCTAATCTCGCAGAATGATGTAGAATGATCCAGATCTCGACGCGTATCGGCTCACATAGACTAGCGGACGTCTTCCTACGACTTAGTGACAGTAGGTGTGGAAGGCGGGATGCGACGTCAACTAGGTTTACAGTAGCGACATCTCGCCCAGTACAACAGGCTGGCATGGCGACACTTCCTTTTAGGACTAGGCGGCAGGAAGTATTATTTGCGAATTCATCAGTGTGGATTTCGACGAAATTATTAATACAGTCAATATCTTACCGTACATATTGTTAAATATGAAATATAACGGAAGCACTGATCACTGAACACACTATCAATTCTTCCTCACAACTATTATGTACTAATTTTACTATTCGACGGCTTCTCAACAACTGAACTCTTACAATACTAAAATCACGCTTTTATGCAGCTCCACTACACGCAGGATATCCATTCTACCCTCGTTCTTGTTCTAAAATGTTACAAAATATCACAGGTGGGTACTTTATATGATTAAAATTAATGTGGATCTAACAATATATGTAAAACGTACATTGACTAGACAATCATACTATAAAATAAACGATTTCGTTGAAGATAAAACAATACTCTGGAAATGATATTGGCTCTCTGGATAGTGTATTTTAATAAACCTTTTGTAAAATGATGTTGAAAAAATAATACCTGACTGAGTTTCTTGTCGGTTCTTCTCAGTGCTCAGGTTTGCTTTTCTCTTCCCTTTGAACCGAACTAAAGTAGATTTGAGGTTCAAAAATACCTTGTAATTGGGTTTACTCCAATAAATTGATTTGACTAGACAGAAATAATCAGGCGTGAATAAATATATTTAAACTAGACAGAAAAAATCTAGATATTACTTGGGTAAACAGGATCCTAACCGATGTCTCGAAATGGTTCGCTGCCAATAATTTACTACTGAATGCACGAAAAACTAAATGTATTAAATTTTCCCTTTCTAATGTACCCAGAATCCATGATAAAATAGAACTGGGTGGGAAACAATTAGAATTCGTTAAGTCAGCCAGTTTTCTGGATTTAACAGTAGATAACAAGTTACAGTGGGCGGACCATATCGGGGCATTGGCTAGTAAGCTCGGTTCTGCGGTATATGCAATTAGACGCATTAGGCAAATGACAGATGTGGATACGGCAAGGTTGGTATACTTTGCATATTTTCACAGTTTAATGTCCTACGGCCTTCTGCAGTGGGGATCAGCGGCGCATATTAATCGATCGATCGTTTTAAAGACATTAATGTCCTCACCTTGCCCTCCTTATACATCTTTGAAATTATTATGTATACGAGAAAAAATATAGATCTGTTTAAAAAGAATGGCGATATGAATGGTATGGAAACCCGAGGTCGTGATAAATTGGTTATTCCAAAATTTTAATTACAGAAGTCAGATGTTTCATTTTTAGGTAACTGCATTCGTTTTTATAATAAAGTTCCTCAAGAAATTACTCAATTAACAGAGAATAAATTTAGATTGGTTATAAAAAGTACATTGACTAGACAATCATACTATAAAATAAACCATTTCATTGAAGGTAAAACAATAGTCTGGAAATGATGTTCTTTGCACATGCGTTTACTGGCTTAATGAAAATATTGTATTTTAATAAACCTTTTGTAAAATGAAGTTGAAAAAATGATACCTGACTGAGTTTCTTGTCGATTCTTCTCAGTGTCCAGGTTTTCTATTTGAACCGAACTAAAGTAGATTTGATATTCAAAAATACCTTGTAATTGGGTTTATTCCAATAAATTGATTTGACTTTGACTTTGACCTTCACCAAAATACCTACTTATTTTGTCTGCAATATGTGTAATATATATACATAGAGTTGAGAGTCAACATCGAACACTTTGAGAGCGGCTTGCGGATCAACGCCAAAAGTACGTAAACTTTGACTGTGATTATTTTGATAACCACTCAAACGACAAGTAAAAGTGCATAATCACAGGAGACTGGGTACTCAAATGAATGAAGGTCTTGTATTCAAAGGTTGAATCTCATAGATTCACCCAAATCCTGTTATTGTTTTTTTAAGCTATTTAGTCTTGTTTCACATTTTTATTGTTATTTCTTGACGAACGTCAAATGGAAATTTTTTTAACATGGAAACTCCCAAACGAACTAGCGCTATATAATTTTTGATGTCTGTATTGTGTATGTACTTGTGACTCATGTTAACAATACCTGGTACATACATATGTTAGCTGTAGCGGATTACCACTTCGTTGAGTGTCGGCGGTAGTCCGTGTTACTTTGAGGTGGTAACGACGTATTAAAATTTCATGAGCCACGTCACTGAGAGCTGCGGACTGTAATGCTATTGTTTCACTAGTGTTGTAACAGATGAGTAGTGTTTGATCCGTAAATAAAAATTCGCGATTAGCATCAGATGTATGTCATTGATTTTGTCATATCCATACAATAAGCGCAAAAGAAGTTTTCTTAATTTAAATTCTTAAAATAGCTGAAAGGTAGGTTTTTGTAATAATTTTATTTTGAGGTAATGAAGTGTATTTTTACAGCACTGAAATGAAAAGCGCACAAATATATAAAACAATTTGACACACTTTAATGACACAGCATAAAAAAGAAGGAAGAGCAGAGACTACAAAGATACATCTAATATATAAAAATCAATGTTTGTTTGTTTGACTGTTCGTATTTTATGGGCTACCATACCGTTTCCGTCATCCTAGTGCGACGAAATTTGGTATGGAGATAGCTTGAATCCTGAGGAAGGACATAAGCTATTGGAACGATAGTTCCTTACGGCAGGCTTGGAGGAGATAGGGATTTTGCTGCGCGACCGAACTGAAAAAAATGTGAGACTAAAACCGTAAAAAAAATATATAACGGAAATTACGTAGTAATGTTACATTCTCTGAACGGAAGTGCTATAGTCGTATTTGGAACGAAGTTCCTTATTCTTTGTACGATTTTTCACTGCAAGGGAAGGCAAAGAGATATATGCTCATAACAGCCGATGTCTTCAGTAATGTGTAAATATATTCTTCATATTATTACGAAAATCATGTTCATTTTCAAATACAAGATGGCGAATATTTTTTTTTTTTTTGGATAAATCGATATGGGTATCAAATTCTAGGTTTTTCGGGGTGCTGATTACGAAAATGACTTTCATTTTCAAATCCAAGATGGCGAATATTACTTTTTTGGATAAATCGATATGGTTATCAAATTCTAGGTTTTTCGGGCTGTTGATTACGAAAATGACGTTCATTTTCAAATCCAAGATGGCGAAAATGACTTTTTTGGATAAATCGATATGGGTGTCACATTATAGGTTTCTCGGGGTGCTCATTACGAAAATTATGTTTAGTTTCAAATCCAAGATGGCGATTTTTTTTTTTCGGATGAATCGACATAGGTATCATATTCTAGGTTTCTAGGGATGCTAATTACGATAATGATGTTCATTTTCAAATCCAAGATGGCGAATATTACTTTTTTTGGATAAATCGATATGGGTATCAAATTCTAGGTTTTTCGGGGTGCTGCTTACGAAAATGACGTTCATTTTTAAATCTAAGATGGCGAAAATGACTTTTCTGGATAAATCGATATGGGTGTCACGTTATAGGTTTCTCGGGGTGCTGATTACGAAAATGACTTTCATTTTCAAATCCATGATGGCGAATATTACTTTTTTTGGATAAATCGATATGGGTATCAAATTCTAGGTTTTTCGGGGTGCTGATTACGAAAATTACGTTCATTTTCAAATCCAAGATGGCGAAAATGACTTTTTTGGATAAATCGATGTGGGTGTCATATTATAGGTTTCTCGGGGTGCTGATTACAAAAATTATGTTTATTTTCGAATCCAAGATGGCGATTATTATTTTTTTGGATGAATCGACATAGGTATCATATTCTAGGTTTCTAGGGGTGCTAATTACGATAATGATGTTCATTTTCAAATCCAAAATGGCGAATATTACTTTTTTTTGCAAATTGTGTTGCTTCTATATTATCCGAAGGAACTTCGTTTTTTAAAAATAAGAAACGCGGACAAAGTCGCGGAGATCACCTAGTATACTATGCAATAATGATTGTCAGTTTGCCTTCACACACCATCAGTTCTTAATTATGAGCGTAAATGCAAGAAAATATTTAAAATTTATTGAAAAAGCAGTTAGTTGCTTATAAACTAAAACGGTAGGAATAAGCTCTTTTTTTGTGAAGTGAAGAATCCCCACGGACACTCAGCCGGACTCTACGTTGACTGAGTAGTGTTGGACACGAACCGACTAAATAAACCCTTTTTGTTGTTAGCCCTAGTGGCCTTTACAGCGTCAACGTTCGCGTTGGGGCGAGCGCAAATAAAATATAAATTATCTGTTACACAATGTCGTTCCAAATGAAATAAAAATACATACTGTTAAAGACGAAATGTGGTAGAAGCACTGATCACTATGAACACACTATCAAATCTTCATCGCAACTGTTATGTACTTGACTATTCGACGGCTCTTCTCAACAAATGAATTCTTTTTTTTTTTATTTTTTTTTTGGTTTCTGAGAGGCGAAAAAATCCCCACGGACACTCAGCTGGACTTTATGCCGACTGAGTAGTGTCAGACACGAACCGACTAAAAAAACCTTCTTTGCTGTTAGCCCTAGTGGCTTTTACAGCGTCAACGGTCGCGTTGGGGCGAACGCAGAAGGCGCCCTGCCAGATGGTTGACCATCTGAGGGTTCCTCCGGCCGAGGGTAACCTCGTATGGAGGGAATGTCCACGCTACCGGCTTTATCTCTGTCATACCTAGTGCTGTGCAAAAATACTATGCGCTTATGAAGTCGAAGTTTGATAGCTTCATCAACTTCTAGCTTGACCGCAACACATAAGGCAATAACTCTTATATTACTAATTAAGATTGAAATGTTTAATACAATTGTGTTCATAATTTCTGATTATTTTTAATTTAAGGTATAAAGTATATCAGTTTCAAAAATCGTCAACTACTGTATTTTGCGACATCAAATTAGGCTTGCACTATGAACTTTAGGAGCACCCAACAGCAATCTTCGGCTTATAAGACCGCTTTATGACTTACCGACCACGCTGATTATTATTGGAAATGGTGATTAATATTATGCTACACACAATATATCAAACTATGTATTAAATCATAGCATAAAGACACAAAAATTATGATATTATGACATCAGTAGCTTTTTGTAGGACGCAGCAGGAGAACGAATTGTCATTAAAATATTCTTTGGAATAGAATCTTTTTGATCTGTAACGTGCTCTTCTGATGTGTTGTCCCTTATTTACCGTTTATGGGACAGTGCATACGAATCTTTATACTGTTTGTTATTCGGAATATTAAATCGATATCAGACACATCTCTGAGCCATTGGAAATACCTTCACGTTAGATGTTTGAATAATGATGTTGGAACGATTATCATTTGCATGCCTATCTGCTCTTCTTCTTGCTTCAATAAAGACGATACTTTAAGAAAAATTTCGTTTCAACATCATTATGTGGGTGTTTTTAATTCATAATATAAAGTCTTAATGAGTAACTTATATTAAATAGAAATAGACAATAGCTTATTCATTTTGTCGTTACCATTGTGAAAAAAATCTAATAACTTTTATCAATGAGTTTAAAATGTTAATTGATATTCATTTTCAGACAATGGAAGTCGCAATTTCTTTTTAATCTTTGTTAGGTGAATAACAATAACTTTATCGCGTATATTTTCATATTATCGAGGCTAAGAATGCACTACAGATTGCAAATGCGTTGACAATCCTGAGGATTATGAGATTCCTCTTGTACCAGCAATTTCATCGGCTCTGTTACCCTTTATACCGGAATACAGCGCAAGCCCAGCTGTTTGGCGGCAGAATTAACGAGTAAGATGGTGGTAGTGCTTCAGACGGACCCCGCACGAAGCCTTACCACCCTTAATACAAGTATTTGATTTATTTTTCATTTCATCTATTCGAAAATTATGATTGATTTCTCTAAAAGACTCATAGAGGGCGGAAATGAGTTTGAATGAGGAACACGAATTGATCAAATGAAAATATTGAATGAAAAATGTTACTAGTTGGTAATTAGGTATGGCGCTAACTGCACGCCAGAAAAAAAAAGAAATTATAAATTCAAAAATATAAAATTTCTTTGTACTTTTGCGTATCGAACAGCGTCTCTTTTTCTCATAGAGGGGAATGAAAAGTAGTGTGTCACTCGGTAGTAAAATAAATTTTTACCTCGGGCGACGTACCATTGAATCCCTCGCTGCGCTCAGGATTCTACTTTAGATTTTACATGAGATTTCACAACTTTTTGTGGTGGAAGAACTGCGTTGCGAAACTTGGCATTTTTTCATTTTTTGTTTTTGATGGGATCTCATTTCACTTTGTACACAGTACAAGTAAGCATACAGTATGCTATCTCGGCAGTGTCCTAGAGATAATTACCTACGGTCGTTTGGTACGTAAATGCGCAATAGGGCTACCGACTTGGACTGAATGTTTTTCTTGGGTTACTTATTTGATAATAGGTACTATATTAAATTGTCATATTATCTTTTCATTTTATATTATTGCAAATTTAATACGTTTTTATTTATATAATTTTACTAGTATTTTATATCTAGTTTCAAAAGTTTGTGAGTTAGTATGGTGGAAATGGACAAAAAGAATGCTTTTTTATGTGCAGTGTAATTAAAAATCAGCAATAAATTAACTAGATCATTATGATAATATATTTCCTACAAATTAGCAACAGAGAAATATTTCTGGTTTCGATATAGATGTATTCAAACATTCATACACTGAACATTGTGCTCGTAAACTTGATTGACATAATATTTTGTCAATAAATGCGCAGGAGCGTCTCATACCGTCCGACGACAACCGCGGCGCGCTCGCGACTGTCGTATGTCGAGATATGTCGAGATTTCGAGCGCGTTGTTTGGGAGCGTTTGTATGAAGATAGCATACTGTATGCTTACTTGTACTGTGCTTTGTAGGTCATCCTCCTTTTTTACGAGTAATATATCTTGTCCGTCAGCTGTACCTAAGAGCGTAGATAAATAGCGAAAGGTATCTATGCCCTAAAATTATCCAAAGAACCTCCAAATAATATCAATTTCATATTATCCAAATAATATCAGTAAATAAATAAGCAAGCCTTTCAATCATCAAACCAAAAATAACAACCGAAATTATAAAACGAAAATCGTAAACGTACAAGCAGCGTTTCGAGGCACATCCGAACAGCTTGTGAGCTAACTAAAATAAAAAATTTGAAGTTTGTGACTGCTAGAAGTACCTTAGAATTTTGATGATCGGTGAGTGCGTCAGTGAAATTTTTAATTTAATTAAATCATGATTTTTTATTCAATGAATAATGTAATTTCGGGATTTTTCATTTTTTCCTTCCTTTATAGGCTAAACGCTAACTAAAATTCAAAATTTGAAGTTTGTGAGAATGATAGAAGTACCTTAGAATTTTGATGATCGATGAGTGTGTCAGTGACAACATTATGGAAATTTGACTTTTTTAAAATACAAGTTCAAGTTGAATGTAATTTGGAAATATATCTAGTTGTATTATGACTCATTAGTCATAGGACAAAGAAGTTACAAGGGGTCAAACGTGCCGTGAGTCGCTTCGAGAAAAGGATGGTATAGTTGCGCTCAACGTGCGCTCAGACTTTGCACGATTGTTATAGAATCTATTATTAACAATTTTTTTTTGTATTTAATTAAAAATATTTGCATATAATAATACAATCAAAATGAGTTCCTGTATCGTTTACAATAACGTTACTGTAATATAAACTAAACTATATTTCTTTGTTATTTTAACAAGGTCCAAAATTTTGTATACCTTTTTAAATATACTAGAGGTCACCCTGTGGTCGAAATTCGACCATAAATATAAACTTATAATATAAACTCTTTGGCGACAATCTTTTCTCTGTGCGACTGTTTCATCCAAGTAGGTTACGTATATGTGATCACAAACTATTATGAATTTGAAATTGACAGTTTTTTTGAGATTGGTTGCATGAACATAGACAATGAGTGATTTATTTTATTTAATGCATTTCTAATGCATATTATATAAAAATATTAGCTTTCTCCTCTCCTTCTTCTTCTTCTGTCATATAATTTTAAGTGTACCAAATTTCACACTCCTCCGTCCTGGCAATTTTCTTAAAAAGGGAACCAAAGTTTTCGCTTCACATTAATACACAACACAACACAATATATAGATTCCTTTAGGTTTCAATAAGTTTAATAGAAGTATTTTATAATTGAAGTCATTCATAGCGTTCTTTAGTAAATTTTTACATCTGTATATGTAGGATGTAATGTTTGATCGTACAAAAAAAAGAATAAAAAAAATACTACGTTGTAGACCCGCGCACTTCAGCGTGGTAGACTTATGCTTTAACCACTATTGCTATTTACGAGTACGTAATTACCAATTACATTCCGCGGGCAAATTTTCAAGTTTCAAGTGTGATAAAACATGAAGAAAACGATTTTCACAGAATTGAGACCTAGCCAGATCGATTTCTCGTCCTTGTTAACCCCTTAGGGGGTCAATTGAGGAAGGGTGCTCGTCGCGACCCCTGCTAGCCCTTTTCAGGGCTACAATTTCTCTCCTGTGCAGATCATGCGGGAAAACATAGATATGAGAGATAGGGCTTCCCCCGAAAGCGACGTACACCGTTTTGTTTATTTGGCTGGTGTGAGCAGAGTGCAGTTCAGCGTTGAGGACCGCCACCCAACACCTTGTGCATCTTCTGGTGGGAAGTGGAGGGAGGAGTGCAGAATAGCTGTGTGGAATACGAGAGGTGGTATTGAAGAGAAGATGGATAAAGTGATGGATATTATGAAAGAAAAAAGATTGGATGTGTTATGTTTGAGTGAAACCAAGCGAAAGGGCAGTGAACTTGCCTGGAAAGAGCATCGTTTTGTGGTCAGGAGTACCACAAGAAGAAAGAGGATGCGAAGAGGTAGGCATCATACTGTCCTCTCGTTTGATTAATTGTATAACTGAGTACAAGTGTGGAAATCCGAGACTGTTCTGAGTGCGTCTCAAGACGGGGTTGACTACGATTTTTGTTTTGCGTATGCCCCAGTTTCCTTTGTCGTTTTGGGCAAGCTAGATAATTTAAAGGGAATATTAGAGAAGTTCTAGCGACGGTTGAAGAGAATGAGAAAATTATAGTTTGTGAAGACATGGATGGGTCGAAACATCTCGAATAGGATTTGAGTCTGTCCTAGGTAAGTGGATCTTGAAAAAGCATTTAATAGGTAGTGCAAAAGAAACTGTGGAGTCTTGTGCCTGAATATGGCGCGCCCTACACGCCATATTCAGGCAGAAGACTCCACAGCTTCTTACTGCAGGCTGTGAGGTCATTATATCGAGGTCACAGAGGATATGTAAGGATAGATGGTGACTTGTCGTCCTGGTTGGAAGTCTGTTCAGGCGTCAGACTGTTCTGCATGATGTCAGCCTGGCTATTCGTGCTTTATTTGGACATTTGCCTCCAGACATTGAAAGGTAGTATGAGTGGTGTGATATGTGATGGTACAGTGGTAAACTGCCTTTTGTACGCTGACGATGCTGTGCTTATAGCACCCTCAGAAGCGTAGTTACAAACACTAGTTACGTTAGTTAGTTAGAATGTGAACAAAACTAATGTTGCGGTGTTTGAAAGAGAAAATGTACAGACAAAGTGTGAAATATGGATAGTAGTATGGCTAGAAATGCGATCTCTAGAAATATGTGCGGTGTCACTTTTGCGGACAAAATGAAGAGATACGCAGTATGACAGGATTCCACAACTGTTATTGTAAAAATTAAGAAAGGAATGCTTAAATGGTTCGGACACATAAATGATGAAAGAATAAATGATGAAAGACTGACGACGTAAATCTACAGAGCGAAAGCATGTCGTAAAAGACGCCACAGAAGAGTGAGGCTGACTTATGAAGATCAAATAGCCAGAGTGTTAGCTGACGGAAATGTCAAAAGCACTCGCATACGTAGGCGAAAGGGATGCAAAACAGGTATATAAGGACTTGACGCTTGGCGCTCCGTCTTTTCTGACTACCTCTATATTATAAATTTTAACAAAGTCGTTAGAACCATTTTCGGGAACGCGATTACAAAATATACAAATATTGCTGATATAATGGTACAGGATAGTTAGAAATTAATACGTGCAATTGTAAGAGCAAAACGTTTCGATTTAAATTCGATATATTATGTAATATTTAGCTTAATCTTAATAACTTATCACTAGTGTTTCAAATAACAAACCTCGCATAAAAGCATTTTCTTAGTAAATTAATTGCTAATGTCTTTGTTTTCGTTATCTTCATTTCTGTATTCTTTAAACAACAAAAGGAATTTTAACAAGAGAGAGAGGGTCAATTTATTTTTTCCACTTTATTTAAGTTTCTCCGTCGGAGAACTTATTTTTCACGACCACACACTTTTGTTAAATTAGAGGAATCCCACCGAACAGGTCCTTTTAACGTGTTAATAAAGGTTCCTTTTACGTACGACTTAAGTTATAAGATTACATATTTTGGTAGTTTATTTTTCTTATTACTAGTTAGATAAAGGTTATATTTTCTAGATCTATTTGACGTCGTTTACTATTTAGTGATTAATTTTTACAAATCGGCCAAGCACTTATTTAATAACTTATTAGACATATTAATTACACACATTTTAGGTTTTTTAAATTACTTGCATTGATCGACCCTTTAGGAGTTGAGCCTCGGTTAAACGGATTCAGTCAATTGACATAGATTTGAATCAGTTGTATACGATTTATTCGTGACGCCATCATAACGGGGCCTCATAACGACGCCATCAAAATTTTAATAACGCTATGAAGAGTCGTATAAAAGTGAGTAATTAATCAAAATAATCGACCAATACTGACCATTTCGTAGCCAATTAGAGTCATTTTTTAAATACCAATTTTTTCAAGTTTTCAAGATGGATAAAAAATTGTATGTTCATTTTACTACATTATATTATCAAAAAGTTTACAATTTGTACCACACCCCAAAGTTTCCATTTCACAAACAGCATGATGTCAAATTTGCCGTGTAATGTGACCTTGTTTGTAGAAACCTTTTTGAGTTTTGTATTCGGGTTTTCTATTCATTTTGGATACACCGACTGGCAAAATGCTACATTAACACTGATTTAATTACACATTTATACAAACAACCACAAAATGGAACAAACACACTCCCTAATGGATTTATGTGTTGTGTGAGGAAGAATAATTGTTTATTGATTATGAAAAAATGGAGGCTTAAACTGTGTAGACGAATAAATAAAATTAGTGTCAAAACATCGATGAAGAATTAAATTTTTGTAATGAAATGAAAGACTGACGAAGAAAATGTACAGAGCAAAAGTGAGAGAGAGAGAGAGACCAAGGCTGACTTATTAGATCAAATAGCTAGAGTGTTAGCTGACGGAAATGTCAAAAGCACTCGCATACCTAGGCGAAAACGTGTGAAGAGAATGATGAGATTTGAGGAAGCAAAAGAAGTATGTAAGGACCGCGACACTTGGCGCTCCGTCCTCTCTGACACAGAACACACATACTCCAAGGAGAAGAACTACAACTCCATATAAAAAAAGTGTAGACTATGCGCCATCTGGTAATGCTTCCATAAACTAAAATGACGGGGATTTATTTTCTTAGATGACTAAACTAAATAAAAATTAGCGAAAACTTTATAGTTTTATTTTATAACTTTATAGTTTATTTTTTTTTAGTTCAGCGGATGACAAGGTAATGGAAATTGGAAAGTTCTCAACGACTGAACTCTTACAAGACCAAAATCAGGCTTTTATGCAGCTCCACTACATGCAGGAAATCCATTCAACCCTCGTTCTTGTTACTAAAATGTTACAAAATATCACACGTGGGTAATTTATGTGATTAAAATTAATGAGGAACTATCAATACATACATACATATCTTCACGCTGTATCCCCAACGGGGTAGTCAGAGAGCAGGGGTGTCAACTTTGTATGGAGCTATTGCAGACTTTATATGGAAACAAAATGAAAGTGACAAGAGATGTAGAAAGAAAGAAGATAGAAAATACCAGAGATGTCATTACAAAATATAATTTATTGATATTATTTATCAATGTACCGATATTGATTATTGATACTTAAATTTCATTTATTTCGTTAATTTATTATAATTATTTGAGTACTGCATATAAAAATGACAATAATAAAATATTTTACTTCATTGAACAAAAATATTTATAAATAATTTGAACAAAAATAACACATTTTGTTATCGATATTAACAATCGAATAAACTACTAATTGAATTCAATAATATAGCAACCCTGTTTGATGAAATGTCAAAAACTTTACAAATCGAAAAATTTTCTTCATAACCGTCGATTAGTTTTTCTATTTGTTTTAAGCTTTTCTGTTTCGCACGAGCTATTCTCCCCTGATCACTTGAGGAAACTTGAATCGGTGTGGTTGAGACTTGTGGATCAAGACGGTGACTTTTGAAAGGACAGGAAAAGTAGACTTTTGTTCTCCATAATAAATAATTAGAATTGTTGTTATTATATTCACGTTTAATTGTAATCAGAACTCGTAATTTAAAATAAAAAAATTATCACTAATTCTGTTTGTTTTATTAACTTTCCAATTTCCATTACCTTATTATCCGCTAGTACAAAAAAAAAATAAGCGAAAACTTTATAGTTTTCGCTAATTTTAATTTAGGTTAGTCATCTAAGAAAATAAATCCCCGTCATTTTAGTTTATAGAAGCATTACCAGATGGCGCATAGTCTACACTTTTTTTGTATAGAGTTGTAGTTCTTCTCCTTGGAGTATATGTGTTCTGTGGTTGAGAAGCCGTCGAATAGTCAAGCACATAATATTTGTGTTGAAGATTTGATAGTGTGTTCATAGTGATCAGTGCTTCTGTTACATTTCATATTTAACAGTATGTAATTAAATCACACTGTTCGTAGCAAAAAAATCAGTGTGATCAAATCGGACATAAATATTGCAATAAAATATAAATATTCTAAACAATCACATGTTATGTGAACCCAAGTTGAGCACTAGACTTGTATGAATTATCATACAAGTCTAGTGCTATTTATCTTAAATATATGAATATTCAAGACAAATCTATACAACAACAATCAAGACAGTTTAAAAAAGTTTACAAAATGTTGTATCTTCAATGTTGATTAAACAATGTTTTTGGAGCGTTTAGAACAATATAATGTTTCAGAACACTGATTTAGTTCAGAAAATAGCTGCACGTGCCTAATTCATCTCACAGAAAGTTCAAGAAGCTACACGAAGTCCCTCATAACTTTTCTCTTTGTTGAATTTATCAACTTGTTAGTTTCTGGTGTGGGCGTCAAAGAATTAAAATTTATTAGCTAAATACTTAAATGTTTCCACAATTCACAGGCAAAGTTATTTAAGTAATATGTCTTCTAAAATTAAACGTTTGTTATACGCATTCATTATGTTTCAACTGGACGAATCTGTCGTGAAAACTTTCATTTTAGCAATGTAATTTTAGCGATAGACTTTGTAACTTCAGACAGTCCGTCGTGCTACATTATTACCTAACTGCAGTCAGTCAATATCGCGATCAATCGCGATACTGACCATTTGGCTCGGCAGCAGAGCATCTGCTTTCCACGCCTGGGTCCCGAGTTCGATCCACGGTCAGGTCAATTTGGGAAACGAACTTTTCTAAATAGGCTTGAAGTCTGGGTGTTACTGGGAGCTCTCCCAGAGTTCGATGTGTGATACGCATAGTGTACAAGCTTACTGCTTTGTGTTACAACCACGAACTTGTTAAACCACAACTACTAGGAGGGACAATAAATAAAACACCGTACTTCCACACTTTATATTCTTTGATCTATTCTGACCCGATAATAATCATTAATACATTAACTAGTTATACATATTACTCTTGGATATAACAATACATAACAGATTATCAATCGGCATCCTTGATTTTCTACGTTATTAAAATTATTTTAATAGCCTTAATGCAAATCACAAATCATAAATCCAAATCTAAACCATCGAAATCCAAATCACACAATTTTATTAAATAACCAACATAATTTTACTACAATTACAATATAAAACATTAGTAGAGTTGCCTAATATAATTGAAATAATAATAATGTATAATAATTAGTTTGAAAATATTACTTAACTAGGTGCTCCGGGCTCCAATCCAAAAGGAGAATAATCACCCACGTTTTTCTCCAAAACAACCGATCTTTTGCTTCGCCAATCGTCGACTGACTGCCCGCGTAACTATTTTATAAAAATTGGCATCAAATTGTCATGCAACCGGTAATGACGTCACACTCTGCTTATTTCCGTTTGATTTATCACATTTCTTTGGGGTCACACGATTTGTGTAATTGTCTGGAGTATTATTATTATATGTTGTTAAATCGAGCATGATATAATGTCGCGAATCGCTATTATTGCTTCTCTTGATTATTCAGTAAACTAAAAACTACTGCTAGCGACTATTTCTACTAAAAAGAAGTCATTTTACGGCACGGCATTGTAACTACCAATTTAAAATCATCGTCGCGCGACTGCGGCGCAACTTACGTTCTTTACGTAATAACCCAGCTGTACTACGAAGTGAGACAAATTTCTTTACGTGATTACCCAGCTTTACTACGAAATGAGGCAAATTTCTTTACGTGACAATCCAGCTTTTCTACGAAGTGAGGCGAATAAAATATACATGTGTGGGTGCTGTTTTCCAATGAAATGGAGGCCGACGATCAGCTTACCTGGTAATATATGTATGTCGTACGTACAGGTGAGTCAGCTTATTTTATTTGCCGCACCGTTGCTACTCGGATAACGGTCTCTGGAGTTATTTATATAAAGTCCATGATTTTAGCTTATATATCAAAATTGAATTATTATTGGTTCAGTGAAAATTCGCGGTCCAGTCGCATACAGAGTTCCGTGCGATATAAATGTATAGAATGGTTATCTAAGTCTGTGTAATTACTGTAAATCTAAATCTAGGACCTTTGTTATATTTATGCCATGAATAACAAACAGTGAAAGGCTTTGATTATTTTCTGACACTTAAAATTTTAGGGGCACCTTTTAAAGAATTAAAGAAGAGGCTTCTTCAATTCTTTAATTGAAATAAAGAGTATAAAATAATTTTTAATGGCTATGAAAATACGAGTAAGATTTAAAACTAAAAACGTGGGACCCATGCAATATAAAATAACAACTAGTAAGGAGTGTAGAAAGTACAGTTATCTACCTTGCTTGTTGCCAAACATGATAAGGAAATTCAATGGATTTGAATTACTAGCACGTGTCAAATATAAGGCACATATGGCTGTATTTTTTTAATTGCTTTGACTTACAAGCTTGATATTTTTACAGCTCTAGGGACCGCAGACCTACTTGATATACATTTTTTTTATGCCGGAGCGGGCAATTGAGCAAGCGTGGTGGAAAATTATCACCGCTGCCCATGAACACCCGCAACGTCCGTGCCGCACGCGTAATCACGGGTGCGTTACTGGTCTTTAAGGAGAGAGTAGGCTTGTTTCTTGATGGTCCCTAGGTTGTAACAGTCCGGGAATACCGCTGCTGTAAGCTAGTTCCATAAAATTGTATTAATAAAGTTTTACTTGAAACCTCGACATGTTCCTGGGAAAAAGGATCTTGACAGACAGACAGACGGACAGACGGTCAACAAAGTGGTCCTATAAGCTTCCTTTTTTCTTTCTGAGATACAAAACCCTAAAAAGACGGTGATGATTTGAAGGAAATTACGTTAGTTGGTCAAGAAGCTGCACTTTGTGTTCGAGCCTCGTCAGCGTTTGCCACAAGCTTCCTTTGAGTTCTGCACGAAACATCGAGACAGACCTCAGTAGTAAGTGCTTGCAATTCCACGCAAGCCGAGCCAAACGCCCGACCCATGTATTTGAATTTGCGAAAGCCTGTCTAGGTTTGGAAAGCGTGCAGATGTGGCTAACATTTGCCTCGTGTCGGCAAATAAATGAAATAAATAAATATATTTAATGGAAGTGGCAACCATACCTGCAAACGATAATGAAGATGTGGGTTGATCAATATCAGACTGGGTGGTGCACTTCGAGAATAATCGGCCGTGTGTCGTCGGATCTCACTGAATTTTAATGCACGAGACTAGTACTGGAATCCCAGCTCAAATACAATAGTATATATATATCTTACTAACAACGTTAATAGAATCAACATACAAAGCGTACAAATAAACCAATGTGAACGAAGTCTTTGGCAATCCTAGATATTGTTTGTAATCATTCGCAATACGCAGGCCTGTAAAATAAGCTCATTCCGTGAAACCAACTAATATTATAAAAAAAAACATTTCTGTATTTTACATAAAACTAGGTGGTACAGAGTCGAAAATAATACACTAACAATAAACATTATGAGATTGTTTTGAAGATAATACAGTAATTGTACAGAAGGAGTTAAGAATTTTACAAAGCATGTACCAAAGCAGATATTGAATTGTAATTAATAGAATTGGGTGCTGGTTAGCTGAATGAGTCTGATCTCTGGTATATCCCGAGGATGCTTCGTTGAGAGGCGAAACACGTGACAATTGGTAGTTTTTGGAGTTTGAGCAGAAAATAGCTAAAGATTTTAGGAATTCATCACATGAAACAGAATTATTGATGGTTAAGAATCAATCTCAAAAAATCTACTGACAAGAGTTAAAATTTTTCTTGAATTGTATGCGCTATTAACCTAGGTGGTATTTTTGTACTGAATAACTACCATTTTCTGTCAATTTAGAGATGTCGATTGAACAGGGCAATCCAAATTAATTTTTAAATCCACCTCCATAAATGTATTAAAAAGTGAAATATTCAACAAACTGAGATAGTCACTATTGGTTCTTAACCTTCGATATGCAAGTAACTTTTTCAGTTTTACTAACGTTGGTTTCAGAAGTATCAATCTGAAAGATCAAAGTATAACACTTTAATACATTGGCGCCAGGATTTGAAGGTTAAATTTTGTCCCGAAAGCTTTGTTTGTTTATAGATTATGCATCCTCATGTTTTCATAATTTTCCTTTAAGCAACTTTCGAAATAACTTTAGTCTACAAACAGCAATGCGATTAAAATTTCATCTAGCGGTCGGCACAGCAATCCATTTGCAAAGTGTGCCAGAATATTTTAGACCAGGGTTGTCCAAAAATTAATACCTCAACGGCGTATATAAACAAGCATTATACTTTGTTGGCCACAGATGTGATTGTCTCATTAAAAGAGAAGTAAATGTTAAATTAAATTAAAAGTGCACCGTAAGGTTGGGAAAAGAGCCTTCTTTTATCTTTAGAGGATGTCGTAAGAGACGATTAAGACGTTTGAAGTACTTTTGAAGGTAGCTATGGAAACTGAGTAGCTAAGGGATACTGTAATTTCCGTCCAGTAATATTCAGCGTATTTGACCTTTTTATCTATACTAATATTATAAAGAGATAAACTTTGTTTGTTTGTGTATAATGGATAAACTCAGAAACTACTCAAACGATTTCAAAAATTCTTTCACCTATACAAAACTACATTATCAGTTAGAAACAGGGGCTATTTTACTTTGAAAAAAATTGCTACCCATGCGAAGTCGAGGCGGGTCGCTAGTTTATGATATAATGATACAATAAAAAGATAATTAGATAATACGTAAGGACACCGACAAAGTCCGAGGAAGTATCTGAGAATTTCACCGTGAAAATATTAGTTAGTACTTTATATGACACTTCAAATTTCTTCAGAGTTACTTGCCTTAAATGAAAAAAGGAACCCTTATAAGATCGGTTCGTTGCCAGTCTGTCTCTGCGTTTTCGTCTGCCCATCGAGACCTTTTTTCTCAGAAACGCGCGGAGGTGTCAAATTGAAATTCATATCAAACACTTGTCTGCGGTCTCTTAGTGCTGTAAAAATATCAAAATAAATCAATGCAATCAAAAAATACGGCCATTTATATCTTATATTTCGACATCCCCATTCCCATTGACCTAGATTCATGAAATTTGGCAAGAAGCAAGGTCTCACAGCACAATAAAAAGGAATAATCCAAAAATTGCGAATTTGTAATTACATTTCACTTTTATTTAATTACAAACTTATATTTGTAGTTGGAGCGCAAAGTTTGCTTTTGAATCCGACTTATATTTTTTTGGTAAATACCATAAACTTAGTGTATACTGGCGTACAGACGTACAACGAGTGCGAGTGAGAATGTAATCTGTTATGATAGTGCCATGAGTAAGAAAGGGACAGCGAACGGGACGACATTGTAACCCGTTTTGAACGACAGGTCGTCACAAGTCATCACGCCGTGGAGAACGCTGTTGACTAATTTTATTATTTTGTATTATTCCTGTTCTATTTCAAAGAAATACTATACTTTTTCAATAATGGTTACGTGTTCTGTATGAGATTATGATATTTCATATCGTAATAATCAAGGAAATCATTCATTGCATTGGTGACACTGACAAACTAAAAATCGTCACGCGTCAATGAGATCTATGTTCTATGTTCGTCTGTACGCCAGTATATACTAAGTTTATGGTAAGTACATAACACAAATACATTGTATGGCGGTACGAAATCCTCTGCACGCTAATCCGGCTCACACTTGGCCGGGTGTAATATCGATTAGCAATACGAACAATATCGTTTTGAATTTGCAATATATAGAAATATTTTTTTATTCGCTGTTAGCTTTTGCTCGTAACTTCGTTCGTGTGAATTGTGGAGGTAACGTCGCTCGAATTACTTTCTAAATCTTTACAGTTATGTGTCAAAAATGTGAGGTAATGGCATCTTGTATCTTTTAACTATCTTTCGCTCAAAGTCTCAAACTTATAACTACATGTATTTCACTTCTCAAAAAAGTATCAACAGGAAATTCCAAATCAGCAGTGCGATTCTCTAACGCAAATTAGTCGAATTCACTTCTAAATCCGAAGTGAGATTATCAACTATGAACTGACACACTAGCGCCACCTCGATGAGTGCGGCGGCGAGTCATACTTTCGTAAATGAATTTTTTGACGTTTCACTAAAGTATAACAATATTTCTCGCAGGTGCGCTTGGAAAATTTTTTTGTAGAAATAGGTGGAACTTTTTGCTCTTTTTCTTGTATGTATCTTATCTCTATTTTCTATATGTATCTCTATTTTCATATGTTGTTGTGTGCAATAAATGTTTAAATGAATAAATAAATACCAATTTAATCTAAATAACACAAGTTTTATTTAACGTAATTATCTCAGAAGAAATATCTATTGAGATGTTTACGCTTAAAACAGTCCCCGACAAACTCGCATCCACGATCACTTCACTACGCTCCTAGTATGTTTCAAAGTCAAAGTCAAATCAATTTATTCAAGTAATTACAAGGTATTTTTGGACGTTAAATCTACTTTATTTTGGTTCAGAGAATAGAAAAGAAAACCTGGACACTGAGAGGAAGTTTGGTTTAGAGAATTCCATTCGAAGGCCAAGTGAGTTCAAATGCGAGGTGGGGTGAATTGTCGAGCGAGTCTAGCCTGGGCGATTCAAGTCTTTACAGAATTGCATGGCTGATTCGGTCACCTATAACTGAGTATTATAGTAACTAGTGTCGATTAGTTTGATAAATAAATTCAGAATAAAGACTAATTGACAATGTAAATACTCTGAATTGGATTGACACAATCTGATTTCTGGAATTTCTTGACGGTGTCGTTGAGAGGCGTAACATGTGTCATTTTTAGAATTTCTAGGGGAAGACAGTTAAAAGTCATAAGAATTTATCACATGCAATGGATTTCCGCAAAATAACATCTGGCTTTATACAATATCCCTACATAAAAGAGTTATTTGAGTCTTTGTATAACACGCAGTCTAACATTGATTCTAATACATATTGATTTTCATAAATTGAAATTGTTTTAATTACTTAAAGAAGACTTATAGCGAGACATTTAATTAAAATCATAACTAAATTGCGAAGCTTTCAAATTGTAAAAAATTAAAAGCAAAGGTGTGGGGAGTACGCAAATGGCATAACTCGGTCATTCAATTTTACGGGCTTAGTCTTTCGAAAATAATGTAACCCTTCACATCGGGGTCACCACCGCTGCTGTACTCCTTCTGTATTTGTGTGATGATAAAATAATACTGCCGAATATAAATAGATAATATTGTTACGTAAATAGATATTATTGGGTGCAAAAAGTTTATTTCCTTTCGTAAAAATAGATGTCAAGAACACGCGAACTTAACTAAAGCGGTTCCTAGTCTTTTTAGTCGCCCTTCGAATTAGGTACTCGCTTAGTAGTCACCGAAGGCGCAGTATAACAATACCAGTAGGATGTCTTCATAGAAAGCCAGCCCACGCGGTTTGTATGTGTGGGCGCTAATACCCACGCGCCGTGACAGGCGCACAACGGCAATATTTTGGGTGAATATGAGTAATTATTGTAGCATCAGTCGGAGTTGCATATGTTAGAAATAGGAATATAGAGTTATAAAAAATATAAAATAGGCAATTACTCAAAATGGAAGAAAACACATCGTTAAGCTTGAAGCCAATCATTTTTATTCAAGCAAAATATGCCACGGTTCAGAATTAACCTGCACTGCGAAGCATCAGCAAGAAATTCAGTAAGGTGTTATTTTTTAACCCCTGACGCAAAAAAGGGGGGTGTTATAATTTTGACCGCTATGTGTGTGTGTTTGTCTGTGTGTCTCTCTGTGGCACCGTAGCTCTTAAACGGAAGAACCGATTTGGATGCGATTTTTTTTATTTGAGAGCAGGTTTTCTAGCGGTGGTTCTTAGATATGTTTTATCAAAATCGGTTCAGCCTTTTCAAGATCATCAGCTCTTTTGTTAGCTGCGGTAGGGACCTTAGACGCATAATAGGTATTTACTTTCAAGCATATGTGTGACCTAAAATTTGCAACACCCATGTATGCTACATAACTATGCAAGATTATGGAATTCTTGGTCTGATGCTGCAGCCAGGATATCCAGCACACTCTTGAAAAAAATAATAGCAAATATGTCGTGTCTGGATTCGTTTTCGTTGATCGGTATTCTTTTGATTCTACATACAATGCAATGGTGGAAACACGATGAGCTGATGCTGCAACCAGGACATCCACTACACTAGTACACTCTTGAATAAAAATTAAATAAAAAACCAATTTCTATATTGTTTCATTGCTTTAACTGTTTCACATACATACCTGAAAATTATGACTAACTGTAAAACTTAATTAAGATAAAGCTTCGTTTTGATTTCTTATTCTATGCAATTCTTCCAATGCTGATTTGTCATGAGGACAATTGGATAGTTTTCTTTGATCTAATTTACAAATCGCAACACTGTAAACTTTTCACACGACGCAAAGCCACATAAGCCTGGTCTTTTGCAAAAGTTTTTTTGCCTAAATATATAACAGCAGTGAAAAAGATGAAAACAGCCTTTTCCACTGTTGTTCCCTGTAACTTATGAACGGTAACAGCCCAACTTAGCCAATACTGCAAAACAATCTCGCTATACCCCTTGTGGCCCTGAAAAGCATAACTCTTTGGCTGTATTGGAACCCATCCATTTTCATCTATAAAACTTCTACCAATAGACTCATCATCAAACTCTATAAATATAAGTTTCGGGAGTACCCCCTCTTCGAATTGGTCTCTTCGAAGTCCATTGGATCTTTTGTAACTAACTTTAAAAATGTTTTAAAAAAGTATTAGAGATATAAGCACACTTCATATTCTATTATCATATTACATATAAAATACGTATCACGATATTAGGTAGTATATTCTATAATGTCATACTACATAACAGAATGAATAACTTAATATTCTATTAGGATACTTATCTGCTCAGCTCTCTAGTGTCCCGACAGCTATGTGTCATTCTGTAGTTACAATCACTATTGGAAACTTCCTTCGCCACTACTTTAATCATAGCTCGTATCAGTATTGTACTTTACAAATATATCCCTACTAGGTAAATGTAATTCATCATCAATAGCTATTTAGTAATATATTATTTATAATTACATTGATTATCATATATAGGCAACACATAGTTTTAAAGTTATGAAAAAAAAAACTTTTATAAAGAAATTAAACCGATTTCAAAAAAGAACACTGAAAAATATGAAATAACTATCCCTTACTAATCAAAACTTAAGTACAAAAATAACTTTATAAATAGTATACAAATACCCATATAATTAAATTTGACAGTTACTGAAGTCGGTGCCAAGCCTACTAAATTAATAGACTTTCTGTTGTCAAACATTGATTTGGCACCGACTTCAATAACTGTCAAATTTAATAATATAGGTATTTGTATCGTATTTAAAAAGTTATTTTTGTACTTAAGTTTTGATTAATGAGGGATAGTTACTTCATACTTTTCAGTGTTCTTTTTTTAAGTCGGTTTAATTTTTTTATAAAAGTTTTTTTATTTCTACCTTTTGATTGACCTTGGCCTAAATAAATATCTAGGGCAAATCTATAATTAGTTTATTTTCTAATTCTAGAGCGCAATGTGTTAACTTCCATTCTATTGAGGAGCACAAATCGTGGACTTTCACAATAAAAGATGCGATCAGATCGAACATTGGATATTATTGCCCATTATCGCCATTATCAATATCGTCAATATAATATCATACTCGTATCAATATCAATCAGTTATAAAATAACAGTGTAAAGGTAAATTCTTACAATCCGAAGACGACAGCCACCAGCCGTATTCTCTGTCCTTCACAAGACTGACTCTACTGACTGAATTTATTATATCACAGCTAATTTATATATTCTCCCTACTACCATTATACCATGTGGGGACAACGATAGTTATCAAATGACATACAAGAGAATCGTCAATATAAATGAATAAAGGTTATAACCAGGTCCGCGTTATTTGGTGTATCTTCGAAACCAAAACGTCAATACCAGTGAAATTTCATTGGGACCAATCTGGAAGTGCATCCTTTTAAACAAAAAAAGAATTTTCCATATCGGTTTATAAATGACGGAGTTATGAGGTAACAAACATAAAAAAAAAACATACAACCGAATTGAGAACCTCCTCCTTTTTTGGAAGTCGGTTGAAAATAGGGAGCTATTATGACTTTCAATGATCACAATGACTCTATTGTTTCATAAATAACTATTCGAGTATTCAATCGATATATAAAGGCAACAATATTAAAATAACAATATATAGTTCATTATTATCAAGCAAACATACATTTCAATGTAATAATATATATCTATATAATAATATTACTGTACATAATATATCATTAACTAACACGTGCGACGCAACATGCTACCTCTTCCGTTTGTCTTTAATTCGTTGTTCGCATTGTCACAAATATAAGAATGTCTAAATTGCTTACACGAAATTATCACATGCTTATAATGTCCTAATCAACGCTTATAATGTCCTTAGATGCTTAAATGATTTTAATTATTCGAATCCAGAGTTATTATTCTTCAACCTAACTACAAGAAATTAATTTTAACACATATTAAAACTATTAATATTATTAATATGTGTTAATGTTATTAATATGTAACCGACGTGATCAATTAAAAAAATCTAATTTATTTAATGTTGGTTATTATTCCATATTTGTTTGCTTGTTCGTGCCGATCATGCTTTTTTAGCAAGTGTATCGACGATCAATCGTGTGCAGCGAATAACTAATCGTTTGCGCATGTTGCACATGTTTTACACCTTGTTTGTGTTTATTAACCTCAGTATCAACCTTTTTATACCACTTTTTCTGTTGGTTATAATTATAAGGCGGTTGAATAGGTTATTGGCAATAGTTCCGCGTGTTTCGCGAAGATTCTAGTTTTCTTTCTTCTCAAGAATGTCTTTATGCACATGATGATTCGCCTGTTCTCTTCTTTTCTGAATATATTTTTTATATTTAGTGGCCTGTTTCTAGACCTTGATTTAGATGTTGCGACGGCGAATGCAGTGTCAGATGTCAATGTATTTATTGTTCATTGCTGGTATTTCTAGTTGATTTTTTTTCTGCTAGATGCGCAGTCCTAACATCAAATGCACTATTATTTTACATTAAGTTTTGCGTCATGATTTTTCTGACAGCTGTTAACTTGTCTGCGGTGTTATAATGCAGGTTCTTTGTTGTTGTTGTTGTTGTTGGTTGTATAGTATGGTTAACCTAACGTGTCCTATGATGCCACTCTTCTGTGTTAGTACTGGTGAGACCCGCTTCTGGGAAGCCAGTACCAACGTGACAGACGTTAGGTGATGAGATGCAAGTGGTACAGCATGAATGCCACAGTATTATTTTAACTTCTTACTTGAGGTTTACGATATATGTTCTTCGGTTGTGTGACGTACGTCGGGTCCGCGGTTGCGTGACGTGTGTCGGGTCGTCGGTTGCGTGACGTTTGTCGGGGTCACCACTGTTGCAATGCTTCTTCTTGGTTTCTTCATGTTGGTAAAATAATACTGCGGACTTTGCGGCGTGTTAACGCCATAGAGCTGTCGTTTACATCTCATACCTTATACCAATTCTTACAGCTATTTATATCAAATATGTACGAGACAATTTCCTTAGCAATAGCAGCGATGCAGATATTTTGTTTGTAGGTTACGATTACGCACGAGGTTACGAAGTGCTGTGCCAGAGTAATATCTGGCACATTCGTATACATTATTTTTTATTTTTATATACTAAATGTATAACTAAACGAGACGTTCTCCGCATCTCACTCCTAACGCAACAACTCTACGTATCCAGCGGAGAGCAGGCAATTCAGTTACGCATGAGGCGGGAATCGGCCTTCTTTTCTACATATTGCATTAAATTGCAAATTTACTGTGTGACTGATACATACATACATATCCTCACGCTGTATCCCTTATGTACAAAAATTATAATGTGTGCTTATTATTATTATATGAATAAATTTTATTATTATTATTATTATATTCTCTGCCAAAGGTACGCGCTTCACTCACTAACGTTCCCAAATCGCAGAAGTCTTTTATCCAGAGTCGTCGCAATAGTCGTCGTAGTAGTGACTCGTGATTCGCTTCGATATCGCCTTGATATATCGCTTCGATTGATAGTCGAAATAGCGAGTCAGCGGCAGGCATGTAGCTCTGTTTATAGTCCGATAAAACGAGGGTGGAAACTTCTAGAGCAACCCGAAATACTAGTAGTAACAAAGCATAGAAATAAAGAGTGTGGAATCTTCTAGTCAATTACGCTCGCTAACAGTAATTCGACATTGTTTTCGACGCCGCCTGTTTGCATGGGTAGGTACATAATACGTCATCGCTCCGGAATTATCGAAGTATAATTTTGTCCTTGTTTCATAATTTTGCTTATACCAATTTATAGTAGACCTTAAAACTATTATAGCAATGCCTTTTTAGGTCATAGCTCTGCAAAGCCTAGGTCTCGAGATATACTCGTAGTATAAGCACTAAAAGTTACGTGTCTCGCTAGATTTAAAATCGACCTTATCACTTGGTCGTTAGGTCGAATCATAAAAATAAATATATTGGTTCTGGCGAGTTAACGCCATAGTGATATTCATTCACGTCTCATACTTATTCCTAATTTTATGATCTATTTATATTTATTTTAAATATATACGTGACATTTTTGTAAACTCATTGCCGTGACTCGGACATTTATTTTGTTAATAAATATATTTATAAAAGGTCTAACGTTTATTAACAAAAAGTACATACATATGTTAATATTTACAAACTTAAAACTATACATTATCTTAAATAATAAACTTCCTAAAAGTTGCCGCTTAGAAAGCTGTCATTGCTCAAGGTACCTAGCAGACTGGCAGCATTGCCTCTTTGAATAGCCAAACTGATTCGTTGGCGGAAGAAGCTGCCAGCCCGGCGGTCTCCCGAAGCCTCGACCAGTCTCTTACAAATATCAGAAACCAGTCGATGGGCTTCGGGGCTCCAGGGACCCAAAGTTTCGACTGCAAAGGGCGTAAATATGAAACTCTCAGAGAGAGTCGCATACTTACGCCGCTTCAAGTTCTCGGCAGTGCTGGCCGCGGCACCTGCTGACTTGGAAGTCGCCGGCACATGGGAAACAGCAAGTGTATCGACACAAGTGGCATCCCACACCAGCGATCTTCCAAGTTTCCAAGGAATGAGCGTCAAACCATCCGGTCTCCTGCCGTCGCTGCGCACAATACCTACAGGCTCTAAGACTGCAGGAACGCCAGCGGCGACAAGAGCCCGCCGAATGACGTCATTCAAGGCAGCATGTCGTGACATGCGGCCCGCACTACGTAAACAGGATAAACCGTCGTGACCTAGTACATCGACGAGATCACCACAGCGGCAACGGTGAAGAAGGTTAGTCCTGGCCCCCAGACGAAGGGATACTATGAGAGAAAGCGTGGTATTGTCGATTAAGGTTCCTAAGTTTTTTGAAGGTATTACCTTCAACCAGTGTCCTGACTCCTTCTCAGAAACAGCTAGGAGGCGAGACCGATCTTTTTCGGTACTACAAGAATCTAAAAGTTGTAAATGAACATTTTTGCATAGAGGCTCATCCCAGTGTTTTTGAGAAAAGGTCGAGGTAGGCAGGTTAGTACTCGGACAAACACTTAACCAAGCATTTCGAGCATCAGTCAAGCACGGCACCTCAACCGATCCTAAGGAAGGGCGAATAACAGATAGGAAAAGGTTTTCCGTGCTGTAGGCTGACGAAAGAAAAGCTGGCAGTGACACACTCGAGATTTTGCGTATGCCCAGGCCTCCATAACAGATGGGAAGCGAGGCTTGATTCCAGACCCTGTCATCAACAAAGGAGCAATTTAATATTTTAGATAATGTATTTTTTAGAATATTGTCTACAGATTTTTAAAACGTTTCAAATTTAAAAAGCTGAGAACAGCGAAGAGCATATGTAAGTTTTGGAACGAAAAGGCAAAAGCGGACAATGAGGAGAGCCATGTGGGAATTAATTTTGAAAAGTTATTTCGAAAGGATGGGTAAATACAAAAGGGGATAAAAGTACCCATGACAATGGAAAGCTCGTGTTATGCAACTTCAAAGTTCTGCAAAGTCAATAGTGCTACTGTAACATTTCAAAGTTAAAAAAAAATAGATGTGAGGCAACCCTAATGTCAACGTTTTTACGTCGCTAGTGTTAAATATGAAATGTAACGGAAGCACTGATCACTATGAACACGTTATCAATTCTTCATCACAACTATTATGTACTTGACTATTCGACGACTTCTCAACAACTGAACTCTTACAAGACCAAAATCAGGCTTTTATGCAGACCCACTACACGCAGGAAATCCATTCTACCCTCGTTCTTGTTACTAATATGTTACAAAATATCACACGTGGGTACTTTATGTGATTAAAATTAATGTGGAACTAACATATGCTTTATATTATATGAGATGTACACAACCAACATCCGGAAGCTGTAACATTCGGCCATCCTGCTTCTGCCGTGTCCCACGGCAGTCAGACAAATTCTCTGAAGCTTTCGAGTTCTGAAAATTGGAAAAGAAGCAACGCAGTAATATTTCTTTATAATAACTGAAATAAGAAAGAAAAAAGAAAGATATTCTGGTTCTGTGCTCCCCGCAGATCAGACTTCAGTATTTCTTTTCTTATATTAGCACGTAGTCACACGGATCTTAAGACTATAATATCACTTTGTCCGATTTTTATGTGTAATAGTTATACTCACAAAAGTAATCCCACAGCATGGTAATCTAGATTTCCACAGTCAATAATTGCATTTTTTCACACAGATCTAGTTTGCCACATCACATAGTATAGCAATCAAGATTTTTGTAGTTGGTTGTATTTTAACACACAGATCTAGTATGTCGTAACACACAGCGTAGCCATCTACATTTTTGTAGACAATAGGTTGTTTTTATCACAGTAGTTGTACTGTATCACACAGATCTAGCCTGCCGTAACACACAGCGTAACAATCTAGACTTTTGTAGATAGTAGTTGTATTGCATCACACAGATCTAGCCTGCCGTAACACACAGCGCAACAATCTAGATTTTTGTAGATAGTAGTTGTATTGCATCACACAGATCTAGCCTGCCGTAACACACAGCGTAACAATCTAGATTTTTGTAGATAGTAGTTGTATTGCATCACACAGATCTAGTCTGCCGTACCACGCAGCACAGCGATCTAGATTTTTATACATAGTAGTAAGTTAGTTTCATTATTTACTCCACCATAACTCAATCAAATTTCAAAGGGCATTATGTATTATACAGATTATTCATATACCTACTAAGCAAATCTACTAATTGTTTAACATAGCGTTCTTCTATATCTTCGATATCTATGTCCTCCACGCAAATTTTGTTTTAGAAGTCATTTACTAAATTTGACTCACCATCACACTGTATAGCAGAAATTGTTAGAATTTGGTTACATTCGTATACATCAACACGCGTAATAAGTTTAGCAGCACGCCATTCTATATCAGTTTCACCGATATTTAACACCCTTAAATGAAAACATTTTAATTTTAGGATAGCTTGCGGTATGAAGTACGACGATCTACCCAAAGCAAAAAAATGTTGGTCGCGTAATTAACATAAAGTCAGATTCGATTGTATCTTGTGTATAAACCTTAGTATCAGTGCTCGACTCTGGGGGTATTTTAATTTTTTTCTACCAAATATAATGGTACTTTTGCTATGAAGCCTCTGTTTTGTAGTTTTATTTCAGAAAGGTAAGGGATGACGTCATTGTTAACAATTAGCGCAACTGACTTGGATGTCGTTATAAGCCTGACTTTTGGTCGATTTATTACAGGTTGACCTACGATTAAGTCAATATCACAAAGATTTTCATTTGTTATTTCAGCACAACTTTCTAAATGTAAATCATCAATATGTATTTTGAAATTTACTCTACTAAGCGACAAAGAATTTTAATCCTCCAAACCCTCGCATTACTATATTTGAAGGTTGTTTATCTATTTGCAGACGATCAACTAGTTTTAAAGAAATAATGTTCACTTTACTGCCTGCGTCAATATAAGATTTTGCGCTACAGTTATTTACCATAACTTTTTGTATGCGTCTGAGATTATTTCACAAGAAGTATAGTAAACTTGTCTTACTCGTAATGACCGCAGTGACGCTTGCGAGTTTGGGTGCGTAGGCATCTGACGCTGTGATGACCCTGCAGCAGCGTACCAGCATTCGGCAGCGGAATGACCCAAACCTCGGCAGACCGGACATTTGATAGCTCGGCGGTCCCATGACTCATGTCCCGTCTTGCGACAGTTGTAGCATATCTTCGGCAGGTTAGCAATCGTTCCACCTCGGCGCCATGATTGCACAGTCTCCAAATTTCGAACCTCGATTTTATTATAGTTTTCATCCCCTTGCAGCACTACGAAGTCTCATTTGCATCACGAAGGTTTTGTTTCGTTCATTCCATTGATATAAATCCCCTAACTGGTCAATCTTGTGTAACCAGCCTCTCACATTTGAATTCTTTTGTTCTGGATCAAATTCTGCACTCATATCTTTATATTTGCGCTTCTTCCCCAGTCCTTATACGTAGGGCCATTAGGCTGACCGTGATCCCACTTCTGATATGTTAAATATGAAATGTAACGGAAGCACTGATCACTATGAACACGTTATCAATTCTTCATCACAACTATTATTATGTATGTAGTGTACAGGTGCGAAAGCGAAATAAGTACTCTGTCCTCCCCCACGCACGAGTGACAGCGCCACAACGGCGGCTGTCTATATAAAAGAAATAATTACCTACAAGCTGTCTCTTTGGTTGCGGACCGCCGCAGGGAACGAACGTGTAGTACAGAGCAGAGTGTAACGGTGCTTACAGACCGTACTATACAGTACATATTGGCGACGACCTGTAAGTACCACGTACCCTACCCACGTTTGCAACCACGTTTCATTGTAGAATTATTAAAAAAAAAAAGTATGACAAGCGAATAAAGGAAATAGGTAATAGAATGCAACGAAATAATTATATTCGAAGTGACTTGGTTAGACGTTGTAAGCAACGCTTAAATATCTTTGAATACTTTGTAATTTGATCTAAGTAAATCTCGAATCGCTAATCATACACCTACCTTGGGACACTGATAACAAACAGAGGTGGATGTGCGAATGAAATCAAACGGCGCATGGCTATCACCAGGTCCGCCATGGATTGGCTCAAGAAAATATGGAGAAACAGAAACATCACTAAGGCCACTAAAATGCGACTTGTCAGGGCATTAGTGTTTCCCATATTTCTTTACGGTGCAGAGACGTGGATTTTAAGAGAAAGTGAGAAAAAGAAGATAGACGCCCTAGAAATGTGGTGCTGGAGAGGAATGTTGTGAGTATCTTGGGCATAGTTCCGAACTAATGCCTCAATCATCCAGGAACTCTACATTAAACAGCGTCTTTTCTTCCATCGTCCAATGTCGTATTATTACTTTCTTCGGACATATCACACGTCGAGAAGACACTTCTGTAGAACGACTTGTGTTGCAGGGGAAAGTCGAAGGCACTAGAGCGCGCGGCAGATCACTGAGCGATGGACCGACCAAGTCAAGACTGCACTCAATGATTCTCTCCACGAATGCACAAAAAGAGCTACAGTACGGGAAGAATGGTAAAGGATTGTTAAGCTCGCTACCGCCACTTATGTGACGACCACGACCACTCTGCCAAGAATGTGACGACGAAGAAGAAATCTCGAATATGACACATTACCCGTTCGCAATGAAGTTCGATGGTGGCTATGTGAAAAGTAACCAGAGTATTTATTAGAGATTACCTGCGAAATGGCGCAATGGTTATAAAGTGTTGCTTTGTGTAAGTGATTTTCAAAAGATTTTTCTAAAGACACGTAACATGTCATTGGTAAAACATGCGAGAACACGTTTTAAATTAAAAGTCGTCAGTTGCTCAAGTTACCCGAGGTCTGGTAGATAAATAAATTACGAGACACTGCGTACAATACATCAACTATATCACTGAAATTGTGAAACAGGTAAGTTTTGAAGTTTCAGTAGCTATAAATGGCTGATAACATTGTTACAGTTATATTACTTGAATGCGACAGATACCACCGTCAAGTTAGTATTCAGATATGAAAAATTCTACAAGTAAACTAGTACAAGGTGCTGACATTACCTGTGATAGCAGCACAGCTGGTCATTCAATTGACATCAAAAAGTAAAAACACTTGTGTTAGCAGCAATGCTGCTCATTCAATTGACAAGTGAGTGTAGAGAACACATGTTAGCAGCACAGCTGATCATTCAATTGACATTAAAGTGTAAAAACACTTCTGTTAGCAGCACAGCTGGTCATTAAATTGACAAAGTATAAAACAACAACATACTAGCACAACGCTGGTCATTCAATTGAGATTAAAGTGAAAAAAAATACTTTGTTAGCAGCGTGGTTGGTCACCGTTGGTTAAATTGACAAATATGGAAACGACGCTTACATAAAGCATTATTTGGCTAATCATTCAATTATTATTGACAACTCATAATAACAGTATAAATGGTCATTGACAAATTGTACATACTGGTTGACCAGAATATTCAGAACATAAAATTTAAATTGAAAAAAGTGAATAAAAATAAGCTCCTTTATGGGGTTTTTGAAAACGTAAAATCTAACGCAAATTCGGAACTGATCTTCTGAGAGGGAATCGACGGAAAATTCAGTCAGGAAGATTTTCCTAAATATCATTTTACAATATTTTGAAACCAGATATCCAGAAGGCCAGTCTCGTTATGGATGAATACTTTTATTTGAAAGTATGATCTTTCAATTAATATTGTGCAATTAACCGATGCATAAACTTAAAAAGTGTTATCTAAAATAATTAATTTCTTCAGTTTCAGCTTAGAAACCTGTTATTGTTTAGAGCGCCTATCAGACTTGCAGCATTACCTTACATTTACAGTTAAAGTGGTACGTTGGCAGAAAAGTTGCCAGCCCGACGGTCTCCGCCTCGACCAATCTCTTAATATTTCGGAAACCAGTCTATGGGTTTCGGAGCCCCAGGGTCCCAAAGCTTCCACTGAAAAAAGCGTAAATACGAAATTCGCATAGAAAGTCGCAATTACATCTTTTCAAGGTCTCAGCAGTGCTGGTCGCAGCACTCGCTGAGCTGGAATCCACCGAGACATGAGAAACGGCGAGTGTGTCGGCACAATGGGCATCTTACGTCGGCTGTCTTTCAAGTTTCTAAGACTGAGCATCAATCCATCCTGTCTCCCACCGTCACCGTGTAATACCGATAGGCTCTAAGATTGTAGGAACGTCTGCAGTTATAAGAGCCCGCCGGATGACGGCATTCAAAACGGCATGACGTGACATGTAGCCCCTACTACGCAAACAAGATAAACCGTGGTGACCTAGTACATCAGCAAGATCACCACAACGACAACGGTGAAGAAGGTTAGACCTGGCCTCCAGACAAAGGGATACTACAAAAGTCTGATATTGTCTAATAAGGCTCCTAAGTTTTTGAAGGTATTACCTGAAACCAGTGTCCTAATTTCTTCTCAACAACAGCCAGGAGGAGTCCCGATCTCTTTTGGTGCTACGAGAATCGAAAAGTTGTTAATGAATGTTTTGCATAGTTTCATCCCAGTGTTTCTGACAAAAGGCCGAAGTAGGCGTTAATACTTGGACAAACATTGACATTTCGAGCATTAGTCAAACACGGCACCTCACCAGATCTTAAGGAAGGACGAATAATAAACAGGAAAAGATTTTCCTTGTGTACGTTGACGAACGAAGACCAGGCAGTGATACGCTCGTGATTTTGCGTGAAATACATATTAGATACAGGCGACCCGCCCCGGCTTCGCAGGGGTAGAAATTCTCGTAAATAACCCATTAGTTTTAAGTAATATGTAAAAATTAAAAATTGTTACTATGGGGTATCCTTAGGAGTTAGACATATACCGTCGTGGACTTTTCTATAGACTTTTTTGAGATATACAATTCCGTATTACATTATTTAGATCTGGCTCGTAAGGTTTAACCAGCACTACCAATGTAAGCCCTTAAAAATATGTTTTTGCGACATTATTACAAATCATAGAAATTCTCGGCTTTTCTCTACTATAATATGCATATTTTATACATATAAACCTTCCGGAAAAATTCTCTAAATTATAGTGAGCTAGCGGAGAAACAGACAGACGAAAACAGCGACTTTGCTTTAACTATTTACAGATATAGATATAGAAGATAGATAGATATGGATAGATAATACATCTATAGCATATATGTCTATGTAGTATTTCACTAAACAGGCTAGTAACTGATAATGTTAAATTAACATTAACATTATCAGTTACATTTTTCAATGTTACATTCATTACATTGAAAAATCTTCCTATTACAAATCTATGCTTTAATACATGAGGAGAAAATGTTGTACTATATTTGAGGTAGTGGTGTTACAGTTCTAGTACGGCCTACATAGCCACTAACGTAATAAAAAAAAGAAAGAAAAGAAATGGAGGTCAGAGAAAGTCCCAGAAAGTTCTATTAAATAACTTTGACGAGAAATACGGAGAATATGTATTCCAGGTCAGATCAGAAATGTAAATAAATTGAAAAATTGATAACGTCCTCCCAATTACTAATTTCGGTTGGCGTATCTTCGTCTACGATTATTAGAAGCGAAAAGATTACATCATCAACCTCCGAATGAGAATTAATGAGTTACTTACTTACAGCGAAGTTTTATTATATAGACACAACATACATGCTGTTATGTCAATCATAAATAGAACTTGAAAATAATCATAGCATACGTGATCGCACGTTAAACTTACAAGAAATCTTGCCTAAATTTGAAGTTCATTTGTTAGCTTCAGAAGAAAGCCACCTCAGTATTATAACAATTCAATAACCTGTAGAGTTAATAGCGCTGTATGCAAGAGTCTGACTTTAGTCGTTGTAATAAGTAGTAGTCAAGTAGATGTCAAGACAGCTGGGTACTAAGAGCGGCAAGGTAAAGATGACTTGAGTAAGAGAAGTCGCACATTATGAACAGTCTCATAACGAATAGTAAGTCGCATAATAAATGGTAATGAAATGGTAGTCAAATGGAGGTAGTTAGAGACAGGTAAATTCTAACCATTGTCATGTGCAGTAAGACATGGGAGCGGTCTGACTTTCTGTCAGATAGAGCTATTATAAAAAAATTGTAGCCCAGCATAGCCATTGCTTACAAGTGAGTACGAGTACTGATGATAGTGAAATGCGTATATGCTTTTAGTTGAGTAGAAGATAAAATTGTTGCTTGAGTTATTTAAAGGAAATCTATAGGACGAGATGTAGAAAGTTTAATGGTAAAATAATCAGATTTAAGAAGGCCATAATGAAAAAGATCTCGAACGAAATGATTATATTTACACGTCAAAGAAAGTTTAAAATTCATTGATTAAATGTTAATACTAATTTTAATTTAAAAAAAGGGAGAGATAGTGTACAGGTGCGAAAGGGAAATAAGTACTCTGTCCTCCCCCACGCACGAGTGACAGCGCCACAACGGCGGCTGTCTATATAAAAGAAATAATTACCTACAAGCTGTCTCTTTGGTTGCGGACCGCCGCAGGGAACGAACGTGTAGTACAGAGCAGAGTGTAACGGTGCTTACAGACCGTACTATACAGTACAATGTACTTGACTATTCGACGACTTCTCAACAACTGAACTCTTACAAGACCAAAATCAGGCTTTTATGCAGACCCACTACACGCAGGAAATCCATTCTACCCTCGTTCTTGTTACTAAAATGTTACAAAATATCACACGTGGGTACTTTATGTGATTAAAATTAATGTGGAACTAACATATGCTTTATATTATATGAGATGTACACCACCAACATCCGGAAGCTGTAACACTAGCAAACATTTGGGACATAGGGCATAATTATAGGGTTGTACATTTTTTCTATTAAATGAATGTGATAAATTCCTAAAATCTTTAGGCATTTTCCGCTCAAACTCCAAAAACCAACAATCGACACGTGTTTCGCCTCTTAACGGAGCACCCTCCCCGCCGCTCCCTAGTGAGCAGGGATGCAAAAAGCATTTGCTGACTAAAATTTTTAGTTTTTTGACTAGATAAAGAGATACTTACAAATAAAGGGATATTTTACTAACGGTAACATATAAATAGGTGATAAATTCCTAAAATTTTTAGCTATCTTCCGCTCAAACTCTAAAAATCACAAATCGACACGTGTTTCGCCTCTCAACGAAGCATCCTCAGGATATACCAGAGATAGAATTCGGCCACCTAACCAGCACCGAATCAACAACTAAATCAGCTGCACGACTATTTAAACCAATTGTCCCCCTACCCACGCCGAAAAGTGAGTGACCAATTAGAGCTTACCACTAATGGCCCCGTCCACTCAATTTGGACGAGTCAGTAATTTGTGTTGAAATCAAAACTAATTTTAAGAAGTAAATATGTCTAACAATGACGAATAAATTGAATTTCTTTGTTCATTTAACAAAGCATTGTTGTTTTTACGTTTACTTATTTCTAGTTGTTCCAAAATATTCAACCTAATACCTTTGTCACATGTGTGTAATATTTTGAATGTATGACTATCTGATAAATTGTGCCCTGTTTCTATAAGATATTGTGCGAAGTCTAAGAAGTTTAGTTTTGCGTTATGTTCTATCTCTAATTTAAGATTAATTTTAGGATGTAAATTGTTTAAATCGTCTACAAATTGATCAAGTTCACCAATGGTTCCAGTCTAACAAATAATGATAATGGTTCCAGTCCAACAAATAATGATGTCTAATTTGACATCATTATTATTAAAAGAAAACAAAGGACTCTCACTTATAAACTTCTGTACAAAGGATCTTGTGCCAAAGAACATAACAAATATACGGGTAGCGTTACTTATTTAGGGAATATATCTGAAAATATTGTAAAAACTTTTAGGAAAAATAGTGTTTTTGTAGCATATAAGTCGGTTAATACCATTAAATCTCTTTGTAATGTAAAAGATAAAACAGATAAAAATAAAAAGAATGGAGTGTATGAATTAAAGTGTGAACATTGTGACGGCGTATACGTGGGACAAACAGGTCAGAGTTTTGAAATAAGACACAAAGAACATATATCAGCGTACAAAAATAATCATTCTGAAAAGTCCCACTTCGCACAATATCTTATAGAAACAGGGCACAATTTATCAGATAGTCATACATTCAAAATATTACACACATGTGACAAAGGTATTAGGTTGAATATTTTGGAACAACTAGAAATAAGTAAACGTAAAAACAATAATGCTTTGTTAAATGAACAAAGAAATTCAATTTATTCGTCATTGTTAGACATATTTACTTCTTAAAATTAGTTTTGATTTCAACACAAATTACTGACTCGTCCAAATTGAGTGGGCGGGGCGGGGTATACATTAGTGGTAAGCTCTAATTGGTCACTCACTTTTCGGCGTGGGTAGGGGGACAATTGGTTTAAATAGTCGTGCAGCTGATTTAGTTGTTGATTCGGTGCTGGTTAGGTGGCCGAATTCTATCTCTGGTATATCCTGAGGATGCTTCGTTGAGAGGCGAAACACGTGTCGATTTGTGATTTTTAGAGTTTGAGCGAAATATAGCTAAAGATTTTAGGAATTTATCACATGCGATGGATTTCCGCAAAGTAACACCTGAATCTATACAATATATAAATAGGTGTTTGTTTGAAGGTAATACATACGGTATAGGTTCACAATGAGTTCAGTCGACAGCACATAACCAATTACTATATTCGAGATATCGTTGTTTTGATCACAATTACAAATGCAATAAAGTCTGTTATTTAAAAAATTTAATATGCTTTCTGCAGTACGAGAGCAAGTCAAGGATAAGCAAAATCAGACATCTTCAATATGTGTAACAAATTCAAGAGTTGGATTAAATATACTATTTCAAAAATATTGCCGCCATGTTTACACATGGGACTAAACGTAATGGAAAATTGTTCATATAAAAAAACTGCCGCAGACAAGATAAGCAATGAAGAGACACGCAATATGACTACGTTAGACGACACGTTATTGTAAAAATGAAGAAAGGAATGCTTTAATTGGTGCACATATAATGAGTGATGAAAGATGATGGCTGACGAAGTAAATCTATAAAGTGGGGTTCCGGGCTCGATCCCCAGTCGGGTCATTATAGGAAACGAACTTTTATAAACTGGCTTGGAGTCTGGATGTCACAGGGAGCTCCCCCAGTCCGTTGTGTGGTACTTCTTTTTTTTATATAAAATAGGTATTAAATGTTTGTAAAAGTTTTGTTAGTTGTAAAGTCATCTATTTCATTGATTTAGTGGTTTATACAGTGCGAACAAGTTGCAACTTACTTTTGAAAGTGGGAACAGTCTATAGTTTCTACGACTTTGGACTGTTGCACTTGCTGCAACGTTCTTATGTAATTAGAGACGGGTTCCTTGTTACATATAATTAGAAGAAGTTTTGAATTTGGGTCGGGGAGTATTTAAGAGGTCTACAATTAATTTATTTTAAAGGTCCATATACGTGACTGTATTCCACATTTATGTTTCCATTGAGAAATATAATTTTGCAGTACGTACATATTATGCATATGCAGTAAGTGCATAGTTTATGTATTTCACCGTATGACTGTGAATACCGTTAGTTTAATCTATTTCGCGAGATTTTGAACTGTCGATAAATTGTGAACTGTACCATACTGGTTACAATATAACGTATCAATTTTCGATAGTTTATGATCTATCCACAGTAATTATGGGTAACGGTTTTGAAAATTATACGTACACTTACACTTTATTTTAAACACAAATTATGGTACCGGATATATTTTTTGATGAAATTTTTAGTGGCTTATAATATATTAAAAACAAAACTGTATAATATACCCTTGCGTATATACCCTCGCTCCGGTCCTGTCATTATCCTTATCCCCGCTATTTGTTTAGGCCTCATTTAGAATTCAGTCTTGAAATCATGATGAGTCTTTTAAAAACGTTTTGTGTTTGTGTTTCCGATGTTTCCTTAATGGGCTTATTTTTATGTCTTGTTACAATATTTGTTTTTAATACAAATTATATATAAACTGTATTGACTTTTGTGACGATACTTAAGACCGAACATTTTTAGTTATTAGTTAGAGCTCCATTAATGAGCTTCAGTTCTTTTTCTGTTTTTTTCCGTCTTTTTGGTGACAAGAGAAACTTGACCACAGGTACCTAGCCCCTTGGGAGTGAGACTGGTTTACATCAGACTCAGTGAACAGTTGAATATATTGGTCTCAGCGTCAATAATATACTCTATCCTTTGTACTAGTTATGACTTCAAAATCCTATCAGAATATTAACACTATCATTGATTTTTTTTTAAATTAAGTCAAAATTATTTTTTAAAAAGGCATTCAAAAAGGAAATAGTTATTGTAGGTTATAAACATTACTGCTTACAGTTTTCACGTCGTTAGGAACTTATTTTAATCGTTTTCTATTTTAAAATACTCTAATTCTTTTCAGATATTTTAGTTTTTATAAACTTTCGTTAAGAAATTGATCTACAATTCTGTAGCGACATCTGTCGTGACAGTTATGAACTAAGAAATGTAGTGTTCCTGTTGGTTGATTTTGTTATTTGTATTTTTTGATGATGTAAGTTGAATATGGGAAGACTTATAAATACTGTGAAGTTCGTATTAAGTAATTCGCGAGAATATAAATCTATTTGATATGATTTGAAGTTTTGAAGTTGATATTTCTACTCAATCTTGACACGTTAGTATTCTATGTTCTGGGGTGAGCATTTTAGTAAGGCAATCCGGGCTTTTGAGCTTGTATGAAGGTGCCGCCACTGGTTGGTATATGCCTACATAGTAATCTTATACATATAAACTAGTAGGTGTATTTCCGAGTTATGTCCAGGAGCAGCATTGAAATAGGAGTCCGCACTCTAAGGAGATTGTCGAAGTCTAGAAATTTAATCTTGAAACATCTCTATATCCATCCATCTCTTTTCATCTTTTGCTGTTGGTATATCTATATACAGTAATCTTATATATACTAGTAGGTGTATTTCCGAGTTATTTCCAGGAATTAGGAAGATATGTTGCGCAATTGCAACAACTCCATCAAGGAATATAATACTCCTTTAACTCCATTCACTGCGCTGGATTTGCCGGCATTGTCAGGATGACAGCTTGTCAAGTTTATTTATTTAGTGTATAAAAAATGTTATTTTAAATAGCACAATCTATTATTTTAAATGATTGTTCATTTTTTTTAATTGACAATAATTATTTTATAGTGTCTTAAAATTTTTTAAAGCTAATATCGATTTAATGAAGGAGTAACATTTTGTTGTATGACAGTATATATTTTTATAGCAATTCATAGCAATATTGTCAATCATTTCACCAATTTTGTAGTGGCGTTAAATGCATCCCTTATTTAAGCACTTTTCAAGTCATATAGACGATTACATGACTGCTTTATAGCGATATTGGCAATGTAGTCTCAACCCTTATTTTGCTAGTGAGACTGGTAATACCGGTATTATTTTTGAAGTCACTACTTGACAGTATTGATTCCGGCTTCCGAACGGATAGCATATTGAATGGCTCGTATGCTGCAATATTCATGAACCACCCGTGGTATAAATGAAGGAAGAAGGGCAAATAGCAATAACGCCGAGATCTTCGCAAATATTGACCTTACTAATATGAGGATTGTATTAGAGAAGAATGGTATCCAGTTAAAACGATATCAGTGTGTAAACACACTGAAATAAGAAAAAGACTTACGATTGGATGTTCCTTTCAGGTATTTATTTATTAATCTCGGCACTGTATTAATACAGCCTTGTCAATAGGTTTTACACCAGAAATAACAATTTTTTACATGTAGTAATTGCAACTAAATACAGTGCAAACCTATTTAGTACAACATGTCTTTACTTTACAGGAAATGTACAATACAACATGAAATGTAAATAATTATACAGTGAAGGTTTTTCTAAATTAATCGATACTGTAAAAAGAAGGGACAATCTGCCCAGACGCAACTTAACGACTATAATTAAAAAGCGTCAAGTTAAGGCCAAGGAAGAACTGAGAACATCTAAGCATGTAGACCTAACGAGGACATTGTGCTCACGACACATTCGTATTAAAATTTGAATAAAAAACAGAACATTTTCTAGATGATCTCGGCGTCAGTTTCTGTCACAATCGTTTCGCTCAAAGAATATCTGTACGAATAAATAAAATTGAAGTGTCCGTTTATACTTTCAAATTTTTTTTCCTTAGTCTTAATATTGTTATTTGTACGTTATCAAAACCCATTTCATTTGAGGAAGCGGAAGAAGTTTATAAAGACCGTGACGCTTGGCTCTTTGTCCTCTCTGATTACCCTGTTGGGGATGCAACGTGAAGATACGTATGTACATATGTATGTATCAAAACCCAAACACGCACTTTCCTTTTTTTCTATTTGTCTGTTTGTCCGGGCTAATTCCGAAAACAGCTGAACCAATTTTTAAAGGCAAGACTTTAAGAGCAAGTAACAAGCCTAGACTTACAAGCAATATAAGCTTGCCAAAGTAGTTGCCTTTCTGTTATAGTTTATTGGTTTGGCATCGACTTCAATAATTGACTTTAATTATATGAGTATTTGTGTGTCGTATTTGAGTTTCGATTAGTGAAGGATAATTATTTTGTATTTTTCTGTGTTTTCATTTTGATGTCGGTTTAATTTTATTCTTTTAATTCGTTTTGGCCCAAAATTAATTTTACGTATTTTTTCACAATGGTATTCAATATTTTCAATGTATAAAATACATATACCAGTTAGACATATTAGCCATCCTATATTAATGTAATAATAGAAGTGCCAACCTTTTCAACTTTTTCTGATTTCAGTTATTACTTGTTTCAGAACCGAGATTCAGAAGAATAAGTAAAAGAGTGAATCAGGTAATTATTCGACTCTTATTGAACCATAGTGATATATTTGATAAAAGTAATATTTCACTAGCGTCGCAACGCACCAAATTTTTTTATTAAGATTTTCATACGAAAATATCATCTTTCCCATTTTTCCGGTAGATTTTCCCAAAATTTCCCAAAACCTTAACTTGACACGAATACAACAAAAAAAATCAGTCAAGTCGTTTGAGCCATTCTCAAGCGATGATTTTATACATGCGGCAATTAACCCTTATATATATATAGATTTTACAACATACATCTCTGAACCTACTTATTCCTTTTGAGAAGACATTGACGTGGGTAGAAACGCATGATAAAGAAATTAATGAAAGAACATTCTTTCTCTAGCTTGAAAGGTACAATTTAAGGCTCATTCATCAACCCACTACTCAATCGGCAACGCCTTTCTGACGCCAACATTAGATATGCAGAATGCCGACTGGAACGGGTAGACACGTGAGGGCTTATGACATTGACGTATAAAATTCAGGCATACTTAGTCACTGGGAATAACTAGTCTAATTATCAAAGGTTTATGTAGTCTAAATAAGAAACTACTATTAAGGCGACGCATTGGAAATTTTCACGACAAGGATTTCAATTTTTCTAAATGACTACAAAATGGATTATAAAACTACAAACGGTCAGTTGCGCCTGCGCCTGCGTTTGTTGCGCATGATTTGGATAAGCTACTTATATATATACTCATAACATTCGACCACCTCGATGTGTCCAAGCTTCTCAAAGATTTGGCGCTGATGCAGGCGGATGTCGAGCTAATTAAATCATCATATGTAACGATTGACCAACTGGAAGATGTCAAGATAGAATGTCAGAATCTGCACCGTTCATCGCCGCCGTCTCAACGGCAAAAATAAATATTAAAAGAGGTGGCTACTGTGAGAGCGGTCCTATGGGCTTGTCATATTCATGTATGGACGAGTTTGTAATAATAAATAAAAGTAACGAGCATTCATTAGAAAATAATCTACGTTATGGAGATATTGCATTGATCACATGGTTGTAGTGAAACACTCGTCGAGGCAACATTTTGTTCTACGGTCGACAGATGCGCGGAGCCCGCGGAGGCCAGCTCGATAGCGGCGCTACCGCAGCCGGCGCAGGCGCAGATTGTGGTGCAGGAGCAGGCGGCTCGGGCGCAAGCGGGAGCGGAGTCACAGCATGTTGTGACGACACGTAGTCACGATAAACCGAATGACCAGCAATGTACGAATGCGCATCGGATAATAGATTGTATGAGGATGCAGTGAAGTTGAATGAGGGATGGACGATTGTTCAACGGAAAGACCGAAAATCAAAAAACCTTATTAAGGGAAAGATTGCCACGGTTGTTGTGGAAGCCGAGGAAAACTTTAGGGCGGCGGAGAGAAACACACCTGTATTTATTATGAATGTACATAAAACTACATTAGAGCCAGATGTAACGAACTATATTCGTAAAAAAACTAATGAAACTGTCATTCTGGAACAAATTTCGATTAAGCATCAAGGCGAACACAATGCCTTTAAGTTTTTGTGCTAAATAATTAACTATCATTGTTTTTAAAAAGAAAAATATGGTCAGAGGGAATTATTTTTCGACGTTTTGTAAACTTCAACTCAAAAAGTAACACTGAAACACGACGGTCTGTCAAAATCGTAATATGAATACATTGCTCACAAATTTATTACCTTTAATTGCAAAAAAATTAAACATTGTCGAAAAAGCTTGTGACAGGCTGGAACAAGCACGTGGCTGAGGCTCACAGAGACGCGAAATGGAAGTTTCAGGCATGGTTATGGCATATGAAACCTACTTCTGGTAGGGTTTAAAATGAGATGTACGAGTCCAGAAAAATATTTAAATCTCGTTTGAAATGGTGTCGGGATGACGAAAACCAAATCAAAATGAATATTTTGGCTATGCATCATTCTAATCATGATTTCCGTTCTTTTTGGAAACATACAAATAAATTGCAGGCTAAACCAAGTGTACCCGTGAGCGTCGGTGGTACGAGCGATCGTGAGGAGATTGCTAATATGTTCATGGAGCACTTTTTTGTTAAGTCTTCCCTGGGTATCTCACAGTCATCATCGATGCTGGATGCTGAGGCCGGCGTAGATAGGGACATTAAGGTTACTATCACTGAATAGACAGACAATCAGATTAATGTCTAGAGGTAAATCACCTGGACACGACGGCCTCAGCATTGAACATCTCGAATATACTGGTCCACGCTTACCTCGTGTGTTATACATGTTGTATAATATCTGTCTGGAACATAGTTATATGCTGAATGACATGATGTCATTCGGTGGTAGTGTCTATAGTTAAAAATAAGACTGGCGATCTAGCGGGCATGAACAGTTATAGGCCCATCTCTTTGGCGACTGTTATCTCAAGGGTGTTTGATGGTGTGCATAATATTCAGTTAATAAGTACATAGGAAACATGACGACCACTTCGATTTTAAACTATTATATTAAATAGATTATGGAACGCTCTAGAAAAATCTCTGTTACTGATCGATATCTTAAAAATATTTAAATTTTGGTACAGAAACCAGGTTAACAATGTCCGGTGGAAGGGGTCCCTATCTCGGTCGTACAGGTTGGAATGTGGGGTGAGACAGGGGGGGCTGAGCTCGCCAGCGCTCTTGAACCTGTATGTGAATGAGCTAGTGGGTGAGCTAAGCAGCACCACTTACAATACGCACTTACAAATACGCAATAACAGGTGAAAAGGGGGTAAATATGCAAATGCATACAATCCGGTCATTAGTCATAACTATGTTTAACACTTCTCATCTACATGGCAGCAGTAAGTGCAGCAGGCGACGTTGACCCAGAAACAGTGACGCCGTCTGGCTCCGTTATTAATGGTATTAATGAACATCCACTATCCATGTCAAGTCCGCTGACTTCCATACCTTAGCCGTATCACATTCGCGTAGTAATGTTTGCGAAACGTCGAATTTTCAATCCCCATTTCGCATGGCGATTGAAATTCATGAGCCATCCGCTCGAAAGTGAAATTCAAATAATAAACCTGAAGACTGCCGATTTACAGTCGAGATATCGTCGCCGTTTGACACGCTGAGCGCTGGAGTCAATGACCTGATCCTCCATAAAATGTTAGTTTTATTGTACCGTTGAAAAATCTTATATCCAGCGTAGTAGTAAAGGGTGATCCTTTGCAAATATTTGTACAGGTAAATATTAAACGCTGGGATATCTTGCAGACGTAAAGTATCTTTTATTACCTATAGCCAAATCCGTAACAACAGAGTCTATATCGTTTTGTCATGCCGTTCGTCCGTCTATCAAAATGTATGTTCGTATGTCAGTGTTATCCACTCATTCTTTTTACGTACCCAAACCATCTTACACTAAGCACTGCTTTCATCGTTTTTACAATAAAGTTTTCATCCAATTCAACTATATTGCGTATCTTCGTTATTTATTATTTTCGCGAGTGGGACACCGCATATATTTCTGAGACTCATCGATTTTACACTTAATGGGAACGCCAAATGGAATCTATGTCAATTTCCAGGCAATGGAATTGATGTAATTTACACATCGGATTGCATTATTTCTTTTGACTGTAAATTATTATATATTTCATTCAATTCGGTGTTGTATTTTTAAAATGTATCTAAAGGATAACAGTAGATAAATATTTCAAAACAATTGCACCAATCGTATGAGCCCAGATTAAGTATTAGACTTGTAGAACATCCATGTAACGAATTGGGGGAACTTCCAGTAACACCGTTCTCCAAGCCAATTTGGAAATTTTCGTTTCCTAAGTTGGTCTGGATGCCTTTAGCAGGCCAGTTAATCATTCACCAATTAATCAGTCAATCAATGTCTCCGAAAACTCAAATTAATATTCATTTTTAGATAATGGAAAGTGAGGCCCGAAATTATATCAAAGCAAACTTGCTTTATCTTGTCGATTACCATAGAATAGATGCCAAAGCATTGCAGTCCTCAATCTCGCCAAGTATTGTCGCGAGTGAAATAAAAATCTGTGTTTATGTGGAAGAATAAAATTATAGCAATTCCATATCTGAACTGTATCAGTTTGGAATTTCTGAAGAGAAAGCATGTTACTTTCTACCGATGTCTAGTCGTAAAATTCTTGCCGAAACAAAATAAATTTCGTGGTGTCTCTGTGCCTTTCCTTTTCGAAGGAAATGATATTGAAAAATATGATTCTATGTTTTCATTCGTCCTTTGATTTATTCGCAGTGTTGTACTCGTTTCCAAACTCTGTTAACTGAGATATTAATAAGTATGTAGCTGAAATTTGACAGACGTTGAAAGCAATAAATAACCGTTATATCTATGATTTTTTGTTTTCAACGTTATAGTCGTTTTTTATAGAAAATAAACTAACTAAGTATGTAGATAATAATAATATAATAATACTCCAGACAATTACACAGATTGTGTGACCCCAAACTAAGCAGTAAGCTTGTACTATGGATATCACATAACGAACTCTAAGGGAGTACCTAGTAACACCCAGACTCCAAGCCAATTTAGAAAAGTTCGTTTCCTAAATTGACCTGACCGGGGATCGAACCCGGGATCCTTGGCTTGGAAAGCAGATGCATATGCCACTGCACCAACGGGCCGGTCAAATACAGGTTATATTTGTGTAGAAGGCTAGTATTCCCGAAGAATACTCGAGTTTGTATCTCTGATAGAGCACAGTTAGTAAGAGATGTCGCTACATGCAATGAATGTCAGTTTCGGTGCTGGTCAGCCAGCACTTCAGATGCAGCTGGTTAGCTGACCGAGTCTGATCTCTGGAATATCCTGAGGATGCTTCATTGAGAGGCGAAACGCATGTCGATTAGTTTTGAATTTTAAGCGAAAAAAACCTAAATATTATAAGAATACATTACATAGCATAAAGTAACTTGATATCGACATCTTTGAATCAATTATTCGAGCTCACGAAAGCCATTTTCGGGTGTCAAAGTACAGAATTTTAAGTTCACACATGTCTTTGAGCCACCATTTATAATTTCCAATGTTCTTTTTTATAATTTTGGATCGAATCACTAAAAACCAAAGAGTTCGACATAAACTACGGTAGACTCACCATACACAAGAAATAACACCCTTACTGTAGTGGTATATGTAGTTCGTTCGGAAGTAATCCGAAATTAATGCGGAACACACAAAATTATTATATTATTAGATATTAGCCATTTTGATTAGGAACTCTAAAAATGAATAAATCTATAAATATAAAATAAAACAATTAATGCGACGGACAATATATACCAATCATCCAGATGATTGGTGTATCTCTGGCCATTCCATGTGCTATGAGAACCAGACGACAATTATTGGGGCGTCTCCCAGTGCACCCAGACCCCAAACAATCTAGAAAGATTCGTTTCCTAAATCGAGGTGACCGGGAATCAAACCCGGAACCTTCCTCACTTAGATAAAAGACCTAAACCACCGCGCCATCGAGGTCGTCATGCAACAAAATGTACTTCAATAAGCCGATAATTTTTCACATATATGCTTAGGTAAACAAAAATTTCAGATTTTTACGCTCCCCGTACGCGCTAGTGATTGCTTTCTATACGGAATCGAGGTCAAAGGTCAATTGTTCTGTATACAACCTTCCTTTCATAAGTGGGGAAATAACACGGGCGAAGCCGCGACCTTAACTATACGTATATACGTAGTCAGTATGTACCTACATACGTGCGTTCGTAATAAATCCAAAGCGAGTCACGCAAGCGCGATTTTTCTCCTCGTAAAATGCAAAGTTAATGTCACAATATACTTACTAGTAGGTTTCTAAGATATTTAAGTAAAACTACGGAAAATGTTTTCAGTGTTCCAGTCCAAAATTGCAGCTTCATTATGGAATCGTCTTGGTGTCCGCCTGTCTGTCAGTCTGTCATAGCCGTTGTTGTTGTAATTGTACCATTCTCCCTCCAGAGGGAAGGCATAGGATCTATGCCCATGCAGCCGATGTCTTCAATATTAAATAGATATATTCTTCACATCATTTCATTAAAATGTAGACGTAATACATTTTAATGTCTCTTGGAGTTTCTGGCGACAAATATACAGAAGCGGTCTTTCTAGTAGGATCCGCGGAGGCAGACACTCTCAAATCTCAACAACAGGCTATCAAGCACTACCATGTTTTAACAATTCCACATATTGCGCAACAACGTAGATACTTAGAAAGCAAAACTACGCGAATTTTGTAGCACAATATTCATTAGAAATTGCTAATAATAATTAAAATAAGCGCTCAACCGCACCTCGCGGAATCCTGACATAAACTCTCCTGTCACAGCCGTATAAATACGTGATGGCCTTGTGATCGCTGATATTTGACCTTAGTAAATGGACCGAACATTCAAGTCACTTACAGCAGTATAGTTTCGAGTTTTTTGGAGTTTTAATTGAAAGTAAAAAAATATATATCAAATAGCCAGAGTGTTGACTGACTGAAATGTTAAGAAACGCTCAGATACCTAGACGAAAGCGTATAAAGAATTATACGACTAAAAAAAATGCGAAACTTAGCGCCCCGTACTTTCTGTCTACCCCGTTAGGGATGCAGCGTGAGGATATACATGTGTGCGTGCTTGTGCGTGTGTGTTTATGCATGTGTATATATTTGTTTATGTGTATATGTGTATAATGCGTGTATGTGAGTACGTGTTTATATGTATATAAGACAATCTTTGAATTGACCAGGAACTGGCAAAAATTTAAGGGAACAATATTGTTTTGCTCTGAAAACAAAATTTTATTTTATACCACTACATACTTTTTACACTTTAATGATATTATTTACCTTAAATTAGGTATACTGTCCTACCTGAAAACAAAGAAACGACATTTAAAGTTCATTAATTTCCGTTCCTTTTACAATTTTTTACTTTTCTTCCCAATATCTTTCTTTCACAACTCGCAATAATAATGATATCTACCAACTACCCAAAACTACCATGTTATTTTAACAAATGACATGACATAAAAACCGTAGCTATTTTACCGACTCTGTTTGACACCATTGCTAGCAGCGCCATCTTTTATGTAAGCGGTGACTGTTTTACCGTCGTTCAGAAAAGCGCGGCACAATATAATTATTCGAATTACGGAAATTAAGAAACGTAATTTCTTTACATATATATATGTGTGTGTGTATGTATGTAAAGGAATCGTTTTGCGGACACCGTGTGGGGTATCGAAAGAAAGCTTTATATTAAAAGAACTGGTCAACTGCTAATCGGGCTCACATGCCGAGGGGCCGTCTCAGTAGCTGGTAGCACAGAAATAAAAAACAAAAAAACGAAACGCATTTTTAAATTTTACTTGAAATTGCTACATAACTCCAAACCGACGGGTGTCAGACACATTCTTAACCAGTTTTATTATTCTGTATTCTTCATTTACTTCTTGTATTTTCACATTCTAGTAAATGTCAGAGTAGGTAAGTACGTTTATTAATACAGAAAATAGTCTTAAATTATGTAATGCACTATCTATATTTATATACAGAACTTAAGCAAAGACGGTCATTGTTCAAGTGTAGTTTTAATTAATCGTTTCACACTTGGACAGTAATAAACTTTTTTACAAATGCTCTTTCGCTTAAGCGAATAACTTTCCCATCACTAGTACATGCGTGTATGAACACCATGATAAACAAGACGACTCGGCCGTTTATCGTAGTCTCCGCAAACTGCCTCGTAAACCGACCGATTGCGGTCAACCGCCAAACCTCGAATAACTGTATCGTATCTAACTATAGACTATCGTTTCGCAATTTATTTGTTATTGATTAGGAATTTAAGTCTTTGTTTTCTTTCTTCATGACATGGCGCACAGATTAGCGCTTTTGCCAATGTCGCATATTAATAAGTGGAATCGCTTATGAACTAAATAGTTAGGCAATGCAATACAGACGTCACAGTATTGTTATAATTCATGACCAGCACATGAAGCACGTTCGAAGTAAATTAGTTTTTTCTTATCGTAAAACTCCTCCAGTAAAGTGATAGTAGGTTTTACTGAAGTGGACAATAAGGACTTCTTGAAAGAGCGCGAGAACTTCAGCCACACGTTTATTTAGACTTCCTCCATTTTTTTCACTTACACAGAATTTTAAAACGCAATATGCTATCACTTTTGTATTTAAAACTCCCAAAAATGTAAAAAAGAGATAATCTAAACAAAATGACAACCTTACTTCTCCCGTTCGGGCCAAAAAGTCCAAATTAAGTCTTCATGGGTACAAAAGTACGCCTGCTAGTAGAGTCACCTTGGTTAGCTCATTTTTCGTTTTATTTTATTAAATACTAAATTAAAAGATATCGGATAAGATAAGATTCTTCCGCCAACGAATCAGTTTGGCTATTCAAAGAGGCAATGCTGCCAGTCTGCTGGGTACCTTAAGCAATGACAGCTTTCTAAGCGGCAACTTTGAGGAAGTCTATTATTTCAGATAAGGTGTAGTTTTAGGTTTGTAAATATTAACGTATCTATGTACTTTTTGTTAATGTAAATAAAATACTTATTAAAATACTTATTAAAAAACTTATTAAAAATATATCAACGTTTGAAAATGCCTCAAGGACATTTTCTACAAAGAAAACGCGACTTAAAAAATTCTAGAGTTGGTAATGTTACACCACCCTTAAACCAGATTCTTCGATTTTGCATTTAACTTGTTTTGTAACCTCCAAGGTTCCGTTGAAATTTCACGTACGTTGGAGTTTGGACTTAGAAAATACAACCAATAATCCTAACAGTTTATTCATTTTGATGATTCTTTAGTACATTATTTCGGTCCAGAATTGAAAAAGAAGTTAGTTGAAGACGTACCCTAGGTATTTATTTAGGCCACTCAAAAAGGAAAAATACATATTTTTTGAAAAAAGAATTAAACCGTCTTTAAAAAGAGACTGAACGGGAATAATCAAAACTTTTATACAAAACACCTGTATAATTAAATTTGGCAGTTATTGAAATACCAAATCAATAGACAACAGGAAGTATATATTTAGGATCAAGAAAAAAGTATACTAGTTTGGTAGGCTTCGCGGCGATATCAGTAACTATCCAAAATTAAGTATGAAGGTGTTTGCATAGTAGTTATAAAGTTATTTTTCTACTTGAGTTTTGATTAGTAAAGGATAATTATTTTGTACATTCAATGTTTTTTTTTCACTTCGTAGTAGGTACGCAGGACAGGTTGCCTAGAGTTATAAAGTCTATGAGTCCAAATGATAACGTTGGTATTCACTTTCATAATAACTATTTATGTAACATACGCAAGTCCCTTCAGGTCCTTTGCCTACAATACATTAATTTAGATGGATAATAGCCTGCTCCGATTTTAACTAATTCCCTAACGAATATTGGGTCATGAAACACGCGTGCGTGTTTGAGGATGACGAGTGACGACAAAGAATCGAATACGAAAATCTCAATCGCGAAATATTTCTTCTATTTTTCCAAGTTCTTTCAAACGTGTGAACGTCCAAACTTTGATATAAACGTTGTTTTTCCCATTAAGGACTTACTTATTCAGTAACTAAATATGTAATTATTTGAGCTTTTTTATTGGTCTCTACAGTTTAAATTTCGACTTTTATACTCGTTCAAAATGAATAAGATACGCATTGTTTTAGAGCGAGGATAATATTTTAAGTGTTTATTTTTAAATCGAAATAAAACTAGGATTCGTATAAATTGAAGTTAATAACAAACACATATTGTATTTAAATATCTAAAACATGAGAAATTTTGGCATGAAGCCAAAACAAAAGGCAAGCAAGCGTCAATTTCCCGTATTTTTAGATATTTTATGATGCAACGCGAAAGCTTAAAACGTTATATGGTATTTAAATAATTTTACAGTCAAAAATTATTTTATAACATAGAGAATGTCGACACGCATAATCACTTTTTCCTTTAGTAGGTATGCGACGTTACCCGTGTCGCCCGCTTACATCCTATTCTTCTATCCTTGACAGAATAGTCCACTTAGAAATTCGTAAACATTACTTGTCTCGTGGTAGGTGGTATGCGTATGCTTGTGTTATTACCGCTGAGTTCGTGGCCCAAACTGTGCTATACATAGAAGTCCTTCTACCAAAAACTTTTTCTTATCGCTTTTGGGATGTTTTAGGCTTATTTGATTTAGAGTTATTATCAAAAGTTTTAGAGAGCCTCGAATTTAACGTTCCTAGTTTTGAAGTACTTTACACCAGTTTGAAAGTCACAACAACGATTTTCGAGTGAGTATTTAGAAGACCTAAAAGTTGGAGAGAAGTGAAAATAGCAGATATTTATTCATACGCGAATCATTGTGTTATTTTATATAAATAAAGAGATACACAATACGCCAGAACTTGATGACGTTATTATTAAAAAAACCCGGCCAAGTGTGAGTCGACCTCACACGCTGAGGGTCGACATCTAATATGTATTTACCAAAAAATTGTCTCATTTTTTATTCAGTACGGAATCCTTAGCGCGAGACCTACTCCAACTTGCTCAGTTTCATTATTTTTGTTTTATTTTAGAGCTTGCATTACAATCACGCCAAAGTAGACACATTTATGTGTTACCGTTTTTACGATAGAGCAACAAACACAAAAAAATTTTTTCATGTTATATAATTACAAATTAACGATTTTCGTGTTTTTACTTCACTTGTTATGTGAGACCTTGCTTCTTGCCAAATTTCATGATTCTAGGTCAATGGGAAGTATCTTATAGGTTTTGATTTACTAGCGAGTGTGAAAATATCACTACCGCGGCCATATTTTATGATTGCGTTGACTTAGAAGCCTTATTATTGGGTCTTTACATATGAAATTAGCGTTTTGTCGTACTGACCACTTTGATCTGAAATATCTCCTCTTTGGTTAAGAATTCCAAATTCAAATTTATAAATTCATTTAGCTGGTACATTTGAGTTTTGAAAACTCATTTGTTTTTTCCTCATTATTTTTTTCCTTGGCGTCGCTTATTACCGCACAATGGAAAACATGAAATATCGGTATATTTACGAGTACGAGTTCTACCGTAGCACCAGTGCTGCAGAAACAGCTCGAAGGATTAATGATGTTTACGGCGCTGGTGTCGCAAAAGAAAGCACGGTACGTTTTTGGTTTCGACGTTTTCGTTCTGGAAATTTCGACCTTCAGAACCAACCCCGTGGACGGCCGGAGACCAAAGTGGAAAGGAAGAATTAAAGGCTATTGTGGAAGCGGATCCATCACAAAGCACTTCAGAGATAGCTGCAGACTTCGGGGTAAGTGACAAAACTGTATTAATCCACTTGAAGCAAAACGGGAAAGTAAAAAAACTTGAACAATGGGTACCTCATGAATTGAGTGAATCGAACTTGCAAACACGCGTCGACTGCTGTGTTACTTTGCTCAACCGACACAATAATGAAGGGATTTTAAACCGAATCATACTTGTGATGAAAAGTGGATACTGTACGATAATCGGAAGCGCTCGTCGCAATGGCTGAACCCTGGAGACCCAGCCAAATCCTGCCCTAAACGAAAATTGACTCAGAAAAAGTTACTTGTGAGTGTTTGGTGGACTAGCACCAGTGTCGTTCACTACAGCTTTCTAAAATCTGGCCAAACGATTACGGCAGATATCTATTGTCAGCAACTGCAAACCATGAAGGAAGAACTAGCTGCTAAACAACCGAGATTGGTCAATCGCTCTAGGCCACCACAACGCAACGCTGCTTCACCACAACGCAAGACCACACACTGCACAACAAACAACCACTAAGTTAGATAAGCTACAATTGGAATGTCTGCGACATCTACCGTACTCCCCGGACCTTGCTTCAACAGATTACCATTTTTTCCGGAATTTGGACAACTTCTTACAAGGAAAAAAATTCAACTCCGATGCGGCAGTCCAAACCGCCTTCAAAGAGTTTATTGATTCTCGTCCCATGGTTTTTTTAGTAAAGGGATCAATGAACTACCTATGAGATGGCAAAAGTGCATAGATAACAACGGTGCATACTTTGATTAATTAAATATATTTTACAAAAAAAAAATTGACTTTATATTCCTCCCGTACAAAACGCCAATTTCATATGTAAGGACCCAATATTTTACCTTGATAGTTCACGCGTTCTTGAGAAGAAGAGTCGTGACTGACAGACAGACGGACAACGGTGTGGTTCTATAAGGGTTCCTTTTTTCCATTTGAGGTACGGAACCCTAAAAAACAGTTAAGTACATATCGCAATCGCGCTATTATTGACGCTACTGCGGAAAGCTAAGACGACATGCGTGAAAACGCTGTTCACCGCTCAGGCGACCGCGTGTCGTGGAGGATACCTACCAGTACATTGCGCAAATTTTTTTTAAATTATTATATTATGTAGAAGAGAATTTAACGGTGCTAGGACTCTAGATAATGATTTTGTCTGTAGGAATTTATCAAATAATAGAGCTACGTCACATCAGTCAATGCAATCCAACGCGCCATACTGCATGTGTAATGGGTACGTTTAGACCAGGACGGTCTTTGAAGCTATTTTCTTCCAGATGAATAATTAATACATACATATCCTCACGCTGTATCCCCAACGGGGTAGTCAGAGAGGACGGAGCGCCAGGAGTCGCGGTCCTTACTTACTTTACCTTACTTACGTCTTAAGCCTCCTCAAATCACATCATTCTTCTTACACACTTTCAAATAATACTTATATTAGTATTACTGTATTAATTTTAGTTTTCGTTTGTAATGTAGGTCATATTTTACATGATAATTTTTATCAACATTAATTATAATTTAATTAGAATCAATTTGGTACTGAAAAACAGATATACATTTTCGTAAATACATATAATTCTTCTGTACATGTGTTTGTCACTGAACTCTTCCTAAACGGCTGGACCAATTTTGATAATTTTTTGTGTGTTTGAGTGGGTACCTGAATGGTTTAGATTCACAGTTGTACCCGATAGGTAGCACTGCAATTTGATTCTAGGATTTTTTTTTTATTCGGGCAAGATAACTTCTGGCGGGTTCCCGGATGGCTTAGATGGCTCACAACTGGACCCGGTACATCGCGCTACAATTGGGTTCTAGGATTTATTTCCATTTCGGGCAGGACGTCTGTTGGATTAGTGTGTGTTTGAGTGGGTCACTTAGGGACTTAAGGAAAACTGCAAGTTTTATCAAAATCGATTCAATAGATTTTGAGATAGAAAATTATGCATGTTGGTTCAATATTTGCATGCAGTTAGGCTCTAGCTAAACAATCTCGATGAAAATTTAGTTTCAGATAAAAATTAGTTTTAATCACAACTGAAATTAAAAAAAATCAAGAAATAAAAAATAATTTAAAAAAATTAAACTGACTTCATAACTAAAAAGGGAGAAATCAAAGTTTTATCTTTTAAAAAATCTGAATTAAATATGCCAACTATTTTTTTGAGATCGGTGCCAGCTTTAATATTTGGATTAAACGTCATCGACTTCGGGCGCGTTCGGCGCTCATCGCCACGGTTCGGGCGGTAGGCGGGGTATGTGGCGTGTTCAACAGTACTCGTACCACATACTACGAACTACCAAGTAACAAGGTTTATTCCAAACATTAAGGCTGGCACCGACCTCAAAAAAATAGTTGGCATATTTAATTTAGAATTTTTAAAAGATGAAACTTTTATTTTTCCCTTTTTATCTTTTTTTTTACTTATAGTTTGATAACTATGCAGTTCTAAGTTAATTAGTGTTCTAAGTTAATTTCAATTTGCAACGGAACACCAAAATCAGCTCAAGAGTCCGCGACCAACAATATGAAGATATTTTTCGCAATCAGTTTGTAAGAACATTAATATAGGAACTCTATTACAGTATTTTTTCGTCTAAATACGATACACGTACGTAATAATACTCCCACTAAAATATTCCCGGCGTGTAAAATTGTATGGATTTCTAAATATACTTGTATATGTGCATAAATACATACATATGTATCGTGTAACGGCAATAAATGTGCGTAACAAACAGATTGCGTGTAGGACGTGGCGTGGCGGACGTGCGGCACGTGACATCGCAGCGGACACAGGCACGGACTAAGGGCGAGGGGGGAGACAGGAGGATTATTTTACACAACATGCCAGACCAAGCCGAAAAGCCCTTCGAAATTATAGGGAACGTTTAAGTACTAGATATCATTCTGAAACGTCAAGTGTAGTATCTAGACGAAATCAGACATGTCGTGAAAATCGTGGTGGAAAATATGGCTTGACAATTGTGGTGCGAGCGGATATTTGCAGTATAAAGAACTTTCGAGACCAACACCATGTTTCCAGCAATGATCCATTGATCATTGCTGGAAATCATTGCCCTATTGAGCGATCGTTTTCTGGAAAACAGGTGGACCATGGTTAAACTGACAATTAGCCTAGCGTTTAACAATTAGCATTTGTGTCATATATCGTATACTTTTTCTCGTTTTACCTATACGCGAGAAAATGGATATGCTCACCTAAATGTTTAGGTTATTACTTTTACTTAATTTTTAGATACATATGTATATATCCTCACGCTAAATCTTATGAGGTCATCTGAAAAGATGTAGTGATTAACGACATTTCTTTCGCTTCCTCAAAGCTCATCGTCTCCTTGTTCATTTACTTTCACCGAAATATACAAGTGTCATTGATATTTTCGTCAGCTAACACTTATGCTACTTGATCTTCGTAAGTCAGTCTTGGTTTTCTTTCTTTTTGCTACCACTAGAGGTATTACCTGATATGTGCTTTCGCTTTACATGTATTTTTCTCTCTCCTGTATCTTCCAACACTCATTCTTTAGCCCTTCCAAATAGCGTATCCCTTTGTTACTCATTTTATCTGTCGGTAAATGTCTCCCCGTTAGTACTGAATACAACCCTGGTGCCAGGTACAAATTTGTTTCGTACGAGTGTTGATATGTTAGACATTTTCATTTGTCTAGCTTCTTGTTATTTTTTTCTAAAGAATAGTAAGAGTTGCGGCGAATTATTAAAACAAAAATCTCACTTATAACAAACATCGAGGTTTCTTTAGTTTAATATTCGAAGAATACGACACCATTCACTGACATTTACGTCGCAAGCCAATATAGAAAAGTTTGTTTCCTAATTACTATAGCCAGAAATCGAATCAGGAATCGTCAGGTTGGAAAGCAAAAGTCACGGCACTATTGAGGCAGTCAATAGTGCCGTGTAATAGTCTGAGTACATTATTATTAATAGATTTTTGACTACTTGGAACGCACCTTGCCCTTCGTGTACATGGTTTCTGGTTCATACTAATCTATGTAAATAAAAATCAGGTGCCACATGGATGACGGAGCGTCACTTGAGAAGGGCTCGACCGATTTGGCTGATTTATTTTTTGTTGTATTCGCAATTGTCATGACAAGATTTGTATGAAAGAAATTTTTTGGAAAAACACGGAGAAGGTCGAAAATTTGAATGGTATTTTTATATGAAAAACTCGATTAAAAAGAAATTTTGTTTTGCCAACATTCAACATTCCACTCGGCGAAACCGGGACGGGGTTATCATCAAAATAATAAAAATTTAAAATAGGCGGTAATAATGCTGTGCAACCCAAGGTGGTAAACAAGTTATTTCCAAATTTAAATAACAAAATCACGTGATTTATTTTTGAGTAATTGCGATCGTTTTTATAGTAAGATTCCTCAAGGAATCATTCAATTAAGGAAAAAGAAATTTAAACTATTGAACGTACGCTGACTTCAAAATCATATTATAAAATAAACCATTTCATTGTACCATTCATAGTACCGTTTTATAGTATAAATAAATAATTTTCTCTGTACATGCATTTTTTTGCTTTCTGAATACTGTATTTCAATGCGCTGTAAAATAAAGTTGAAAAAATGATACCGGACTAAGTTCTTTGTCAGTTCTTGAGAGTTCTTTTCCAAAGCGACGGCAGGTTCGCATTCCAAAATATTTTGTAACTGGACTTACGTGAACAAATTGCTTTCACTTGGAATTCACACAAACGAAAAATATTCAGAATTTCTTTTATCTACACTAATATTAGAAAGACGTAAACTTTGTTTCTGTATGTAATGGATAAACTCAAAAGCTGCATTATCAGTGAGAGTAACATGGGCTTACAAAAGTCAGATGGGTCATTTTTGGGCAACTGTGTTCGTTTTCATAATAAAATTTCTCAAGAAATTTTTCAATTAACGGAAAAGCAATTTAAACTTGTTATTAAACGCACACTGATTGGAAAATCATACTACAAAGTTAGCGATTTCTTTGAAGAAAAAACAATAGTCTGGAAATAATCTTCTCTGCACACGCATTTACTGGCTTTATGAATAATGAATATTGTATTTTAAATAACTATACGAACGATGTTGAAAAAAGGATACCTGACTGAGTTTCTTATCGGTTCTTCTCAGTGTCCAGGTTTTCTTTTCGAACGGAACTAAAGTAGATTTGACGTTCAAAAATACCTTGCTTAGTTACTTGAATAAATTGATTTGACTTTGATTTAGGCTTTATTTTCTTTAAAAAAAATTTAATATAATAATAAATCCGTGCGAAGCCGGAACGGGTCGCTAGTAACAGATATATATCTAAGATTACATACACAGATACACATCCTCAGGCTATACCTCTAACTGAGTAGACAGAGATGTCCGTGAGGCTACCGAAATCTTGTCATTCTCCTTATACAATTTCCCCAATATATTCGATTTTTCTTAATATTTTATCAGCTAGCATTCCTGGCTATTTGGTCTTCATAAGTTAGCCTTCCGTCTTTTCTGACTGTCCATTAGGAATAAAACGTAAAGACATGTATATACTCGTATGTATAGCTCTGGTCTTCCTTTGCTCCTATTACCACTCACTTTTGCTCTGTAGATAGATTGTATTTAGTCCCAGACTAAGATTAAAAAAATAAACGTAGTCACCATTGTATATATTGTAGATATACATACATATTTTTACGCTGTATCCCCAACGGGATAGTCAGAGAGGACGGAGCGCCAAGCGTCGCGGTCCTTACATACTTCTTTCGCTTCCTCAAATCCCATCATTCTTCTCTCACAATTATAATTTGTGGTATCCATAAATCCACTTAACGTGCAATTTGGATTATTTTTAACATGTAGGAGAAGGTTTTGTTTGACAAGGGTTTGCATTATTACGGCGTGGAAAAAGGGGTCGCCGTTATGACGGATTATTCGGAACGAAAGGGCAATATAAACATTTATGAAAGCATAAACTTTCCTCTTAGTGTGAGGGCTAGAATATATCTCACGATGTCTGTCAGGTCGCGACGAACTGCCATACGATTTCCAGTGTTTTTCAACCGACTTCAAATAAAGGAGGAGATTCACAATTCATCGGAATCCATTTTGTATATTTTTACCGATCTTTCCACCGTTTGTACACGGATTTTAATTATTCTTTTTTGATGTGAAACATCTTATGCGACTGGTCAGACCGGCTGGTGGCGTGGTAGTGTGGCGACGCGTCGCCACGCGCTTGTAACGAGCTCGTATACCTATGAAATATGCAGTGTTGTTGTTCATTTCGGAACACGTTGCCTATGTTTTTTAAATAGAGAATAATTTTTTTCTTCAAAAAAATCTGAATATTTTGTTTGCGATTACGCCATGCCATATTTATTTCCTTTGATAAATAATTTTTTCATGCATATTTTTCATACAAAATAGTTTCGATGCTTCACATCTGTCAGGCGTCCCGCGACGGCTCATTTTCTTTAATTGAAAGGGTGGTCTCATAGAAATTTCATTAAAATCTAGTTATGGAGTACTGTTTAAACAAAATAATAATAATAAATAATAATAACTTTATAATTACGATATAAATATGTTTACATTTAAATTTGACAGTGATTGAAGTCGGTGGCAAATCAATAAGCAGCAACCTCGGGCCAAAAAACGTATCTTGGTCCGAGGCGGCAAAAAAAATCTACTAAACTGGTAGATTTGGCACCGACTTCCTTAACTGTCAAATTTAATTGTACAGGTATATTTATAAAGTTATTTTTGTGCTCGAAGTTTGATTAGTAAAGGATAGTTATTTTTTATTTTTCAGTATTTATTAAAAATCGGTATAACTTTCTTCTTAAACATTTATTTTACGGAAATAATAAGTTCTGCAATATACTTTGTTTATCGGTTAGCGGTTGAAATCAACTGACCTACGGAATTCTAACCGTGCGCTCGCACTTACCTATTTTTTTCATTGTTAATAACATAACATAACATAACATAACATAACTTCACGCTGTATCCCCAACGGGGTAGTCAGAGAGGACGGAGCGCCAGGAGTCGCGGTCCTTACACACCTCTTTCGCTTCCTCAAATCTCATCATTCTCCTCACACATTTTCGCCTAGGTATGCGAGTGCTTTTGACATTTCCGTCTGCTAACACTCTGGCTATTTGATCTTCATAAGTCAGCCTTGGTCTTCCTTGGCTTCTTTTACCACTCACTTTCGCTCTGTATATTTTCTTCGTCAGTCTTTCATCACTCATTCTTTCCATGTGCCCGAACCATCTAAGCATTCCTTTCTTCATTTTTACAATAACACTGTTGTGCAACCCTGTCATACTGCGTATCTCATCATTGCTTATCCTGTCCGCAAGCGTGACACCGCACATATTTCTGAGAGACCGCATCTCCACAGCATTTATCATACTTTCACTCGATTTCGGGCATATCCAGGCCTCACTGCCGTACAACAAAGTTGGCACCAACACCGCATTGTGGATGGCCATTTTAGCAGTGTTAGATATATTCACACTACCCACTAATGCGGACAGAGCACCGTTCACTTTATTGCCAGCTGCTACCCGTCTCTCCACATCCAACTCACATCTTCCATCCCTCGAAAACGCACTCCCCAGGTACACAATTTCATTCACCTGTTCTAGACATTTTCCATTTACACTAATCACACATTTCGTTTGTTCCGCTTCTCTTTCAAACACCAGAACCTTAGTTTTGTTCACATTCATTTTCAATCCTTTTACTTCACAATCTTCTTTCATGCAAGTGACTAGTGTCTGCAACTCTGCTTCTGATGGTGCTATTAGCACAGCATCGTCAGCGTACAATAGGCAGTTTACCACTGTGTCACCACATCCCATACCACTCATATTACCTTTCAATCTCTGGAGGCAACTGTCCAAATACAGCACGAATAGCCAGGCAGACATCACGCAGCCCTGTCTGACACCAGAACAGACTTCAAACCAGGGCGACATGTCACCGTCTATCCTTACACAGGCTCTGTGGTCTCGATATAATGACCTCACAGCCTGCAGTAAGGAGCCCTCCACGCCATATTCAGGCAGAAGACTCCACAATTTCTTTCGCACTACTCTATCGAATGCTTTCTCTAGATCCACGAAAGCGCAGAAAACTTTCTGACCTAAAGCCAGAAACCTTCCCACGATAACGCGAAGCGAGAAAATCTGATCCATACAACCCCTACCGTTCCTGAATCCACCTTGCGCCTCCCACAAATATCTTTCTGAAACACCTTTCATACGTTCAGTCAATACTTTAGTATAGACTTTACTCGCTAAGCTGACCAAGCTGATGGCCCTATAGCACGCACAGTCTAGGTAGGAACCTTTCCCTTTATATAGAGGTACTATGACTGCCGTGCGCCAGTCCTCTGGAACCTCCCCCTTCTGCCAACAAAGGTTGCAGAGTGCACAGAAGGCATCCCAGACCCTAGGACCACCATACTTGATCATCTCAGCAGTCACCTCATCATTTCCCGCAGCCTTTCCACATTTCAAACTTCTTATCACTTTCTCAATCTCTTTCATACTAATGGCATCCTCCAGTCCCTGGCCCGAGTGTGGCAATTCATTAGAATCGCTCTCAGTATCAGAGACAGAGTCGCCACTCTCATACAGTTCTCCATAGTATTCACTCCATCGCTGCAGAACATCCTTTTTATTTGTAAGCAGGTTGTTTTCTTTCGAACGCACTTTATTCATTCTGCAAGGTGCCGGACCACTTCGGATCTTACGTACTTCTTTCCAAAATAATTTGGAATTTTCCTCGAAGTTGTCCGACATCTTGTTTTCATCTAACACCCTACACCTTTCACGCTTCTCTTTCACTAGTGCCTTCGTTTCTGCTTTCTGCAGCTTATACCTGTCTTTCATCAAATTTTTCATACCACAGTCATTAGTAGCAAGGTAGTCTCGCCATGCTTTCTTTTTCTTATACACAGCCACTTTCACCTCATCATCCCACCACACATCACGCTTTTTGCCGTTCCCAATCTTATTCATTCCACACACTTCTTTCGCAGCCTCAACCATACTATCTCTAAGGTTCTGCCAGCATTCTTCAACATCCTCGCTCATCACTTTCAATCTATCATCAAGCTTACTGGATAATACCCTTTCATATTCATTCCTGGTGGTCGCATCCTGCAGTTTCCAGCTTTTAATTCGGCTAACCGCTGCAGGTTTGGACACTACGCGATGTCGCCATGCTGCGAACAGACCCCTTATTCTGGTTATCACCAGAAAGTGGTCCGTCCCGAGATCGGCTCCTCTATACGCTCTTGTGTCCATTACCTGCTTCTTAAGTCTGCTATCCACCAGGAATAAATCAATCATACTTCTCGCACCCTTTCTTTCCCACGTGTACTGATGGATCCTTTTGTGCCCAAACATGGTATTAGCCACAAAAAGATCCTTTTCCATACACAGTCCTAGCACAATCTTACCAGCATCATTTACTCTCTTATCTCCATATTTGCCTAGGACAGACTCAAATCCTGTTCGAGCTGTCCCGACCCATCCATTCATGTCTCCACACACAACAATTCTTTCGTTCTCTTCAACCGTCGCTAGAACTTCTCTAACATTTTCCCAGAACTGCTCTAGTTCAGCCAAACTGACAGAGGACACTGGGGCATATACTGCCAAAACAAAAATTCTTGTCAACCCAATCTTGAGGCGTACCCAGAGCAGTCTGGGATTTATACATACATACTCAGTCATACAATTAACCATACGAGAGGACAGTAAAACGCCTACCCCTTGGCATCCCCTATCTCCTTGTGGTACCCCTGACCACAAAGCGATGCCTCCTCCGGGCAAGTCGGCAAGTTCACTGCCGCCTCGCTTGGTTTCACTCAAACATAGCACATCTAATCTTTTCTCTTCCATAATATCAATCACTTCATTCATCTTCTCCTCAATCCCACCTCTCACATTCCACGCAGCTACTCTGCACTCCTCCCTCCACTTCCCGCCGCTAGGTGCACAGCGTGTTGGGTGGCGGTCCCCAACGCCGAACTGCACTCTGCACACACCAGCGGGGACAGACCGGTGTACGTCGCTTCCGGGGGACGCCCTAACATTATAATTGCCGTTGTCCCGCATGGTATGCACAGAAGAGGAATTGCAGCCCTGAAAAGGGCTGGCAGGGGTCGCGACGAGCACGCTTCCTCAGTTGACCCCCATTGTTAATAACTGAGTCCATAACAGGAGTCGGCAAACTTTTAAGCCGAAAGAGCCTGTCGCAATAAAAATATCGATTTCATGAATTTGAAAGAGCCGCAATTTTTTATTTCTGCTTTTATATTTTATGATATGTGCACATATATGCCTGACTTGTGCACTGCAGAGTCTGCAAGTCTTTTGTTTTAAGCGTAATCGTCTGCTGCGTGTCTTTCCGCATTAGATTTTAATTTTTTAGGGGAACGTAAAGAGCCACAATTGTCTCTTGAAAGAGCCACATGTAGCTCACGAGCCACGGTTTGTCGACCTCTGGCCTATAACGCTGTTGTTATGTTATTAATTAAAACAATAAATAACTATAGTGTTTAAACGATTATTAATGCAGCGCCTCGCAAGACAATATGCATATTAAACATACACGTTATGTTAACGTGCGGTCTACCTAAGTTGATTGTGTCTAAATCTACATTAACGCATTGTTACAAAACAGTACCAGAATATATACGCGAATTTTTACATTCTTTTAGCCAACTTCCGTCTAAAATTCTCAACTTAGATAAACGACACGAGTTTTACTTTTAAACGGAGCCTCCGCAAGAAAATCCATGGATCACATTCGGTCAGCTAACTAGCATCGACTGCAATCTGTAATTTAGGCAGATCTCACTGGTTGGTTTTGATTGTGACAGATCTCACAAATAAAATAAGACTAATTAGTAGTATCGCACTACACAGGCTTTGTGAAGATGAGGGTGTAGGTCAGAGGCCAGCTTCTTATAAATAGTAATCTGTGTAGTATGAGTAAAACAATGTCGCAAACCCGGTTTGTTCTATATATTAACTTTTACGGTTTTCCGTGTTACGTGGATTTAAAGCGGTTAATAATATCGTATGTGGAAGTTCATTTAACATTTATATTTAGTCTATAAATGTAGAGAAATTGACATTTCGTAACCAAATCCTTATATAAAGCCGGGTCGGGCAGTTCGTTAGTAAATAAGTAAACATTCGGTCGGAGACGCACAATATCGATGCCACTAAAGCATTGTAGCAATTAGCAAATGACCGCGCACATCATTTATTTTACTGGTCGTATTAGGTGTCGTAGCACCGAATGCTACGAATGCTACGCCACGTTTCGAACTACGAGCGCTTCTAACGTTACGAATGGATGTCACTGGACGAATGTTGCGCAACTAACTACGCTTAATACTTTTTGATGCAACAACAAGAAAATTAATACTTGGAATAAAAATAAAAAGTGGGAATTCGGGAAGAAACCAGACATTTATGTCTATTTCCGGTTTATTTATGGTGACGCAGTGATAAACAATAATTAATGAATTTGAAATAGAGTTTCTGCGCCCGTAAATTCTTTCACAGGCTTATGAAAAAACAATAATTTTCGTTTATATTAAAAACGCCAACGAATTAGTACCAGCGAATGACCGCGCACATCATATATTTCACAGGTCGTATTAGACGTCGTAGCACCGAACGCTACGAATGGTACGCCACGTTTAGAACTACGAGTGTTTCTAACGTTACGAGTGAACGCTACGAGTGAACGTTACGGAATGATTGTTGTGCTACGAACTACGCCTTGTATTTTTTGATGCAACAATAAGAAAATAATAATGGAAATAAAAATAAATAGCGGGAACTCGGGAAGAAACCAGACATTTATGCATATTTCCAGTTTATTTATGTTGACGCAGTAGTGATAAAAAATAACTAATTAATCTAAAATAGAGCTTCTGCGCCCGTACATTCTCGCGCGCGCTACTTTATGAAAATAGACTTATTTTTGTTTATATTAAAAACGCCAACGATTTAGTTTGGCTATTCAAAGAGGCAATGCTGTCAGTCTGCTGGGCACTTTTAGCAACGACAGTTTTCTAAGCGGCAACTTTGAAGAAGTCTATTATATAAGATAACGTTTAGTTTTAAGTTTGTAAATTTTAAGATATTCACGTACTGATTTATATCAATAAAAAAATCAACTAGCAATTCAAAGAGTGTATTTAGATTAACACAGAAAATTTAGAGGCGTAAATCTGTACCATTAGTTCAAAAATGGAAATTATGGAAATCTCTGTTTTAAAAGAGGTTTCCTATTTTATATTATCTCTTGAAAAAGTTAGCCAATCGTGTATCGCAACTGGCATAATAAAACCAATGAAATGAAGAATCAGGCTACCGAATATCATTTTTATATGTTTTGTAATAACTTCGAAAAACTGAGATCCCTGCCGTCAAAAACTCCAATTCGTTGCCTTACTGAATATCCTAATTTTAGGAATTATGATATTTTAAGACTTCTCTTTGTCCAATCGTATATTAACATATCATCATAATCTAAACATTTCTTTATAAAGTGAATATTTAAAATCGCCTTAGTAGCGCCGCACTCACTTTATTATAGTATTCAGCAAGAAGCAGTTTGTATATACATTTCATTTATTTATTACTCGCCTGCGTTGCCATACCGGTCCCCGTATTTATGCGTGCTAGTCACGAGAATTCTGCCTTTATAGTGGATGGGGAGTTTATTTAGTGATTATTGTTGAATTCATAGAGCGTTTTTAATGCTTTCGCGATAGCAAAATGTTCTTATTATTCATCGATCAAGCTATACTATTAATAAATAGAAAGATTTCTCTGAACATTAAAGATGTTTCGACCGAAGATGTACACGGGTTTCAGTACACTATTTATAATATGTATTTCGGACGGAAAATTTGAAACACTCATGTATGCGACATAACTATGCAAGATTATGGAATTCTTGTTCTGATTCTGCAGCCAGGATATCCAGCACACTAGTTAATATGAAGATTAAAAAAACATGAGGAGTAACACAAATTAATTACACAATTACAATAATTGTAAGCAAAGGTAATAATAACTAAACACAATATTATACGGGATTATGTAAACACTCAAAACACACTATTTGATGTGGTGTCTAAATATACCCTGAAAAACGCTCATACCTGTAAACTCTTATACAAAACAAAAATAAATTCTAATACCTGAAATACGAAACGAAATATGTTAGACTCCGCCGTGTTATTTGTTCATTTGGATTTATAATAAATAAAGATTAAATGAACATTAAGGAAACTTCAACGGCCTAGATCGCAAATTAATGATTCAGTTGTCATACTTATTAGTAAAACCAACATTTTTAGAATTTTTGTCCGTTTGTGTGTTTGTACTTCAGTAAAAACTACCAAAAATCAAAAGAGTAATAGATTAGTGTAAAAATTTGTAGTTTAAAAAAACATTTAAAAAATGAAGATAGGAGATTATTATTGTTTGCACATCATAAGCTGCTATTCTGCTGTTTTTATTCTGTCTTACGTTTCGAATGAATCATGTCACTCACATATTTTTTTTAAATTTATTTCTGCTTCGCCTAACGTGTGTAATGGAAGAGTCTTTGTCCATCTGTTTTCTTTCCTTCTGTCATTTTTCCTTGTAATACTTATTCTAGGTACATCCATCCTCTTTCGTTTTCCCCACTCTTCATTCATATCCATTTTCCTTACCTATCCTTATTATAATAATTCTACATTTTTCTCACCAATTACATTTGCTTATACACTGATTATTATCACAGTCGTTTTCCTATTATCCGTTATTTCCTATCAATTTTCTTTATCTATCCTCATTATAATCATTCTTCATTTTTCTAATCTATTACGTCCTTATACCTATTACAATTTTCGCTTACATCTATTTGGTAACTTATACACTCTAATTATGCCTACCCATTTTATTATCTTTATTTTTCACAATATCACAGTCAATTACATTTTTAGCTTATATCTGATATCACATTTATTTCCCTTATACTATTAATATTTTACATTTTTCTATTTTTTTTATATAACTTTATTTATTCTTACTTACAACTTTTCCGCTATGTATTTACAATAATTAAAGAACTTGTCCCTATTTTCTTTCTTTGCAATAATTGAGTTCATATTGTTACTTTCTATTTTCTCTCTTATTTCCTTTTCTATTTTTAATTGGTCACTCACATATTAGAGTGATTTGATTTATGATAATAATTTGATCTAGGAACATACGCAATGTTTAGGTAATTACAAATTTAAAACAAAACGCATAACAAATAACCTCAATTTTTTCGATGTTGCACTATATTGATTAATATTATTGTTACATGTGCCTATAGTTTCATGTAAATAACAGAAAAGTATTGTTATTAGAGTGCTACGTGTAATACGTCGGACCAGCGAACGGTGAAAATTTAGCGAAATTTGAATTAGTTTCTTGTTCGTTTACATTAAAGTCATAAATGAATAAATAGGATACACACATCCTCTTAACTCTCCTTGTTAACTCATCTGTATTAAAAATAATCCTCCTATACAAAAATGCCGTCACCAAAAACACAGGTAACAACACCAATCAATAAGAACACTATATTCGTTGGTCATCTGACAATAAGTTATTAGTACCTTTTAAAAATAAAGATCTGGAAAAATATCTTCGCCAGTCTTTCATCACTCATTCTTTCCAAGTGTCCGAACCATCTAAGCATTATTTTCTTCATTTTCACAATAACACTGTCGTGCAACCCTGTCATACTGCGTACCTTTTCATTGCTTGTTTTGTCCGCAAGGGTGAATATTTCAAAGAGATCGCATTTCTGCAGAATTTACCTTATTTTTACTTGATTTCGAGCATATCCAGTTTCACAACCATACAATAAAGTTGGCACCAACACCGCATTGTGGATGGCCATTTTGGCTGAGTTAGATATATTCACACTGCCCACTAATGCGGACAGAGCACCGTTCACTTTATTGCCAGTTGTTACCAGTCTCTCCAGATCGAACTCATATCTTCCACCCCAACCAACCAACCAAGATGTATATCTATTATTATATACCGATCTTGTCTTTCTTTTATACTGATCATAAAATTCTTTTGTGAAATAACTAAAACGCAGAATTCCGTCTTTAATTATTTGGAAGACATTGCTCCTCAATTCTACGAACTTATCAGGTTATTTATGAAATTTCGTTTAATTTCAGGGGTTGTATTGTAATACTGAAAAGCACTATTAAAACAAAACATTAAGATCAAAAAGCGAGATCCCTCTCAATAATACTTAAAGCTATCGTTCAGAATTCTGTATAGGAATATTCGTGAAGGGATCATAATGAGGGAATCAAAGGGAATAGAGTCGTTGGTGCGCGAAATGAGACGGAATCCAGAAATGAGAGACGTTTTAGATGATGCCCGGAGACGTTTTTGTTGCTATGATTCACGGTCATAGCGGACAGCAAGTTTGTTAGCGAACATGTATTAGACAATCTTTTTCGTGCCTATTTATCGCATAACATAGCTGTCGTCACTTGTGTGCCATAGTACTTAAAATTAAATGTGGCGTTTTAAATTCGTACGTACTAGGAATGGATAAAATATGTTTAATGTGCTATCTAATTAAAAAGAAAGAGAAAAATATAGTTTTTAGCTGTTTATCTTCAAAAACAAGCTGTAAAATTCAGCCAATTGAACTTGTACATAGGTCATGGGGTTATTGCTACGCCAACTATGATTAGACACAATACTTCTATCAGAAATTTTCAAAGTGAAATGCGTTGGTTATGTTATGCCACCTATTTGTCATATTACTTAATGTTAGAAGTTGTTAAAGTGAGCTGTAACATATATTCTTTGTCAACCCCAAGTATAACATGAAATATTAAATATTAAGAAATATTTTAGTAAATACCTAGGCGAAAATGTGTGAAGAGAATGATGAGTTTTGAGGAGGCGAAAGAGGTGTGTAAGGACCGCGACACTTGGCGCTCCGTCCTCTCTGACTACCCCGTTGGTGATACAGCGTGAAGATATGTTATTTTAGTAAATTATATTTACATAAAATAAAAACATTGCCTTATTTTGTAACACCCTTTTTACCCAAAAAGACTCAAGGTTGCTTACCTTATACAATGTTTTGAGGATTTCACGACCGTGTGTCCCACTTGTCACTGTCACACGTAATTCGTACTTAAAAATGACGCTTCCTTCGGTAAAGAGAATATTATATTTTTAGCATCAAAATAACTAATAGCTTATTCATAATTGAAATATGTGTTACATGTTTTTGTAGCATACTGAATTTCCCTCTTTAAATTGAAGTGGGTATACAATATACATTAACCTCAGTCCTACTTGATGGGAAGCAGTGATGTGGCACAATTTTGTTCTCTAAGATACTGATATGGTATCTACCTATAAACAGAAAACTTAAGAAGCCAATCGCAACAAGTTTTATAGGTTCCGTAATTAAACAGAAAATAGAACCCTTCTGTGATCACGCATTTGTCCGTCTGCCTGTCTGTCCATTTGTCTGTTTGTCCATCTCTCTTTCTGCAACAGAAATTATGTATCGTAGAAACTTGTGTCATAGCAACACATCATGATAACCCATACATTAGAATGTATGGGTTAACTTGAGGTGTTAATTGCAGACCATCAACGCTTTGAATATTCTACAAATGTGTTCCATGGTAGAAAGAAGATGGTGGGAACAAATTGTACAATTCGAACGCACTGTGAAGTAAATACAGTAGAAAATTTAATTGAAATACAGAGAATGACTGTACACAATAATAAAATAATTCCTAAAAGAACGACTGCTGTAGAATGAGCAACTGACACAAACAGTATGACACAGACAGTATATCAAACAGCCCTTGAAGGCGCACATTTACGATTCAATGGAAAATAATATATAAATATGGATAAAACAAAGAAAAAGCAAAAAATGTACAATAGTACAATTCCCATGCACTATTTTCATTCATAACATAACATAACATATCTTCACTCTGTATCCCCAACGGAGTAGTTAGAGAGAACGGAGCACCAGGAGTCGCGGTCCTTACACACCACTTTCACTTCCTCAAATCTCATCATTTTCGCCTAGGTATGCGACTGCTTTTGACATTTCCGTCTGCTAACACTCTGGCTATTTGATTTTCATAAGTCAGCCTTGGTCTTCCTTGGCTTCTTTTACCACTCACTTTTGCTCTGTAGATTTTCTTCGTCAGTCTTTCATCACTCATTCTTTCCAAGTGCTCGAACCATCTTCTTTCCTTTCTTCATTTTTACAATAAAACTGTTGTGCAACCCTGTCAAACTGCGTATCTCATCATTGCTTATCCTGTCCGTAAGCGTGACACCGCACATATTTCTGAGAGACCGCATCTCCACAGTATTTATCATACTTTCACTCGATTTCGGGTATATCCAGGCCTCACTACCGTACAACAAATTGGCACCAACACCGCATTGTGGATGGCCATTTTAGCAGTGTTAGATATATTCATACTACCCACTAATGCGGACAGAGCACCGTTCACTTTATTGCCAGCTGCTACCCGTCTCTCCACATCCAACTCACATTTTGCATCTCTTGAAAACGCACTCCCCATATACACAATTTCATTCACTTGTTCTAGATATTTTCCATTTACACAAATCACACATTTCGTTTGTACCGCTTCCCTTTCAAACACCAGAACCTTAGTTTTGTTCCCATTCAGTCATATTCAATTCACTTCACAATCTTCTTTCATGCACGTGACTAGTGTCTGCAACTCTGCTTCTGATGGTGCTATTAGCACAGCATCGTCTTCATTCAGTTAAATCATATTACGAGATACTATTGAACATCAACTCACTGTTATGTAGCATATCAATAACACCTTCAACAAGGGTGATTTTGAAGAATTTTTGCCCCTGATGACGCCCTGGGCCAGAGATTCGCCCTTAATACTAGGTATCCCTCGTCTGAATGAGCCCTCAGGCGGTTGACCATCTGGCAGGGCTCCTGCGCTCGCTTCAACGCGATCGGTGACGTTGTAATAGCCACTAGGGCTTACAGCAAAGAGGAAGCTTTCTTAGTCGGTTCGAGTCCAATACTACTCAGTCGGCGTAGAGCCCGCTGTGTCCGTGGGGATGTTTCCCGTCTCAGAAATAAAAAAAAATGTTTTCTTCGTAATGTTTTTCCTTAGGACACTTCACTGAGAAGTGAAATGCATGTGAATTAATAATTTTGTAGACGGAATACAGTTAAAAACTTCACTTTTTACTTTCACTACACTAATACAAAGCGGTTTATAGAATAAACCTATATTCCAAATCGATACAGTGCTAGTAGTTTTCGTGTAAAATGGCAGTGACAGACAGACTAATAGACGGACAGACAGACAGGACAAATTTATAAGCGTTCTATTTTTTGCCAATTTGATTATTTACTTGAAAGCGAAATTGAAGCGAAAGATGTATTTTTACTCTTTTTTATCTGTATGTATCTTTGTATATGTCTTTGTGTGCAATAAATTGTTATATAAAATAAATAAATAAAGTATGTAAGGTCCGCGACGCTTGGCGCTCCGTCCTCTCTGACTACCCCGTTGGGGATACAGCGTGAGGATATGTATGTGTATGTATGTACTTTGTTACTTTCCGTTGTAAAATAGATTTGTAATCTCATTTTTAGGCGTACACACGTACGTATGTACAACATAAATCTTCAATATACAACAAACACAGCGACACATATTTTCACTAGGTACAATATTATTTGTATCGAAAATCATGTAGCAATCGACACAGTACTGCTAGAGTTCCCATCCCAAACAAATAAATAGTAGATCGAGACTTTGTAATACGTAGTGATGGGTGTATAAACACATTTCGTCGTGTGTACAAAGTCACTCACGTGATAGATTCTTTGTAAAATGTCATATGAGTGAAAGTTTTCTTAGCGAAAATTGACAAACATTTGTTGTGTGAACACTCAGCGATCTTTGGGGCTTAGCAGTTAATTGTCTTAACCGCTAAGCCTCAAGTGTGAAATTACACATCCAATATTCAAGAGCGTGTTCGATTCGTGCGTATAGGAATCGGCAAATTGTAAAATTTATTGAGATCTATAACAAATTTTAAATAAGTAAATAAACTGCGTATGAAGCGTTGTGTTACATTATTTCTTCTCGGTCTTCATGATGGTAAATAATACTGCGGAATTTTGTAGATGATATATTGTACTTATTGGGGCGTGTTGACGCCTTAGCACTGTCGTTTACATCTCATGTCTCATACTAATTCTTATGGCTATTTAAATTGTAGATTTACGTGATAAGTTCCTTTGCAGCGATGCGGCCATTTAATTTGTAGATCGCGCATTGTGCACAAGGTCATGATTTGCTGTGTCAGAGTAATATCTGGCAAACGTTACAATCTCTGAAATGTTTATACTTTTAATAAAATTATTTGTTATTCAACCACTGCATTGCCTGTAAGGACATAAGAAACATGTAGACTATAAGACTGATCCATAAGTTTAAGGTCGATCTAAGCTCAGAGTTCCTCTAAACTCTCTAAAGGATCGCATCCAAAAAAGGTGATCCGGCAAGAACTAAAGTAATCAAAATAGCTCATAGGATAAGCAGGCTGATGTGACAAATGGGCTGGTCACTACTGTCGAACTGATAATCACTGGGTTTAACGAGTTCTACAGTAGAAACCACCTTGAGATATGGAGCAACGTTCTGCGTGAGGTGGTTTGGTGGGCAGCGATAGTAGAAAGAGACAACTTGTTTGCGCGTTGTCTACATATGGTTCTTGTTATAAGTTTACAATCTACCCTTGCAAGTCGTAAAACTCTGTTTTAGAACAAGCTCGAATTTATAGACTTGAATTTGCGTGCGTAATTATATTACGCCTTGGACATTTTGTTTTATTTGCCGATTTCAATGGCGCAGTGGTTTAGATGTTATAGCCAAGCATAGAAGGTTCCGGGTTCGATTCCCGGACGGGTCAATTTAAGAAACTAATTTTTCTAGATTGTCTCGAGTCTGGGTGTACTGGGAGACGCCCCAGTAGTCGCCGTCTGGTTCTCATAGCATAGGGAATACCTAGTTTGAGATCAGATGATTGGTGCGTATCGTCTGACGCATTATTATTATAATTTGATTTGAGTTGTGTGTAACATCTCAGGAACGATGTTTGTCAAATGTCAGAGTGTCTGGCTAACGTACTTTCCCAATGCCCTCATTTTTACCCTTTGGTCGTAATTAGAAACAGAAGCACAAACACCGATTTCCATATTTCACATTTCAAAAATGACGAAATTCTGTACAAATTTTCATCCTCTATTTAACCTCAGTAGGGGATCAATTTAAAAAAATATTTCTTAGTATTCACTTGTGGTATTTATGGAACTCCTGTGCAAAACTTTACGGTTCTTAGGCCCATGTGCTTAAGCTATCAAAGTCTAATTCAAGATCAAATCAATTTATTACTACTATTATTTTATTATTATTATTATTTAGGCACTAAATTCTGAAGCGTTAAATAGGAGCTAACACCAGTGCGCGCCAAACGCTGTTACCGGTTGTACGTTACGCGTTCTTAAAAAAACGTTGCTTGATATTAGAAAAATCTTAAATTAACTTCTCTTATACTCTTGTTGTATTCACATATTACATTGATTTCTAATTAATATTGTCTGTTTTGTTTGAGAATTGCATAAAGATGCTTATTTCTTGCAATAGGGTGGGTCTACCTCAGTTTGTGTAGAACTCTTTGGTCACAGATTATCAGAATCGTATTTTTCGGATCGCATTCGGCAGACTTATCGCAAAAGAGACAATACCTTGATACGGTTCCGCGGATACATGGCTTCCCGGGATTACATTACCATAACATAATGTCGTTGTATTTTGGTACCCGGACACGAGTGTAATTCCACTAAATGGGCCCCGATGTTTCCGTCATCGTTTTTCAGACTTACTATGTGATATATCTGAATGGAATAACACAGAAACTTGTATTAAAATATCTACTTTTAATTATCTACCACCTATTTACATGCTTCTAGTTCCTATTTCAAGATGCGGCAATGCGTCACGGTTTGATGAAAATGTTATTGTACTTACATACATATCTTCACGCTGTATCTCCAACGGGGTAGTCAGAGAGGATGGATCACTAAGCATCGCGGTCCTTACACACCTCTTTCGCTTCCTCAAATCTCATCATTCTCCTCACACATTTTCGCCTAGGTATGCGAGTGTTTTGGACATTATGCTCTCATTATTATAAAATAAAGGTAATTTAAAAAATAAAAAGCTCGACTGTAAAACCTGTAAAAGTAACTAAAAGAATATTGTATAGATTCAGGTGTTAGTTTGCGGAAATCCATCGCATGTGATAAATTCCTAAAATCTCTAGCTATCTTCCGCTCAAACTCTAAAAATCACCAATCGACACGTGTTTCGCCTCTCAACGAAGCATCCTCAGGATATACCAGAGATAGAATTCGGCTACCTAACCAGCACCGAATTACCGAACCGAATGAACTGAACTGAACCGAAGCACCGAATGATGACGTGTCGATTGGTGATTTTTAGAGTTTGAGCGGAAGATAGCTAGAGATTTTAGGGATTTAACACTAAAAGAATGTTAAAATGATGTTAACAATGATTTTAACAAGACGGGTTTATAATAGAATAGTCTATGTAGGATTTAGGAAATTCGTGCTATTAAATCTTAACCCGCAATCGGAGGCTACACCAGCTACCAGTATGGTAGCTACCTAATTCAGAGTGACTAAAAATATTTATAGCCTCCGACTGCGTATTAAGATTTAATAGCATGAATTTTTGTTTTTTGAGTGATTGATTGATTTAGTAGCAAGCAACCAACCCCTTCATAAGTCAGAACTCGTCAAAATATAGATCATCAAATTATACAAAGCATTAAATATTTAACCATCAGATCTTAACTAAGTTTCTGAAATTACCCAAAAAGAAAAAAATATATGTACGTCGCATCGGAAATCTTCTTTTTTCGTCGGTTAAGAATGAGTATTCCGTCTCGCAGATGATTAGTGCAAGCTAAAGAGAAAGAGCGACGAACGATTGATTATGAAAATATTTATAGCGAAATGAACCGTGCCCGAGAAAAGCTGCCGTGACAAACAGATAAACAGACAAACGGGCACCGAGCTGTTTCGATTTTCCAATCTCGGAACGGAATTCTGATAACACAATAAGTTGTAGTTTCAATTACATAGTCTACTAGCGACGCGCCCCGGCTTCGCACGGGTTGAAATTTTTTTGAAAATAAAACACAGTCCATGTCACTTGCTGATAATGTAGCTTTCTAACAATGAAAGAATTTTCAAAATCGGATCAGTAGTACCGAAGATTAACCCCGAACATCCAAACTCACAAATTTTATCTCTTTGTAATATTAGTATATATATTATATATATAGCAAACAGTTTACTTGAGACCACGGCCGATGCAACTCGGTCGAAACGTCAAGCCAGTATAAAAAGGTAATCGCGTTAAATTTCCCGTTTTAGATATATTCTATAATGCAACGCGAAAGTTTAAAGTTTATAAAATTAGTATATAAACTTAAATTTTGCCATCCAAATTACCTTTTTCCGTGGATTTTCCAAAAATTTTCTTTCATACCTTGTCATGACAATTACAAACAATAAAAAATAAATCAGCCAAACCAGTCGAGTCGTTTTTTTATTCATTTTTTTACATTTATTTTGCAAGAATGCGAGTATAAGTAAATGCACATGTAATATTTAAGTTCCTTTCCACATTCTGCTCACTAAAAGAATGCAAATATTCAACCATAATTACTTAGCAAATTAACATTATTTAGTGCGACTACAGACAATAATAATAGTAATAATCCAACCACGTATTCAATTCAGTGATTAATATTTGTCATTTTTGTCATAATAAATTCAATAATAAAATGTTAAAATTAAACGAATAAAAAAGTAAATAATAAAAGCTTCATGTCAAAAAAAAAAAAATAATTGTCGTCGTAAAACAAAAAAAAAATCAAAATCAAAATGTAAAAAAATATATATAAAGGATAAAAAAAAACAATTATATGAAATGAAATACATTTACATTGAGCGGTCACGTCCTCGATAAAGCATATTTAAATTCATTCACTGTAAGTAAGATATTTAATTTAGATTTCACAATTTAAAAAATCGTTGACTGTAAAAACATTTCTCTATTAGCAAATGTTTTATTTGAATTGGAACTGCCTCATAGGTAGCAAAGTATGGTATTCGGAATTTTATTATATAATTTACATACCATATAATCACAGTTTCTTTGATAAAGCGTTCTCAAGTGATGCTCCATCATATATGTGGGAATCGATTTTCATTTACATAGACTGCTCATTAATATATCCCATAATATTGCTCTATTACTTTGAGAATATTTATCCGTAAAACTGTTGCCTAGTTCTGTCAGAACCTGTAACAGGGTGAAGTTATAAAAATGTAAGGCCATTCAATCAAAAACCTCCCTTCGTTTAATACCTAAGTTGGCAGGTTTTCATTAAGTCTTTAAATGACTTGTTCGCAGCGATGTGGGGCACTGTTCAGAATGGCACCGTATTACATGCGTCGTAAAGAACAATTTCCTTTAAATATTGTTGTAAGTCACCGAGCACCCCAACTCCCTGGACACAAGGGCAATTTCCCAACGTCATAATAACTGATCAAACGTTTATTCCTTAACGAGATAGCAACGAAATCGAATTCTGATGGTATAAAAAATAGTGATGTATTTATTAGTATAATTAGATACATACATATTTATGTACTAATATTTGTATTTACAAAACTTGGCTGATTTCACCAACGCTATCTAAACCGTCACGTAACTATGTTCCACCTAGGTTTTTTTTTTCGGTTCTAACAGTTTGTTATTGATGTCAAATATAGTTATGTGACGTTTTACTGTTTCCATAGTGACTATTTGTTTCCAAAAGTTTATCCACAAAACGGATATTATTTTATATTGTCAAGTTATATATTGTCAAATACTAACACACAAAACTGTCACTTAGTGTTATGGGTTCTAAATTTAGGGGATTTTTTAACTACAAAGGGGCTCCTAACGTTTCGTGAAACGCAAAATCGTCGTTAGCGGTCCCCTATCCTTTTTTAGGGATTCACTAAGTATTAGGGACTTTGAAATAAAATGAAAACGGGCGTTTACACTCGCAACTCACAACTCGCCACTGTACATTATATCCAAAAGAGGGTAGATAGAATCCAGTGTCGCGCATTCTCATATTTCTTTCGGGTTCGTGAAATGCGAGTCCGTCGGATATTACCATCTTAAACAAATAAAAAAAAAACAATGATATCGAAAACAACATGGTGAGGCCGGGCATAACTATGCCTTACCATGTACATACAAAGCAACACGGACACACATGTAATAAAGTATGCCTAACATTATAAGTTTCAATTATAAGATATCTACATTGTTTTACCGGTAATAAATCTTCGAAAAATTAATACCAGGAGGGAATCAAGTTTCATACATAAGTGAACTTGAAAACTCGTATTTTTAATAAATGAAAATAAAAATGGCTTGGAACACAATGCCTCAACGTGTGATTCTATTAGTGGGTGTTATAACTATTCCAATTATTGGGCAAGTAAGTTTACGTGCAATGTAAACGGTACATACTTGTTTTCTTGATTCTTTTGGAGGATGATGTGCAAATCGTTTTGAGGTGCATATGTACGAGTTGTGGGCATATTTTAATATTATTTTAAAACTGTAATTGTACATTATATAATTGTCGTAATATAAAAAACGTTTCTTATAAATTAATGATATCAGTTGAACAACTTTATCAACGATAACGTTATTTCTATAATAACTGGGGTACTAGGAATCAATATGACAACATTGGCCTACGCACCACACAACTAAAAACTCGGCCTCACTGTGTTGTTCGTGTCGTTTCGTTTTCCTTTTTTATTTAGTCTGAGATTACCATTTGCTAACTCCCAAGCTATTTCATAAGTTCGCCTTGATATTTATTGTTTTTTTTAACCATAATATAACAATGTTAAGAAGAAATACTTACTTTCTAGCACTCTTCGTATTTTTCATTCATTCTCTATGTTATAGAGCAGAAATGAGCAATATAACTCTAATTCCAATCTAGTTGATGGTACTTTAAATCCGAATAAGGTTAAGCAAGTAGACCGCAATTCATGCCGGTCTAGTAGTCCCACAAATTAATCTGACCGCTCGTAAACATGTAACAACTAACCTTAACAAGTCTGCACTATCACTGGCTCCCTTAAGTGCACTTTAGATGTCGCTCGAATATTTCTTATTTTATTTTGTGAGTAGGGTTTTTGTCAGTGATACGCATGGTGGATCTTTTAGTTCAGTGGTCGTCAAACTTTTTCTGTGAAGGCCAATAGAAACTATGTAGGATGGTTGCTCCTCCGGATGCTCATGCCGGATATTTCCTTGGAAATACATATTTACGTATTCATATATATATATGTATATATTATGTTATAACGTGGCTACGGTGATGTTAACTTTGAATGTTCTATTATTGGTAGGCATGAACTACTCAGGATATTGGGTTTCTTTAGGGCCACCCTGGAGAGGAATACAGAGTAAATTTTTATAAGGGCGCCTTCCCTGTATTGCTACAATCCATTTCAGTTGTGAAATAAATACACACTTTAGTACAACCTTCACCAATTTATTAAATAATTATAATTATCCCTAAATATAGATCTCATGAGCTCACTAAATGAAATCTTAAATGTTATATAGAAGAATTTTAAATGAGATTTTACATACAAAACAAACAAATTACATCTGTATTGGAAATTACAAAAATGAGTACTGTAACCAATAATAAGTGTAACTGTTTCTTAATATTTGGTATAACTGAAACATTAAGATGAACTACAATAACAAAATATAAGGTTAGTTATGTAGATTTATTCTTGAATGTTAATAATTTTTATATATGCTTGTACATTACCATCTAAGGAGATAACCATGTATATATATAACAGTGGAGTTGTCCCACCAATGGTCCATAAGAATATCCACGGTGTTCACTAAACCCTTAGTGACTGCACAATTAAGTTAGGTCTTCTGCAAGCCGAGTTGTCCCTCCAATGGTCTCAAAGAATTTCCATGAAGTCCACTATACTCCTAATTCACAAATAAATCTCAAAGAAAAGAGATTAAATATGTGTTAAGGTAATCCAACCTCATACTGCAATGCACAAACAAATGATCCGAGAAAGTAATCCATCTGATCATGTATCTTTAAAGAAAAATATCCAACTAAATGTACACCGTCATTCCACGGTGTTTATGAGATTAAGAAGCTAACATTAGTCCACTGTGTTTATGGAACTAATATTTAGAATTAAACTTGGAAATCAAACGTAGAATTAAGCTTGGAGATTAAACGTATAAAGAAACTTGGAAGCAAACATGTAATCACACATGGAATTACACATGAAACTTAGCCTGGAATTTAAACATGGAACTTAGCCTGGAATTTAAACATGGCACTTAGCCTGGAACCCTGTAACAAAATTCCTGGGGTTAATACACGGTACTAAGCACCAAGGAAATCACTTTTAAAAGAAAACTACAACTTCTGCATCCTACTTACCATGAGGTCTATCATGGGACTTTATAATATTTATAAAAAATGAAAAACAACTTCTTAATAACACTAGAAACATCCTAAATATCTAGGCATGTATATTTTACTTTTATATAGGCATTTTTGTCTGCCACTTAACCACCACCAAAAGTGAATGGCTCCCTCCATTTTGGAATCACACCTCGACATAATTTGTACCCTCTAACGTCATTATTAATGTAACTGAAAACTACTCAGATTTCAGTCTGAAGTTTCCGACATAAGAAAGAGACAGCAAGTCTCTGAAAAGACATCAACCAATGGGAAGTGTCTGAAAATTTGTAAGTGACAACATCAAAATGTCAGATTGACAGATCCACAATAGAATTAGAAAGATCCAGATAAAAGTAGCCACTGAAAAACAAACCGGAAACAATGCCCATTTGCTCGAACATTCCATCTTACTTGATTTGTGAAACAGATATATATCAACACTCGTCTCTCTCTCATCGAATACAATCGATTATTAGGAATTACTCGTATTTAAATTTTTACAACAATTTATTTATCTCATCGTCAAAATGGGAAAGCAAACCTGGACAAATTATATTAATATCTAATAAAAGTATTATCACCTAAAATTGTTTTATTTTGTTTATAACAAAACTATATTTTTATACAAACGAAAATCGATTATCGATTTATTATCGATGTTTCCAAACATTCAATGTTATTACTGAACGTAACGTAAGTAAATGTAGATTTTAACGAAAGTAACAATGAACTTTATAATGAAAACAACTAAATAATTAAAAGTTTACTATATTAGGTTCTGGTTTAAATAATATACACTTAAAGTGCAATATTTATTGATTTTACCTGAGAAGAAATGAAGTAGTACTACGTACTCGATTGCGAACAACTTTCCGAACGCGTTACCTATTAATCATTGTAACGGAGACAATTGTCATCTGTCACCCACTAACCTCAACAAATATTACTTCGATTCTAATTTCTATGTTATTAACCGTAAGTATATATCTACGAAAAAAAAGTGTTACAATGTCAGCGAAAAATATTTACTTCTATTTGACTTCTGTCGCAGTTGGGTAAAAAATCTGTCACATTGAGTATTTCGGATGCGATACGATTAAATACGAGTATTATGTTGCCAGATACGCGTGATATTTAATTGCGAAGTTAAATTTCATTTCGTAGGTATGTTTTTACTGTTATCGACACCCGTTCGGAGTGTTGCTTCTCTACGTAGTACTATAATTCATTCCGTGATAGAACTCTGAAAATTGGACTAATTCGCATTAGCATTATATGTCAATACTATTATGTCGAATTCTCAAATCGGGCCGTAAACTGCACGCGGGCCGCAGTTTGACGATCACTGTCTTAGTCGTGATTGCTGAATTATTTCATAGTTTTTCATAGATGAACCAATCATATATCGACTAGAAAGAGACAATCATATAAATTTGACTTGAGAGATACGTTATGACTCGGGTGTTAATTTGCAAAGATCCGTCTCATATGACGACCTCGATGGCGAAGTGGTTGCACCAGGCGCGGAAGGTTCCGGGTTCGATTCCCGGTCGGGTCAATTTAGGAAATGAACTTTTCTAGATTGTCTCGGGTCTGGGTGTACTGGGAGACGCCCCCGGTAGTCCTCGTCTGGTTCTCACAGCACAGGGAATATCCTAGTTTGAGATCAGATGATTAGTGTGTATCGTCTGGCGCATTATATAAAAAAAAAAAGAAAAAATATATTTTATAAAATACGTACATTTCTCTAAAAGGAAGCTAATGCAATTCAGACCCTACCAGAAACCCGAAGTACAAATTAGCTACTCATTTCATAATATAAAACTAGAAATAGTCGTTAGGTTTCAATTGTTGGGATTGGTTATAGAACATAATTACTAAATTATCGAAATTCACATATGCTTTATATGAATTAAAAAAACAACTAATTTGAAAATGGCTTTGACAGCCTACTATGCTTATATATATACTCTTGGCTGAATTACGGTATTATATTGTGGGGAAATAGTGTTACAAAAAAAATGCGTCAGAATCCTAGCCAATGTAGATTCAATGGAAAGTTGTCAGCCACATTTCAAAGTAATAAAATATCCTCGCACTTACAGGAATGAACATATTAGAAACTTGTAAATTTGTAAAGAAAAAATCACCATTCTTTCCATTAGCGCCCAATAAATGGCCTTATCAACGAAATAAAAGATACCCTAATAAATTATTAATACCCACTTCTAAATTATCTATGTTTTATTCTAGTCTATTTGCTATGAGCATAAAATTTTATAATAAGATGCCAGATGAAATAAGAAATACTGAACATGAAAACAACTTTAAATATGAAATTAAAAAGTACTTAATACGAAAAAGTTGTTATAATTTAAAAGATAAAAAAAAAATTAACGATTAGAAATCAACTTAATTAAATGCTACCACTGTTACGACCAAAATATATTGATTTTGAACGAAAATGCATTGAATTGAATTATGGTATTGTGTATATAATTTTATCTAATTTAACGAATGTGACTTATCGAATGTACGTAATTGATTGAATTATTTGTCAATTATTGAATAATCATGAATCTATAAAGTTAAATTTAATAATTGTAATGAAGAGATACATAGTTTGACATACTGTGTATCTCCTTATTGCTTATTTTGCCCACTAGGGTGACAACGCACTATTTTCTAAAATATCTCGCATTTTCTGCATTTGTCTTATTTTCACTCAATTTATTAGAGCAAATAACCAGGCCCCGCTACCATGTAATAACATTGGCACCAACACCACATAATGAATGGCCATTTTGGCGTAGTTAGACACATTCGTGCTACCTGTAAAGTTAAATATTAAGCACATAAGTATGAATCTAGCATATTCTATATATCAGTCCCTAATGAAAATAAATATCATCAAGTGAATATGGAAAAGATTATTGGCTGTTTTTTTGTTGAAGACAAAACAATAGTTTGAGAATCTCCGTACATGCATTTACTGGCTTTCTGAATATTGCATCGTATAAACCTATTGTAAAGAAATTATACCAGACTGAGTTTCTTCTTAGTTGTTCTGTGTCCGGGTTTTCTATTCAAACCGGACTAAGACAGATTTGACGTTAAAACACTTTGCAATTGTGTTTACCTGAACAACACGACTTCTAGTTTTAAGGGTTTCAACAATACGTCTTGTTTGCAGATCCCTAAAATCAATAAATGTGGTAATGAAGATTTTGGTTTGTTACATATTTTTGCATTAGGAGCGTAGTAACAAGGGATTTAAAATCCATAGCATTCGAAATAAGTGGATTTTCTGAATAGATTCTTATTGTAATCATCAATTTAATATTAATTTTCTAGTTCGTCGATTCGTGAGGAATTGCGAACTGCTGTTCCAGATGCTTGCTTCTCTAAGGATTAAGAGAATCAGGGTTCAGTGATTTATTGGTATTACAACACGTTCTCCAGTCACCCGATGTCATTGAAGTGCTCAAATCAAGCATTGTAGGGTATTAGATACTTAGTTATGATATGTAAACCTTTGTACAAAGCGAATGAGCTTTTACATTGCAAACTGATACTTATATCGCTGAAGTCTTTGCTGATACCTTTCAATGGATTTGTTTTTAAAAGATCTGTGATGTTTTTAAAAATTGGAATTTTGGTGTTAATAAAAGTACCAGTTCAAAAGCCGACAGGAAACTCAATAATGCACTTAAGTTTGAATTCACATTTGATGTGTGTTTAACAGAAGTTGATCCATTCCATTTAACTCATCCCATTTTTGACAAGAATGGATCTATTCAAAAACATCTATACAATTGTAATTTCACGGACATGGTACAAAACGTGAAGCGTTCCTTTATACGCGTTAATCGCTCTGAGCAATCGACCTAAAAGTAACCGACGAGTTGTTCGCAAAGAAATAAAATCCACATGTGAACGGAACCCATAATGAGGTTAATAGCCACTTTGTCGGTCCGCCATTCAACAGATAAGGACGCGGTTATAGTGATTGGATATGCGATAAGACATTAACAAAGCTTAATGAACTAGACAGTGATCAAATAACGTTCGACAAAAAATGGAACGAATTGAAATATTGGTAGTGGTCCAGTGTTAGGTACTGTCAATATTCGTGATTGAATGTTACAATCGCAATCATAAATAGACTGTAGTACTACGAGGGCTGTTATTTATGTATCCGGAATAACAAAGTGAAACATTTATTATAGTTTTATTAGTTGCTTTTCAAAATATTCACCATGATGATTGATGCACTTTTGCATGCGTTGGAACCAATTTTCGTAGCACTTTTTCCATTCGGATTGAGGTATTTCCAAAACGTGCATTTTGAACGCATCAACAGCCTCTTCACGGCTCGAAAAACGTTGACCACGTAATTTATTCTTCACGGTTGGGAATAAATAGAAGGTCGTTGGGGGCCAAGTCGGGGCTGTACGGCGAATGACCCGTTAATTCGATCGTTTGATCTTCCAAATACCGAGTTGTTTCGGCCGATGTGTGGCAGCTAGCACTGTCATGATGAAGAGGGATTCTGCGTTGTCAGTTGTTCTTTTTTATTTCTTCAAAGACTTCTGACAAACAAATGGTCGTGTACCATTCAGAAATAACCGTTTTACGATCCTCTAGTGGCACTGTAGCTACATGTCCATTTATACCAAAAAAAACAAGCGACCATTTGCTTCAAAGTGCTTTTTGAACGAATGACTTTTGTTGGGCTCGGCTCATCTTGGAACACCCAAACCGTTGATTGTTGTTTAGTTTCAGGACCATACGCATATATCCAAGATTTATCACCTGTGTAGATATTATAGACAGCTTTTGACGCACCCTGATTGTACTTTTGTAACATTTTTTCTCACCAATCGACACGAGCCCGTTTTTGGTCAATTCTCAAGTTATGCGGAATCCAACGTGAACAAATTTTATTTACAGCTAAATATTCGTGTAATATTTTATATATACTCGTCATACTTATGCCCAGAGACGCCTCTATCTCGCCATATGTAACATGACAATCTTGCATTATTAGTTCCCTCACAGCATCAATATTTTGAGGTACAACAACCGATTTAGGGCGACTTTCTTTAACTTCATCCGTGAGCACAGACCGCCCACGATTAAACTCACTAAACCAGTGATACACAATAGTTTTCGATGGTGCTTCGTCCCCAAAAGTCGAAGTGAGTTGATCGATGCACTGTTTTTGAGTTAGCCCTCGCCGAAAATCGTAATAAATCATAGCACGAAAATTTTCACGACTTAAATCCATGGTGATAAAGACTCTCAATTTTCAAAATGACGCCACAAAGGATAAACAAATGACAGCTACATGAAACAAATTGTATTCTTCAGCCAAAGAGTTCCATTTTTAAATGTTATAATTACTTTTTTAATATTGTTCTGTAACTGGCTAGTTCCGGATACATAAATAGCAGCCCTCGTATCATATGAGAATGTAGCTACTTAACGATAATCTGTATATAAAAAAATTTCAGTTACGTTAGCTAGTCGCACAATTCTGCTCACTGTCAACGCAGTACCAGAACTCCAATAATAGCTACCAAATTAAGTAGGGATGTGGGCGGTTTCTTCTACGATGATGGTATTTTGTTGGTACATTCGGCGGCTTTCTTCGCTCAACCAGAAGTTATCGGATTACGTGCCCGTAATAATAATATAAAGGAATAGATTCGAGAAGTTTGGATATCTCTCAATTAAGTAAGCTTGTTATAAGCTGATTAATCTTTTGTAGACACTATAAGATTTTTAATCCAGCAGAAATCCCTTCGCTATTTTTTTAACATAGCCCCAGAAGGAGGGTAGTTTTTTGAGAAAAATAATTAATTTTAAATTAACTATAACCAGTTTTTTAAAGACAAATAAAAAAAATGAAATTCTTTCCTTCTTGTTTGTATATATGTATGAACATGGTTTGACCGATCACCATGAAAATTGGCACATATAATTTATATTTCACAGAGAAGGTTTTTTAACAAAGGGGATAACCTTTTAATCTATGTCACCACCACGCAGACAACGTAGCGGGCAATAGCTAGTGTTATTCTAAAAATGGAGCAAGAAGTACTTAGATAGTTCGGGCAAATAGAATAAGTGATGAACATTGACAAAGAATATCTATAAAGCGAAAGTGAGTGGTATCCGAAACCAAGGAAGACCAAGGATAACTTATAAAGATCAAATAGCCAGAATGTTAGCTGACGAAAATGTCACAATCACTCGTATAGCTCAGCGAAAGTATATGAAGAGAATGACGAGATTTCAGTACATGAAAGAAGTACGCAAGGACTGCGATATTTAGCACTCCATCCTCTGACTACCCCGTTAGCGGTTCGGCGTGAAGTATGTATATGTAATGATAAATATTGCTCCACATTTCATGATCAGTTATAGAAATGTAATTCATTTTGCGTTGATAGTAGGTAACAAACTTCACAGTTCTTTCTGTAGAAGCTTTAATTTGGTACTATAAAATAATTTTAATAAGAATCATATTATATTGGATTCTATCATATACGACTTATTTTACCTTCTCTAGCAGATAAATTATTATCTTTCTGCCAAAGATTCATTAGAATTTCCTTCAATTTGCAAATTATTATCATTAGCAATATTTTTTATTACCGTAGAAAAAGTAGACGTTCAGTGAGATTATTTTTCGTCTTTAATTATTGGTAATACGAGCCAGTATTTCATACTTCTTGTATTAGAAAAATATATTCGGCAATCGCTAAAGCGGAAGCTTTGACAATTTAGACATATACATTCAATATTTATAAAGTTCACTGGCTATTGCCCGCGCCTTGATCCACGTGGAATTAAAAAAAGTAGACTGTGTCCTATCCCGTGGCTTAATTTATCACCATTTTCAATTTTATGAAATCTGTCAAGCCGTTTAGGAGGAGAAGAAATAGGAACACATGCTCACCGAAATTTTATGTATGATGTTGTAAATTACATATTTTATTCGGACAGTTTAAATACGATTTTAATTAAACCAATAACTTTATTTTTATTTTCTAAACACAATAATAATATTACTCTTCTGGGGCAGTCGGGCAAAAATTATATACCTCATAATATTTTCATTTCACTCTATGAAAACCATTAAGCAGTTTAAGTACGGAATGCACCAAAGGAACCGATACATGTATGTAGGTACATTTCTAAAAATACATACATGTACCCTAAAAATTTCTTTCTGCAACAGTTGGGTAAAATTGAAGAGTATAATTTTTTCGCACCGCTCTGCTCTATCCATCATGATTGGAAAATGTCATGACGATATGTAAATATCCTAATGACTTTTCGTTTACCATAACAGATGTTTAGGTTTTAGAGTCTAACATTCAGACATATATACAGGTTCTGATGAAAACAGCACCACCGTTCTTTACATCCTGGTGTTGAGCAAACAAAACTGTATTAATGAAAATTATTCTGAAAGTTTTTTTGTAACTTTTACAAAAATCCATGAAACACCAAAATGAGTTCTCGCTAGGATGTTACTTGTGACCGCTTTATCTTCTGTTATGAGATAATAAGAAAGCTTCAATGGGTCATACGCATGGACGAGCAAAAAGTGGTCCCAAAGTGAAAAAAGGGTAAAAATGGGAAAAAAGGGTTTCCCGTGGTCCGATCATTCGTAATTAACTTGAAACTGCGCGAGGACTCGATAAAAAGCTCTTGATTGCGGATTTCATTAGTCCTACCCATTGAATTATCTTTGTTTAAATTTGTAACATAGATATCTATTCTATTTGTATTTTTGCCATTTGTTTGTGATATTTACGCGGCCTGTCCAGACTTCGCCTGACTTGAATACATAATATATAACATGTCTATCTGGAATAATGTACCTTTCAAATGGTGAAAGAATTATTCATATAGGTGCACTAGTTCCGGAGATTACCCTCCACACGCTAAAATTAAAATCTACTCTCTCTTTATAATATTACAACTTAAAGATATATAATATGACAATATATATATATATATATATATATATATATATATATATATATATATATATATATATATATATATTTATTAATAACAAAAAGTACATACATACGTTAATATTTACAAACTTAATACTACACATTATGACAAAGACTAATATTATAATGATAATAATATTATAAAGATATATAATATTATAAAGTCTAATGCTATAAAGATATATACTGTTACGAAGTCAAAGTCAAAGTCAAATCAATTTATTCAAGTAAACTGATTCACAAGGTATTTTTGAACGTCAAATCTACTTTAGTTCGGTTCAAAGAGAAGAGAAAAGAAAACCTGGACACTGAGAAGAACCGACAAGAAACTCAGTCAGGTATAATTTTTTCAACATCATTTCACAAAAGGTTTATTAAAATACAATATTCAGAGAGCCAGTAAATGCATGTGCAGAGAAGATCATTTCTAGACTATTGTTTTATCTTCAACGAAATCGTTTATTTTATAGTATGATTGTCTAGTCAATGTACGTTTTGTAACTAATCTAAATATATTTTTTGTTAATTGAGTGACTTCTTGAGGAACTTTATTATAAAAAGGAACGCAGTTACCCAAAAATTAAACATTTGACTTATGTAATTTAAATTTTGGAACAACCAATTTATCACGACCTCGGGTTTCCATACCACCAATATCGCCTTTTTTTGTAAATCGATCTATATTTTTCCTCGTATACATAATAATTTCAAAGATGTATAAGGACGGCAAGGTCAGTACATCAATGTCTTTAAAACGATCTCTTAGTGATTCTCGTGCCTTCATACTGTAAATAGCACGTATCGCTCTTTTTTGTAAAATAAAAATCGAGTTAATATGCGCCGCTGATCCCCACACAGTCCAATATTATAAAGACTAATATTAAAAAAAAAGTTGGCTATGTTGCAGACATTCGACATCCCACCAGGGCAAAGCCGAGACGAATCGTTAGTTACTAGTAGTTTGATTTAATTGAATTTAACTAAAATATTCACAAAAGTTAACAGAATCCCCATTCGATCGATGCCAATGAAATCAATTTCACTCTGTATAATTTTTAACGCCTATTTGCTAGTAACTAATTCAGTACCATGAATAGAATCTTAGTTCATAATGAGTGTCAATGTTTTCACTTGTATCTGTATAACAATTTTTTTTGAGGCACGTGTGAGGTATCGAATAAAAACTTTTTAAATTAAAAATACAAAAATTTGTTATTCGTTACTTGAGTTATTAATTTCAAATAATATGTGGAATAACAAGGGAATTACTCGTCAAAATTTCTGTCCTTCGCCGTATCTCTAAAAGTATTAGGTATTCAGAAAAACTGTAAAGGAAAAGTTGAATATTAACAATAAGGTATATATTAAAGGAAAATTATCAAGATTGCTTTGTTTTAAATTCATATTTTTACCTAAAAAGGAAGTTTCACATCAAACTTCGTCTTTTGTAGTTGACATTATTTTTTTCCATTAAAAGTTTAAACAAAACTGGTTTTTATTATTTATAGAAAACGGAGACCATAAATCATTTGAAATAGTAATATGTATTATCATTCTTATATAATATTGTGTAGGGAGTCGAGAGCTCCAGATGAGTGCTTCATGATTCAGCTTCTATCAACCTCTTAAGGGCGCGAAAATTGTGTATGACGTCACGTTTCTGTAACAACACAGCTTGCAACACTTAGCGTATTACGCCCAACACCACCACACAATAGACAGCAAGAATCACAAGTAGTTACATATACACAAAACAGTTTTTAAGACAAAAAATTCATTTAAATTTAAATGTCAATAGCACTTGCATACCTAGGCGAAAATGTGTGAGGAGAATGATGAGATTTGAGGAAGCGAAAGAGGTGTGTAAGGACCGCAACGCTTGGGGCTCCGTCCTCCCTGACTACCCCGTTAGGGATACAGGAATATACATGTGTGTATGTAAAATTGACTAATCAAAACTTGAGTAAGAAATAACTGTAAATACGAAACAAATACCGGTATAGTTAAATTTGAATGTTACTGTAACAATAACAAAATAACATATTATGCCTAAGCTGTATCCTTAAGGGGGTACTCAGAGGAATAATAATAATGATGCGCCAGACGATACACACCAATCATCTGATCTCAAACTAGGATATTCCCTGTGCTATGAGAACCAGACGACGACTACGGGGGGCGTCTCCCAGTACACCCAGACTCGAGACAATCTAGAAAAGTTCATTTTCTAATTTGACCTGACCGAGAATCGAACCTGGAACCTTCCGCTCTTGGGTTAACGTCTAAACCACGGCGCCATCTAGGTCGTCAACTAACTAACTCGTCAACAAAGATGAAATGACAATGCCCAAAAACTATGGAAGTTTGCTCCATCCACAAATTTGCATGCCCAGTATTAATATTTATTTTATTGTACGGGCTATTAAGAGCACTTGGAAATAGTATAGTAACTGAAGCGAAATAGCTAGCGATTCTGAAGATATTACAAAAAAAATGAAAAGCGCCTGCCAAAAAATAGCACGCGCATCAAGACATTTTTTTTAAACAACTATTAGAGAAGTCAGGTTGAATACAGCCAAAAGTAATCATGCGAATACACAAGCGAAGCACCCAGAAACACAGCAGGCGTCGTTATTTACATGCAATCTAATGAAATCGCCAGAATAACAAGTTTACACGTTCTTTCATAAGCAAGTATGCGTATACATTATAAATCAGTGGTATAGATGGTGTCATCTGACTTCATAAAAATCCAATGTTAATGACGTTAGGTTCTATGTGTCCATGGTTGTTATATTCATAAGTCAAACTTGGACAACGTCGTTGATTTGCTATCTTCCTGTCAGTCATTTCATTTATGAAAGAAGTAATTTCATTTTTACAGATTTTCAGAAATAGATTAGAAAATCTAGCGCTATTAAATTCTAGAATACGATCACTTTTTATTAAAAATGTGCATACAATGTAGTATAAAGAATAAAGATGTCACAGTTTACGGTCCTGATCGGTCATAATGTATGTCTAGTTAATAAAAATTATTTTATTTCGATAATTGCTTTCGCTAGCTTAAGGAAGTTATAAAACACAGAAAATCAAAAGAAATTAAAATATATTTTTAATTTATATATTGTCATTTCATCATTCGCTTCACACAATTTCGCCAAGGAAAGCGAGTGCTTTTAACGTTTCCGTCAGCTAACACTCTGGCTATTTGATCTTCATGAGTCAGTCTTGGTATACCTTGGCTTCTGCTATCACTCATTTTCATTCTGTAGATTTTCATCGTTCATTCCTTCTGTGTCCGAACCATTTAAGCAATCCTTTCTTTATTTTTGCAATAACACTTTCATCCTTTTGATTTCATCATTTAAGAGTGGTAGGACCCATGCTGCATTGGAGAATGAATTGGGGCAGCTCGCCCCGTGAAAAACTATACCCTCTCACAGAATATTGGTGTGAAATAACAGCATCTATTTCTGTTGTGTTTCGTTCGGTGAGTGAGAGTGCCGGTGGCCTATCATCCCCTCCCCTTCCTCTCCCTTCTTTCGCTTTTTCCCTAAAGACTGGCAACGCACCCGTAATTCCCCAGACGTTGCGGGTGTCCATAAGCGGCGGTTGATCACTTTCCATCAGATGACTCACTTGCTCGTTTGCCTCTCTTTTATAAAAAAAAAACCATTCATGCACTGCTTAATCCATCCGTGAGGATGAAATCGCACATTTTTCTGAGTAGTTAGTTGCTTTTCCACCGCATTCATCTTATTCGATTTTGCTACGGTATTGCGGTATCATTATTATTCAACTCGACCGACAGTTTTCTAAAAAGGCTTATTAAAAATATAAGAGGCCTTCTTCGTGTGGACTAGAGACTCATTGGTTGACATCACATTCACACAGCGATAGTAAATCGAGTACAAATACGTGTAAAATTCAACGAATAAATTGAATGGAGGTACCGATAAACATGCGATTAATAAGGCGGTGATTTTCGATTCAATTTGTAAATGCGAACGATGGATTAAAAAGTAATAACTGTCTGAAAATTTCATGTGATAGCCTCCAAAGTGAAGTGTTTTTATTAGGGTTCTGCAGTCAAAATAGCAAAAAAAGAACCCTTATGACTGGACGGAACGTTTGCTCTAAGAGGGTGTCCTTACGGTGTCCTTTCTGATGACCAAGTTTCTAGATTTTATTATTATTATTACACACTTTTACTGATGTGAACACTTTAGTTTTAAGAGTATTTTGAAAATAATTATTTAATGACCGAAGTTATAAGCTGACACGAATTACACTGACAATGCGAGGTCGCCACGCTTACTATAGCTAACTGTTTTACTCGTGGTTACACGCAACGAAATAGAAAGAGACAGGAGAATTCGTTTGCCATACAATGGTAAGAGCGATAACTAATTATGGCGTCTGCCTTATGTTCGTAGGTCCGAGCTTAATTATGTCTGTGCTCGTTTGTCGATTCACTCCGTCACTTTTACAATTATTATTATAAGAGTAACTTTAAAGTTACATCTATGCTAAACTTGTCTTATTATTGAGATTGTTATGAATGGATGTGCCATAGAGGTATAAATTAACCTAAAACAGAGTTGAGGAAACAAAAATTAAATTATTGTGTTTTAAATTATTATTCATTTTGATTTTGTTCTAACGTTAAAAGATGTGCAAACGAAGTTTGAAATATGGTTAAAGAATCTAGAAAAAGTGAACAAAGCTGCATACCTGGGTGAGCTGAGTGTTACCCAGGTATAATACCTGTGTTTTCGAGGGATTGAAGATGTGAGCTGGATGTAGAGAGACGAGTAGTAGTTGGCAATATAGTTAACGGAACTCTGTCCTTTACAAGTGCTCTTAAGCATTGTCGACTAGTTGCTGGCCACTCTGTTTCTGTAGTGAATAGTGTCAGTTTATGTAGTCTTAATAGGTGCGTGTTAGCACCAGTCGCTCATGTGTCATCTATTGTTCAGGAATGTCACACTATTTGCCTATATTTTAACAGCGAGAGCCCGTAGTGCGAATATTTCTAAATCTTTCAAATGGCCATTGACAATGCGATGCTGGTGCTAAGTGCTTACTTTATTTTATAATAGTGAGATCTGGACAGCGTAGCGATAACTTTATTTTATGATAGTGAGATATGCCCGAAATCAAGTGAAAGTAAGATAAATGCAGTGAAAATGCGTCCACTCAGAAACACATGCGGTGTCACCCCGGGGGACAAAATAAGCAACGAAGAGATATCCAGTATAGCGAGGTCAGATGACAGTGTTATAATAAAAATGTAGAAAAGAATGCTAGCATGGTTCGAGCGCATAGAAAGAAAGAGTGCTGGACGGAAATATCAAAATAATTCGCGTACATCAGCCAAAGTGTTTGAGAAGAATTGCAATATTTACAGAGGCGAAAGACTTATGTAAGGGCTACGATACTTGGCACTTAATCCTCTTTGAGTACTCCGTTAGCGATACAGCTTAAGGATAAGGATGTGTTTATATTTATTATCTTTAACAAGGCATGTTTAAATGTACTAGAGGTCACCCTGTGGTTGAAATTTGACCGTAAATAAACTCTTTGGCGACAATCTATTCTATGCGACTGTTTAATCCAAGGAGGTTACATTATATATGATCACGAACTATTATGAGTTTGACATTGACAGTCTTTTTGACATTGGCTGTATGAACGTAAACAATGAACATTTTATTAATTTAATTTAATTTCATGCACTTATTTCGAATACATATTACATAAACATTTTAGCTTTCTCAAGTCCTTCTCCACATAAACTTTAACTGTACCAAATTTCACACTCCTCCGTCCGCGCAGTTTTTTAGGCAGTTGGTTTAGGCTTTGTGACCAAGCGCGAAAGATCCCAGGTTCGATTCCCGGTCGCTTCAATTTAGGAAAAGATCTTTTATAGGTTGTCTGGGGTCTGTGTCTACTGGGAGACGGCCCTAGTAATTGTCGTCTGGTTCTCATAGCACAAGGAATGCTCTAGTTTGAGACCAGATGATCGGTGTATATTGTCTGGGTGTATTTATACTTATTATGCGTATAGATGTAGAGATATGTTGACGTTTTTTAGTTAAATACCCGTGAGAAGCAGGAGCGACTTGCTAGTAATTTTATATAATTATTGATATTTTTAATAGTACGCAAGTCTAAGTAACGTATTTGTTTATTTCATTTATTGTTATTGTTTCAGATTTCTAAGCAGCCTCGTTAGGTAAGTGGAAAGATAATATTTACTTTGTTTTCGTAATTCATTATTTCGTGCGCAAAACTTAATACTTGCGAAAATACAGGCTTTAAGGGTGGTTTGCACATACTATTTAAACTCGATTTCAAAATTTGACATCCCGCTTGCACCAACTATTTAATGGTTGGTGGAAGAGAGATGTCAGTTCCTTAAATCGAGCTTTAATGGTTGGTGCAAGCCACCCTAAAACTTAAAACTTAGTAAAAGCCTGACGCCTGCAAACGCGACGCAAAAATTCATGAATAGAAATTCACACTACCGAAGTGTCGTTGAAAGTCGACGACAAAACAGAAGCGAATATGAACAGTAACTGTACAGTAATAGAGTCTAAAATTACTTAAAACATTGTACTAATTACTGCGACATATTGAAGCCTGTTAAATCATGCGCGACGATAACCTATAATTATATGAAGGCGATTAGAGCCGGGCTTCTTTAGTGAAGTGTTTAATATCGATATCGATGTTATGCGTGATTAACTGTTTACCATTAACGTCACATTACTAACCTCCATTTATTCTTCGTGATAACATTCGTGATAGCATATAGGTATATTATCGATAATATCTTTATTTTCTTTGTATGTACATTAATGACAATATCTTTATGAAATATCATGTCTTGAATATTACTATATTCGTTATTGATTATTATGTTAATACTATTCCGTGTTCAACAATGCTTAAAATAGGACTCTTATTGGTTTCATCATGCTTTGTCTGTCTGTTCATTTATTGTCTATTTATCTGTCTGTGAGTATTGCGACTCATTTCGTCATCTACATGAGCTTTTGGCACAGGTTCGAAAAAATAATATACGCATATTTCGGATCTATTAAAATATTGTACTACGAAATTGTAGATCTTGAAATGACCTACAGAAAGTCCACGTTAGTATATCTCTCTCCTAAGAACAATCTCCAGTAAACATTTTGTCTTTTACATATTATTAAAAAATAATGGGTAATTTGCGTATCTATTTTGACCAATTCAGTATTAATACTTACCCAATTAGATATGTTAGCCATGTTGGACGCTCAGTGTAGACCAAAATTGTTCCTCATAGCACTTCATTTAAATGAATATGCTAGAAGATATCACAGATTAAAAATTACGGCACCTATGAATAGCGCTTCGTAGACTGCGTTTCTGCCTATAGCAACGAACGATCGGACACTTTGACGTCTTATTAGTACATTGCACCCATGTGAAGTTGAAGCGGTTCGCTAGTATTTATTATTTTTATTGTTATTGCACTAAATTATATTTAACTCGTATATTTAAATTACGATAGCTTTTGCTTTGTTCGAAACCCTATGGAATTCTCATTGCCTGTTCGACATATTCATAGCTGTTTAATTTTTTGTCCATATGTATTGTACGCTTTCAATGTAGCGGAGTTGCGATGTTTGATACGATCGCTTTGGTTAATATAAATGGCTCTTTGTAGGATGGCTTAAAAGTATTATTTATAAAACAGGTAATGGCTGAGCTGAACTGAAAATAGAGCGTGATACAAAGGAAGAGATAACGTTGGTGGTTCACACATAGGACTTAGCTAACACAAACTACTAATATTTACCACTATTTTACTACTCCGGTAACTGATCAGCGTCGTCTCGTAGCTGGGGCATCCACTGCTCGCTTATGCATCCACTTGTCGCTAGGGCAGATAATATATATATGTACCTAAACAGTAAAAAAAGTAAAACCACGATCGGTGCAATCTGGTCGAAATGTCGGGATCAAAAAGGTAATTAACCTTAAAATATAAACGCGACATAGACCAGTAATTAAATATTATATTAGTAAAAAAAAATTTATAAAAAACAATTTTCCTTAAAGGCCGGCAACGCACCCGTGATTCCCCGGACGTTGCGGGTGTCCATGGGCGGCGGTGATCACTCTCCATCAGGTGACTCGCTTGCTCGTTTGTCCCCTCTGATATAAAAAAAAGCTTTTATTTAAATAATCTAAAAAGAAGAAAATAAACTTTAAATTAAATCACACCCATAAATTTATTACATTATACAATTTATATGATATAAAACTTTGTCGCGAGATTTACCTGCGTAAATTTATTTTATGAAATACATACTTTTTTTTAGAATTACTTGTGTCAAGATCAAGTTACATATTTTATTGTTGTTTATTTACCAAGGTAAATCTTACAGGACTCTCACATAGGTAAATCGAATGGGAAGCTTTTCCAGTTCGTTCTGTTCTACCCATAGTACAAGGCTAATGCAATTAGTAAAGTTGTTTGGAGTATTATTATTATACCATAAATTCTACCTAAGAAAACAAGATACTGTTCGAGTGACGAATTGGTCAACGGACAATGACCATGTTTATTATATTTGAGGCAAGAAATATTTCAAAACTTCTTTTTTCAGAGTAAAAAATATCTGTTTTGTGAACTTTATGTTATTATTGTCGTGTGTCTATTTTTAAAAATAAAAAAAACTTCGACCACCCTCGAGAATGTCGAGATGACTTTTTTACAGGTTTGTAACCCTCCCACTTCCTTACGTCACGCTCATTTCCTATTATCGATTTTTTTTTACTATTCTGATCGGCCGCCCTACACGCGCAGCCCTATATAGTGAGCTTTGATTTGGTGGAGGTACTCAACAGGGTGCAAGGTATTCCCCATAATCTTGAGTGAATCCCGAAATCCCTTATTGGGCTCCCTTACTACAAGAACTACACTTAATTTTATTATCCACTGCTCGAAGTTTCAACATAAAGTTGTGTAACCAACTACGTCTCAGTAATAAAGAAAAATTATTGAAAAATTTAATGAAATGCTTTCAGATTTCTTTGGTTCATCGTAGTAAAAATAATATTGCGATTGGAAATCTTTTGTTCAGTTACAAAGCGCCATCGCTAACTTTTGTGAGGTTATTCTTGTTTGTTAATTTCTATAACTTGAATGACGATTTTTAACATCCGACGGATAAAATATGGCATTATGTTTGATGCTCTGACTCTAAGTTTGTCTGTGTCATCATAACTATTGCATGGATGATGGGTGAAACGATTTAAATGTTTTTTTCTTGCCTTTGTTTTTATAATACTATAGAATATGGATATATATACATACACGAAACGTGGTTTTGGAATAAGAAACTTAATGTAGTTTTTATTTAGACTAGGAAATAGCAAACGAGGCACCGAATGGAAAAGTTATTTATGACTTGCATTTTTAGAAGCAAAAAAGCTCTCCATATCCATGTGTTTACATTTTAACCAAATGCAGAGTCTGCGTGGAGAAAGATCCATTAACCCGCGGCTCGAACCAACACCAGTAACTAGTGCACGAAAAACAAATAACTGGAGCCGATAAAATGCTGAAAAATATAAACAAGCTCTTATAACAGTGACTTACAGGTACTAGATATGCCAGCGATGGATAGGTCTGACATTTTAGTGGACACGGATCCAGATGTACATCCAACTCTACAGACCTTGGAAACCCGAGGTCGTGATAAATTGGTTATTCCAAAATTTAAATTGAAACATTTGACTTGTGTAGTCAAATATTTGATTTTTGGGTGACTGCATTCGTTTTTATAACAAAGTTCCTCAGAAAATGACTCAATTAACAGAGAATTAATTTAGACTGGTTATAAAACGTACATTGATTAGACAATCGTATGAAATAAACGATTTCATTGAAGATAAAACAATAGTCTGGAAATGATCTTTGGACATGCTGGCTTAATGAAAATATTGTATTTTAATAAACCTTTTGTAAAATGAAGTTGAAAAAATGATACCTGACCGAGTTTCTTGTCGGTTCTTCTCAGTGTCCAGGTTTTCTATTTGAACCGAACTAAAGTAGATTTGACGTTCAAAAATACCTTGTAAATAGATTTACTTGAATAAATTGATTTGACTTTGACTTTGACTTACATCCACGTTCCATATCAGTGGACCTGTGTATGTCCTATCATAAAGAACGGCAAAAACTCGTACCAAAGGATACATATCTGATGTACATCAGTACCGCAAGTTATACTTAGTCCTAGGGATGTCGATCTTCATCGATATTATTATTCATGAAACGTCGATCTCGAGAGTGAAAACATCAACGTTTTAATATCGACATTAGGTCCTCAAAAAAATCGAAAAGTTGCGAACAAAAGTATGGAAAATCGATGTTAATGTTTTAAGTTTAAGTGTTTATTTCTGTAACATACAACTATCATTACAGTTTTACCCAATTCGATAATTGTAATACTTCCAAATAATTAAATTATAACAATTTAAACATTACGATATTAAATTAATTACATATTAAAAGTATATTGAATACTAAATAATAATAATACAATTTCAACTAAATTAATTTCGATTATAAAAAATATAAATTCAATTACAGTTTGGTAAATAAACTTTCATAACAAATAATAATTAATATAACAACAATTCAATTACAATTTAGTATATAAACTTTCATAACAAATAATATAATTTAATAATAAATCAATTGCAATTAAATAAATTTTCATAACAAATAATATAATAAGTCACCTTTGTGAATTGTTTATGTAATGTATTTATATGTTGTAAAAAACAAATTGAGCTAATGCAAATAATGCAAGATATAATTTTTTTTTACAAAATGTAGAATTTTGAAACGATTTTTATAATGTCTAGTTGTTATCAATAGACATTCAAACATTGACGAATGAAGTAGTTCTTAATTTTTATGCTAGTACTTTAACTTCAAATTTGATTGTAGCATCATAACTTCGATGTTTTTATTTCGACATTCATCGGACAGCGATGTTTACTCACCGATATTGATATCGATATTAACATCGACGTTTTTCCGATATCGTTCATCCCTACCCGTTTCTACCTATCTCTTAATAGGCACATTGAAGAAAACATACTTAAATATACCCAAATATTTTGGAGGTCTGAGATTGCTTCAGACGGGTCGCGTACACATTGTCGCGTCGGCATAGCTGGGTGATAGAATCGAATACATGTCCATAAATGTTGGATAAAAAGATCTTGCCCATACATGTACATATTCAATCCGGCATAAATCGGCATAGCAGTACGAGGAATGAAACTGGTAAATAAAGGACCATTCGTATCTATAGGCACGTAACGTGTTCAGCGTATACCAGAGCGGCGAGACAAGCAGCAAACGTTCCGTAAAATCGACGCTTACTGGCGTTATTTGCTCGTCAAAAGTGCCATTTAACTACTGTTAAATATGAAATGTCACCTCATCACAACTATTATGTACTTGACTATTTGACGGCTTCAAAACAACTGACCTCTTACAAGACCAAAATCAGGCTTTTATGCAGCCCCACTACACGCAGGAAATCCATTCTACCCTCTTTCTTGTTACTAAAATGTTACATAATTGAGTAATTTATGTGGTTAAAATTAATGTGGAACTAACACTACGTTGTATACGGCGGTTTTCATTCGACTTTACTTTTCGTTTGATTTAATGGAAAGTTAATAACTTTTGACTACCAATTTAAAATTCAATACGCTGTATTACGTAGTATTGTTATTCTATTCCACTAGCGTTTACGACAATTGAGCCACTTGTCTAGGCCCCCAGTTCAGACAAAAAATATACGCACGTTTTTTATAGGCCTATTGATATCAGTGCCTCTACCATGAGTTAACGCCGTCGATACTCGCTATCGACAACGTAAAACTTTGTATGAAGAATTGGGCAGCGCTCCTAGCGGTTACTATAGTGAACTAAGAATCGTCATATAAAACTTTGACGCGGTCGCTATCGAGTATCGACGGCGTAAACTCATAGTAAGGCTGCAGATATGAATACGCCTGTAGATATTTTTTCATGTTTGTGCTGCTACACGCTGGATACGCTACATGTCTATAGATACAAATGCTCTTTTGCTGATTGGATTTTGACAATGATAGATTCAGTAATGCTAAAATGTGGGATTAAAGTGACATGTTGTAGTGTTCCTCGGTATTTGTGGCTATTGCCTGTGTAACTCGTTTATGACGGAATCGAAGCCTCAGGGTACAGAGTAATTTTCAAAATCGCCACAACTATACGATTTTTTAATATACCAAGATGACTACGAGATGTTAAACACAGAATATAGAAGTACCCCTAACGGTGGCTTTAGGGATTTTTTGTTTGTTATCGAATAAACGCAGCCGATATTGCCATTAGGCGAGACGAATGAACAATGACCATTAGTCGAACGTATGTCGAAAATTGATTCAGTTTTGTTGTTAAAAATTCATACCGAATGTGTATGTAATATACCCGTCTGTTGTATATAGCACAACTCATCACGTTGTATGTTGTTCGACAAAGCCATGCTCCAGTCATCATTACTACGAGAAACGTGGACATTTACCATTGTACCCGTTTACGACAAAAATGTCAAACAGTTGTCAGCTGACGTCGGTAAAATCGAACGTGAGATCAATTACACACACTTGCACTAAGTTTTGATACACTCGTATCTATGTAACAATGAATGTGTGATTAATTAATTAACCGAGTTTCTTTTTCACATCAAAACTTGAAATATCGAATCAACGAAATGAAAATAAAAAAAAATCGGTTCAACCGTTTGAGAGCTAAGACGTGACTGACAAACAAAGAGATGAATGACGACATCAAACCTGTAACCTAAACCTGTGTCTTCCATTCGAATTTATTTGGCTTACATTTTAGGTATTATTGGGTACTTTCCAGTTCGTTGTTTAGTATCCGTTATATAAATTTACGACTTAGTTAGGTCATGAAAGTCAAAAGTCATGAAAGTGCCTTGATGAAGTGGAAATGCGTTTATAGATATTTGAATTGAGAAAATTGGTTTACATATTAAATGTTATTGGATGCTTTTCCAGTTCGTTGTTTGACACTAACTTACAACTTAGTTTGGCCATGAAAATCAAAAGTCATTAAAGTGACTTTAATTGGAAATGAATTTAAAGTCACTGGAAATTCTAACATTGGTTTATATTTTGGGAGTTATTGAGCACTTTTCCAGTTCGTTGTGTGGTACTTATAGCACAAACTTTCATTTTGGTATGGTCACCAACACCATAGTTTACAATATTTATGTTTGCATGAAGACAAATAAAAGTTATTCAACGAAAATAAGCGTACAATACACATACTGCATTCTATCATTTCCAGTAGAATGAACTCGTTGGTTATAATAAAAATACGCACATATTTCGTAGGTAAATCCTCTTGTGCGGTTATTCCAGGCTATAACTAATGTTTAAACTAAGCGAAACACAGTTTTACGGAACAGCGCACAGTGCAAAGTGAAAGGTTTGTGAATTTAGCTTAGTGAGACTTAATTACATTTGAAATCTGCTAACGATTCGTATAATAACGCTTAGGAGGAATGATAGCTGTATCTGACGGAAACTAGTTTTACAGCCTTAAAACATAAAAACAACTTGGGACCCTTTTTTTTAAATTTAGGTTTTGTTTAATTAAATACGAATATTTATATATATGTATGTATATATACGAATATGTACCTATATATGTAATATATGTACTTATAATACCTGTAATCGGACCACGCATAGTCATAGTGAGCCCCTCGCTCAGTAAGGATTTTATCGTACGGACAGACGGGTGGTGTACCCTCGTGCGTGCGACGAATTCGAACCCTTCCGTGAACCCAAATAATTGTTATATATTTTGAAGTGTTTCGTAGCTACTACATGTGTTGTTTTTTATCCCTTCGGAGGAGGCCCCGAAAGGGACTTCCAAAATTGAACGTACTCTAATCCTGATACCTACCTGGACGGAGGTTATTTTCATTAAATATTTTGTTATGTAATATAAAAAGAAGAACTCAACCTGTATACAAAGGGTAGTATATTTCTTATTTTTCTGTATAGTTTACTTTTAACATATTCCTCAAAACGACAGTTGAATTTTTTTAAAATAATTATAGTTTTTAAAATAAACGAGAATAACTGTTTTTTCGTATTTTTCGTAAGCTAGCGCATAGAACAGAAGGTCTATTTTAGATTACGTTATTGGTTATCAATGCGTCGCCTTAAAGCTAAGAAAGAACTTTAGATTGTAAATACGTTGTCAACTCTGAGGACTAAGATGTCGTGCCATTTGTAACAGAAATTTCACCGGGCGTCTTAAGGTCACAGCTCATTAGAGCTACTAGCACCCGACCGCCTCTCCTCGTACGTGCAGTATTTTTATAATGAACTACTATGAATATGCGCTCACTTATCAACTCGCTCGCAAGCTATCCACGCACCGACGGCGAGTGAACCACTCGGTGGCCAACCACTGCTCGCACGCTTGCCTAACGTTGTCCACGGCTTGCCAACGCGCGGCTCGTGAGTAGGCCGCGTGCTGCCCGCGAGTGGTTCGCACGCGAGAACGATTCGCCGGCAACACACTGCTTCCCCGTCTTTCACTCCCAGCCGTTCTTTCGAACGTGTCGGTCGTTTTGCTTGTAAAATGAATTAAGAACTGACAGACTACTCGTCTATTCACGGACCACGCGATGTCCTCTCGTTGACCATCAGACGTTCATTGGTTGACAACGCGGCGTCCACCCGTGAACGCCGAGCGACGAGGCGATGATGGTTAGATGCCGGGTGGCTCTAATGAGCTATAACACTTACCCTTCACACCGGAGCACAACAATACAAAAAAAAACACTCACATTGTCCGAAATTACTATAAAATCCTAAACTAACAAATATACGACACACTTAGATGATAAAAAATCCTTTTATAAATAATGCTATAAACAAACTATTTATCTAAGGGGATAGATAAAATAATAATTCTAGTACTTAAATGGTTCGTATTTATCTCAGCCAATGAATGATTACCGTTGTTATAACGGCAGCTCGCCCATTTGTAAAGGTCTTGTCTGTGGTTATGTTAATTTATTAGTTCATGTATTAACAGACAAGATAGATGAGGGACTTCGCGTTTTTGTGCTTGAAAACTACTTGTCAATGCGTTATACATAGGTAATTGTTTTAATATTAATGTGTTGTCCGTGTCCGTACATTGAAGTAGACATTTTTATTCAATTAAACAATATATGTACTGAAATAAATATTATCTCGCCATATCTCTAGATAGAGAGAAAGAACAGAGCATCAAGCATTGCGGTCATCACATTTCTTTTTTCTTCCTAAATACGTTTATTTGTAATTGCTATCTCCTTCCTTTTGTAGTTTAGTGCTAACGTTCTGCAGTTTACTGGATCATTATTTATTGGTATACTCAACTGCTAAATATTATTGTGCTCCTTGGCTGGAGAGCGGACACAGATAAAGTTGAAGTAGAATTAAACAAGTCAATGCGATACATTTCTGGTACAATAAAATCTATTCCCAGTCACTGGTTGCCTGTGTTGTGTAATTGCATTGTTTAATGAGAAAGCATGCTTTGCTAAATGAAAGCAATTTTAGTCTCCTCATGCGAAAATAATTTTTAGAACACGTCCAACTTTCATAATAGACTAAAATTTAGATACCCACTATACAAAACAGAAAAACTTCTGGCAAAATTCACTTCCTACATAAATTCGGAATATCTATTGTAACGAAGATATAAAATGGTGAGGGGATTCAATAGAAATATAGCAGAAACTAAAATAAAAGGCTTTGAGCTTCCGAGCAGTGATTGGTGCAATAGACTACGCACTGGCCATGGTAGGTGTGCTCAGTACAAATTCCTTTGGGGTAGGACAGACTCTTCTCTATGCGACTGTGGACTTGGGGCCCGAATAATTCATATGTATATTAAATTAGAACTGTCTCTTAAGAGAATAGTGGCCCCCGGATGAACTGATCACTTTAAATCTGACGCCCTCAAAATGGGTTAAGACGCTTAACATAGCTTTGTAGTTTGGCCATAAGATTAAATAGATAGCTATAATTTTCAATTGAGAAACATATAGTCATCAACTGTATATTATACCATTACCACCCGGATGCCACGAAAAGGGAATGGATAAAATCCAAATTAGATTCAAAATTTATTTTATCCATTTCCTTTTCGGGTGGGAATGGTATAATATGTAGGTATGTGATTATGTGATAGGTGGTAAGCATTAAGTTAGTTTTAATTAAACAGTCAGGCCTCAACCCTATTTACGCGTTTTATATTATGTATTATTTACGATATTTTAGGAGTCGTTGTATGGTTCAGAAGTTGGTTTGCTTCATTAGAGACTATCCTAATTATTCCAGAGAGCTTATGAAATATATCCACGTAATAATAGGGATCTGGACAGCTTTGTTTTAGACAGAGCATCAAAAACAACTTCGTGTCAGAAAAGCCCTTTCGCGATGTATGTGAGAATTTAAGGTCAGCGCTTACAAATCCGGCTTCCGTTCAGCATCGCCTCTCTTAGGCTTCTAATGTGGACTTTCCATACATATACACTTACTTAACAACTTCCTGGAAGGAAGGCCTGGTTCATAAGTTATCTTTATACGGGGGGCGAATGAAATGTGAGGTTTGGAAAGAAATTACATTATTGACGATTTGTCGATCGCGCGGCATGCATTTATTAACCGCTACGCTAAAATATGAGAACCATATTGGATATTGCACTACTAACAAATCTTTGAAGTCAGATAATATGCCTTTAACGCCCTTAGCGTATGAATTTTTAACGTTATTGGATTGATGATTGATTGATCAAAGAACAAGTACGTACGGTTTCCACCGTACATTTGTGGTTTGCAAGCACTTTTGCATGCGGCGCGAGTTGACCTATCAATTAACATCAGTACATGCAAATACGTCGCCCGCGCCGCGTGAGCTCACAGCATAGCATTTATATAGCATAGCATAATAAATTACCAAAAACTTTCAGCATATCTTTTAATGTAAAAACTCTAATCATTAGCAATAAAGACTTATTGTGTATACCGCAAAGTACGTTGCCATGGTTACCAGAGTCATAATATAACAAGTTGCCGAACTTATCACCGTGTGTCAAATGAATTTTCATGTCTCTTTCTATCTTATTTTTTTCAATATTGAAGACTATCAAAATCGAAGACTTTAAATGCAAATACCATTACTTTTAACATACCTAGAAGTAAGAGGGCTATAAGGAATGGATTCCCCCGGCTTGTTACGATGTATACGAAATAAGAGATAAAATGCATAAAAATTCCGATTCAACAGAAAAAACAGCTCTTTCAATCAATCAATCAATGAATTCTTTGTAAATATCGGTAGAATTATGGCCAATAACCTACAACCAAGTACTCTATCCCCCGATGTTGGTATGTTACTTTCTTCACAACATTCATTTGTGCTTTTAGACACCGATATCGGAGAGGTCGAAAGAATTATCATGTCCCTCAGGGATGCCTGTGCAGTGGGTTGGGATGGGATCTCTTGTAGTATCATCAAACGGTTTAAAGATATCTTCGTTTCTCCTCTTACTTACCTTTGTAATTTATGTTTCATTAGCGGTACCTTCCCGAAGGTCTTTCAAAAATCCATTATTCAACCAGTTTACAAAAATCGTGACAAAAGTTGCCTCAATAATTACAGACCCATTGCTTTACTTCCTTCTTTTTTTAAAATTCTAGAATGTTTATTTAACAATCGTCTCACAAAATACCTGAGGGCAAAAACCTGTTATCCGATCGGCAATATGATTTTCGACCCAGTAAATCGACTTCTGATGCTGTTCTTGATCTTGCTGACCATATTGGCAGGCAACTAGATTGTGGTTATAAATGCCTAGTCATCTTTTTGGACCTTGCTAAAGCGTTTGACACGGTCTCAATCCCTATCTTAATAAGTAAATTGCAGAAACTTGGTATTCAAAATACTCAGCTTCACTTTTTCGAAGATTACTTGTCTGATAGATTGCAAAGTGTTAGGCTTTGTGATCATATCAGTAATCCGCTTCCTATTAATTTTGGTATTCCACAGGGCAGTATCCTCGGTCCGACACTGTTTCTTGTTTATATTAATGATTTATGCATATTGAATCTCGAATACGGAAAAGTTACAGCTTACGCAGATGATACTGCTCTCACTTTTTGTTGTAATGCTTGGGATGATACTTATAAATTTGCACAAAGGGGTTTTGAAGAGGTATTATAATGGCTTAAATATAATCGTCTTTCATTTAATTCACATAAAACAAAAATAGTCAATTTTACCATGAGACCGTAAACTATGCCTCAATTTGAGACCCATCATGTGATTTTTCATTCTTGTGTTAACGTTAAAAAACCCTTGATAAGATGTGGTTGTGAGAAAATAACAGTATCACATACTTTTAAATATCTTGGTGTGATCTTAGATTCCCATCTAAATTTTAAACCACACATAGATTTACTAACGGATCGCTATCGCAAACTAATGATGTATTCAAGAATTTACGTAATGTTGCTAGTACAAGTATATTGAAACACGTATATTTTTCTCTTGGTCAATCTCTTGGTACATACTGTATCACTGCATGGGGAGGAGTACCGAAATCTGTTTTAATTAAACTCGAAAGAGCTCAAGGAGCTATTCTTAAGATTTGTTTTGGTCTGCCGCTCCATTTTTCTACTGATGACTTGTATAAAATATCTCGATTTCTCTCAATTTGCCAAAATTATATACTTTATGTTCTAATAAAACAACATTCCTCTGTAATACATAATCCCAATTTAATGCACACTAAGAGATGAAATGATGTAGTATGCTCCACCCTAAATATTCGCACCACTTTTATAAAACGATTATTTAATTAATAAAAAGTTAAATATTTACTCTTTCACCAAGAATTGATTGAAAAGAGTAACTACAAAATGACTAAGAACTCTTTCTTACTGTGAAACAGAAGCGCTGTTAACACACATAATGTCAATAATTTATTTCGTGCTAATTGGGGGTTCCACGTTTTGGGTGTGTATCACATTCTTTTAATTTCACTCTCACCTCACACATAAACCACACGCGCACGCACACACACACCGCATATGCACACGCACACACATACATACACGCACGCACACACACACACATACACACACACACACACACACACACACACATACACACACACACACACATACACACACACACACACACACACATACACACACACACACTTATAACTCTTATATAAAAAAATGCCACATGTTAAAAACTTGTTTTTGTTTCCTTAATATTCTTTATATATCTTTTATGTATTGGCTTTATTTGTATATTTTTTATAGTAAATATTCCTTGTTATATGCATAGATTTAGGGTACATTGCTGGCTCCTGAGATACAGTCTTGCAACTACTTTGGGAGTCAGAGGATTTTCCCATTTTCTGTATTTTGATTTTGATTGGAATAAATTGTTATTATTATTATTATTATTGAGCGTGTTATGGACCTTATACCCCATTACGCAAGAACATTCCCACGGTCAGCGATATGCTGAATCGGCGCTACAGGGCGATGAGAACATCCAGCTCACATGAACGACAGGTGGGACGAGGCACTTCGTTAGAATCATCGAACGTCGCCAAACCTATTTTAGCTTGTAAATTAATTTGTAACAATTTATTATAATATAATTTTTAAGTCAATTAAATTGGTTTTTTTTGAGGAATTCGGTTGCGGCCAACGTAATTAGTTAAACCTTGACCTTGACCTTGAGTTAAACAGTGACAGTATGGTGTAATAATAATAAGTATAGTAACCTCCCATCTTTAGTGTAATTCGTGTCAGCTCATGACCGACTCCATGTACATTACTGACTTAATTATTTGCATAATACTCGTAAATCTTTAGTGTTATGGCTACTAATATTCACAGAAATAAAAATATGTCATGTTCAGCTGTGTATCGTTGTACTGTGACCTTCCCTAGTCACGCGCGTTAGTAAAAAGCTAGAAACTCGATCAACAAAAAAAGTATACGCTCTTAGAGAAAAGCTCCTTCCATTTTAATACTTGTTAATTTTATTTGAAATGAAAAAAGAATCGTTTAGCTAACCTCTGTAATTTACATGCTGAAATCTGTTACCAGCTTATTTTGTTTGTACATGCATTAATTAATCTACCTATTTTTCTTTTAAATGTAGGTATTGGTTTTAAAAGTAAATAAAAAAGAAAGATGGCTGCCTTTAGGCGGTAACTCACCGTCACCTAATCGCCCGTTGACAGCATATGGACGGCGAAGAGCCAGGCAGCGCTGGTCTATGAGTGATGGCCTTCACAGTCTACTGCCAGTCGACAAAAAATAATTGCCAACAGTAGTTGTTAGACTTCTCCAATTTGGTCACAGTAGAATTTTCTAGGTCTGTTCGACATTAGACTCGAATATTACTGAAAATGAAATTTCATTACCATGCGCACCAACTTAATCCGTTAAGTTATATTAATCTGAATCAGACTTCTGAGACGGACTGGCCCGGGCTTATAGAGATTAATGTGTTAGCAAGTTTCTACTTAAGTTAACCCCGATTCTAAAGTACAATAAGACAGATAGACGAAATTGTACGTACATTCGTGGTCAAAATATTATTACATAATTACTTTGTCTTGAAACTATTTAATGAACAAAACAATTGCCATTCCTTTAAAGTAATACTCTTAAGAACTACTAAGAAATAGAATAAATAAGTTTATATTAAAATTAAATAAATCTTCAAATGTGAAACCTTGAACTTATCTTGTAGCTGGGAATAGATAATTCATAATTCGAACAAAAACGTTCCGCCATTACGCCACCGTGCTCTACGATGACCGCAATCTACCTCGCTTAGTATCAAATCGATGGTCTAGGTGTGTAGATATGTCTATAAAGTGATAAATTTCCAAATTTATCATTTTATTTAACTTCGTAATTATTTTGTGCAAACTTTATGTACGTCATTACATTTTTAGATTTCTACGTGTAAATTGTAGTTTCGAAGATATGAGGGCGGTGTAGAATGATTAAAATGGGCAATTCTCTTATGAATATTTTGAAATTATAACTAGTATTAAATGTAACGGGCTAAGGATATGTATCAGTGTGTCATGTGTGCCAGCTTATGCTATCACATTTCCGTAATCTCAATTCGCGATCTTTGGTAACATTGAGTAATTACACGAAAGACACGATTCACAAGCATTCCCGTCTGTCAAGGTATAAGTAAGAAAATAGTCACCGCACAACAAAAACTACTTTTGAATCGATTTGTTACCATTTCTATAACCGAATCCACTGCGTCAAGTGCTCCGCAAAATTGTCGTCTTATACGTTCAGGAGGTGCAACGAAAACTCCGCCACATCTAATCTAGCCAATGACGGAATTATATTCCATAAGTAAATATAATTTTTGTATTAAGTACTAGTTTTCCATTTTAATAAAATTTTTAAGATATTTAATCGTGAAACATCTTTGTATCCTTCCATCTCTTTTCATATTTTTCTATTGGTATATGTTTATATAGCAATCTCATATGTACTAGTAGGTGTATTTCCAAGTAATTTCCAGGAGATAGGAAGAGACGTCATGCAATTGCACCAACTCCATTCACTGCGGATTCAGGATGACAGCTTGTCAAATTTATTTATTTAGTTCATAGAAAGTGTTATTTTTCATAACACAATCTATTATTTATTTTAAATGATCGTTTATTTTTTTTATTGGCAAAAATTATTTTATTTTGTCTTAAAATGTTTTAAAGCTAATCAATTTTTAATGAAGGTGTAACATTTAATTATATAACGTTATATTTATTCATAGCAATTAATAGCAATTTTGTTAATGTTTTCATCAATTTTGAAGTGCCATTAAATACATCCCTGTTTGAATTATACGTTATACTGGAATAGTATATCAACACAATAACTGCCACATCGTAGTAAGTAAGAGAGAGACGGTGCTATCGTGTCGTCGTCGTGAAATAAGTTTGAAGTTGAATCATTAAACATTCATTTTTAATGTATATTTTACAGTCTTATAATAATCTGAGCATCTATTTTTTATTTCTTTTTGTCTGTAATTCTATTTTAATTCTATTTATTTATTTCTAAAATATAACGTAATAAAATTCCAACATTTCTAATTATAAAAGATTTTTTTTTTCAATTGTCATAATTACAGAATTACTCTTGCATTTCCTGACGATAGTCAATAATCAGCTTAAAAAATGAAACGAGCTATTAATTAGCCTTTGTCGCTATCTATGTACATACGAAGAAGTATTTTGTTTTCCTATTTTGATAAAATAGGCTCTCAAGAAATAAGTGCATTGACAGCTTTATCCGACAATCTGTTTCTTATTTTTGTAATAATGCCTCTGGATAAGGAGAAAACTGTGGTTGATTATAACACATATGAACATGAACACTGTTCATATATTTCTCGACTCAAAAGTCCCGACTCGGAAGACATGAGACTTGTGAAATTGACTAAAGTCCCGGGACTTCGAGTCCCGAGACGTCCCGGGACCCAAACCCTAGTTGGTACTTGCATAGGTATTGTTAGTAATATGTAAACTTCGACTAAATCAATGACCACATCGTTGCAAAAAGATTACAATAATATCACGCAGGTAATTGGTATAAATAATTTGTATGTGAAGTAGTAAGACATGAGATGTGAACGAAAGCGCTTCCGCAATGTATACAATATATTATTTACCAACTATCAGCAGTATGAAGCCCCGAGAAGTATAGCAATATCATATTTGAATACACTATTTTAGTCTCACGGTTTGTATCAAATGTAACAACAATATAAAAACGGATTCTTACCGCGATATTAATTTTTTTTTCTCAAAACTCGGACTCCCAAAACCAAAAATATTTAATATCACGGTAAGAATCCGTATATTTTATTGTTACATTATATTTCAAGTTTCTAAATGGCGTTAAGAGTCTGTCTATGCCGACTTTTGGTGTGTTCTAAATCTCGATATCTAAGAAGACTGCGAACAAGATATTTGGATACATACAACTTCGACTTTCTACCTCAAAATCCTCAAACGTGATCGATTGGACGCGATAGGAGAAAAGAATTCCTACAAAAACAATTCACAAAAATTTTTTGCATAAAAATACAGTTGTACCTTGCGGACGGGATAAACAACGAAGAGATACGCAGTATGACAGGGTTGCACGACAGTCTTATTGTAAAAATGAAGAAAGGAATGTTTAGATGGTTCGGGCACATAGAAAGAATGAGTGATGAAAGTCTGACGAAGAAAATCTACCGAGCGAAAGCGAGTAGTAAAAGAAGCCAATGAAGACCAAGGCTGACTTATGAAGATGCAAAGTGTTAGCCCACGGAAATGTTAAAAGCACTCGCATACCTAGGCGAAAATGTGTGAGGAAAGTGACGATTTTGAGAAAGCGAAAGGAAGTAAGTAAGGACCGCGACAATACAGTGTGAAGATATGTATGTATGTATGTAATACAGTTGCACTTGCATCTTGGAAAGTCTAAAGCATTTTAAAATGATTTGAATTGAAATGAAAAGGTAAATTAAAATATTTTAAATCTCTCAACCCAGTTTTTTTATTGGTAATGTACTTTTCTTGTATTACAATTATGGAGGCGAAAGAAGTATGTAAAGGCCGTGATATTTGATATTTGGCCGTGATTTCTCAATCTTCTCTGACTACTGCGTCAGGGATACAGTATGAGGATATTTTTGTATGTTTTTTTTTAATGTACAATACGAAATGCCGAAACTTCTGTGCGCTAAAATATGATCAAATCGCAACAGCGAAAATCTACCTTTTTACTGCTGTAATAAGGCGAAGGCCTAAAGCACCCCGAGTATGAGAAATGGCAAAAGTTATGTACGTATGTTAAAAAGGCGATATTTTTTGTGCATTGGCAACATTTTTTATTTATTTATGTTGGCATAGTCGTGTCGAATTATAATTACCTGGTATATATAGTACTGAATGTATTGCTTACTTTTGAAGTTATACTTCCTTTAGCGCGTTTGGAAAAACAGATCAGTGTATTTTTTAGCGTGGACGAAATTGCGCGAGCCGATGTAACACATCATCATTATCATCATTATCATTTTTTATTTCATTAATTTCAAATGGCCGGTTTCACTTTTTTATATGTGGCCAGTTTTGTTTTTGATATGTGACCAGTTTTGAATAAAGTCGGTAAAAAAATTATAGCTTTTTATCTTATATAAGTACGCACTTCTTTTTTTTAAATTTACTTATTCATGCGACTTATTTGCTAACTTGTTTACACGTTGAGCCCTCGTCAGGTCGTCAAGACGCTTAGGAGCCCTCAAAGAAGATCCAATGGATTCAGGATTGCGAGATCATTTTGTTCAAGGTTTCCTTTCATCATCAACACAGCTAATTACATAATCCACTGCGTTCTTTCGAAGTAATTTAAGTATGTTTTTGAGTAATTTTTGTTCATGACATTACATATGACGTGACGGCTACTGGTAATGAAACAATAAAGTTAATACCGACTTCAACGAAGCGGGCTGTGCTGATATCAATTAAAGTGTCGACATTATCAGTGCCGTTGGGAAATAACCGTTCGCAATGGAAGATAAATGTAAATATTTCAGTATTGAATTTTCAAATAACATGGACCTTTCTTTGATCTGTAGATACACGTCGTATGGGCCTTTGTATTAGTAATTAATTTGTATATTTATCACAGAACCATTGGAGTTTCGGAGCATTCCATTCTTTTATTGTTGGCATCCATTTCATACGTACCAAGCGATTTCCTTTTTCTTCTATAATGTGTATTGTTAAGTTTGAAACATCCTTCCTGCGTCGTCGTTCCCTGACACCTCCAGTTTTTGCTGTTTTTGAGACTAGAGTGATTAGGTACCTTTTCTTCGTCGTCCGTCTGTCTGTCTGTCAAGACCCTTTTTCTGGGACGCGTGGCGGTATCAAGTTGAAAATAATATCAAATATTTTTGTTTACGGTTCCTCAGAGCTGTACAAAATTAGGCTTCTAAGTGAATGTAATCAAAAAATACGGTCATTTGTGTTTTATATTTTGATACTTGCTTCCCATTGAACTTGAATCATGAAATTTGACTAAGTAAGGTTTCACAGCAATAGGTAAAATAAAAAACCCGAAAATCGTTCATTTGTCATTTCTATTACAAATTAACATTTGCCTTTGGGTAAAATGGGAGAACGTGTCTTTAAACAGCAAAATTAAGTTTGTTTTTTAATCCCACTATATTTTATCGGAAATACATTGCGCGAGTATGATTCGCACTTAGCCAATTTTTTTCTATTTTATGAGGGAGATGAAATTGACGAGCGTTATTCTGGTAAACGGAACTATTTTGGCTTCAAGTAAATTCCATCAGTGTCGTGTGCTTAATCGTTTTTCAAGACATTGTTTCAAGCCTGTGACTGTTTTGATAGCGCACGAGAAAACCGTAGTTTCTATGTAACAGAGGTACTCAATATGAACGCGACTAAAACACATATTTTGTAGTTGATTGAACACGAAATTAGTGTAACAATCATCTCGGACCAAAAATCTTGATGGACGGAGCCATAATGAGTTGTCGCTTTTATCACCGTGTGTCAAACGAATTTTCGCATCTCTCTTTCTATCTCATTGAGCGTAACTACGAGTAAAACAGTTAGCTATAGTAAGTATGGCAACCTTGCACTGTCGGTGTAATTCGTGTTAGCTCATGACCAACTACATGTACAAAACATTACAGTACTGAAATAATTATTTGCGAAATACTCGTAAATCTTTAGTGTTTTAGGTAGTAGCATTCACAAAAATGAAAACATGTCATGTACAGCTGTGTGTTGTTGTATTGTGAACTTCCTTAGTCACACATATTAGTAAAAGTCTGAAAACTAGGCATTAAAAAACGGACACGCTCTTAAAGCAAAATATCCGTCCATTTTGATTCATAGTCCGAGGTAATAATTATGTCGAACGTTTAAAACCATTAGTACATTACAAGTCTTTCGAAATAAAAGACCAAAAATAGCTTCCTTTTTTGCGAAGACAAACGTTTTTAAAATTTAAAATCAATCTAAACCTGAGATAGACAACAAAAGTTCTTTCATAAATTGATTCGATCGTCAATCAAAGCCGGAACCTCTTGTCATGGCTTTTCCATAGGTCGCCATTTTCTCATGATAAGCTTTTAATGATGTTTGAATTGTTACAGACGAAGTTATTAGCTGCTTTAATATTTCTTACTGCAATAAATTTAAAAATCCGGCTGAGCACGTTGCGACACGTAATATGTAATTTACAGACCGTGAAGTTTGAGTAGTTTGAGACTGTGGAATTATCCAAATGTAATTGCTGTAATAATTTCACTTACATTAAAAGTCTGATATAATGTCATATAAATAAATGCGTCCCTAAGTGAATCAAATGTCAGCTCAGTATGCAGTAATATAAAAATAACACTCCAGACAATTATTATATATTTATAAGTGTTGGATGTATATAAGAATTGTTATTCGAAAGTGGACTGTATTTGTTATGAGTGCGAGAAGTAGGTCGATCCGTTGCCAAAAGCCGGTGAGCAAGAATCTCCACTAACCTTAAGCTCCACGTAGTCTCCAACGGGAAACCAGCCTTCTTATTGCGCACGGCACAACACGGAGACGAGCGAAATGTGGTATTTACTTTCACACTCCGAATTAATGAATTGTTAAGCACAAGACGATCAGCACGGCTGACGATGCTTGTTTGTGATATTTGCAGCGTAGTAGCAAGGCGGAACGTCCGTCCTCGCATAAAGCGCGTGGCGAGTCTATTCCGCCGTTGACAGACATGTCACTCAAAGTCAGTGGAGATATTTCGACTTACCCACCAACCATGTTATGGCAAAGATCGAACATACCCCCCACCGAAATCATTGTAATGATTTCTTTGAAGTGTTTATGTGTAAATGTTGTAAGCAATATACTATGATTTATCTATGTAAAAAAAATAAAATAAAATGCAAGCTCATACTAAATAATGAATAAGAGCACTAAAATATATTATTAAGTATGTTGTAAACAATATATATAAGAAAAAAATACCTAACTTAATCAGTAAAACTATACTTGTTATTGTAATAGAATGACAATAATAATTAATTTGTATAAGGTAAAGGACAAATTTTGTTAACAGGTCGTTTGTACAGACCATTTTGCGTACGTATGGTGACCACACGAACGATACCGTCAACACCCGGATGAATCACTTCGACTCTGCCTAAGGGCCATTTTAACGGTCGAGTAAGGTCAGATTTCATTAAAACTAAATCGCCTACTTTAACGTTGGGTGGTGATAAATACCATTTTGCTCTCTGCTGGAGAGTATGAAGGTAATCATTTGACCAACGTTTCCAAAATGATTGTGAGGCCTTCTGGATGGATTGCCAGCGGGACAATCTATTCAGAGGAACATCCTCGAAGTTATGTTCAGGTACGGATAATAAACTTTGACCAACTAAAAAATGTCCTGCAGTTAAAATTTCAAATTCGTTAGGATTGTCTGAAAGTGAACATAACGGACGCGAGTTCATTATCGCCTCAATTTTACAAAATAATGTTGATAACTCTTCAAATGTAAGAGACCTATCACCTACCACACGTACTATGTGATATTTCGCAGATTTAATTCCTGCCTCCCACAGCCCACCCATTGAAGGGGCACTTGGAGCATTAAATCGCCAATCAATTTGACGAGATGCTAACTCGTTATGAATCTTTTCCCGATTTTTTGAATCGTGATAAAAAGTTGACACTTCTTTTAAATGCTTTGCAGCCGCGACAAAATTCGTACCACAGTCTGAGTATAGACAACTGCACAGACCACGACGAGCAACAAAACGATCAAAAGCAGCCAGAAAACAGTCACAGGACAAGTCTGTCAGTGCTTCTAAATGGACTGCTTTCGTAGCAAAACATACGAATAAACACAAATAGGCTTTGTACACCTTGGCATTGCGTCGTAGACTCTCTTTTACAAAAAAGGGACCTCCTATGTCACAACCAACGTGGCTAAAAACTTTGTCTGGTTTCAAACGCGATGAAGGCAGTGTGCCCATGCAAGGTTGTATACTCGTCGGCCGACATTTGAAACAACTTATGCACTTAGAAAGAACGGAACGAATTATAGAACGGGCATTTACGATCCAATACTTTTTACATAATATACCTTGCAACGTGCGAGGACCTACATGTAAATATAACTTATGAAAATGTTCTATAATTAATCTAGTAGTATGACATTTCTTAGGTAGTAAGAGAGGGTGCTTTCTGGCAAAAGGTAGGTCAGATTGTAAAATTCTACCCCCCACCCTGAGAAAACCGTTTGAATCAATAAAGGGCGATAATTTACGCAATGAAGCTACATATTTATCTTTACACAAAGATTTAATTTCTGAATAAAAGTGATTTGCTTGTATTATATGAATAATTGTATCGTGACCTTGATTTAATTCTAAAGTGCTAAGTGGTCCGTGTAAACGATCTACGGATTTTAATTTTAAGTTATTTACAAATCTATGACACCAAGCAATCGCACGTTGTAATTTGTAAAAAGACGAGTACTTATTAAAAACATTTTCGAGTTCATTACTAAAAATTTTATTCGACGAAGTAAAATTAAAAGTATCATTTTTAGATTTAAGCTCAGGAATCGCATCGTTATTTTTAATAAAATATGAAGTCGTAGGCCAATTCTTAGGAATATCGTAAAGCCAAGGCGGACCGCGAAACCACTCTACAGCACCATCAATAAGCTGCGAAGGCAAGGCGCCGCGTGAGCAAAGATCGGCCGCGTTATTTTCACTGTTCACATGATACCAACAGTTCGGTGGCACTACGTCGGTTACTTGACTGACGCGACTTGAGATGAATGTTTTTAATTTATATGCTGGAGTCTGAAGCCACGATAAAACTACACTTGAGTCGCTCAAGGCCACAATAGAAAATTTAAAATCTTTTACATTTTGTACGACAAAATGTACGAGTTTAGAAAGCAGCACGGCTGCCATCAGCTCCAATCTAGGGATTGAGAGCGGTTTGATAGGCGCGACTTTTGACTTACTCGTCAATAATCTAACCTTCACGTTACCAAGGTTATCAGAACTGCGAAAATATAAACATGCCGCATAACCCCGTGAAGATGCATCACAAAATGCAATTAATTGCACATTTACAAATTGAGGTATTAATACATGACGTTCAATTCGTAATTCAGATAATGACTTTAAATCTAAAATGAATTTATTCCATTTATTAAGTATATCAAGCGGTAAACGTTCGTCCCAATCAACACTGAGTTTCCATAAATCTTGCATAATACATTTAGCTAAGAAAGTACATGGTGCAATAAAACCAACGGGATCAAATATACTAGCTAATAATTTTAATACAGAACGCTTCGTACAGTCACTATCAGTTAAATTATAATTAAATGAAAAACTATCACACCCGGGTAACCACATCAAACCTAAAACCTTTACAGACGATAACGTATCGTCTTGAAAATTAAGCGTCGTAACTTGATCGGAATGCATTCTTGTTAATAATTCTGGACGATTACTTGCCCATTTGCGCAAATCAAAACCACCACTTTTCAAAAGCGCAATCAGCTCATCCTGTAAGGTACAGGCCTCGTCAATTGTTGAGCATGACCAAAGTAAGTCATCGATATAAAACCCATCGAGAAGAATGCTTGAGGCAAGCGGATATTTTGACTGTTCATCGCAAGCCAATTGATGCAATGTTCGAACAGCTATGTAAGGAGCACTTCGAAGGCCATAGGTATTAGTTTTAAGCTCATAAATTTTAATCGGCTCCTCCGGAGAATTACGCCAAAGTATATGTTGATAAATACGCTCGGAAGGATTAATAAGAACGGCTCGATACATTTTTGACACATCCGCAGTCAAACACACGTCGTATAAACGAAACCGAGTAATAATTTTAACTAAATCTGGATGTAATTTTCTACCTATTAAAAGTGTATCGTTTAATGATACGCCATTGCTGGTTTTTGATGAACCATTAAATACAACACGCAATGGAGTCGTAGTACTAGCTGGCCGTAAGACAGCATGATGTGGTATTATGTACCTCGAAGATTCATGACCTTGATAAAGCTCCATGTGTCCAAGTGACTCATACTCCTTCATGAAATCTACATAGGCTTGTTGAAGAGTAGGCGTACGCGCGAGTCGGCGTTCAACGTGTACAAATTGCCTTAATGCTGAATTATACGAATCACCTAGTGGTTCACGATCTGGATTTAATAAAATTGGTGAAACGTAACGACCGGTCTTATCGCGATAATGATTCTCATTAAATATTTTTTCAGCTATTTCATCTAACGGACTTAATGGAATATTGCACGGCAAAGATTCCACTTCCCAAAACGCCTTTAAAATATTATTCGTAACATCTTCCTCTACAGTGTACGACACTAATGACGTCGTAGTCGTTATGTTAGAATTACTACGAGTCTGTATTTCTAATTTACCGGTTATAACGTAACCGAAAACACTACTTAAAGCGGCAGGTATAGGTTGTTTAAAAACTAATTTCTTGCCGTCATAAATCTGAGGAAAACTATCAGCAGCCAAAAGAATATCTACTGGAGAACGCTTATAAAAATATGGATCCGCTAACAGTAAACTACTATATTCTTTAACGACTTCAAAAGGAATCTGTTCCGTAGGTAAATCGGACGTAATTTTTTGTAAAATAACTGCGTCAATATTAAAACTTGGGCTTTCACTATGTTTAGGCCGAATACAGCACGATGTCATACCATAATTTTTAATATTTTCGCCTGCTAATCCAAAAATATTAAAAGTACATTTTCGTTGAGATAAACCCAAGCGCTGTAAACAATCAAGAGAAATAAAATTATTCTGTGCACCAGAATCTATAAGTACACGACAGAGCTGATAATTACCAAACGCATCTAACACACGAACAATAGCAGTCCCTAATACGACCGTGTAAAATCGACTTTGCGATGACGCGTAACAACTACTCGTAGCGATCGAGTTGGTCGGCTGCGCGAGCGGCGCGCGCGGCGGCGCACTCGTAGATGGGGAGTTTTTGTCATTCATATCTGTATGCAACAATGAGTGATGTGGCCGTTGACAAATAAAACATTTAAATTGACTGTTACACCTAGACGCATCATGATTAGGTTTAAGACAATTATGGCACAATTTTAGGGCATCAGCACGGCTGATTCGTTGCATATTAGTCAATTTACGAAATTGATTACAACGGAAAATCATGTGATTTTCGCCACAATGCAAACATATTAATTTAATATTTTTAACAGAGGTATGTGTAACATTCTTAGTAAAATACTTATTATATTGTTTACTATCTGAGTTGAACTGTTGTCGCTTACTTTGTTGCACATTTACGTAATTACAAAGTGATGATGAATGATCAAGAACTTTTATATGATTATGAATAAATGACATAAGTTGAGAAAATGTAGGTAATTTTGTTTGATCCATTTTTTGTTCAAACAATTTTCTAGTGTGCGGGTCAAGAGCCCGTAATGCAATATGACATAATAAATAATTACTTAAATTATCAATGTTTAGAGCTTCAATCGCTTTATAAGAATGATCAAATGTTTCTAGAAATATATTTAAATGGGTAGAAGATTCCTTATGTAACGTCGAAAAATTTAACATTTTGTCTAAATATCTACCAAGCAACATTCGATTGTCCTGATATTTATCAAGTAAGGCCTGCCACACTAAATCATAATTGTTAGCCGTAATAGGAACACTTTTTACAATATTTAATGCGGAACCCTTTGTACATGACAGCAAATAGTGAAATTTATCAATTTTGGGAATACTTTCTTTACTATGTATCAACGAACAAAATGTTTCGTAAAAAGTAGGAAATTCTTCAATATTACCGTCAAAACTATAAAGATTTATTTCAGGTAGACGTGAACGTGATTCATATATTGGCGAGGAAATATGAACCTTACTCTCATCGCTTTTAGGGTTAATCTTGGATACACATAACTTAATTTGAAAATACAATTCATCAAGACATTCGAGTTCTTGATTTCGAAATGATGCATCGGAATTATATTGAATTTCTAAAGAATAAATTTCATAAATACTTTTTTCAAAAGTTTGCCTAAGAGAATCAAGTTCTGAAGCCCGCAACAAAAATAACGCTTCAAAGTCGGGTTTTGACAATTCTTTTGACATATCATAAATCTTTTGTACTTGTTCAAAAATTCTTTCCTTCTTTTTTATCAATATATCTAACTCTTTTGGTAATTCTTCAAGCTTTCTTTCTGTATATTTTTCACCGACTTCAACACGCTTTTTCGTTGCCATTTTATAACAATTACAAAAGTAGGTAGTTTAAACGAAACAAGAAATATCTTATACAAATTAATTGGATAAGTTACAATAACGAATATTTTAAATAAATAACAATACATATACCTATACGATAGAATATATATAATTGTGTAATATGAACATATATGGAGTTCGGCTCGGAGGCCAGAAAAAATGTTGGATGTATATAAGAATTGTTATTCGAAAGTGGACTGTATTTGTTATGAGTGCGAGAAGTAGGTCGATCCGTTGCCAAAAGCCGGTGAGCAAGAATCTCCACTAACCTTAAGCTCCACGTAGTCTCCAACGGGAAACCAGCCTTCTTATTGCGCACGGCACAACACGGAGACGAGCGAAATGTGGTATTTACTTTCACACTCCGAATTAATGAATTGTTAAGCACAAGACGATCAGCACGGCTGACGATGCTTGTTTGTGATATTTGCAGCGTAGTAGCAAGGCGGAACGTCCGTCCTCGCATAAAGCGCGTGGCGAGTCTATTCCGCCGTTGACAGACATGTCACTCAAAGTCAGTGGAGATATTTCGACTTACCCACCAACCATGTTATGGCAAAGATCGAACAATAAGTATATTACATTACATATATAATGAGAATATATTTATAAGTACGATAAATGCAGTAGAAATGCGATCTCTCAGATATATGTGCGGTGTCACCCTTGCGGAGAGGATAAGCAATGGAGAGATACGCAGTATGACAGAGTTGCACGACAGTGTTATTGTAAAAATGAAGAAAGGAATGTTTAGATGGTTCGGGCACATACAAAAAATGAGTGATAAAAGACTGACGAAGAAAATCTACAAAGTGAAAGCGCGTGGTAAAAGAAGCCAAGGAAGACCAAGGCTGACTTATGAAGATCAAATAGCCAGAGTGTTAGCCGACAGAAATATCAAAAGCACTCACATGTCTAGGCGAAAATGTGTGAAGAGAATGATGACATTTGAGGAAGCGAAAGAAGTATATAAGGACCGTAAAGCTTGGCGCTCCATCCTCTCTGACTACCCCGTTAGGGATACAGCGTGAAGATAATGTATGTATGTATTTATAATTATATTACATTGAAATGTTAATATTAACTTACGTTATGTTTTATATGTTAAATAACCTAAAATTGCAGTAAAGTCCGATGACGCTTTGATTTGATATTGAAAACATATTGCGTCCCATCGAGATGAGACGTTCAATATTTGACAGTCTTCGACCGAAATAGGATTTCCAGCCGAAGCTAAAACCGAAGCCGAATCTTCGGCCTCGGTCGGTTTCGGCCGATACCGAAACTTATTTTTATTTCTTTTTTTTTAAACATCTTAACATCAACATTTAAACACCTTAACATTTATATTGTATTTGTAGTGTATTTTTTACCTCGTAATTAATTCGTGTTAAACTATATAAAAAACAGTAACTAAAGTATACGATGTCACAAAAACTATAACATAATAATTCAATAGAAAGCGAGAAAATACACATAAACTTAACCTTTCTTTTAATAATTAAATTTTAGAGTAGTTTCAGGTATTATGGCCTTGTCGGTCAATATGGCCTGCTATTATTTTTCCGAAATAAACTAACACTGGTGGCTTAAGCGCCTTCCAATTTGTTCGACTAACTTTCCTAGGGATGGCGATCTGAGATCGATTAATGGAAAAATTAATCTTTCGATCTTGAGTACAGAATCGATTTAGTGAATTGAATTTAAGTTAAATGTTTCATTTGTGGGTAACTGCATTCGTTTATATAATAAAGTTCCTCAAGAAGTCACTCAATTAACAAAAAATATATTTAGATTAGTTACAAAACGTACATTGACTAGACAATCATACTATAAAATAAACGATTTCGTTGAAGATAAAACAATAGTCTAGAAATGATCTTCTCTGCACATGCATTTACTGGCTCTCTGAATATTGTATTTTAATAAACCTTTTGTGAAATGATGTTGAAAAAATTATACCTGACTGAGTTTCTTGTCGGTTCTTCTCAGTGTCCAGGTTTCCTTTTCTCTTCTCTTTAAACTGAACTAAAGTAGATTTGATGTTCAAAAATACCTTGTAATTGGGTTTACTTGAATAAATTGATTTGACTTTGACTTTGATTGCGGACACCCAAAAATGGAGTTCCTATTATAACTGTATTGGTAAGAACGCAACTATGAAATAATGAGCTAACGTTAATGAGCTAAACAAAAACAACAGTTTTTTCTTCGCCATCGTAACCCCATTGTTGGAAGTCGCATCAAGGTGTGATTTTGTAGTTTTGATGTTTTGTCTAACGTGAATGAGAAACAGTGTTGTTTTAAAAATTACTTCTCACTACATCGTCATTCAATCATTAATCGACTTCAAAAAAAGAAAGGTTCTCAATTCGTCTGTATATTTTTTTTTTGTTTTTTTTTTGTATGTTTGTTACCTCATAACTCCGTCATTTATGAACCGATTTCGAAAATTTTTTTTTCGTTTGGTAGGTAATACTTCAGAAATGGTTCTATTTAAATTTCATCGATATTGAAGCTTGGACTTCGAAGATACAGTAGAGAACACGACCTGGTTATAACCTTCATCTATATTGACGATTCTCTTGTAAATCGTTGCGGTCCGGAATTAGAATGAAGTTAATTGCAGACCTGCTCTAGATATTTATTTAGGTCAAGACCACTCAAAAGGGAGAAATAAAAATTTTTTATTAAAAAAATTAAATTAAATTTGTCAGTTATTGAAGTCTTTAATTATATAGGTATGTGTATCGTATTTATATAGTTATTTTAATTCTACTTGAATTTTGATTAGTAAAGGATAGTTATTTTATACTTTTCAGTGTTTTTTAAATATGAGTACTTAAATTAAAAATGTTATTTACCCACTAATTTATGAATCGCAGCGCACCGATCTCAAAAACCGTCAACCGCAAAATGTTAGGTAGTCTACGCAAATTGGAATTTACACGGGGGAACGATATCAACAGACTCAATTTCAACATCTTTATATATAGGTGCATACATAGATTAAAATACAATTTAGGCTAAAATCAGAATAGGTCGTTGAGGTCTCTTCCCGCAATGGGTATGAACCTTTCATTTATACCCGGATACGTTGTAGTAAAATTATTATTAAGTGGAGTAATTATTTTTACATAGTATGTATATGTACATTCTATTGAGTTCTATTGGATTACGAAATCCTAAAAAGCCTTTTTACTCACCCATACTCCTGATTTACCGTCATTATACTAATTTGTAACGGGAACTTTAAAAGAATTCGAAAAAAGCTGTAGAATGAAACTGCTTTTTGTGTAGATCCTTCCTTATTGAAATGGTGTTTTGTTTTATTTATGTTCTTAGAATTTCATTTCTCCCCAATCTTTGTACATATATACATACTATGTACGTACATATGTGTAACGCGAACAAATTTGCTTGTAAAATAATAACAAACGCACGAGCCAATTCGGTTAGCCGACGAAATTATCTTATTTATAATGTATACAGTATTTTGTTTTCCGTTCGTGTCTTCGATGTGTCGTCGTGTGATTAAAGGTGTAGTTAAATCGTGATGTGGCTTAAACTTTATGTAACGTCGCATTTCGTGAAATGAATCCGTTAAATAAAAAAAGCTGATTAATGAGAGCAGTACGTTTGATATTTCAAGTTAAATACTTCGCTACATAGGGATCGGCTGGGTATGATGTATAGCAGTAGCATTTCATGGCGTTAATGTTACTGCCTCTACACTCTCCGCTTTGCGATCATACGAAATCGAATATATAAATACAGAGTTATTGCTAGAATTGGTTACTACAGAATTAGCATTTTTTATATAAACTAAAATGCCATGAGAAAATATTCGAAAATATTTAAAAAATATTTCTCCAGTAGTGGGGCCGTAGTGGTAATAAGTTGGAGGGAGAGGACGCGATAGTGCAGTGACGTCACAAAGTCGTAGTGTCATTGCTTGCGCAAGGAGTGATAAAGACTTATTATTCTCGTTACGTCTCTAATAATTCTAAAATTAATATTTATTTATTTTTTATGATTTAGTACCTAAAAAGAAACAACGCAATCTTTATAAGATCACGTGCCGTCTGTCCGTTCGTCTGTTCATCAGTATTGATCAATATTACGTACAACAAATTTGTTTGGCATATTGACCCACTTTTAGACACTAGTTTACGGTTTAAAATATTTATAAAATTAATTATTAAAAAAGGAAGAAAATGGATTATCAAACTCGACGACCATCTCCTTCTCTTCTTCGAAACTACTGGACATAGATTTAAATAGAAATTCGAAAAATGTAACGCCTTATAGTTTACGAGAAAAATATAACTAATGTTACTACGCCTTATAGATTTCCAGAAATTATCGAATTAGAAAAAGCGAAAGTGAGTGGTAAAAAAAGCCAAGGCTGACTTATGAAGATCAAATAACCAGAGTGTTAGCAGATGGAAATATCAAAAGCTCTCGCATACCTAGGCGAAAATGTGTGAGGAGAATGATGAGATTTGAGGAAGCGAATGAAGTATGTAAGAACGCTTGGCGCTCCATCCTCTCTGTCTACCACGTTAGGGATACAGCGTGAGGATATGTATGTATGTATAGAATTAGAAATTTTCCTTTTTAAAAATATTGTACGGAACCCTCTGTTGAAGTCTCATTCATCCAATTTCAGTGGATTCATGACTATTAAAGTTATCTGAAGAAAGAGTCTTATTGATTTTCAGCAAAGAAAATATCCGCGATCGGAGACACTAACCGAATAAGAGAAGGTCGGTCAGGTCACTGCAGTGCGCTACGAGCTGGCATTCACTGAATTTCTACCTTTGTGAAATGTGTCTATTCAACACGTAACGTGTACAGAGGTATGAATGTTTTCCTTTTTACCTACGACGAAACATAGGACGCAAGAATGTACATGTGTATTTGGGCTAAGGGTTGTTTGTATAAAAGATTCTAGTGGTCGTAAGGAAAATTGTAAACTTGATTATTATGTTGTACGAAGGCGAAATAACTTTTTTTAAAAACCGGCCATGAGCGAGTCTGACACGCATGAATATAGGGTTTCTTAAGCATGTTAGAAAAAAATAATTAATTAAAATAAAATTAAGAGATTAAAAATATAGCATTTAATAATAGAAATAGAAATTGTAAATGGTTTATTGGACGCACCTGATTTGTTAAGCAAAATCAACCTGACAATTCCGCGAACTTTACCACGTTACTCTATCGCTAAATGTTTTTCAATACCTCAGTTCAGAACAAATGTAGGAAAATTCTCTCCTTTGAATAGGACTATGCGTAACTATAATGATTTGTATCCAGATGATTTTGACATTTTTCACGAACCCCTCGACAAATTTAAAAAAAAGAAATACCAAATTGTGATAAGTTAGCGTTGTGATATTTTATCTTATTTTACCATGTTTTATTTTATTGTATCTACCAAATTCAAAAATTGTAATGCTTCGTTAGTGTAGTATAGTTGGTGTCACTCTCACTGCATAATAATCGTGAGTCCCGTATACTCCTGTAAAAGTGTTTCACTGTTTAAAATTTGTTCGATACTTTAATTGGTGTGATAATGCTGTTGAAGTATCTATTAATCAATAAATAAATGAAATAAATAAATTAGGTATAAAATCTGATCGTTTATTTTTTGTCTTTTATTTATTACTTGAGGTCGCTAGGTGGTTGAAATTCGACCGTAAATATAAATATAAACTTATAATATAAACTCATTGACGTCAATCTCTACTCTGTGCGACTGTTTGATCCATGAAGGTTACATATTATATAACATGATCACAAACTATTAGGAGATCGACATTGGCAGTATGCACATAAAACTGTGCCAAATCTCACGATTCTCCGAGTGCGCAATATTCTTAAAAAGGGATCCGAAGTTTTTGTTTCACGTTATAAATTTCCTGTTTCCAATTTTTTTTTTATCAGTAATACCTAAATAAAAAGAAAATCGGTTGACAAACACAGGAGGAAAAGGAACTGAATTGTTTTGTATTGGTCTATTTACGAGTAGATATACAAGGTTATTGTGAAAGAGGGTATAGAGCCGTCGGGGTCCCAACGTTTCACTGTTGAATGTTATATTGCAGATGTAATAATTACGCAGTATGACAGGGTTGCACAACAGTGTTATTGTAAAAATGAAGAAAGGAATGCTTAGATGGTTCGGGCACTTGGAAAGAATGAGTGATGAAAGACTGACGAAGAAAATCTACAGAGCGAAAGTGAGTGGTAAAAGAAGACCAAGGCTGACTTGTGAAGATCAAATAGTCAGAGTGTTAGCAGACGGAAATGTCAAAAGCACTCGCAAACCTAGGCGAAAATGTGTGAAGAGAATGATGAGTTTTGAGGAAGTGAAAGAGGTGTGTAAGGACCGCGACGCTTGGCGCTCCGTCCTCTCTGACTACCCCGTTGGGGATACAGCGTGAGGATATGTTATGTTATGTTTAATAATTACGGAATACGATTATTTTGTTTTCCACACTTTAAAAATACAACATTCATTTAATGGAAAAAAATGTACAACCTTATCATTATGTCCTAAATTCCAAACGTTTGCTAGCGACGGGAAAATGCTGATATTAGGGTTGCCTCACCTTTACTTTTGTTTATAGTTTGAGGTTTTACACTTGAACTATTGACTTTCGGGGAAGTTGTAGAATGCAAGTTTTTTTTTGTTTTTGAGAGTGGAAAAAATCCCCACGGACACTCAGTCGGACTCTACGCCGACTGAATAGTATCGGACTCGAATCGACTAAAAAACTCCAGTCTTTACTGTTAGCACTAGTGGCTTTTACAGCATCACCGGTCGCGTTGGGGCGAGCGCTAAAGGCGCCTTGACGGTCGACCGCCAGAGGGTTCTTCCAGCCGAGTGATACCTCGTATGGAAGGCGGATTTCGGGCTCAAGGCGTCGCCAGGGGAGTTTTCCACACCTGCGTCCATTTTAACGGGCTTCCTATTCAGGTGAGAGCCGGGCCTCTAGCGGACCCGGCGGGCGAGCCGGCTGAAAGCCGATTAGTGTGCCTAGTGTTCCGCGTGGCAGTTAAAAATGTGGCTTAAAACTCGCGTGTATGCGTGTAGTACGACGTGATCGAGCTTCTAAACGTGAGACCCTACGGGCGTCGCGGGAGCCGTCCTCGCTTCCGCCGGTGGAGGCGGTGCGATCTTAATGTAAATGTAAGTAAATGTTCGAGTTCGAATGAGTAATGTCGTCGTCGCTGTTGCTTAACACATGTCTAGGCCTTCGATGGCGTTTGCGGATGTGGGGCTCGGGGGTGTACGATGACGCCCTGACCACAATGGTGTCTGGATGTAGAGAGGAACGGGGAAAGAAGCAGTGACACTCTTCTTTTAAATATTGTGTTATTGAGAGCAATACTAAATCGTAGTGAAGGTCTACGTTGGGCACGTAAGGAGGGACACCGGTGGCCCTGCGCATGAATCGATTCTGAATTACTACTGAGAGTGGGCGCAGCGTGAGCGAATACTACGCTGGAGTACGTCATGATAGGCCTGACGCACGTCTTGTTAACGCAAGTTTTTCGTTATCACGGGTTTTATACCCTTCCGTATTTACACATCCTTTCGAAATAACCTTATATATAGATTTAGGGCAATTAGTCATATGTCTCTGTATCAAATGTTATATCTTGTAGGCAGACAGAGAGGACGCAACTATGCAGGTTTTCTTTTGCCATTTCACTTTTTTAAGCTAAAACATCATTAGTTGCCCTTATCGATTTATGTGCGTGGGGAACATTTCAGTATTTACATTTAACTTTACTAGAAGTCGTGCGATGGTCGAAATTCGACTGTAAATATACATATAAAGTTGTAATATAAAACATACATTTGTAAGTTAAACATTTGTAAGTTTTTTTTCTTTCTTCATGGCATGGCGCACAGATTAGCGCATTTGCTAATGTCTCGTATTGTATTATTAAAGTAGAATGGTTATCGTAAAACACGTAAACAAGACTTCTTGGAAGAGCACGAGAACTTCAGCTACACATGTTTATTTAGACCAACTCCATTCTTTTTACTTACACAGTTTTAAAACACAGTGTACTATCACTTTTGTACTTTAAAACTCCCAAAAATGTAAAAAAATAGAAAATCTAAATAAAATTACAACCTCACTTCTCCCGTTCCCGCGGAAAAAGTCCAATTATGAGCTTCACATTGACAATATTTTCGACATTGGCAGTATGAACGTAAACTATGCCAAACCTCACATTCCTCCGTGCGCGCGAAGTTCTTAAAAAGGAATCCGAAGTTTTCGTTTCACGTATTAACATATGACACTAAATCTCGTCAATGGCTAATAAATTAAAAAAAAAATTAGTTGACAAACGCCTCTGTTTGTCTGTCTACTCAGAAAAGGCACTAAACTGTTTTGTTTTTACCTACTTAAATATAGAGATATTACTTGATTTTGTTGAAATCGTGTTTTAGCAAAAACAATTCCAACAAAAAGGTGATAATATTTTTCCTCGTTTTTTCCCCGTATGTTTCGACCATTCCTAAAATACTTTCGACAAAAAAATTGAGTGTGTTGGGCAGTTCATACTAACGTGTTGAGTCAAGAGGGAGTTTTTACTTCATCAATCAACTCAGGTAATCTGCGCTAGATTTTTAGTCCCATATAAATCAATCCTGCCGTCTCTGACTTATTGGAAGCGAGGTAAGCTTTTTAGGATTTCGTAGCCAAAATGGCGGAACGAAATCCTTGTGTTCTTGTGTGACAACCATTTTATTTTGTCAAACAAAATGCACGCCTTCTGTGTTGAAAGGTACATACCGATAACGCAAAACATGAATAGGTACTAAATAAACCGGGTTCTGACCAAACTAATTATTCCATACCACGATACAATGTGTTGGTATTATATATTTACTACTATTTACTGAAAAAAATAGGATAGTCGGATAGAAAAACAAACTTAGCTTTGCAGTTAAAAGTTCTCCTCTATTCTCCAACTGCAAATGTAAGTTTGTAATAGCAAAAAAGTGATTTTTCTCTTTCATTGTACTTTGAGACCTTGCTTCTTGGCAAATCACATTTTTTTTTTATAGTTTTACGTCACCGGGAAGTACCCTAGAGGTTTTTGCTTGAGGACATAAATGGCCGTATCATTTGATTGCGTCGACTTCAGAAGTTTTTTTTTTTATTTATTAGGTTCTCCACAACAATTGCTTACACTAAAATATTTACAGGAATAAAAGTAAAAGTATTTGAATTAAGTGTAACAATCACTTATAGGTTTTAACCATTCTTGAGATAAAGGATCTTGACTCTTGACTGATCAGACAGACGGACACACGGGCTACTAAATGATCTAATAAGGGTTCCATATTTTCATTCTGAGGTACGGAACCCCAATAATTACATTAAGTATATTGGATCAAATATTTATTTCTTTAATTCACCTTCTACCTGCCCGAAATTGCTATGTAATTCTACGCATATCGTCGCTTTGGATGTCAACAGAGGAGACTTTCAAAGCGACGATAAATCGTGGAGAAATCTTAACATTTGTTTTTCCACAAGTGTTTTTTTTTTTGTTGTAAAAAAGGGGGCAAACGAGCAAGTGAGTCACTTGATAGATAGTGATCAGCGCCGACCATGGGTACCCGCAACGTCTAAAGAGTCACGGGTGCGTTGCCGGCCTTTAAGGAAATAGAGAAAGCAGGGGGAGGGGGTGATGGGCCACCAGCACTCACACTCACCGAACGAAACACAACAGCAATAGAAGCTGTTATTTCACGCCGATATTCTGTGAGAGTGTGGTATTTCACCGGGCAAGCTGGCCCTATTCGTGCTGCAATGCAGCCTGGCTCTACCGCTCTGTAATTTGCAGAAAAATATACTTCCATTTAAACAATTGGTTTTAGAGATTTGAGATATTACAATTACCTATCCATTTTAGTAAAAATCATTTTAAAATTCTGTAGAATTTTGGAAATGCAACTGGATCTTAGAACAAAACAGGTTTTTTTTGGATTTTTTTTATCGAGATTTTTTTCTCCAATCGTGCTTCCACGCTTAAGTATTTCAAGATAAAGACTTAAAATTGTATATTTCCAAATATCTAACTCTCAGTCTTCTTAGATATCGAGATCCAAGTTACGAAACACATCAAAGTCTTCATAGGCGGATACTTAGATGTACTCTTAGATAACCTATCATGAAAAATTTGAACATTGTATTGGACAATACGTCTAACAATCATCTACTGCCAAACATACTTATATTCAAATTGGCATAGATCTATGCGAAAAGTTATTATATCGCCAAAAATGCTATGCTGCATAGATTGATTTGGCCACTGAACAAGAAAATGAACTTTTCTATAATTTTGTGGTCAGATATACGAGCACATTGATCTTTTGATTACCACTAAATTTATGAATTCTATGGAAATGGTTTATTTGAATTCTTTTATAATTTAAGCTTTACTTCAATATCATGTGATTAATAATACACATACATACATACACATCTTCACGCTGTATCCCTAACAGGGTAGTCAGAGAGGATGGAGCGCCAAGCGTCGCGGTCCTTACATACCTCTTTCGCTTCCTCAAATCTCATCACTCTCTTCACACATTTTCGCCTAGGTATGCGAGTGCTTTTGACATTTCCGTCTGCTATCACTCTGACTATTTGATCTTCATAAGTCAGCCTTGGTCTTCCTTCCTTGATTAATCATAATTGTATAAAAATTATTTAGTTCCGAGAGTTCTTCAATTGTTTTTTTCCTAGATAAATCATAATGCTCTTGGGCGGTTTTAAATTTCTTTTTACTCTAACAGTCCACACTACTTTGCACGGAAAGTTGTTTATGTTGCTTAAATCGAAACTTATAATATGATATTTACAAGCAAGTGCCGCAGCCAGCACTGCCGAGAACTTGATGCGGCGTAAGTATGCGACTCTCTCTGAGAGTTTCATATTTACGCCTTTTGCTGTCGAAACTTTGGGACCCTGTGGTCCCGAAGCCCATCGACTGGTCTCTGATATTTGTAAGAGACTGGTCGAGACTTCTGGAGACCGCCGGGCTGACAGTATCTTCCGCCAACGAATAAGTTTGCCTATTCAAAGAGGTAATGCTGCCAACCTGCTGGGCACCTTGAGCAACGACAGCTTTCTAAGCGACAACTTTGAGGAAGTCTATTATTTAAGTTAATGTTTATTTTTAAGTTTGTAAATATTAACGATAGGATATGTATCTATTTTTTTGTTATAGATAATATAATATTATGTAGAGGTAACGTTTGCAAGCTTGGATGTAGGAAGTAATCTCCGAAACTACTTGATCCGATTTCGAAAATTGTTTCATCAATATTTAGAATGGATCTTCAGGGTGGACATAGACCGTATTTTGTACATCCACGCAGACGAAGTCGCGGGCAGTAGCTAGTTACTTTATAAACGTTTCCAGTAATGTATCGAACATGACCCATTTAAGCTCAATTGTCTATTAGTATTCGGGTCTATAAATAGGCAGACTATTAGTAATATTATGTAGATAATATAATAATAATATATTAATAATACTAGCTGTACCCGCGACTTCAAAATACGGTCTATGTTCACCCTGAAGGTCTATTTTTCAAGGTCTGAAGGTCAAAATGTTTTCGCGGCTTTCCCGGATAAGGTTATATTATATTTACATGTGCATAGCATGTTTAAAGACCGTTTTTAAAAAAAAGTCTACGTCTAGCGTACGTCTGTCTCCGAGCACATACTATCTCTGTACCAAACATCATAATTGATTCGACAGTTCAGCATTTCCCATTCGAAGTTTTATCCCCTTTTTCATCCCATTAGTTTTTTGATAAAAAAGGAGCCTGTGTCTGTTCCCAGGAGTCCAACTATATCAATCCTACATCATAATCAGTTCAGTGGTTTAGCATTTCCCGTAGTTTCGTCCCTCTCCTTCCCGTCCCTCCTTTCACAGACTTTTAATAAAAAAAGTAGCCTATGTATTTTTGATAAAAAAAAGTCTTATCGCCGCACCAAATTGTATCATTACCAAGTTTTAGCGTTTCCCATACAAATATTTATCCCCATTTGCACCCCCCTAGGGGTAGATTTTTAATAGAAAGTAGCCTATGTCGGTTCTCTGATGTCAAGCTATGTTCTTGTTCAGCGCTTTAGCATTTCCTATACAAAGTTTCGTCCCTCTCCCTCCCGTCATCCTTTTCACAGATTTTTGATAAAAAAATAGTCTATGTATTTTTGATAAATTATGTCTTATCATCGCACCAAATTATATCATTTCCTAGATTTAGCGTTCCCCATACAAAGTTTCATCCCCCTTTTCACCCTCTTAGGGGTAGATTTTCTAAAAATTAAGTAGCCTATCATGAGCGCAATCACATGGTCTTACTACGTACCGACTTTCGTCAAGATCAGTCGAGCCGTTCTTCAGTTATAAAAGGACATACAGACGACAGACAGACAGACAGACAGACAAAAATTTTAAAAATGGTAGAATCGAAGTCAGTGAGTCACAAAACGACTATTTATCACAAAATTTGACATAAAAATTGAAATTACAGACAGACGCAAGAGATTTATATAGTAGTAGATAAAAAAATTAATTAAATTTGTACGTTTTTATTGAAGTTATACTTCTTTTGGCGGGTTTGGAAAAACAGATCAGAGCATAGGGTTAGAACATAAACTTAGTATATACTGGCGTACAGACGTACAAAGAGTGCGAGTGAGAATGTAATCTTTTATGATAGTGGCACGAGTAGGAAAGGGACAGGAAACGAGACGCTAATGTAACCTTTTTTAAAAGGCAAGTCGTCACGTTGTGGAGAACGCTGTTAATTTGTTTTATTATTTTGTGTTATTCCTGTTTTATTTAAAAAAGTTATTCTTTTTTACCATAATGGTTACTTGTTCAGTATGTGATTGTGATCTTACATATCGCAATAATCAAGGGAATCATTTATTTCATAGGTGATACTGACAAACTAAAAAATATACTAAGTTTATGAATTAGAATGTATTTTTAGCGTGTAACGAAATTGTGCGCGCTGATGTAACACATTACTATTTTTTATTTTATTCCTTTCAAGCGGCCAGTTTTATTTTTTTATATATTGCCAGTTTTGTTTCTTTATACGTGACCGGTTATGTTTTTTATTTTTATTTACTTCAAAGAAGTTATCTTCTTACATGCATTTTTCTTATACAATAAGCTTTTCTTTCTCGTAGGATCTCGATATGGATGGAAACGTAGGATATATTGAGATATAATTAAAAGAGGTGCTTTCGCTAGCTCGTGTATTTTTCGACTAACTTATTTTCTTACGTTCAAAAATAACATAATATTGTTATTAAGCAGCAACACCCACAAAATAATGTTGTTTTATGGGAAAGGCAAATAATGTTGTTGCCATCCGTTAACGATTATGATTACGATAGTTAATCACGAATATTGGCAATAGCTAACAATACGAAGTACAGAAAGAAAATTATTTTTCACATCTATGGTTCATGTTATAACAAAAGGTAGTTTCTAGAAAGCTACAGATTTTAAATTACCTAAATAAACTGTTATATGGTTTTTCAGAAGCCTATAAAGCTTAAACGAAGTATAAACAGGCCGAACGTGAGTAGCAAATCTTGTTTCATAAATTTTCAATTTCATACCACGCTTATATGTTGCGTGGGGTCTGAGTGTGGCCCCGGTGTGAGCGGAGAGCGAGTTATGCTTTGTGTTGCTTAGAAAAGAGCAATTTTTAGATGGATGCATTAAATACACTTGCTACATAAAAAAAAATATCTAGAGTTATAATTACATTTACTTATTGTCAAGTTATAATGAATGACACAAATTTTAGTGCTCTTTGGCTTATATTAACTTGCTTGACGCTACTTCATCCTTGCGATGGCAGGCGTAGCAGGCAGGATGTGATGTTCGTTAGACAGACAAAACGTACATTGATTAGACAATATATACTATAAAATAAACGATTTTGTTGAAGATAAAACAATAGTCTGGAAATGATCTCTGCAGACGCATTTGCTGGCTTTCTGAATATTGTTTTTAATAAACCTTTTGTAAAATGATGTTGAATGGCTGAATGGCTGAATTTCTTGTCAGTTCTTCTCAGTGTCCAGGTTTTTTTTCTCTTCTCTTTGAACCAAACTAAAGTAGGTTTGACGTTCAAAAATACCTTATAATTGGGTTTACTTGAATAAATTTATTTAACTTTGACTTTGAGACTGTCAGTTATAACACATGGCTTTGTTAGACATTATAGAACTACAATAAGAATACTATTTGTCTAAGTTAGCGTCTTAAGTCTGTTTAACTAGCTCGCTTGCTATCTCAAGATTAATTTTCTTAAAACTAGTAGCTAATCACCCGGAAAAAGGTCCTTCAAGAGGTTTCCGAGTCAAAATGGTGAAAATAGAACCTAATAGTTACCTAATAGTTTCGTAATGTCTCATTGCACGTTTGTCTGTCTATCTCTGTGTTGCAATTTATTTACATATATATACCACCACATCTTTGCATATACTGTTAATTGTTTTTTTAAGCCAGTAAGCGAATCACCTGACGAAAAATGATCACCGCCGTCCATGGACACCCGCAACGGCCGGGAAATTACGGGTACATTGCTGGCTTTTAAGAAAAGAGTAGGCTCGTCTCTTGAAGGTCCTTAAGTCGTAACGGTCCAGGAATATCGCCACTATAAGCTGGTTCCACAAATTCTATAATTCCAGAAATTGATAATTTAAAACCAGAAATGAGAAGAATAAAATGTAATAATGAGTATTTCAGACCTACTTTTGATATATTTTATGGACTCAGGTGTTCCTTTGCGTAAATCGGTTTCATGTGACGAATTTCTATAATTTTTAGCTTTCCTCCGCCCATAATTCTAAATTCACTAATCGACACAATCTTTAGGATATTCCAGAGATCAAATTCGGTCAGATAACTAAGTATCTACATATGTATCACACTGATCATATATATTATGTATAAGGTGGGTATAAAAAGCCGAGCAGCTAACTCATTCATTGACCTATGATACCACTAACTGCCATAGCAATCATCTAATTGAATTGCCCCATGCACGGCAATGCAACTGACATCTACTGCAGGGTGCTGGTTAGCTGACCGAGTCTCATCTTTAGAATATCCTGAGGACATGTCCAGACGATGTGTCGACTAGTGAGACTGGATTTTGCGGCTGAGGACAGCTAAAATTTATTGGTCCTTCATGAGGTTTCCGAGTCAAAGTTGCGAAAATAGAACCCTAATAGTTTCGTTAATTGCAACACAGAGATGGAAACGAGCAATGATATCTCATTGCACGTTTGGCTGGCCATCTCTGTGTTACAATTTATTTAAAAATTATTGGAATTCTGATGAATTCCATTTCTAGTTTTGATTTTTGTTCTTCTAATTTAATATTAATTTATTAAATTAGAGACAAAGCGTGAAGATATGTATTTAATTTAATAACCTGTACTTTTACTTATTTAAATTGTTAATTTTCCGCTCAAACTTGCGCCACACCCCAAAAATATATAACTAAAGCTATACAAAGGCGATACAACAAAACCTTAAATTCTTGGTAACAGCTTCCCAACATTTAATATTAAAGCATAAATTGTAAGCAAATATATCACAACTTGGCTTTTATAACTTTGCTAAGTGCTTCATGGAGAGACTTCAAGCGCCTTAACTTTTTTCCGTGTAGCTCCGAGCTTTGACAGTGAGATTGTCATTGCGGCGGACGCTTTCTAGGCACTGTCCTTAACGCACATTAAGCAGTTTTAACCGCTGTTTTGGGTATTTTTATCTACGCCTTTGAAAAACACTTTACGTCAAAGGAAACACGAGCGTCTAAGTCAAAGAAAAATAAATTTAATAAAGTAAACCCAATCGCAAAGTATTTTTGAACGTCAAATTACCTTCGTTCGGTTCGAAAAAACCTATACACTGAGAAAAACCGACAGGAAACTCAGCTATCATTTTTTTAACATCAGTTTACAATAAGTATATTATAGTACAACATTTAGACATGTAGCTGAATTTATTGTGCCGTACAGTGAACGGCGTGTAATACCTAGTGTCGGTTTTGCTACAAATGTAGTTAGTAACTATCGTCTTGACAATACAAATATATGTGGGAATTCGACCTCAATTGGTCAAGTCGTTCAGAAGTTACACGATAACTAACAGATGCACCAATGATTACAAAGAAAGATATTGTTTTAGTCGTTCCTGTTTCTGTTCTGTCGTCAAATAGATAATGTTTTAGCTAATTGTGTTCACTTACAGGTAATTAAGTCGGCCAGGTTATAGGGTATTATTATAAGAAACTAACTCGTGCCCGCGACTTCAACCGCGTTTTTCACGTTTTTCACTTTATTATTATTAGTACTAAAGGATTAAATACTACTTGTTATGTTATTGATTGATATGATCTAAACATGTTTAATACTCTAGAGAATACTCCAGACAATTACACAGATTATGTGACCCCAAACTAAGCAGTAAGCTTGTACTATGGGTACCACACAACGAACTATGGGGGAGTTCCCAGTAACACCCAGACTCCAAGCTAATTTAAAAAAGTTCGTTTCCTAAATGACCTGACCGGGAATCGAACCCGGGACCCTATCTTGGAAAGCAGATTCATATACCACTGCGGCAATGGGCCAGTCCATTTAAAATTTTAAAATAGCCTATGTCCTTCCTCAGGATTCAAACTATTTCCATACCAAATTTCATCGCAATCGGATGAACAATATGGCAGTTCATAAAATACGAACAAACAAACGAACAAACATTGATTTTTATATATAACATTAGCGATGTCTAGCAGATTCAATAGCCGATTCTGTTTCGCTATATTCTGTTCTCTTTCGAAAGCCAATTACTTGTCACTAGAAATAACAACGATGTGCGATTTTATTGTATACTAACAGTACGTCAAGGTTTCTTCCACGTTAAAGGTCCGATATAAATAGTAATCTGGATTTTTTTTTTAAAAGTCCTTTAACTACTAATGAAAGTTTCGTCAAAATCGGTTCAACTGTTTCAGAGATTAGCCCGGACAAACAAACAGACAGACAGATGTAAAAACTCTAATATAATGTGTTTCGGTTTTGGTTACGTGCAAATAACCATATAAGCTTAAGTAAGAGTTTTTCTTTCGAAATCAGACTTTATTTTTATATATAGATATACAGGTTGATCCTCTGCGCATCCTGACTGGGAATTGCGTGACATTGTGTATCGTGTGTGTGTGTGTTTTTTTGATATATACACCTATCGCTGTAGGAGTTCTTGAGACAGCATTTTAGTAAGACGAGACACAGTGGTGTTCTAATGATTCTCTTTATATCCGGTGGACCTGTGAGTAGAGGGTGGATAATATACTTGTGGAGTGGGTATTCCCTTCCCTTTATTGCTATGTATATATGGCCGCTGAATCGCTAGAGTACGAATGAAATAGAGAAGGTATATTTTCTTCCTAGGTAAGAAATATTTAGTACACAATTCAAACAAAGAAATCACAAATCAAGTGCTCAGTTTAGTGGAAGGCTCATTCGCGTCACGTCTGAGGTAGTTTCGATCTCATTCCATTACGGAAACCTCTGGGAAATCGCCAGCGCAGGTATAAACATCTCAATTGTGTGTTGTTTAAGTTAGGTCAGAAAAATTGGATGGAGGGACGAAAAAAATGCGGTAGCACGCCCACTTATTTCGACGAATGGATTTCATTTCATAGTAAAAAAATGCTAAGGATAATAATGGCCTGAAAAATACGGACTTACTGATATATAGGTACTTTAACGTTATTTTACATTTACAGTGATTAGAATATATCTCGGTGTATGTAAATCACATTATGATGCTACATTATATCGACTGGCCCGTTGGCGCAGTGGCATCTGCATCTGCATTCCAAAGCTAGGGTCCCAGGTTCGATCCCCGGTCAGGTCAATTTAGAAAACAAACTTTTCTAAATTGGCTTGGAGTCTGGGTGTAACTGGGAACTCTCCCAGAGTTCGTTGTGTGGTACCAATAGTACAAGCTTACTGCTTAGTTTAGGGTCACACAATCTGTGTAATTGTCTGGAGTATTATTATTATATTTCTACAAATACAATAATATTCATAAATTGCATAAATTGTGTGACCCCAAAATAAGCACTGAGCTACTACACAACGAAATGAGAAAGCTTCGAGTAACACCCACATTTTAAGTCAAATTACCCGGAATTCCAGAGAATGTGCCACATATTAGTCGAGAGTCCCATCTTCGCCAAAGAAAGGTACGATCTGGAAAAGAAGCTAGACATAACGAGGAACGCCATCAATGTTCCTACATTGATGGTGAACAATCTAAGCCAAGCAGAGTTATTACAATACTGTGAAAAAATAACGAATAAGGTAATTATAAAGAATATGAGAAAAAGTAATATGAGAAAAATTGTGATTAAATTGTATAATGTTATACGGTTTTTGACTTAAGAACTAAGTAGAAAAATAATAGTTTGTAAGTCAAGTAATGTCAAGCACTGTTGTAAAATAGGAATAAAGTTATATATAGATTAAGTCATATAGATATACATGAGATACTATTGGTGGATGGGTACTAGTGACAAATATAAGGAGTGTTATCGGAGTGTTAGAGAATTATAAGAACTATGTGTAGTAACCGGTAAAAGATAAGTAAATAATATGTAATTAAGTAGGTTAAGGAATAAGAAATGCACTAAAGAAATGGAGAATAAAAGGAGAAAGGGTTTTACTATTTTTTTTTTCTTTATGTTGCTTTAAAATGGAAACCGCTGACGGTTTACAGTTTCCATTTCAATTAAAGAGCATAATATTTAATTGAAAATAGTACACTAGTAGTAGAGAAGCATCTTGAAGCTTTGTAGAACTATAGTAATCAAATTTATGAGTAATATATATCATTTAATACAATACATATATATATACAAAAGAAAATGTAAAATTAACGATTCAAAATTAAAAAATTGGGTTTCATATTTTAAGGAATCAAAATTTTATATAACACGACATTATGATACTTCATGGAGTGAGCAAGATGCGTGTTTATATGTGGATGCGAGTGTCTTTGTTGTAAGTACGTATCACTACATTATAAGATTCTACACGAAATGAGCTGAATTGTGTTTAATAGTAACATACGCCAATTAAGGAGGTTATATACAATGAGTCAGTCAGTCGTGAATTTGAAATGAGATATGTGCAATGAAATGAAATTTGTTTTATGGTGTTATGAAATTTATGATGTTATGTTGTTATGAAATTAAGGAGAAAGATATGATTAGGAGAAAGAGGTGTGTTAAATTATTGTGTAAGGAAAATGTCTTTAAAAAGATCAGGTAAGGCCAAAAAAAAAATTAGAAAGATGCGTTTCCTGAATTGATCTGACGGGCTGGATTATCACGTAAGGAACAATATCTGCGCCGCAGTCGTGCGACCGTTTTGAATTGGTAATTACGGTGCAATGAGATAAAATGACTTTTTGTTGAATAAACAGGATCGCTAGCAGTAGTTTTTGCGGGTACTAACCTTTTGAGACACAATTTCAGTCCCAAATATGGAAGGTAAGACTGCCGGTGAAACGTCTTTTCAAATATCATCGTTCTCCTCACAGACTTTTGTCGAGGTATACTTTGTGCTTTTGACACTTCCGTCAGCAAGCATTTGTTATTTATTCTCCTTACACACTTTCACTGAGGTATGCTATGTATTTTGACTTTTCCGTCAGCATATTTTTCCTACTCGATCATATTGTTTGTTGGATTTTCTGATACAAGATAATCAATATCCTCAAGGTTGCCAATGCATTTGAATAGAAAGGTGAAATGCTTTTCTAGCGTTGATATTATATCGTCCCCGTGGGCCTCAGCCCATTTACTATAAGGTAGTGCTTGTTGGTCTTTAGTTTTTCAGTGTTTATTCGTAATAAATGTTAAGAAAGGTTGAAAAATATCGCACATTTTTTAATTATTTTTTAGTGTTATAAAAATGAAGAAAGGAATGCTTGGATGATTCGTGCACATGGAAATAATGAGTGATGAAAGACTGACGAAGAAAATCTACAGAGCGAAAGTGAGTGGTAGCAGAAGCCTAGGAAGACCAAGGCTGACTTACGAAGATCAAATAGCCAGACATGCTTTTGACATTTCCGTCAGCTAATACAGCTGACGGAAATGTCAAAAGCACTCGCCTACCTAGGCGAAAATGTGTGAGAAGATAGATGAGATTTGAGGATGCGAACGAAGTATGTAAAGACCGCGAAGCTTTGCTCTCCGTTCTCTCTAACTACCCCGTTAAGTGCGACACGACAGCTTAAAGATATGTATATACGTACGTATGTTTTATTAAGTATGTTTTTGCTGATGGTACAATATTGTCAAAAATAAAGTAAGTGAAGTTACTGCCGTTGCGATGCTATTTCAAATGCGCAGATTTTGGCCTGTTATTGTTAATTACTTTCACGGAAATGTCTCAAAATTAATTCCCTTTTACAGTAAAATGATTTTGTGTAAGTACATAATTTAATTTCTATCAGTACCAGATTTCTAATGAAATAAATTGCTCTAAAATTTTTAATACATAGTTTTTTAATTAGGTTAAGTGGGTTCATTGGCCTCTCTAAGCAGAATTTAGGCTTTATTGAACAAGACAAATTACCCAGATTTCGATCGTCAACGGAAGTCTAGGGAAGGTCGGCTAACGTGAAAGTTGTTAATTCATTCTAATTCGTGTACCTAGGTATAATAAATGGAGTATGCTCTGAAAGTTGGAGCTTCGTTTGACTGCCTAGGGGATAAGCCGTTGAAATATAATGAATATATATTGAAAATATTATAATTAGGGATATGGTAGCAGACATTTTTAGACGATTTGCTGCTGAGCCAAAAATGTAGGCCAATGCCTAATATATTTTCTGTACACTTGTGTTGTATTACATTGCATTCTCAATGTTCGTGTACTATTGTGTACTAGTGTACTAGTCATATTATAGTGTGATGTAGTGTACTAAAGTGTACTAGTCATATTATAGTGTGGTGTAGTGTAGTATACTAGTGCATATTAATATTGATATTAAATGGTTAATTGGACATTTCACGTTCAACGAAAAAACAAAACGAAAGACAGTTTCGGATATTTGATTCTACATTTTGTATATTAACAGTATCTTATATACACCAGCTGCATAACAAAATATGACTGTCTCAATTTTAAACAACAGGTAATAAATATTTTAAATAAATAAAATATACTTAAGTCCTACTTTATTTTTGATTGTCTCACCCGTCATATACTACAAGAACTTGCTCATACGGAATACTCAGGTTTGCATAAACTAAAGTCTACGAAAATCTAATTGTAAAATAACCAGCGATGTTGAATGTTTGAACATACCAAATTCTTTTTATTTAGATTTTCATACAAAAATGTCATCCAAGTTTGTCCTGACAATTGCGAACACAACAAAAACCAGCCAAATTGGTCGAGCCATTCTCAAGTGAAGCTCCGTCATACATGAGGCAATTGATTTTTATTGATTTAAAATTAATTAGTAATGAGAAATGAGGAATATCTGACTACGCAGTTTTTTTAAAATTTATTTTATCTACTTCCTCTGGCTGCATCAGTTTTCAGGGACCTTATTTACAAATTTTACATTTATTCTTTTCTTGGTTAATTTATTACATATTATTCGTTGGATTTGATACAGTTTTACATTTACTTCGTATATCTATACATTTACGTCTTCTTATTTCTATTTCATACAACTATTATTTCCTACTATGGCATATAAATATTATTTCTTATATTTATTTCTAAATTGATGTCTCTTCTCTCACATCTCTTCCCAATCCTACTTTACACTTTACTTCCAATATTTCCTGTATCCTACTTCCAATGTTTATACAATTACACTAATTAATCTATTTCATAAACATTTTATTTTATTTTACTGATATATGTTTACTGTTCTACATTTAGCATTCTTTTAATATTTATGCTTGTACATTGACTACCCCATTAGGGATACAGCGTGAAGATATGTATGTATGTAGCTATGAGGAAGTACACTTGCGTAATGCTATCTCGTTATCATAAGGTTAAGGGTTTAAAAGGCTTGTTTACTGTTAGCAACACTTAGAAAGTACATTTTACAACAAATGAATTAAAGTTCCATATAATATGAAAAATAAAATAAAAGGATTTATTTTTATTAGTTTGAGAATCATTTGCATTAACTTATTTTAATTTTAGTATTAATAACATTATATTTTTAATATCACAAAAAAAAAACAGTAAATTTATTCCAAGAATCTTATCTTTCATTTTTAACTATGTTGAAATAATAAAAGGCACTCATTTGACTATTCTATGGCAAAGCGCGATTTCCGGTTTGGAAGGCATGACGCTCTAACGGAACTACGGCGTTAGACTTTAGTTAGACTACGGCGGCCGGTGCGATAGCATTTCTCCGACGGATCATTTGCCATTATTAAATTACCAATTACCTACGTAATAATGGTTACAAAAAGTTTCTGTCGTTTGCACATTAACTTTGTGTTAACGTTGTATTTTATGGAGTAGTTCGCCTCTTGTATTATTAGGTACCTATTTCTCATGGCTGAGTTGCAAAAGGAGGAATTGTCCCGTGTCTTTTCCGACATATATTACCCACATTGTCAACACGTCCCGCCCTATAATCCATTTCAGATGTGTTGAGGTAATTCTTAAAAATAACGTATTCTTTATTTTGACAATGCGTCAATCAATTCTTGCCGCAGACAATGAGATTTTCTTGTAAATGACAATCATTATTATATCCTCGTGGAATGTTTTTTGGCAGATCCTGATATCTATGTGTCTTTAATATTAATATCATGAAATATGTTATGTGTCTATATCTGCATTTGGCGGGTCAAAAAGGAATTTGTAAATCTCGGACCTGTTATCAAAATGGATGTATTTGCTTTAAGATTTTTGACTGACTCGTTGGCACAGTTGCAGACCATCTGCTTTCTAAACTAGGGTCCCGGGTTCAATCCCCGGGCAGGTCAATTTAGAAAACGAACTTTTCTAAATTGACTTGCAGTCTGGGTGTCACTGGGAGCTCCCACAGACTTCGTTCTGTGGTACCCATAGTACGAGCTTACAGCTCAGTTTGGGGTCACACGATTTGTGTAATTGTCTGTAGTATTTAAGAGCGTGTCCTTACAGTGTCCTTTTTTGTTGACAGAGTTTCTAGATTTTTACTAATGTGGGACCAGGGAAGGTCACAGTACAACGATACACAGCTGATAGTGACATATTTTTATATTTCTGAATATTAATAGCCAAAACACTTTAAGATTTACGAGTATTTTGCAAATAGTTATTTCATTACCGACTCATAAGCTGACTCGAAATACACTGACAGTGCGAGGCCGCCATACATAATATAGCTAACTGTTTTATTCGTGGTTATGCTCAATGAGATAGAAAGAGACACAAAAATTTGTTTGACACAGTGGTAAGAGCAGCAACTTATTACTGCTCGCTCCATTGTTTCTTGGTAGATGTAAATACGCACATACAACATATATAATATTATGTTGAAGAGAGAATAGAGTGAAACTGAGATGAATACGCTGATAATGCGATTTATCAGTACACGCGCGATGTCACTCGCGGACAGGAGGTAGGTTTCAATAAAAGTGTCCTCGTAAGAAAGAAATGCTTAGATAATTTGTACATCTAGAAAGAATGAATGAATGTAGAAGGAATTAAGCGAATTGAGATGGCCGTGTCGGATATTAGACGACATAGCTTGTATACGGAACGCAAGTGACGTCTAGCGTCGTCTTGGATGGAGGCTGCCGCAGGAGGGTGAGGTCAAAGGGGAGTGGTGACGAGCAGTTACGACTCACCGCGCGCAGACGCATGAATTTTTTATAAATATTTTTTGTCAATTAAGATTGTTGAGTTTTTATTTATTACCTTACATTACAATAACTAGGATAGGCTAGATAAACTTCAGATGCAAATGCGTTTCTAATTTCGAAGACTGTAATGTTGGTTTTCTTGTGTTAAAAATTTTCACAAATAACATCATCAAATAGCAAATGTTAACTGACAGAAATGTTAAAGGCACAAGCATACCTCGGCGAAAGTGTTTGAGAAGAATAAATAGCAGATATTATCTGACTAAAATATCAAAAGCATAAGAATATTATACAAGAGGCAAATGAAGTATATAAGAACAGTAACGCTTGACTCTCTATTCAATTTATTATTATGTTAAATTAAATTCAGACGTATCAATATGTCAAATTAAGTTCTAACGCATCACTATGTTAGATTAAGGTCAAACGTAACATTATGTCAAATTAAGATCTAACGCATCACTATGTTTCATTAAGGTCAAACGTATCAATATATCAAATTAAGATCTAACGCATCACTATGTTAGATTAAGGTCAAACGTATCAATATGTCAAATTAAGTTCTAAAGCATCACTATGTTAGATTAAGGTCGAACGTATCATTATGTCAAATTAAGATCTAGCGCATCACTATGTTACATTAAGGTCAAACGTATCAATATGTCAAATTAAGTTCTAACGCATCACTATGTTAGATTAAGGTCAAACGTATCATTATGTCAAATTAAGATCTAAATCTATTAAATTTTATGTTTTTAAAATAGCCTACTTCTTTCTTAGGACTCAAGGTATCTCCGTACTAAATTTCATCGCAATCAGATCGGTATGGCAGCCCATAAAATACGAACAAACAAACAAACTAGTAAAATTGATTTCCATGTATTAGATATTTGATTAGCATAGAATTGACTCGCTAATTGTACGTTTATATGAAAGACGAACACCATAATACGGTTAAAAATGAATGAATAGAGAGCGTTACAACACGCCCAACCACTATAATATTCAAATTACCATCAATTTAGTCATTGTTGGTTTTTCCTTTGTTTCTGTTTTTTTCACTGTATTTTTTATGTGCAGACGTTTTTGGGATAGCGGCTGTTACTCGCTAGGTTGGTTGTCAATTATACCACGGTCCAACCTATATCTTATTTTTTTTTATTATTGTCCTTAATATAAACAAATGTGGCGACTATGGCATTTATAACATAGCTAGAGATGATCTAGTTTGCAAATAATTGACTCGGTTGTAATACTTATTAATTTTTAGTAAAACAATCATTCATGATCACGTTAAACATCATTTTCAGCTTTTTTTTCGTCCGTTTGTGTGTTTATATTTCAATAATGACGACCTCGATGGCCCAGTGGTTTAGACGTTACACCCAAGCGCGGAAGGTTCCGGCTCCAATTCCCGGTCGGGTCAATTTAGGAAATGAACTTTTCTAGATTGTCTCGGGTCTGGGTGTACTGGGAGACGCCCCCCGTAGTCGTCGTCTGGTTCTCATAGCACAGGGAATACCCTAGTTTGGGATCAGATGATTGGTGTGTATTGTCTGGCGTATTATAAAAAAAAATTATTATAAAAAAAAAACCATCAAGAATTAAATGAATAATAAACGTTGTGATAAGTTTAAAAATTTGTATATTGAAAAAAAGACTTAAAAATAAACAATAGGAAATTATTATTATTTACACATCGCAAACAATAATACTCTTCAATTATTATTCTGACTTACATTTCGAATGAATTGTGTCACTCACATATTATTAGAGTGAACTGATTTATGATACTAATTTGATATAGGAACATAATATGCAACCTTTAGGTAACACTACAAATTAAAAACAGAACGCTTGACAAATAACCTGAATATAGTCAATGCTGTACTATATTTAATAATATTAGTGTTATATGTGCATATAGGCGAGCATACACATTGCACCTATTAATAATCTGTGGACAATGTCATGGGTTGTGCATGTACTAATTTTAATTTTATATAACAATTGTGTAATACTTATGTACAACTGTTAATTGTTCCAAATAAATAAATAAAAAAAATTATAGCGCCAAGGTCACGTTAGCAACAACATGATTGTGATTTCCGACGCGCGACGGTAACTTACGGTAATACGAAAGACCGTACATGGTAACTTAAAGTAAATGGCGAAAGCGGTGCTACGCCAAAAATCTTGTCGTATACTAACTTTTAATTAACACATGTATGATTAACAGCCCATTAAATCTTTCGTTAAGTAATAGAGTTAACTAGTTAATGAATAATGATTTAACGCGCGTGAACTTCATATAAGCACGAAGATAGAGTAATAGGTAAAGTTCTGTAAGTACTTGTAAACATTTTCTTAGTTATTTGAGGTGTGTTTACGGCCTGAACTATTAATTTATTCAGCAACTAAATGAGTTTTCTTCGAACTTGGAATTAGATATGGCATTTTAAGAGAGAAATGCTACATCGCCAATTTGCTCGGAACTAGAAACAGTAATTAAGATTAAAAGCCAGGATTTGAGAGTATTAATTGAAACTGTATCCAGAACATTTTGAAGGTACGTACTTTTGAAGGACAACTTCGAAAGCGAGTATTTATATTGGACGAAGCGCTACTGTTACTCTATTTTATTGGCTCAGGTGTTACTTTGTAGAAAAATCCATCTCGTTCAATACATTACCTATATGTAAGTACCAGTATATATTTTTATCTGTATAATGTAAAAATAATCGACACACTGGATGATTATTAGTCGCCTGAGCGTTCCCGAGGTTGGTTTGTTGAAAGGCGAAACAGTGTCGAATAGTAAGTTTAAATGTCTTTTTTCAAAATAAAACGAAAAATAGACATAGTTTTTTTTTCTTTCTTTATGGCATGGTCATACATACTTGGTCATGGTATTTATGGCAATGTCACGCATTAATAAGTAGAATCAGAATCACAAGTAAATTAGCTTTCCTCTTATCGTAAAATTCTTCCAGTAAAGTGATAGTAGGCTTTACTAAAGTTATAAAGGACTTTTCTAAAGAGCGCGAGACTTCAGATACATATGTTTATTTAGACCTAGTCCATTCTTTTCACTTATACAGAACTTTACAGTACAATATACTATCACTTTTGTACTTTAAAACTCCCGAAAATGTAAAAAATAGAAAATCTAAATAAAATAACAACCTCACTTCTCCTGTTGCCAGCAAAAAGTCCATAGACATAGTACATTATGACAGTTACATATACATATCCTCACGCTGTATCCTTAACGGGGTAGTTAGAGAGGATGGCGTGCCAATCATCGCGATTCTTGCATACTCATTTCGCCTCCTCAAATCTCGTTATTCTCCTCTCACAATTACACCTCGATGCGTGCTTTTAATATTTCCGTCAGCTAACACTGACGATCATTGTAAGTCCGTCTTGGACTTACTTCTCATCTGCCACTAGTTACTTCTGTTCTTACATACATATATGTATAATGCATGTAGTTTTCTTCATCAGTCTTTCATCACTCATTCTTTCTATATGCCAGAACCGTCTAAGCAGTCCTTTCTTCATTCTCGCAATAATCCTATCATACTGCGTAATTCTTCATTGCTTGTTGTGTCCTGAAGGGTGATGCACTTTTTTCTGAGAGATATAAGGGAAGCATACTTCTTTATACTTAACTAACAACCCGCCCCGGCTTTACACGGCTAGAATTTTTTTTAAACAAAGTACAGCCCATGTTACTCACTAAAAATGTAGCTTTCTATAGGTGAAAGAATTTTTGTAATCGGTTGAGTAGTTTTTAACCGACTTCAAAAAAAGGAGGAGGTTCTCAATTCGTCTGTACGTTGTTTTTTTTTTTCACACTATTCCGTGCGCACAATATGTTTAAAATGGGGTACAAAGTTTTCTCTTCACGTATAAATATTTATTGTACAGAATTTTCTATGCAAGAGTTACACTTGACCAATTTTACTTTTTGAGGTGCGGAAAAGACATGGACAAAGCGAGTGCTTAATGCAAACTTAAAACAATAGGTGTAATAAATAAAAGCTCAGTGTTAAAACTTTTAAAGACCCAGGTGGTACAAAATGATAGCTTGCTTTCCACGCTACGATGATAGCTTTCTTGTACTCAACTTTTTTCCCCGGAAACCGACACAACGGCCAACTTTGGCCGTAAATTTCGTAAATTCACGAACCGTTTTGTTCTCATTATTACTGTTTTCCCTGTTCGTACTTCGAAAGGTGTTTTTTATGGCCATCTTACTTATATACATGACGTCTTACCAGTGTTTACATAAAGATTTTGTTTTATTGGGTCCTTACATATGAAATTGGCGTTTTGTACGGGAGGAATATAAAGTCAATTTTTTTTGTAAAATATATTTAATTAATCAAAGTATGCACCGTTGTTATCTATGCAGTTTTGCCATCTCATAGGTAGTTCATTGATCCCTTTACTAAAAAAACCATGGGGGCGAGAATCAATAAACTCTTTGAAGGCGGTTTGGACTGCCGCATCGGAGTTGATTTTTTTTCCGTGTAAGAAGTTGTCCAAATTCCGGAAAAAATTATAATCTGTTGGAGCAAGGTCCGGGGAGTACGGTGGATGTCGCAGATATTCCAATTGTAGCTCATCTAACATAGTGATTGTTTGTTGTGCAGTGTGTGGTCTTGCGTTGTCGTGAAGCAGCAGTGGCCTAGAGCGATTGACCAATCTCGGTTGTTTAGCAGCTAGTTCTTCCTTCATGGTTTGCAATTGCTGACAATAGATATCTGCCGTAATCGCTTAGCCAGATTTTAGAAAGCTGTAGTGAACGACACCGGCGCTAGTCCACCAAACACTCACAAGTAACTTTTTCCGAGTCAATTTTCGTTTAGGGCAGGATTTGGCTGGGTCTCCAGGGTTCAGCCATTGCGACGAGCGCTTCCTATTATCGTACAGTATCCACTTTTCATCACAAGTAATGATTTGATTTAAAATCCCTTCATTATTGTGTCGATTGAGCAAAGTAACACAGCAGTCGACGCGTGTTTGCAAGTTCGATTCACTCAATTCATGAGGTACCCATTGTTCAAGTTTTTTTACTTTCCCGATTTGCTTCAAGTGGATTAATACAGTTTTGTCACTTACCCCGAAGCCTGCAGCTATCTCTGAAGTGCTTTGTGATGGATCCGCTTCCACAGTAGCTTTTAATTCTTCATTTTCCACTTTGGTCTCCGGCCGTCAACGAGGTTGGTTCTGAAGGTCGAAATTTTCAGAACGAAAACGTTGAAACCAAAAACGTACCATGCTTTCTTTTGCGACACCAGCGCCGTACACATCATTAATCCTTCAAGCTGTTTCTGCAGCACTGGTGCCACGGTAGAACTCGTACTCGTAAATATACCGATATTTCATGTTTTCCATTGTGCGGTAATAAGCGACGCCAAAGAAAAAGTAATGAGGAAGAAAACAAATGAATGACTGTTTTAAAAACTTAAATGTACCAGCTAAATGAATTTATAAATTTGAATTTGGAATTCTTAACCAAAGAGGAGATATTTCAGATCAAAGTGGTCAGTACGACAAAACGCTAATTTCATATGTAAGGACCCAATATTTTGAATTATTTATCATTCAGTTTTAGATTATACTCAAGTAATAATCTACTTTGTCTGTGGGAGAAGAATAAATATGAATATCAAATGGTCTAAAGCTGCTGCGATTCCAACTCAGGCCCTAAGATTCGGTTAAGTGATAGGACTTGTAAGGAACAGTTGAGGAGTGGAATCTTGCAAACTGTCGTTATTTGCTCACACTTTTTTTTGCTCAATTGACAAAAATTGTAACCTTTATAATTTCGTCTCATTAAGGATACATATATTAACTACGTTAGCAACATGTATCTACAACAAAACATCCAAATGTGTATGTCAAATATTTTGTGTGAAAATTGACTGTGTCGATCGGACCGATGTATGAGCGATATTATGAAGATTACGATTTTACCGTTGTGATAATCGCGATGCGGAACCCTAAAAACGGGATAAGAGTATGTCAAACACTCATTAGCATCATTGGTGTGGTGGCAGATCCCCGGTTAGGTTATTTTAGAAAACTAACTATCCTAATTGGGCTTCAAGTCTGGGTGTCACTGCGAGCTCCCCCAGCTCGGTGTGTGGTAACCATAGTACAAATCAAGTGCTTACTTTGGGGTCATACAATTGGTGTAATTATCTGGAATATTATTATTATTATAAATTTTTAGTTCAAAAACAGAAGGATGTTTTTGTGTATATGTAACGCGATATTTTTGCCATTTTAGTATGGATTTTGATAATTTTTTTTCATTTGAAAGTTCAGGGTGGTCTCAATAATAGCGTTTATTTAAAAATAACATATTACCAATATTAATTACTTTTTAATCAATTTATAACATTGTAATCATTCTTAGAATGCACTTTGTACTCTTATTAAAATGAAATGTAACACTTTAGCGGCTTTCTCGCTTGGAACTTTAAAAATGTATAGTTTATGCCCTGAAGTTCTACCCAAGGGGTTCAAGAAAAATAATTTGAATTCAGTTACTTTGAAGTAAATTGCAGTTTACCTTCCCACTTAGAAACGCTCAACTAAGACGAAGCTTTTGCTTAAGTAAGATGAGTTTTTATAGACATTAAATTCCAGTAAAGTTCTGATGGAGACATTTTAAAACATCTTCTAAAGACAACATGCTGATAAATTGGCGATAATTTTGGAGCCAATTATTACAGGTCTTTCGTTGAAATGGTGACTTATGTCGCCACTTAAGGTAACCCCCGGGAATTTGCATTCAGGGATAATCCTCACCGCTTGCCGTGCCACTAAAAAGAAATCTCTGCAGTTGCGGCTGATTAGGGCGGGAGTTCCAATCATTTTCTTTACGTGATCCCAATGAGGACTGCAACAGAAGCCACCTAGAGGCCTTTCCATGATGTGTTTCACACCATTAGACTGTTACTTAGGAGATTTCGGGACCCCAACATTCATAAAAGATAACCACTTAGAATCGTAGTATTTTAGGTAAGAGTAAAAGCCACTCCTCGTCTCAGCAATCCGGGCAGTTGGCTGTCGGATGCCTCAGGATAGTGAGCTACTATTTTCTTTGCGTTCCCTTTGATGCTTCTTTTAACGTGTGCCGCTAACAGTTTTACTCACAACTTGGTCATTTTTAAGCATCAACTTATGAATGACTTTGAATGAATTACTTTTTGATTTTGCTTTCCATGAAACAAAACTGTCCAAAGAAGATAACAGAATAAATAGATCATAACCGTAATGAGTAAGCAGAGAGGACGGAGAACCAAGCCTCACGGATCATCAGGCTTCTTTAGCCTCCTCAAGTCCCGTCATTCTTCTTACACATTTTGGCCAGGGTATGTTAGTAACGTTTCTGTCAAGTAAAACTAGGTATTTGATATTTATAAGTTATCCTCTTTGGCTTTTACTATTACTCACTTTTGCTATGCAGATTTTTCGTCAATCATTCTTTACTCATTCTTTTCAAATGTCTGAATTATCCAAGCAAGCCTCTATTCATACTTACAACAACACTTTGATAAAAAATACAGAAATATCTTTCATACTTATTCTCTATTCATACTTAAAACAACACTTTGATAAAAAATACAGAAATATTTTCCATTAACGAGTTAAATTTAAGCAGTGAAATGGAAACGAGTAATTAAGAATTTTAAATGTAACTGTACCGTCAAATTACCTGCTATAAAAAAGTGAAGGTTTCGCAGCCGTAATATTGTATAAAAATGCAGCTAATTACTGTGTTACAAATTGCCTACAGCACATTTTACTCTTCTGTTGACCTAAATTACAAGCAAAAGCGTTTTAACTGCAATTGAATAAAACGCGTCCTCACTGAAGAAAATAGCATTTTGAATATAATGGTACGATTAGACAGATGACAAACAAAGTCTTACTAACGGTTTAATTTGACTCGTGTTTCGATTTTTGACAGACTGTCAACTACCCAGTACTGAGTGGACCATTCCCACCAGCCAGCTACCAGCACTCGATATTAGGTGAGTTTGAGATCTGAAATCTCCTGAGAATGATTGGTTGAGAAGCTTAACAGGAGTCGATAAATAAAACTGAACCTTGAGTGGAAAATAACTAAACTTATATGAAAACGAGTTATTGCGGATCGTTAAGGATTACGTAAGCAGAATTTTTGTCATTTTGAACACCCCCGTTTTCCTTGTCTGCAAAAGTAAGCAAAGCTCTTACCCTCCCGTTTAATGCAATGTAAGCATTGCTATAATTTATACAAAATCTGTTCAAGATTCTTTATTGTTATTCCTGAGCAAGTATTTATGACAGTTAATTCAAAAAGTAAGTAAATAAATATTGTGGTACGGTGTCACCCATGCTGACAAAATAAGCAATGAAGAGATACGCAGTATAACAGGGTTGCACGATAGTGTTATTGTAAAAATGAAGAAAGGAATCCTTAGGTTCGGGCACATAGAAAGAATGAGTGATTAAAGACTGACGAAGGAAATCTATAGAGCGAAAGCGAGTTGTAAAAGAAGCCAAAAAAGACCAAAGCTGACTTACGAAGATGAAATAATAATAATAATAATAATAATAGTAATAATAATAATACTTCAGACAATTACACAGATTGTGTGACCCCAAACTAAGCAGTAAGCTTGTACTATGGGTACCACACAACGAACTCTGGGGGAGTTTCCAGTAACACCCAGACTCCAAGCCAATTTAGAAAAGTTCGTTTCCTAAATTGACCTGAGTGGGGATCGAACCTGGGACCCTTAGCTTGGAAGCAGATGCACATGCCATTGCGCCAACGGGCCAGTCAAAATCGGATAGCCAGTCAAATAGCCAGACTGTTAACCGATGGAAATGTCAAAAGCACTTGCATACCTAGGCGAAGATGTGCGAGTAGAATTTGAAATTTGAAATAATTAGAAATTTGAAATTTGAAGTAGCGAAAGAAGTATGTAGGGACCGCGACGCTTGGCGCTCTGTCCTCTCTGATTAACCCGTTGGGGATACAGCGTGAAGATGAGTATGTATGTATAAATATTTCTTACGTAATCGTCATCAAGCCCCCCGTCTAGATATCATCAAAAATAAGCAAAGCAAAGACGCCTCCGTCCCCTTTGTTGCCTACGTAATACTTAAATAATCCCTTGGGATAAATTTCCGCAAAGTAACACCTAAATCTATACCATATAAATTTGAAGTACTTAGCAAACAATATTTTCTGGTAAATAAATAATTGAAATGTTCATGGCTTGCACCATAAATAGGCACTATGGCGCTGTTCCGCGCCAGCTCGATTGTCCCAGCAACTGGGTCAAGCCGACTCGAACCGATTTCCACCATTTAATTAGAACGGTGCCGACAGGGAATCCGGGAGCGTCACTTTTTGTTCATGTCAATGTCCTTGTTAATCTTTTAAGCGTATATTTGGATGGATTTTTCCAGGTTTTTATGCTCTTAATTTAATTTTATGATCTTAATGACAATTCATTGATGTATTATAACATCTTATTTTTTTTGGGTATCAGTTGTTGCATTATATCTATTGTTGTTGGATTTTAAATGAGCTCAATTTCCCTGTCCCTATCCATCGAAATTTAAAATTCGCGCGACGTCGTGAATTAGACACTTACAATAATGCCACACGCAGTACTAGAGGTCGCTTCAAAAAATAACATTCGATCGATAAACCGCCGGCCGGCTTGAAGCAATTTTACTTCAACTACAAAATAATAATAAAAAAAACGTGAAAAGAGTGAGTGTATGTGCTTGTGAATCAAGAGGAAGGACATTAAGTTATCGCCGCAGAATTGTGAGTCCCAAACCTTTCTTGTTGAGCTTTGGGTTGGTAAAATAAATTAGAACCATAAAATTAGCGGCCATAAATAAGTGGCCTATCGAGCCACGATCCATCAGTTATCAATCTAGAGTACACATTTGTACGGCATTTCACTCATTTTCACACTATTACAACATATTTCAACAATTACACAAAGCTTTATTTCGAATCTAAAGTTTGTGTTAAAAGTCAATAGTTTCAATAAAAGATAAGTAGTCAAAATGGCGAAGCCGTCCGATTGTAAGTCTAAATCAGCCATTCCCAAAGTGGGCGATAACGCCCCCTTGTGGGCGCTGCAGGCCTAAAGGGGGGCGGTAAGAGGCCCAGAAAAAAAATGGGGGCGTTGTGTAGAGGCCTGGGGGGTGATTTGTAATTTCATTTAGCTAGGAGGCATCTTAGACACCGACTGCATGAGCTCTCGACTCAGTAGACAAAATAAGTTTGGGAACCAGTGGTCTAAATTATCAAAAGATATTTCTGATTCAGATTTTGCGCAGTTATTGCAGCCACTTATTAGTAAGAAAGAAGTATGTTTGCAACGATTACAACGTTTATTTGATCTTTCTAATAATATTTCTACCGACCCTGCTGTTGAAACTGAGTTCAAAGTCCGTCTTAAAGAAATTGATAGTATTCGATCGACATTCGAAAATTTAGTATCAGAAATTGATTCCATATATTTTAAGTTCAATCCAAAGCATGAGAGTAAACATCGAAAAATCGAAGCTTGCGATGAATTATACTATCATATTTTATGCGTAGCTGAAGGTATTTCGAAAAAAAGTAACACAAAAACTGAGTCAACCGGCGAGTCTCGAGGCGTTAAAGCCAAGTTACCTAAAATAGAGCTGTTTCGTTTCGATAGTCAATTGGAAAATTGGCAAACTTTTTATGACACATTTTCAAGTCTTATTCATAATAACAAAGACATAAGTGATATCGAAAAATTCTATTATTTATTAAGTGCAGTTACCGGTTCTGCTTTAACCGTTGTAAAAAGTATGCCCATTACGTCTGACAATTATTTAATTGTTTGGAATTTACTAGTTAAAAAATTCGAAAATAAACGTGTTTTAGCGTGTTTCAAACCTATGCATGTCGAATCAACCTTTGGACTGAGCGTATTCTTACAAACATTTCAAGAGAATGTCAAAGCCCTTACGGTACTAAAAATTCAAGATTTATCCTAATTTTTGTTATTCGATCCCATTACGCGGCGCGAGTTTGAACAATCAATTGAGCAAGATAGTATTCCTACTTTCAAACAACTCATTACTTTCGTAGAAAAACAAGTACGCGTCTTAGAAATGTCAGAAAATAAAAATGTAGCTCAAAAAACTCAACAAAATCACAAATTATCAAATATAGCTATAAAACAAAAAATAAATTACAATAATAATTCAAAATTTAATCAAAACCAATCGAAAAATTCATGTTTGTCAGCTGTTAGTATTGATAAAAATAGTTCAGAATCAAAATCATTTTCAAAACGTTGTTTGTTTTGTAATAAACAATTTCATTCCATTTATAAATGTTACGAGTATCTCGATCTCACTCCCTCACAGCGGCGGCAAAAAATCAAGGAACTTAAATTATGCGATAATTGTTTACGTAGTGGTCACTCTGTTAGTGATTGTACTTCAAAGATTAGTTGTGCTATATGTAAAAATATGCACCATCATACGTTGCACATTGATTCCAATGTAGTTAGTGACAAGCCCACTTCTAGTCAAAATAATAAAGTTGTTTCATTAACGTGTACTTCAAGTGCTACCGTGCTGTTGGGTACTGCAGTAGTGCACGTGGCGGATCGCTGGGGCATATAACACACAGTGCGCGCTGTGATCGACAGCGGTGCTACGTCAGCCTACATGACTCACGACTGCGCCAAGCGCCTGGGGCTCACGCGACATAAATGCCATTTTGAACCTATCGGTTTAGGAGGCACACCAGTACAAGATTTAGGTCTAGTATCGTGTTCAATAAAACCGCGAAATGCACCTGGACCTATTTTAAATACTGAGACTGTAGTTGTGACACAAATAACCGGTAATTTACCCACCATGGCTTTGTCAAATAATATTATCGATGAATTTCAAAATCTCGATCTTGCTGACCCTACTTACTATGTCGATGCACCAGTCGATTTGTTGTTAGCCGGTGATCTGTTTCCATATATCTATGACGTTCACAATATACTACCTCGCGCTCCTGGTTTGCCCGTTGCGATGCACTCTATTTTTGGTTACGTAATGACCGGTCAAATTATACTGATTCAAACTGATAGTAAAATTAAATCGACTTCTTGTAATCTTTTATCGATAAATAATAACGTTGAAAAAATTATTAATTCATTTTGGGAGATTGAAAATATATCTTGTGAGTTACCTAGTAAACCCGAGGACTTGTATGTTGAGCAATTATTTTTGAAAGAACATAGTAGCGATGCTAATGGTCGTTATACAGTTACATATCCATTTAAACCTAATTTTGAACTAGGAGATTCTCGTCAACAGGCTATTCGTCGTTTACATAATTTAGAGTCGAAGTTAGATCGCATACCGGAAGTAAAAGAGGAGTATCATAAATTTATGTCTGAGTACGAGACTTTAGGTTACGTGACGTGTTTAGGTGATATGGATTCTATCAAATCTAAATACACCATACCTCACTTTTGTATTCAACGTCCGTCGAGCACTACGACCAAACTTCGTGTAGTGTTTGACGCGTCGAGTAAATTCAATTTTGTACGCGGCACCCAAGCTTCAGGCAGATATCAATGAAATTTTAATTAATTTTCTTATACATGAAATAGTCCACAGCTTTTAGAACGGATGGGGTTGGAATGGGCTACCGGAACTCTCACTCACCGAACGAAACACAACAGCAATACTGTTATTTCACGTCGATATTCTGTGAGAGGGTGGTATTTCACCGGGCGAGCCAGCCCAATTCGTGCTGCGATGCAGCATGGCTCTACCACACACAATGTCACGCCACTGTCAGTTACATATCTTCACGCTGTATCCCTAACGGGGTAGTCAGAGTGGAGGGAGCGCCAAGCATCGCGGTTCTTACATACTTCTTTCGCTTCCTCAAATCTCATTATTCTTCTCACACATTTTCGCCTAGGTATGCCAGAGCTTTTGACGTTTCCATCTGCTAACACTCTGGCTATTTGATTTTCATAAGTCAGCCTTGATCTTCCTTGGCTTCTTTTACCACTCATTTTAGCTCTGTATATTTTCTTCGCCAGTCTTTCACCACTCATTCTTTCTATGTGCCCGAACCATCTAAGCATTCCTTTCTTCATTTTTACAATAACACTGTCGCGCAACCCTGTCTACTGCGTATCTCTTCATTGCTTATCCTGTCTACAAGGGTGACACCGCACATTTTTCTAAAAGATCGCATTTCTACTGCATTACATACTTTCACTAAAATAAAAAGATCACCAGTTAATATCACTAATTTATCATATCGTACAGATTTTTGCATGCAGGCAAAATAGCAATAAATATAGAAAGATTTAAATAAATTTAAGTTACGAGTAACTGCAGGTTTTTGTATTTCGTAGCACCTATTAAATAGGTTTTTGTGACTTCCTTTATATCGGTAGTACCAATATATGTACAGTGTACACACCCTTAAGCATGATTCACGTTACACCGTGAAACATCTATAATATACTTTCGTATGAAGTATTCACGTTCGCACGGGCCGAGTCCGTGCCACGGCCGGGGCACGGTCGGGGCACGGCGTCGAAATTTCGGTGGGTATTTTTTCCCGCCTCTGACCCGGGCTGGCGACAACAACGAACTTAATTGCATTATAATACACTTAGTTTTATCTCTCAAGCGATAAATGGAAACTAATAAAAATATAAATGAAAAAGAAAAAAGAAATGAAAAATGGCCAGATGCTTGACAACACTAAGTATACTATACGCGAATACGGGCATGCAGACTTATAAACAGCCCGGTGTAACATGAGTTATAGGCCCGGCCGGCGCACGGTGGAACCGACACGGCACGGGCAGGGCCCGGCCCCGACACGGTGTAACGTGAATCATGCTTTAGACGTAACACATCCTATATTGTTAATTAACATATAGGTAGGTACCTAATAATTAACACGAAGCATGGGAGTTGGCTTATACCCTATATCTTACAGGTACGGATCAGGGCCTTTAAATGGAAGGGGGTAATAACCCCGTTCAATACATAATATACATGTACAAATACAGACAATTACGTGATACCAAATTAAATATAAGCCTGTGGGTTGGGTAATATATATCGAACTGGGAATCTTCTTACCTGACCAGGAATAAAGCCCAGGGGAATTGTCTTGGAAGACATAAACTCCCAACACTAGCATTCAGCGGGCCAGTCAATATTTGTGAGACTACAGTAAAAAATATATAAAACTTATTGGTGTCAAAGTTAAATCAATTTACTTAAATTTTTAATAAAAAAGAAATATCAAATGTATCTTTTTTAAAACATTTTACGCCCTAACTTGGTTTCTATGTAGCTACTCCAAACACACACTTCATAATGTCAAACACTTACGATCTTGGGGCTTATCACTATCTCTTAGTATTATACTTGAACGCACACTGATTGGAAAAGCATACCACAAAACCAACTTCAAAATAGAACACCGACTACAATAACTGTCAAATTTAATTTATACGGGTATTTGTATCGTATTTTTATAAAGTTATTTTTGTACTTAAGTTTCGATCCGTAAGGGATAGTTATTTCATACTTTTCAGTGTTCTTTTTTGAAGTCGGTTTAATTTTTTTATAAAAGTTTTTTATTTATCCCTTTTGAGTGACCTTGGCCTAAATAAATATCTAGAGCAGGTCTACAATTAGTTTATTTTCTAATTCTGGAGCGCAATTTGTTAATTTCCATTCTATTGAGGAGCACAAACCGTGAGCTTTCACAATAAAGGATGCGAACAGATCGAGTATGGGATATTATTGCCCATTATGGCCATTATCATTATCATCAATGTAATATCATATCAATATCAATCAGTTATAAAAGAACAGTGTAAAGGTTGCATCATAATTACACCCTAGCAGTATTCTTACAATCCGAAGACGACAGCCACCAGCTGTATTCTCTGTCCGCCACAAGACTGACTCTACTGACTGAATTTATTATATCACAGCCAAATTATATCTTCTCCCTACTTTACCATTATATCATACTACCATTATACCATGTGGGGATAACGATAGTTAACAAATGACATACAAGAGAATCGTCAATATAAATAACCAGGTCGCGTTATTTGGTGTATCTTCGAAACCGAAGCTTCAATACCAGTGAAATTTCAATGGGACCAATTTCGAAGTGTATTCTTTCGAACAAAAAAAAAAATTTTTCAAATCGGTCCATAAATGACGGAGTTATGAGGTAACAAACATAAAAAAAAAATACAACCGAATTGAGAACCTGCTCCTTTTTTGGAAGTCGGTTGAAAATTAGCGATTTCGTTGAAGACACAACAATAGACTGCCAATAATCCTCTCTGCACATGCATTTACTGGCTTTATGGATATTGTATTTTAAATAACAGTTGTAGAATGATGTTGAAAAAAAGATACCTGACTGAGTTTCTTGTCGGTTCTTCTCAGCGTCCAGGTTTTCTCTTTGAACCGAACTAAAGTAGATTTGACGTTCAAAAATACCTTGTAATTGGGTTTACTTGAATAAATTGATTTGACTTTGTCTTTGATTATTATTTTAATGTTACTTGACTTGGTTTACAGGGTAACTAATTAAGTGGTGGTAAATCCCCGTATGACATAAGCTACTGCGCGCGCGTTTGTATGGGGTATGTATTGGTTCGCGGAGTGCAAACGCTCTATTTTAGAGTTATTATTATTTATCACTGTATTGCCTTATGTAAAGCCTTTTGCAAGGTATTTTTGAACGTCAAATCCACTATCGATTTGAAAAAAAAACTTGTACTGAGAAAGACCGTCAACAAACTCAGTCAGGGATAATTTTTCAACATATTTTAGAATACAAAATATCCTGTAAGCTAGTAAATGCACCTACAGAGACGTAATAAAAAAGACGGTGCAATAAAGAAAAATAGTGCGATATTCCATTATTTCTATTTAATTCGATAGCTGTTGTAATTCCTTTTTTTTTATTAAATATTCATGCTAGTTTAGAGAAGAAAGAATGGAAAGTTGAAGGGCTAGATATAAACATAAAAGACATCGACTGCATCATTTATTGCATAATTGCGTGAAAATTCATAAGTAATTAAAATTAATCGAATGTCGAATGGCCCGTTGGCGAATGGTGTTGGTAAAAATACAAGTACAAACATACAAAAATAATTTCATACATACGGTAAGAATAACAATAATATTAATACTCCAGACAATTACAAAGATTGTGTGACCCCAAACTAAGCAGTAAGCTTGTACTATGGGTACCAGACAACGAACTCTGGGGGAATTCCCAGTGACACCCAGACTCCAAGCCAATTTAGAAAAGTTCGTTTCCTAAATTGACCTGACCGGGGATCGAACCCGGGACCCTATCTTGGAAAGCAGATCCATATGCCACTGCGCCAAGGGGCCAGTCGCTAAGAATAATTAGAATATACGACACGATACGATATATAATAGTAATTTTATATATCGTATCGTGTCGATAAGAACTAATTTAACAGTCATTGAAGCGGTGTCAAACCAATAAACAAGAACAGGAAGTCTAGTAGTTGGATAGGCTTGGCGCCGACTTCAGTAACTGTCTTTAATTGTATCGCATTTACGAAGTTATTTTTGCACATGAGTTTTAGTAAACAATAATTTAAGTATTTTGAAATTTTGAAGTTGGTTAAATTTTTTTTGTAATTTGTTTGATGCGTTTACCATAATCTCAACATACCCCCTCAGAACTACGACCGATCCATACCTGGTTGTACACGCACTTCATGTAATATTTCAAAGCTTTATTAACTTTTGGTGTAAGCGACTCGAGCATATATGCTAATAACCCATGGAAGTAAACTTGTCAACATCTAAGAAATGCTAATTTTTACATTAAAAAGAGATAAAAATGATTTCAATATTTCGCATATTCTTTACTGGTGTTCATTTATAATGGATTTAAGACGGGAAAGAAATGTAACTTGCGGTTTACTCCAAGGTAATTTGTCCTTTACGCAAGCCACTGTCGCTGGTTAAAAAAACTTATCCCAAATACCACGGTATTTAAAGAGTTAGTATTGATACGACTTTTTGGCGGGAACGGGAGATGTGAGGTTGTCTATTTATGTAGATTTTATATATTTTACATTTTTGGGAGTTTTAAAGTACAAAAGTGATAGCATATTGTGTTTTAAAGTTCTGTATAAGTGAAAAGAATGAGGTAGGTCTAAATAAATATGTGTAGCAGAAGTTCTCGCGCTCTTCCAACAAGTACTTTATAACTTCAATAAAGCCTACTATCACTTTACTGGAGGAGTTTTACGATAAGAAAATACTAATTTATTTTGTGATTTTACTTATAGAGGAAGAGCCAGTGACCAATTTTCAGTTGTCATTTCAAAAGTCTTGAAATTTACTTACTCAATGTTTAATATCTGTTCGATAATAGAAACTACTTCTGGAAGCCCCCAATGGCCGGGGTTAATTACCCTAAAATTTTAAAGAGGGTAAGAAATAAGAATTATTTTAGTTAAAGTATCAGTCATGAAATTTATGCAGATTATTTTTAAAAGTATACTGAATGTATAAAAAATTCGCCAGAATATTTTCGTCCCACCTAATTGTTGACAGAACGCTATAAATATTTATAGAAAATAGGTTGAGTTTTGTTATTTCATTAGTCTTAAAATTTTAACACAATGCAGAAAATATGTATAGAAAATATATTATTGCATGCCAGAAATAAATTTCATCACTTACTATCCGCCAGAGGGAAAAACGTTCCCGTGCGAGTGCGAGCGAGACAGCTAAATTCATATCTATGAGTTGAAAAGAGAGCGCATATTGGGCCTCATTGAAGATGGATTGTAAATTATATGAAATGAACAATTCCTTGTTAAAGTTGAACAGTTAAACTCATAGAAAATGTATATTGCGGAAAAATTACCTGTCCCTGTGACAGAGGTATTCTCTAGGTCAGAGGTGGGCAAACTTTGCTCTTCGGAGGAAAAATTGCTTCCCAGGTATATTTCTTAAAACATTAACAGTCAAATTCATAGAAGTTGATTCCAAACCACTTACAATGCTTTGTAGCTAAAACGTACTTTAGACTAAAAAGTGTTGTAAGTACTAATGATTCATAGACCGATTGCAAGTCAATTTTAGTTAAAACAGGTTTACAAAATAGTAAGTGCGGCAACGTTGCAATTTATCCTACCACAAACAAAATATCTCTTTCTTTTTTATTATTCTACTAATTACAATACCTGCTACGTACGTATACTTCGAAGGAGGCGTTTGAAGACTAATGAAATAACAAAACTCAACCTATTTTCTATAAATATTTATAGCGTTCTGTCAACAATTAGGTGGGACGAAAATGTTCTGGCGAATTTTTTATACATTCAGTATACTTTTAAAAATAATCTGCATAAATTTCATGACTGATACTTTAACTAAAATAATTTTAATTTCCTACCCTCTTTAAAATTTTAGGGTAATTAACCCCGGCCATTGGGGGCTTCCAGAAGTAGTTTCTATTATCGAGCAGATATTAAACATTGAGTCAGTAAATTTTCAAGACTTTTGAAATGACAACTGAAAATTGGTCACTGGCTCTTGGTCTATTATTAATACGTAACATTGACAAATGCGCTAATCTGTGTGCCATGCCATAAAGTAATAAAAAACAAAATAGTATTGATACACTTAGTCCAATAGTTATTTTCACGGTTTTGCGAAAGTACTATGCAGCGTTTTATTTTATTTAAAATGCATCGTAATTTGCATTTAATTTACATTGATTAACGTCTAATTTTTTATTACCCTTCTTTTTGGCATATTTCGTAAGGGATAGGAAAGGAAAAGAAATATTTATATTGTAATACATGTTTTTCTGTGAGAAAATGTGTTTGCATCATTTATATTTTTCTAATCTTTCATTCAATGGCGTCAACATTTACTGTATCTGAGCTGTAAGTAATTTATAAATGGGCTTATATATTTTTCTGGCAAATATTTTATTAAGTAGAAATAATTTGACTGAGTACTGTTAGTTCCACATTAATTTTAATCGAATAAAGTACCCACGCGTGATATTTTGTAACATTTTAGTAACAGGAACGAGGGTAGAATGGATTTCCTGCGTGTAGTGGGGCTGCATAAAAGCCTGATTTTGCTCTTGCAAGAGTTCATTTGTCTTGCAAGAGAAGCCGTCGAATAGTCGAGTACATATTCATGTTCCTTATGTACTTCGACAAGCAAAGTTATTGATAAACCATTAAATATAAATTTTATATTGACCCAAATGTTATTTAGCTGAGGTCTATTTCATATATTATGTAATTTACGTACATTTTTGGATAAATTCTGCCAAAGTAGAAACTTATTCAATTGACACGTATTTCGCTTTTCAACGAAGCACCTTCAAAAAATTCCGAACTAAGTGGATTTATTTCACAACGAATACCACTCAAAAGACTCTGACTTTTGCCAAAGATACTTAGTTGAAAAGCGAAACAGAATAATAATAATAATAATTTATTTATTTCTGTTACACATATCATAAATTTTGCACAATATGTATACATAGCCTTAATCATTATAGTAAAGTTTAAGGTTTGACGCGTCTGGAACCCGAACTAGATAAAAACCTGTGGTTCAGGCTCCATTGCCCCGCCCTTTGAGAATAATTTTTTCAAGAATCTTAGAAAGAGCAGACAGTATTGACATAGATCGGTAAATATTAGGACATTCGTACTGACCTCCTTTATGAATTGGATGTATAAGTGCTATCTTGAAAACATCAGACAATTTGCCTTTTGACATGCACATATTACAGATATGAGTCAGAGGGGTGTAATAATATCTTTTTAATACATTTGCTCAAAAATTAGACTTTTCCATGTGTGTTTAGCGTGTGGAAAGTTATTCTTTTCCACATAGTGCTTTTTGTTTTCCTCCTGCATATAACATTCAAATGCATGAAGGAAGTTTTAATCAAAAGTTTTCTGTACAAAATTTTTGTATGAAATGACTATTTTAAAGCGTAAATACTATTAACACATGAATTAAATTTAAAATAAATAGGTTTTTTAATATATACGTATGATTTAGATAAATAAATAACGCAATTAAAATTATTTTGAATTTAGATAAATTATTGTCATTGAATTGGCTGAATGCATAGAAAACGTTGCCCTGCCATGTCCTTTAAAAAAAAAACTTACGCGAAATTACATTTCTGCATTTTCTCCTTTCGTTTTTTTATTTTTTTCGCAAATGTATTAAAAAATGTCGTTCGATGCACGTGCGGAATTGTAATTTCTACTCGTCGCTATTGTTGACCCGCGCCTTCGGCTTAGGTCAACAAACCGGGACTCGTGAAGAAATGACATACTTTCCACACTTGTATCGAAATGTACTATTATGCATTTTGAGCATATTAGACGATATACCATCCTAACCAATAGCACAATCACTTCTTAAGGAACTAATAAGACGTCCCACTTCTTCAAAAACTACTCTAGTTTTTAATTTGACTAAATTAGTAAGATTGTGTATTGTTTTCCAAACTTTTTAGGGTCTTTTCCTGCATTATTAAACTCGTTCCTTTCATAACTGCGTTTTCTTTTTTAATTGAATTAATTTGAATTAACAATTGATTTGGTTATTATCGTTCAAACTGAACAAATTAATTTCTAATAATATAGCGGGAAATGCGACACAGTTTCTAGACTACACGATCAACCACCACGAAGGACACACTGTATAACTGAACTAGAATGTGTCGTCTTTTGCCTAGACTGTGTAACGCCGCTAAAACGGTGCTCGCGCTTCGCTTCTTTTTCCGTCAAAGAAACGCTATTTAAAACGCATGACTTCCGCGACATGTATATTTTTTTGCCACTTCTCAGCCAGTTTGTTACGTTACTGTTTCGCGGAATATAGCATCTTCAGAAAACTAAAGCACCGGCGGTGCTGGATAGCTTACCGAGAATCCAAATTGTATGCTATAAATCAATAATTGTGCATGGCCACTTTTAATGTTTACCGTTGAACGATTTTATCGTCCACGATACAATAGGCAAGCGAAATACTTCCTCCCTGTATCGTGAAAAAAGATGTTTTTCCTTACACGATAACGTTATACCACGAACGTTATCGTGGGCGTAAGAAGCGTCTTCATGCAACTAACTGCATACATTGTGCTTCGCTATTGTATCGTAGACGGTAAAATTGGGACCTTTCCTGTTTTTGGTATATATTAACGATTTCCCATTTATGCTTAGGGACTTATGCGAAACGGTATTGTTTGCTGATGATACCTCATTGTTATTTAAACTAGACAGAAAAAATCTAGATATTACTTGGGTAAACAGGATCCTAGCGGATGTCTCGAAATGGTTCGCTGCCAATAATTTACTACTGAATGGACAAAAAACTAAATGTATTAAATTTTCCCTTTCTAATGTACCCAGAATCCATGATAAAATAGAACTGGGTGGAAAACAATTAGAATTCGTTAAGTCAGCCAGTTTTCTGGGTTTAACAGTAGATAACAAGTTACAGTGGGCGGACCATGTCGGGGCATTGGCTAGTAAGCTCGGTTCTGCGGTATATGCAATTAGACGCATTAGGCAAATGACGGATGTGGATACGGCAAGGTTGGTGTACTTTGCATATTTTCACAGTTTAATGTCCTACGGCCTTCTGCTGTGGGGATCAGCGGCGCATATTTTCATTTTACAAAAAAGAGCAATACGTGCCATCTACAGGATGAATGCACGAGAATCGCTTAAAGATCGTTTTAAAGACATTAATGTCCTCACCTTGCCCTCCTTATACATCTTTGTAATTATTATGTATACGAGAAAAAATATAGATCTGTTTAAAAAGAATGGCGATATGAAGGGTATGGAAACCCGAGGTCGTGATAAATTGGTTATTCCAAAATTTAAATTACATATGTCAAATGTTTCATTTTTAGGTAACTGCATTCGTTTTTATAATAAAGTTCCTCAAGAAATTACTCAATTAACAGAGAATAAATTTAGATTTAGGTTATAAAACGTACATTGACTAGACAATCATACTATAAAATCAACGATTTCATTGAAGATAAAACAATAGTCTGGAAATGATGTTCTCTGCACATGCGTTTACTGGCTTAATGAAAATATTGTATTTTAATAAACCTTTTGTAAAATGAAGTTGAAAAAATGATACCTGACTGAGTTTCTTGTCGGTTCTTCTCAGTGTCCAGGTTTTCTATTTGAACCGAACTAAAGTAGATTTGACATTCAAAAATACCTTGTAATTGGGTTTACTTCAATAAATTTATTTGACTTTGACTTTGAAAATCGTGGCGATAAAATCGTTTAACGGAAAATTATAAAAGTAGCCAATGTATTGAATTAAATTAACCTGACACGAAAATCGAATCAAACAAATGTATTAATTGTAATACATTTGTATTAATTGTAATACATTTGTTTGATTCGATTTTCGGGTCAAGTTAATTTACTAAACAAACTTTTCTGAATTGGCTTGTAGTCGGAATGTTACTGGTATATAGCTCCCCCACTTCGTTGTGTGACTTATGTTTAGGGTCAAATAAACAATCGGTATAAATATTTGGAGTGTAATTGTTACTACAATTTTGAAACAATTGAAGTTACACAAATAAGCCTTTAATATTTAATATAACGACAATTAAAATTATATTTGGTTAAAATAATGTGTTTGTGACGACAATATCGCAACATAGTCGTCGTATAAATACGTTTAAATAACAAAGCTTCGTTTCTGTCTAGTAACGAAAGCCTTTCCCTGTTCATTCACTGTATAATTTCACAAAATGACTGAACTTCGCGACAAAACTAAGCTGTACACAAGTTTCACGATAAAAGGCAAGTTCCCGCGTAACTCATTTCTTATTGTTGGCTACACTGAAAGAAAGGAAGACCTTAAACGTCCCTGAAAAAACGAAACAATGAAATGTTTGGCCGCCACTTCCTGTGAGACACTTTTGTGTTGTGACTCAATTGGAAATATAAGTTTCTAGATTACTTGCAAAAATACTTTCTTTTACGTGTTGTGTACAATTGTACCTATTTCTCTTTAACATCTAAATATAGGTTAGTCGGTATTTATTGCAGTTGTTATGTTTTAAATAATAAGCAAGTATAATTGTGCATAGGTTACGAAGGTTAAACCTAGTCGCTATTATTCGAATATTATTTTAAAAGAAATTGGTTACATTTTTTTTAACATTTCTTTATGTCTGGCAGTCATTACATACCTACTGCAAATAGTGGCATTTCTTTACGTTTCTGTACAATTGTTATTTTGAATTGTACATTTACCTCGAATGACCCCGTAACCCTGAGTCTAGCCAGCATGTCTGTGAGGGTAAAACTTCTAAAACGGTTGTAATAATGTCATTTGTTTGTTATATTTGGAAATCTGTTAAATAAAACTTTTCAACCTACCTCTGATTTTATTATTTATGACCTAGCAAAATAAACCAACAGTGACACACAAAAAAGATAAATAAGCCAATAAAAAATATAACAACTTATTTGTGAAATTGTACATCCAAGAATACATTTTGCGACGACGACTGTTTGAATCGCTTAGTTTCAAAACTCTTAACAAAAGCTATCAGCGATTTAAGCTTAGGAACTATTAGTAGAAATGTCTCGATAACGAAATAGAGCTGCTGACAATAGCCAATTTGCAATTGAAGTGTAGAAAAGCGAGCGGATATTTATAAATAGCCTGTGCCATTTAGACTTGAGTGAAAAAGAGTATAGTATAGTAGTCTAGTAACATGGTAGAGCCATGTTGCATTTCAGCACGAATTGGGCTGGCTCGCCCGGTGAAATACCACCCTCCTCTCACAGAATATCGGCGTGAAATAACAGCATCTATTGCTGTTGCGTTATGTTTGGCGAGTGAGTGTGCTAGTGGCCCATCACCCCTTCCCCATCCTTTCTCTCCTATCTCTATTTCTCTAAAGGCCAGCAACGCACCGGTGATTCCTCGGACGTTGCGGGTGTCCATGGGCGGCGGTGGTCACTCTCCACCAGATGACCCGATTGGTCGTTTTCCCCCTCTTTTGTAAAAAAAAAAACTTGTCAAGCGGTATATCATTGATCATACTAGAGAGAGACAGATTCGATCAGCGAAGGATAATTAATTTGTTATTTTCGAAGTTTTTTATTTCGAAGTCACGCTAATCGGTTTAATTATGATTAAAAAGACAGTTGTCCAAACGGAACAGGCAGCAAGTAGTGATCATTTCCCAAAAACCTGGACTTGGCTTAGCTCTGTAATAACAGTCGTTGTTTTGTTTTTAAAAAAACAACTCCCAAATTCGTTATTTAAACTGAAATATAATATTTTAGCTTTATTATCCGCCAAAACTTGTTAAGATGAGTGATAAACAATAAAATTAATCTAAAATAGACCTGAGATATACAAACGCGTGCGCGCTAGCTTGCGAATAATACAAAAAAAACGGTTATTTTCGTTTATTTTGAAAACTTTAATTAATTTTTAAAAATGCAACTGGAATTTTGAAAAGTGTGTTTAGATTAATCTACACAGAAAATTTAGTGACATAAATCAGTTACCCGAATAATACGAATCTGTTTTAAAAGAGGTTTTTTTGATATTTTATTTTCTGTTACAAATCGTGTTGGCAAAATGAAGTCAATGAAATGAAGAATCAGGTTACCAAATATCACTTTCATACGTTTAGTAATCACTAAGAAAAATTGAGATCTCGGCCGTCAAAATTTCCAATGCATCACCCTTGTTTCATCATCATCTTCGAGAAATGGAATGACCCAGTCAGTGCTGCTAAAAAATATTCTAATTCATCACTTGGGCTAGATCTAATAAATAATAATAATACTCCAGACAATTACACAAATTGTGTGACCCCAAACTAAGTAGTAAGCTTGTACTATGGGTACCACACAACGAACTCTGGGGGAGTTCCCAGTAACACCCAGACTCCAAGCCAATTTAGAAAAGTTAGTTTCCTAAATTAACCTGACCGGAGATCGAACCCGGGACCCTAGCTTAGAAATCAGATGCATATGCAACTGCGCCAACGGATCAACAGGCCAAAAATACCATAAAATAACGCTTGAAGCTGTACAATATTGTTCTCCATATCTCAAGCGGGTAACGAGGGATTGTTATCTACTTTCTATCCATTTCAAACCGTAATCGCGGATTTACATAAAATTTTAATTAATTTAGCGATGTGATCCTACTGAAGGTGACACTCTGTCTACATCACTACGCTTCATTCGCAGGTATGTTCATATCGACCATTGTACGCATTGGACCATGGTTGATACTTTCCGGTACATTATCACGTGTGAACTTCGATCACGTAGAGACCCAAATAAAACGTGGATGAGGGTCAAAAGATGTAGGAGTTATGTTCATGTCCACGGTTTTATCCACGGGCAAAGAATAGGTATGGTTAATGCTGAAATGCGTAATGTGAAATATACAGGTAGTTATCGTAAAAAAAAGTAGTGAGAGATTACATATATACATATCATCTCGCTGTATCCCTGACGGGATAGTTAGAGAGGACGGAGCGCCAAGCATCGTAGTCCTTACATATGTAGGACACATACTTACCACACTACACTACATACAGATATACTTACACTTTATTTATATTTTATGTAACATTTATATTACAACAATATTAATTATTATACATACACACAAACTCACGCAAATATAAATTTTATATATTAAAATAATTAAATATAATTTATGGACATGCAAACATTTTATATACGTATTTTATTTTATACCTGCCGACACTTTACATTTTACACGACACTATGCACGCCCGTGCGAACAAATGCTAACAGTGTACGACACACAAGGACATTCTGCGTTCGTTCTCAACGATTATTACACGTTAAAATCTTACTAATTTTATTCGCCTTATTTATAATCATTAATATCTGTTGTTGTTATTTATATCGTAATTCATGTCGTATCTGCGTGTCGCTTGATGTTACTGTAATTGTGACTGTAAATCGTGTTCCTCGAAAATATATTGCTGACTCTGTGAAGTGTTCGTCTCAGTTATTTGTGCTCGTCAACTAAGTGTCCTTATCTTTTTATGTGTGTGGTGTAGTTAGATAACCATATCTACACCCCCACACATACTTCCGCTTCCGCAAATCTCATCATTCTCCTCACATTAGTGAGAGATTGTTCTGTATTATAATAATAATTATAATACAATAAATTAAACTTCATTACAAACAGCAAAACTAAGTTAAATTTTCTTATATTTACCTAAGACGAAGTTCAACAAATCTGAACTCGTCGCTTGAGATAATAAACTCGACGTAGAAAGCATTAAATTTGCCTAAAAACAATGAAATATTATTTTATGATATTACTAGTTTTTCACTCGGCCTTCTTAACAAAGGATAACTACAATAAACTCGTCAATTACCCTAATAATGTGACATTAAAGTGGGTACTATATCTTGTACCACAGTATATACATAACAGTGGTACGTTTTTATAGAAAGCTAGCGTACGCGGATTGTATGTGTGCGCGGTAATACGCATACAATTTTTTGGGTGAATATGGGTAATTATTGTAGCGGCAGTCGGCGTGGCACGTGATACAAACATATGACCGCTTCCGTTTGTCTCTAATTCGTTCTTCACACGTCACAAATACAAAAATGTCTAAATCGCATAAACGAACGTATTATATAATCCATAGATGCCTAAATAATTTTAGTTGTTCGAATCCAGAGTTTAATTAAGAATTATGTGATGTATATCATTCTTCAACATAACTGCAAGAAATTAAATTTAACAAATATGAGGAATTTATCTGTGTGCATTGTTTTTTATTATGTAGTAAATGTATAAATAAACGAGATGCGCTCCACATCTCACTCCCAATGCAATAACCCCACGTATCTGGCCGAGAGTAGACAATTCCGTTTACGCAAGAGGCAGGAATTGGCCTTCTTGTCAACATATTCTCTGATTGCACTATGTATAAACACATAGCGTACTGGGGAAGCACCTAGTTAACAACTCATTTTCTAAATTATTCTGATAGGTAATCGAACGCAGAATCCTTAAGTCGGAAGGCAAATACCGGAACTGTGGCAACAGACCAAACAAATATAAACAATCTCTATACTTGTTAAGGGCCTATAGTTCTGGCATTCAGTAGCGTTACCTAGCCTTGTAATAATAAACGGTTATGGAAAAATTTCGAAATATTGTTAAAAGTTAAGTTAACTTTTATGTTTCAAAATTTATTTATATGATATAAATTAACTTTATGATATGATAAATACGTATGAAATGAATACGTAAATATGTATATTTTCCAAGTATTTTTGTCATTTGAATGGTCACTTTCTTGAGTTTTCTTTTACATTATTTTTTATGCTGATATAAATAAGAAATACGGCTAATAACGTGACGGAAACGCAATCTCCATTCATTGGCTCTGTGGAAATTTCAGACAACCTAAGTGTAGAGAATCATTTCACGTCAAGTTTGCAACTGTTTTTATTTCTATTTTTATATATACATTTTTAAAATCATTTTATTCTACAAAGTAAAAATAGGTTGGTTGACTAATATTAAAATAGGTTGGTTGCGAACACTAAGAGTTCATTGTATTAATTTAAATTAAAAAAAGTAAAATATAACATACGTATCTTTACGCTAACTGGTTAGTCAAAGAGGACGGCGTAAAATATATAGTCGTTATTATTACATACATACAGAAAAACATGAAACTGGTGGATTCAAATGAAAAAGATTTCTGCTAAATGCGCGTTTTTGCACATTTATAATCGACGATAAAAAGTAGGAGAGTCTCAAATCGACGTGTACAATTTTTTTTTAATTTGAAATAGTAGGTAGGGTGATTCTGTCATGTACCTATCCTTCATGTTGTCTTCGTAACGGGGTAGTCAGAGAGGACAGAGCGCCAAGCGTCGCAGTCCTTACATTTTTCACTTACTCAAATTTCATTATTCTCCTCATACACTTTTGCCTAAGTATTAAAATTTCATTCTCCTAGCTTCAACAGTTTTTGATTTCGTGATTAATCAGCGAGTCAGTAATTGAATAGTATTTCGCTTTTTTAAGTATTAGTTGTTGCGTATGACTTCGTCTATGTATATATATAACATAACATAACATAACATAACTTCACGCTGTATCCCCAACGGGGTAGCCAGAGAGGACGGAGCGCCAGGAGTCGCGGTCCTTACACACCTCTTTCGCTTCCTCAAATCTCATCATTCTCCTCACACATTTTCGCCTAGGTATGCGAGTGCTTTTGTATATACATATATATATATATATATATATATACAGGGTGTATATGAAAACGGGACAGTTACTTTAATGGATGAAAGGGCATAACTTTAGTATGTAGTTACAAAACCATTTTCGAAAATAATGCGTATACCCCAATGGGGGTTTTCAGGCTGTATTTCAGTAACGGATGAAATTATTACAAAATAAAAAAAAACGTAAGATTAAAATCTGTAACTGTACACGATCAACCCAATTTTACGAGAAATGGTGGGGATAACACTTGAAAATTAAAACGGTCATAACTCTTAAACGGATACGTTTTTTTCGATAATTCTTTTTGTAACTACATACTAAAGTTATGCCCTTTCATCCATTAAAGTAACTGTCCCGTTTTCATATACACCCTGTATATATAATATACATCCTGTGTCCACCCTGAAGGTTTCTAAATATTGGTGAAAGAATTTTTGAAATCAGATCAGTAACTTAGGAATTTACCTCCTGCATCAAAACTTAACACTTTACTCTTTCTAAGAATATAGCAAATGTTAAACATATGCGATTACCTTTTCGATTTCAAAGTTAATAAAGCCGACCGTACACTAAACTGAGAGGAAATATTCAAATAAGCACTAAGGTCAACATAACACTCTTTTCACCAAATATCCCCGGGTTTACGCGGCGATCGCTCGATAACTCCTCATTTCCCAAACGGGTAACGACTCTGTCGGTCCATTACGTATATAGATGCGTTAATAAAACGGTAGACGGCTTCCAATATTTACTGGAGATTAAGGAGTACGGTCTTGCTAAATATATCGTATACGTAAGAGCTTCTCGGAGCGTATTATCGCCTCGATTTTTTAATATCTACATGTTTCCCGTAGACTGAGTAGCGAGTTTGTCGGTCCATTACATACATGTGCGTTAATGAAACGGTAGACTACTTCCAATATTCATTGGAAATTAAGGAATACGTAACTTGCTAATAGACTCGCTACGCTAATACGCTACTAGAATCTATCGAGTTTACTTAGCTTGTGAGACTCTCTTAGCATATTAGTTTCGATTTTTTAATATCTACTTGTTACCAATAAACATAAATAATAATAATAATAATAAATAAACTTAAATAAAGAAGACCAAGACTGACTTATGAAATCTAATAGCCACAGTGTTAGCTGACGGAAATGTCAAAAGCACTCGCATACCTAGGCAAAAATGTGTGAGGAGAATGATGAGATTTTAGGTAGCTAAAGAAGTATGTGAGAGCCGCGACGCTTGGCGCTCCATCCTCTCTGACTACCCCGTTAAGGATACAGCATGAAAATATGCATGATGTACCAATATAGCGGGTTACGGAGCGCGTACGGCTCACCATATTAACCGGAAAGTATACAAGTAGTATGTAAATATAAGGACCGCGATCCATAATGCTTCATCCTCTCTAACTACCCTAGGCTACGTATTCACGCATGTACTCGTATATATATGTATGAATGTATGTATTTTTCTTTAAATGAATAACATAAATAGACTAGAGATGATTTAACTGAAAACTGAAACAAAATATTGCCGCAGACTTTAGTACGGCACTGCCAATTAATTCCGTGACTTTGTAAGAGTCTGTAGTTAGTTATTGTTTTAACATCGTTCCTTACTTGTGAAGGTTTTGTTATGCAAGAATAATGAGTTCGTCAGCCGCCTCTCATATTATAATTGCAAAATGTATAATCTAGTTACAAACGAAATGTTAGTGAGTTTTGTGCGTTAAAGAAAACCTTTAGAGCTGTTTCGGAGTCTGACAGATGAAAATGGACAATTCTGGAATCACTTCGGTGTGTCTGTTACAGTGGTTTTTCTAGGAAACCATTCGACGTCAACAGCTTTTGGAATAACAGTAATGAGTGGGTTGATCGATTGTTTTTTGTACTGTTCTGTTAGCTTACTGAAATATTTTTTGAAGTTGTACTTCTTTTTGATGGTTTGGAAAAACAGATCAGTGTATTTTTTAGCGTGTGACGTGTGACGAAGTTGCGCGCGCCGATGTAACATTTGCCATTTTTTTTTCTTTCTTTATGGCATGGCGCACAGTTTAGCGCATTTGCCAATGTCACGTATCAATAAGTAGAATCACAAGTAAATTAGTTTTTTCTTATCGTAAAACTCCTCCAGTAAAGTGACAGTAGGGTTTACTGAAGTTACAAAGGACTTCTTGGAAGAGTGCGAGAACTTCAGCTACACATGTTTATTTAGACCTACTCCATTTTTTTCACTTAAACAAAACTTTAAAACACAATATACTATCACTTTTGTACTTTTTTTTTTCTTCATGGCATGGCGCACAGGTTAGCGCATTTGCCAATGTCACCTATTGCAATCGTGTAGAATCGTTATCTAAAACGTTAAAACTTCTCCAGTAAAGTGATAGTAGACTTTACTGAACTTTTACAGGACTTCTTGGAAGAGCGCGAGAACTTCAGCTACACATGTTTATTTAGACTTACTCTATTCTTTTCACTTACACAGAACTTTAAAACACAATAGACTATCACTTTTATACTTTAACTCCCAAAAATGTAAAAAATGAAAAATCTAAATAAATGACAACCTTACTTCTCCCGTTCCCGCCAGAAGTCCACTTTTGTATTTAAAACTCTCAAAAAATTAAAAAATGGAAATCCTAAAGAAAATGTCAACCTCACTTCTCCCGTTCCCGCCAAAAAGTCTATTTTTTATTTAATTCATTACAAGCGGCGAGTTTTATTGTTTTATATGTGACCAGTCTTTTTTCAGGGTTCCGTAACTGAAAAGGAAAAAAAGGAACCCTCGTTAGATCACTTCGTTGTCCGTCTATATGTCTGTCTGTCTGTCAAGACACTTCCTCTTTCGTGTGAAGGTATCAAATTAAAATCAAACACTTGCGTCTGCAGTCTCTCGGGGCTGTAAAAGAATCAAGCTTCTAAGTCAACGTGATCAATATGACAATTTAATCTACATATTTCGACACTCGCAAGTAAATCAAAACCTATAGGGTAGAATCCTCCTCCTCCCATTGACTTAGAATCATGAAATTTGGCAAGAAGCAAGGTTTCACAGCACAAGTAAAGAAAAAAATCTTAAATTTGTTAATTTGTAGTTATTTGCCATTACAAAGTTATATTTGCAGTTTGAGAATATGGGAGAACGTATCTTTCAACTGCACAGTTAAGTTTGTTTTTTAATCCGACTTGTATTTTATTGGTAAATACATAACAAATACATTGTATGGTGGTACGGAACCCTCGATGCGCGAATACAACTCGCACTTATCCAGTTTTTTTACAAGTGGTCAGTTTTGCTTAAAAATGTCAAAGAAGTATAACTTCTTACGTGCGTTCATGAGTACATACATACTTTTTTTAAATTTATCTATTATGGAAACGGCGAAGGGTTCATTAAAAGAAAGGTTTTTGGTAGAGTATATATTCCCAATAATTATAGTGAATACACACGTCTTTGGCTGTCGATGTGGATGAATGCTTGTTGCCGAGTATACGAGAGACATATGAAATATGAATAAGTGCGCCGCAGGAACGAGTTAGTTGAACGAGTAGTTAGTTAGACTTACAAATCCACCTATGCAGCCCAGTGTAACCAAATTCGTTCATTAACCCTGCACCTTATGACCATAACAATAAAGTTTATTTTCGCAGTTCTGGTTTGATCGTATTTTACCGCGGAGAAATCTCAACATTTGTTGCACATAATTGAAATTTGCAAAAAAACTAAATTACCAATTAAAAAAAAGTTTTAGAGATTCGTGATAATATAATTACCTATCCATATAAGCAAAAATCATTTAGATATCTGCATCTTTGTGCAAATCACGTTTTTTCCTGGAACTTTTTTTATTGAGATTTTTTTCTCAAATCATGTTTCCACGTTTCAGGATGTCAAGATAAAGAGTTGAAGCTGTATGTATCTAAATATCTATCTCTCAGTCTTCTTAGATATCGAGACCCACGTCACAAAACACACGAGTCTGCATAAGCGGACTCTTAATAACAGAAAAGTATAAGTAATAATTAATGTTTTTAATATTTTACGACTTCTACACATCTCACAATCTTAACTTCTTCAATCTTATTTTAACCGGCCGGGTTATTACCTAAAAATTTGCAGACAGCGACCGCCACGCGATCACTGCGCGACTGGTGACTAATTGTAATAAAACATTAAGATCATGTATGACGATTACGTATCTATTATTCTATGATCATAAAATGCACTTTATGCGGAAGATTTAAAACCACTATACAAATTACATTACGCAAATTCTCGTTTTGACACCAGATATCGCGCGATATTGGCTGTGGCATGCTGACTGCAAGTTACGTGTTAAGCGTGCGGGTGTATATCGTGTTGAAACTTTAAGGCTAATACCTTTTTATGCCGACATTTCGACCGGATGGCACTTATCGTGGTCACGGGAAGACCGATGAGAATGAGTGACTGAGCGTCGTCTTTGTAGTGTCCTGGCAACTACCCATATTTATTCATCAATTTTTTATTTTTTTTCATCGTCTCTGTCAGTAATCCAACAATATCGTGTACGGGTTAAAAAAGATATTATCCTTAAAGTATCAACACGCTACCTATATACAATAGACAATTTTTATTCGACACACACTGACAATATACACTTATGATTTACAATAAAATCAACATACAATATTCGGGAAAAAACAAGTTTTATACATACAAAAATTGAAGGTGTAATGTCGAACAGGACTTCCAACTCAGCATAGTGCTACGGTTCTGCCTAAGCGTCACCGAAGCGCTGATTTCTAGTTGGGCCCTAAAGTGCCTAATTACATAAATGCAGCCAGTAAGCGACAGCTGATGAATCTTACGCAATCGATCGCGATATCTTGTTAAATCGAGCATGATATAACATCCCGAATCGTTATCGCTGCCTCTGTTGATTAATTAGTGAACTAAAAACTACTGTTAGCGACCCTACTTATGCTACAAAATGTCATATTACCGCATGGCACCAAAATTACCAATTTAAAACAATCGTCGCGCGACTGCGGCGCAGCTATCGTTCTTTTCCGTGTTAACCCCGCCAGTTAGTTAAGATTTTAAAAGGAATAGGATACTTTTAAGGAAATATACTTTTAAGGAAATATACTTCTAAGAAAATATACTTTTAAGGAAAGATACTCTTCAGGAAATATACTTTTAATAACGAGAATTATAATAAAATCTTAAAAACCTTAAAGAATGTCAAAATTGTCAACAATAGAAAGTCTTCTCCACTCCACTAAAGTAGGAAATGTATCAAAACATTGCTAAAAGTTATTTCAAATACATTGCTCTATGATAAATGCAATACATATATATGAAATGAATAACGTCTGAAATTTTGCGAATCAGAAAAGGTCGAGACATGTCGGGAATTCAGGGAAAAAATAGCAAATCGACCCAAGTTCACACATACATACATGTCTTCACGCTGTATCCCTAAGGGCGTAGTCAGAGAGGACGGAGCGCCAAGCGTCGCGATACTCCTTTCGCTTCCTCAAATCTCACCATTCTCCTTACACATTGTCGTCTACATATGCGAGTCATTTTGACATTACCGTTTGCTAGCACTCTGGCTATTGATCTTCACAAGTCAGCCTTGGTCTTATTTGGCTTCTCTTACCATTTACTTTCGCTCTGCAGATTTCTTCTCTAGGCTTTCATCACTCATTCTTTCTATGTGCCCAAACCATCTAAGTTTCCTTTCTTCATTTTTACGATAATGATCTTAATCCAAATAATGATAATCGACCCAAATAATTATCTTAATACTAGTAAGAACTCTACAGCTCCCTTAAGTCCCTTAAATCCCAGTGACTTAAGAGGCCTTCTTGCACTAAGGTCAACATATCACTCCTTCTTGGTCGCGACCGATCGGAGTGGGGGTTCCGCTGGGTTCATCACGTAAAAAAACGATAGCTGCGCCACAGTCGCGCGACGACTGCTTTATGTTGGTAATTACGATGTCATGCGGTAAAATGACATTTTGTAGCATAAATAAGGTCGCTGGCAGTAGTTTTTGATCACTGATTAATCACAAAGGCAACAATAGCGATTCGCGACATTATGTCGTGCTCGAATTAAGGCGACAAATGCGTCGCCTTAAATATCAATGGATACTCAATATTTTTTAATTCAAAAACAATAAATAATTTTAAAAACTCAACTGGCATTTTGAAGAATATGTTTAGATTAAACTATATAGAAAATTTTGAAATGTATCGGTCCTGATACTCTGAAAAATGTAAATCTCTGTTTTAAAAGAGGTGACTTTGACATTTTTTTTCGTGTTACAAAATTTAACCAATCGTGTATCGCAACTGGCAAAATGAAATCAATGAAATGAAGAATCAGGTTACCAAATATCACTTTCATACGTTTTGTAGTCACTTAGAAAAATTGAGATCCCTGCCGTCAAAATTTCCGAAGAGTCGCGTTAACAGCGTACCGCGATTGACAATCGGCTATCGTGATGGCTGCAGTTACATAATAAGGATGCCGGTTGTCGTTCCACGTGATTCTGAGGAGGACGACACCGCGTGTGGTCTGCACTCTAGGGGCTCTATTACTGTAGCTTCCCTTACCAAGTGTCAAGGCGTCTGCGTGCAGATTTGTTCTACGTTACCAAAAAAGAACATAAGTTCAAAAGTTGAATTTTGACTGCGACAGTTAGTATTGTAAGCTTAAAATTGAAAGTAACAAAAGTTTTCAAGTTTCCATGTGGGGTATTGAAATCTTTTTAAATAACAAAATCAAAAGTATGAAAGTATAAAATTCCATAGATTATGGAAATCTAAAAAATCTATGAACGAGCCATTATTCTCGTCCAAGACAAGAACAATTAAATCTCATACGATCCCATCGACAATATTGCCCAAAGGAACGAAATTTTCCCAGATCGTATGTTACATTTTTTTTTAAAGAACTCGCCGTACGACAAACTTTGGTTTGGTTTTGCGAACGGATTTGAAATTTCTTTTTTTAGAACCTACTGTAGGTTTTAAGTCATATAAAAAGATTTAAAATTAAACACATAATCTAATCGCATAATCTCATTTTTATTACCACAAGAATTTTGCTGCAAGAATCGCTGTCTACACTTTAATAACGTTAATTCCATGCCGTTAAGGCGATACTGTTCATTAATTCACAGCTACTACTTCGGCTGAAGCTTATAACCGAGCTTGGGTAAATAAACTAAGCAAATATTTTCATAAGCAAAATCCATTGTTATCTTACCGAGGCACAATAAAGGCTATGGAGGCTTATTTGGTGCTTCAGTGTTTACTCGGAGCAGAAGATTCAGTTCGTTTATTTTTTATTCAGTTTCTAGTATTTTTATAAAAAGTATTAATTATATCTGAGAGTCTTTTGGTTATTAGGAAAAAATGTAAAGGAAATATATTTCATTTGCTACAATCAGAATTAATAATTCAAACCACAAGTTTTTTATATTTAAAATCAATAGTTTTTACTTGAAATTTACTATTTCTGGGTTTATTCATATGAAATGAAAACTTATTAGTTTCCACGATAAAGGCCGTAGCCGGGTATCAATCGGGAGTCGGCCTTTGCACCGATTCTGATTTTTACCCCAAAGTTTGCTTTCTAATTGACATTGTAATTTATTAAATATCAGATTGAAAGTATTGACATCTACTGAAAAAAAAATTTATTTTAGTGGTCAAAAAAATTTTTTTCTCAAGGACTACTGTTGCGATTCACATGGGGTTGACATATGTTATGGAGGTACTAAAAACTCATCTACGACATTTTCTTCGAGATTTTTGTTGTACAGAAAATATGGGAAATAATGGTGAAATTTTTTGCAAAATTAAAAAATGATTGTTATATTCAGAGGGGAATCACCATTTCTTTATGGAATTTTCGTTATACGTACCCATACAACATACATAAAACCCACAATTCTCTGAGGGGTATAACATATATATAAACATATATTTATGTATAATATATATACATATAAACGGGAACGAGATACCCAACTGTTCTCATGCCATTAGCGTTTTAGAAATAATGTCTTATATATTATATATGTCATGCAAGATATTTATCGAAAATAATAAAATCTACCGAAACGCTGACTGAACTATTAACTGATCACCATGATCGTGTAACTGTCGCTATTGAAAAGGACAGTGATAACGATGAAACAATGTTACATTATTTTCTGATATAGATTCAAATAATTTCAATATACTCACTAAACATTTATTATTTTGGGTCTAGACGAGTACTATTATATATATGTATGTATGTATGTATATATATGTAGTACTCATGTATATATATATATATTACCTTGGCGACCGAGCTGCACTCGGTGTCTTACAAAAAAATAACAAAAAAAGATCTGACCACATTGCAGGATTCGAACCCAGTTATTTCAGCTTGGTAGATCTGCACTCTAGCCACTGTACTACTGAGAAGGTAAATTCTGTTGTGAAATCAGATGAGTTTGAAGTTGAGAAGTTATAAGTGTGTGAAAACATAGAGAAAACGAATTTTCTCAGAATCGGACCCCAGCTAGATCGATTTTTGACAACCGTAAAGTTATTGTAAATTTTATCGAAATTGTTATAGCCGTTTTGGAGAACGCGATTATAAATAAACAAATATTGCTTCTAATAATATTCTTTTAAATAACATAGTATTATCAGTATTCTCGATTAATCCTTTTGATCATAATCGTTAACAAATGGCAACACTGTTTTTTTGAAAGTGTTGCTACTTTTATAATAACATGGTATTTTTGAATGTCAGAAAATAAGTCAGTTGAGAACAGGGGGTGTCAACTTTGTATGGAGCTTTTGCAGACTTTATATGGAAACAAAATGAAAGTGACAAGAGATGTAGAAAGAAAGAAAATAGAAAGTACCAGGGATGTCATTACAAAATATAATTTATTGATATTATTTATCGATGTACTGATATCGATTATTGATACTGAAATTTCATTTATTTCGTTAATTTATTATAATTATTTGAGTACTACGTATAAAAATGACAATAATAAAATATTTTACTTCATTGAACAAAAATATTTATAAATATTTTGAACAAAAATAACGTTATTGATAAAATAATGTTATTGATATTAATAATCGAATAAACTACTAATTGAATTCAATAATGTAGCAACCCTATTTGATGAAATGTCAAAAACTAGAAATCGAAAAATTTTCATAACCGTCGATTAATTTTGTATTTGTTTTTAGCTTTTCTGTGTTTCGCACGAGCTGTTCTCCCCCTGATCGCTTGGGGAAACTCGAATCGGTGTGGTTGAGACTTGTGGATCAAGACAGTGACTTTTGAAAGAACAGAAAAAGTAGACTTTTGTTCTCCATAATAAGTAATTAGAAATTGTTGTTATTATATCCACGTCTAGTTGTAATCAGAACTCGTGATTTAAAATAAAAAAATTATCACTAATTCTGTTTGTTTTATTAACTATCCAAATTCCATTACCTTGTCATCCGCTGAACTAAAAAAAAATAAGCGAAAACTTTATAGTTTTCGCTAATTTTAATTAAGTTTAGTCATCTAAGAAAATACGCTCAGAGTACTATTAAAATCCCCGTCATTTTAGTTTATGGAAGCATTACCAGATGGCGCATAGTCTACACTTTTTTTTTATGAAGTTGTAGTTCTTCTCCTTGGAGTATATGTGTTCTGTGGTTGAGAAATTCACGAGCTAGCGAAAGCACGTCTTTTAATTATATCTTCTCATCCTACGTTTCCACCCAAGTCAACATCCTAGATCCTAGAAGAACGAATAGTTTTCAATAGTATTTTATAATAAAGGATGCCCGTAACATTTATCATTAATTCAATGTTCATGAAAATAAATAATAGATTTTTCTCCATTACTTTTAGCCATAGACTTTATAAATAACTCCAAAGCCAGACGCCGTGTACGAGCAGCAACGGTGAGTTTAACCATATAACCTGACTCACCTGTACATACGACACGCAATTATTATCAGATAAGCTGATCGGTCGCCATTTCGTTAGAAAACAGCACCCACACATCTATATTTTATTTGACGTTATTGGCCTCACTTCGTAGTACGTAACAGGCTGTTTGAATTTATGAAGTCTATGCTTTTATAATTATTTTTCATTTTATTTCCTTATCATAAGTTCATTATCAAAGTGATATGTGTTTTTAATAGGTAATTGTTGCAAACCGAACTTAGGCATATTATTTCAATATATTAAAAAAAACAAAAAATTCTGACCACATTGTAGGATTCAAACCAGCGCACTTCGGCGTTGTAGAGATACACTCAGCCACTGTGCTATTGAGAAGGTAAACTCTGTGCAAAATTAAAAAAGTCTAGGAGATTAGAGTTCAGAAATTTTAAGTGTGTGAAAGACGAAGAAAACAATTTTTTCCAGAATTGAGACATAGCCAAATCGATTTCTCATCCTCGTAAACCCCTATATTGTAAATTTCATCTAAATCGCTAGAGCCGTTTTCGAGAAAGCGATATCAAATATACATATGTATATGCAAATATACATTGTCTTACGACGTTTGTATAAAATAAGGACTGGTCTCAAAGTATTGTTGCGAGCTGCGAATAATAAGATGCTAGTTATGGGTGTAAAGAGTTTAATATTTGCCTTCGTACAAACCGGTGTAAAGAACACGCGAACGTAATTACCGCGGTTCCTAGTCTTCATAGTCGCCCCTCGAAGTAAGTACTCGCGTAGTAGTCACCGAAGGCATGTAGACCACACTCGCAAACAACGTTCCCGAATCGCAGTAGTCTTCTATCCAGAGCTGTTGAAGTAGTCGTAGTAGTAGTCTTCACAATTTGCCTTGATATCGTCATGAAATGTCACTTTGATCGATAGTCGAAAAACTGACCAGCGGCGTAGATATAGTTCTATTTATAGGCCGATAAAAACGAGGGTGGAAAGTTCTAAAGCAAATCCGAATGCTAGTAGTAATACCCCATAGAAATAAAGGTGCAATCTTTTAGTTAACAACGCTCGCGAATAATAAATAATTTGACGTTGTTCTCGAAACAAGGTTGTACTTTGAAAACTCATCTACCTAGCTACTCATGCAAACTTTTTTTTTGTACGATGTTACCCAAAGGGATCTGTGCCCATAACAGCCAATTTCTTCAGTAATATATAGATATATTCATCATATTATTTCATTAAAATGTCGACGTATTACATTTTAATGTATGAGGCAATAAGGCAGATTAAGCCACTAAAAATATCTCAACATCGCTCAATTAAATAATAAGCTCTTATTTTAACAATTCCGCATATTGCACAGCAGCGTAGATACTTGGGACGCAAAACTACGCCAATACTACATCACAATAACCACTGGAAATAATTTTCAAATAATTAAAATAAACGCCCAATCGCTCCCCATAAAATCTCGCCAAAAACTTCTTTGACCATTGAGTTTAATTATTTTAACAACTTTTTTTTAATTATGTCATAGACTATAGGCAAAAGCTATTTTGTTAACGTAACAGCAGAAATTATATTGGAAAAATCTATACCGTATGGAATGGTGTCATAATACTTTATTCATAACATAATAAATTATTTATTATTCGACATTGTTTTAATTTTTTTATAGCTCGCAATATTATTTTATAACTTCGTTAATTGTTTTCAAATAAGTGGTAAAGAAGTGGCAATAACTTTTTGCCGGAAACGGAAGAAGTGAGGTTGACATTTTATTTAAATTTCCTATTTTTTACGTTTTTGGGAGTTTTAAGTACAAAAGTGATAGTATATTTTGTTTTAAAGTTCTGTGTAAGTGGAAAGATTGGAGTACGAGTAGGCTTAAATAAACATGTGTAACTGAAGTTCTCGCGCTCTTCCAAGAAGTTCTATAAAACTTCAGTAAAGCCTACTATCACTTTACTGGAGGAGTTTTACAATAGTAACGATTCTACTTATTAATACAATACGTGACATTGGCGAATACGCTAAACTGTGCGCCATGCCATGAAGAGAGAAAGAAGAAGTGGCAACTTTTATTTGTAGTGGATTATAGTATGTTATATAACGATAAATATAATTTAAATTTTTATTATCTAATATATAAAACTCCTCCGAAACGGCTTGACCGATTCTTATGAAATTTTGTGTGTATATTCAGTAGGTCTGAGAATAGGACGAAAACTATTTTTCATACCCCTAAGTGATAAGGGTGGTCCACCCCAAAAAATTTTTTTTAATTTTTTGGACAAAATTTTTTATTTTAATTTTTTTATGAATCAGCATTAAAAAATACTAACTATTGGCTACTAAATACAACCCTAAATTTTCACCCTTCTACCACCAACCCCTATTTTTTAATAGTATATGGCAAAACAACGTTTGCCGGGTCAGTTAGTAAATTATAAAATTATACTATAAATATTAGAATTTTTTTTTTATGAAAAGCTCCATTGAAATTTTGATTTATGGTTGGGAGTATGAGTATTTTTAAACAGAGAGAAAGCTTTACGTCATACTTTTTCGAATGGTTAGTTATCAGTGCAGAGCACTAATTGCACAATTTTGGTCGATTTTTCAAAATTGATACCCGAGTTCGCGTCGGAAAAAAAATAATGTTGAGATGACTTTTTGGCGGGAATGGAAGAAGTGAGGTTGTGATTTTATTTAATTTTCCTGTTTTTTACATTTTTGGGAGTTTTAAAGTACAAAAGTGATAGTATATTGTGTTTTAAATTTGAAAGGTAAAGGAATAGGTGAAAAGAATGGAGTAGATCTAAATAAACATGTGTAGCTGAAGTTAACTTCAGTAAAGCCTACTATCATTTTACTGGAGGAGTTTTACGATAACAAAAAACTAATTTACCTGTGACTTTACTTATTAATAGTGACATTGGCAAATGCGCTATTCTGTGCGCCATGCCATAAAGAAAGAAATAGAAATACTTTTCAGCCAACAGAGCTTGAGCTTTGAAGAATAAAAAACAGACTTTTACGGCCAATAATGACAGCATTTATATTCACCATCAAAACCGTAGGCATTTCTTCTTTATTTATCCTATCGTTCGTAGTAATTGTAGGCATTTATAAAGTTATATTTGTTAGAAATTACTTCAGATAGGTCTTGACGGACAACAGGACACAACGCCTGTTGTTCGCCATAACAAAGCTCAGATGATTATTTCTAGAAACGTTTCCGTCATCCATCCGTTCGCCAAAGTGTCTCACTGGAGTGTTTTTGAAAATCTCTGATTTCGGCCAGGTACTATTAACTATTTAACCGACGCGGCGACGTTCCTAAATAATGCTAGTGATTTAAATGTTCTCTATACTTACTATACGAGTTATTACTCGTAATTTCCGCATGTTCCGCCATAGGTACATATTCTATATATCTTAACAAAGTATGGTTATTAATATCATAATTTAACGCAACACGAACGCCAACGCTTGGATTTTAGACTGTATAACTCGTAAATCCCCCTTTGTCGTTAGATTAACTCGTCTAGGTTTATATCTGCTTTGACGGACAAAGCGTTCGTGCGCGGTTACAATTTTTTGATTATTTTTAAAACTGCTTAATTAATTTTACTGTAAAACCAGTATTAATTCTTGAAAACCCCTTCAGTTCATCGTGTTGAATCCGTTGTAGAACTTCTGCAAAGAATGATTATTTGACATATTATGTAGTATCATGAATATTGAGATTCCAGACCACTTGATTGTAAATCAGATACTTATCATTTAAGGGTTTCGTAATTTAAAAGGAAAAGTGAACCCTCGCGAGATCTCTTATCTGACTATTCATCCATCTGTCACTGTGAATTTTATCAGAAACTTAGTGACGCATGTGAAAATTAGCATAGTTTCGTAAATTCACATATTTCAAACTTATAAATTTCGAGTATTTTCAAGAAAATACACTTTCAACACGCCTGTTTCTTGACAGCCGTCATTGCAAGGGCGGATCCGAAGAGGATCAAGCCCTCTCCCCCCTGGGCTAGTTCTAGGTTGCCTAGTGGTAATTTTTCTAACCTCATTGTAATCGAATTGGAGGGTATTCTGACTGGATTTCTACTATATGATCCCCCATGACTTAAAACCTGGATCTTCCCTTGTGTGGTCGTCATGTGTAATGATAAAGATAAATATTGATAGGTCGATGAGCAAGTCTCCTCCAATGCGGATATTTAAAAAAAAACCCTCAGTACTATACACTTTGTAAGCGATATTTTTGATTTTATTATGAATTACCTGCGGCTCGCTGTTTCAATCGCGTTAAATTTGTTATTTCTCCGGTACAAAAAGTAGTCTATATTACTCTCTGAAAAGTCCCATCATAATAGGTTCAGCCGTTTCGGAAATTAACATGGACAAACAAACAGACGCAAAAATTTAAAAAAGGCGTGTTTGGGCTTTGGGTACGTGGAAATATCCGTATAAATTTAAGAAGAAGCCTTTATTTCGAAATTACAGAAAGACACTTCAATTTTATGTATGCGTATAAATATTCTCTAACGTTATTATTGCATCTATATCTCTATGTTGTTATTTAATTGCTACATTCATCTTTATTATCGGTCTTCACGCACAGATTAACTCGTTGTTTATGTTACTAAATACAACATAAATATTAGCCAACAATTATTGACATGCCAAGCAATAACATTATTCATCAGACAAAGTAAAATCAAACCAAACCATTCAATAAAACGAACATGGCGTCGTCGGTATATTAACAAACTTTACCAACATTTCACGTTATACAAACACCAATATCGGCAACGTACAAAAATACCAAGTGAACCACATGATAAAGTTTGAGACAAGAAACAAACAGATGGAGTTTTCTCACCTCATCTGTCATTCTTACGTGTACTTTGAGACGTAGATATTTCGAATTTATCGAGCGAAAGATAGGACTTGCTTGTGAACTTTTTGTTGGTATTGTCGAAGATAAAGTGTTGTGTAAGTGATTTATATGAAATGCGAGGTTTTTACCGCGATGTTGGGAATATTGGCAGCTCGGCGCTGTAAACTGCATCTGTCTTCCAATCGAAGCTCCAGAGTTCGATTTCTAGTCGAATCATTATGAAAACGAATATTTAAAACATTTAGAACCATTCGTTTTCTAAATATTAATCATGTCTTTTCTATATTACTCAGATACTCCACTACTTTCAGGCACTTAAAAAAGAAAAAGAACAAGCTAGCTATATGTAAATTGATTAATAAGTGCGTTATTCAACATCAAAAGTAACCACGTAAATAATGTATTTCAACCTAATTTACTACAAAATGGTAATAATAACTCGACGTTTCATACATTTTATATTTTTTTTGGTTTCCTACAAACAAAGTGTTATGTTTCCTATAAATAAAAATACGAATTCAAATTGACTTAGAGTTTAGACACAGTGTAGACATAACAGTAGGATGTCTTTATAGAAAACTAGTGTACGCGGTTTGTATGTGTGCGCTCTAATACGCCTGCTGTAGCACGCATACAACGGCTATATTTTGGGTGAATATGGGTTATTATTATGGATCGTACACAATGCAAACATACGACCGCTTCCGTTTGTTTTTAATTCGTGCATCATTTTTGTATTTGTCGCATCGTCACAAAAATAAAAATGTCTAAATTGCATAAAGAAACAATGTACGTAGTTGTCTAAATTATTTTAGCTATCCGAATCCAGAGTTACCATTCTTCAACATAACTGCAAGAAATTAAATTTAACAAACATGAAATACTTATCTGTGTGCATTGTTTTTTATTATTATGTACAAAATTATAACTAAACGAGTTACTCTCCGCATCTCACATCCAACGCAACAACCATACCGATCCGGCCGAGAGTAGGCAATTTGAGGCATTAGACGGGAGTCGCCCTTCTTATCTACATATTTTCTGGTTTGGATCACTCATTGTGTGGTACACGTAATATATACCCGTAAGCCTCGTGCTTAATTTACAATAAATTTGTGTAATAATTGTCTAGAATATTGTTTTATTTATACACAGCAAACAATATAAAATTAACAATAGCAGCGCTGCCTTAGAAATACATATATACACACATGGAGAGGACGGAGCGCCAAGCGTCGCGGTCCTTACATTCTTCTTTCGCTTCCTCAAATCTCATCATTCTCCTCACATATTTTCGCCTAGGTTATTAGAGTGCTTTTGACTTTTCCGTCGGCTAACACTCTAGCTATTTGATCTTCATAAGTCAGCCTTGGTCTTTCTTGGCTTATTTTATCACTCACTTTTGCTCTATACATTTTCTTCGTCAGTCTTTCATCACTCATACTTTCCATGTGCCCGAACCATCTTAGCATTCCTTTTTTCATTTTTACAATAACACTGTCGTGCAACTCTGTCATTCTGCGTATCTCTTCATTGCTTATTTTGTCCGCAAGGGTGACACCGCACATACTTCTAAGAGATCGCATTTCTACTGCATTTAATATCTTATTTTACTCACTACCGTACATTAAAGTTTTCAAGACTTAGAAATCAAATCGTACCGAACGCATGTTTCATCTGTTTTTAATATTTCAAAGTCAATGTTGCGGCAATAAAGAACATACAGTCGTATAGTCACATTGAATTACTCAATAACTATTAACGAATTACAAAGTACAACGTTGTAACGAACGGACGAATAATTAACATCAAATCCCGCAGAATGATTGATAATGATCCAGATCTTGGCACGCATCGGCTTATATAGTCTTGCTGACGTCACTTCTCCCACGCCTTGGCGACAACAGATGTGGTAAAGCAGGATGTGATGTCAGCTAGGGAGACCCGGTGATAGTGACGTCATCTCGCTCCGTTACACTAAATAAGAGTCCTTCTGTCTGTATGTCGTATACTGTTTGGAATACGGACGTAGATTGAAGACCTAAAATAAAAATTTTGAGATCTCTGGATAAAATCGAATGAAGAGTGTATTTATAAAATTTTTTACTTGCTTACTCTATCGAATGGAGTGTTTTAGGACTTCTGTATTGCAATAAATCTTTTTTTTTGATCTCATGACTTTAGCTCTTTGGTCATTGTATGCTTTCAAATTCGCAATCAAAATGTCCTTTCTTCTAATTTCTAAATTGTCCATCCAAAATGTACTATGAATAAATGTAACCTTTCAGTTCAGTAGCACTATACATTCTTACTTCAACAAGTAAAGTTCAAAACAGCTCCTATTGCTAAGAAATTGCTACTATGGAATACATAGTGCGAGTATGTCCATCAAGCTTCTAACCGGTTATTACAGGTCCATATCTTAAAAAGGAAAAAACTTATAAGATTAAAAAAATATATTCATCTGAGTGTCTGTCACAGCCAATTTTCTTAAAAACTTTTAGACATAGAAGCAAAACACGTGTTGATTGGTGGATTTTGGAGTTTGAGCAGAAAATATTTAAAGATTATAGGAATACATAATCAGGAATGGATTTCCGCGAGGTAACATCTGAGTATATACAATATCTTAAATATTATATTTTTTAAGTTTACATGAAAAATGTAATGAAAGTCGTAGATTTTAAAGATCTCGAGGAATTCTGTTCATAAAATCACTGGCAGCCCGACTTCGCTCGGCTTGAATACGTATTTTTTTTTGAATACTTGAATATACAGCCTATGTCTATCTGGAATAATGTACCTTTCAAATGGCGAAAGAATTTTTCAAATAGTTGCAGTTGTTCCGGAGATAAATTGACATACAAACAAACTTACAAAATTCACTCTCTTTTTTTATAATGTTAGTATAAAGTGTAGTATATCGTAAGGAAGTCTTTGTGCACAAGTTGAACTCATATTTGACAAATTTTTAGTGTAAATCTTTAAGGAAAGCAAGCAGGTACTTAAAATTTGTTTCTTCACCAACTACTGACATACACACATTAAAAACTAAATAACATACTATACAATACACGCATAACATACTATACTATACATGCAAATATTCACAGTTACAGTAACACATACATAATATGCACGAGTTTCTTTATTTCTATAAAAATTACTCGTATACTTAGGCGAAAATTTGTGAGGAGAATGATGAGATTTGAGGAAGTGAAAGAAGTGTGTCGTGACGCTTGACGCTTCAACTCCACTGACTACCTCGTTAGGGATACAGCGTGAAGATATGTATGTATAAAATTTAAACGTAACATCAGGGTCTTGACTTGATGAAATAAAATAACTCAGATGTAATCATTAGTTCATTATTTGTTTATTGTTGTAGAGTAAGGTTTCTTTTTACAGAATGATCAAATAATAATGCGCACGCGCTGTCTCGACATCTCGTTTTATCGTCTCTCATCTCCACTGCCCCTCACCGCACCCCTCAACTGCCACACATCGCACCTCTCCTGTGCTTCACGCCCGGTTTTCCTAGTCACGTATCATCGTGCACCTCATGATCTCTCCGTTACAAAAAAAAATTAAACAGACTTAAAAAAAAATACTGAAAGGTATGAAATATCCTTTACTAATCTAAACTCAAGTACAAAAATAACTTTATAAATACGATAGAAATACCTATATAATTAAATTTAACAGTTATTGAAGTCGGTGTCTAAGCAATATGCAACAACAGAAAGTTTGAACAGAAACAGAAGAACAGAAGTTTAGTAGGCTTGGCATCGACTTCAGTAACTGTCAAATTTAATTGTAGAGGTATTTGTATCGTATTTATTTATTGTTGTACTTGAGTTTTAATTAGTAAAAGATAGTTGTTTCTTATTTTTCAGTGAATTTTTTTGAAGTCGGTTTAATTCTTTTGTTATTTTTTTTTATTTCTCCCTTTTGAGGGACCTGGGCCTAAATAAATATCTAAAGCAGGTCTATAATTAACTTTATTTCTAATTCTGGATCGCAATGACATACAATAGAATCATCAATATAAATTAATAAAGGTGTTAAGCGTTTCGCGTTATTTGGTGTTATTCGGTGTATCTTTAAAATCTAAGCTCCAATACTAGTGAAAATTAAATCGTACCAATCTGGAAGTTTATCCTTTTAAATAAAAAAAAGAATTTTCTAAATCGGTTAATAAATGACGGGGTTTCAAGTTAACAAACACAAAAAAAAGCAAAAAAAATACAAACGACTTGAGAACCTCCACCTTTTTTTTTGAAGTCGTTTAAAATATTTACGGTTGAATGACGGTAACTGGAAAAACTTTATAAAATATATGTTCTACCGACCTGGTAACTCCTTGTTATTTTAATGGCATAGTTATAAAAATATTAAAAAAATAGCCTAATATTTCCGTGAAGGTTGCCATTCTTTACGTCTGTGTGTAGTATAGAGAACTACGAAATGTAGCGTCATATTTCATTGCATTTTGCTATCCTGTATCCGCGTTGCAGTGTTAGAGTTATGCCTTAGTTATGCAACAGCAAGACTCAAAATTATGTGCGATGATGTGCGCACAGAATATGTATATATTCAGAATATTATTCCCATTTGACAAATGAAAATTTTATTACGTTTCCCAATTCTCGTTTTAAATTTGTATAATCTATATTAAATTAACACATGTTGAAAAATCTTTCCACCAGTTTCTGAAGCATATTACGTGCACGGAGGATTGTGAAAAGCTAAAATGTATGTATACTATTCATTGTTTTACTGACAGACCGACTGAATGAGTTTCGAGCGGTGAATTTTGTGTGTTTTGCTAGCTGTGAGCTGTGAGTCTGTGGAATATATGGCAAATGTAAAGGCGTGTATACTTATGGTCGAATTTCGACCATTGAGCGACTGCCAGTTGTTTCATATACATTACTATTATTAATCTCGGTTTTCAGTTAAATAATATTATAGTTTTTGTTAAAACGACAGTGTTATTGGAAAAATTAAGAAGGGAATGCTTAGATGGTTCGGGCACATAGAAAAATGAGTAATGAAATACTGACGAAGAAAAAGAGCGAAAGCGAGTGGTAAAAGAAGCCAAGGAAGACTAAGGCTGACTTATGAAGACCAAATAGCTAGAGTGTTAGCAGACGGAAGTGTCAAAAGAATTCACATACCTAGGCGAAAATATGTGAGGGAAATGATGAGATTTGAGAAAGCGAAAGAAGTATGTAAGGACCGCGAAGTTTGGCGCTCCGTCCTCTCTGACTACCCCGTTAAGGATACATCGTGAATATACGTATGTATGTATGTATTCCTTAAGAAAGAGGTCGGTCTGTAATAGTCGTTTTTTTCGGAGGGTATTTGACGAATACAACTGAAATTTAGAACTGTTATTGTGAGTGGACTAAAAAGATGTGAACTTAGAAAGTTTAATTTTTACTTTTTTGCAATCAGTTTTTGGGTCTTAGGACCAGGTATTTCCAGGTAACAAACGAGTTTAGAGGGTATATCGCAAGAACCCTGGCGGACGCACAAACAACTGAGTAACAATGCCAATTTCGTTAAATTTTACAAAGAATTGTATTTCAAAAACTATTTAACTTCCTTAAACTTAGTGCAGTTATAACATTATTTATATTAAATACAAATACACCCTGTAGAAACTTAAATAAGAGTTCCGAGGTCATCGTATAGCATACAAAACGAAAGCTATTTAGACCACGAATTCAAAAATACGACTATATAACTTTTGTTTAACATTTTTTTTAAAACAATCTAACTTGTACTTCGCTGTTTTTTACTCTACTTCAATGCATGATGCATTTTAACTCTTTTCAAGATAAAAAATAAGGGAAAAAAATCTGACGATCACTCTCCTCCTTCGTCCGCCGCATCCTCTCTCTTGCGACATACACTGCACTAATTAACACTTTAAAATATGCATGGATGAATTAAAGGAGAGACATGTCCTCTAATTGGATTTAACTATTGCCAACTACTGAACCTAAAACTTTCGAATTAGGAATGGGGAGGATAAAGAAATGTTTGAATCGAGTTGAATTTGAAAATTACATATATACGTATAATGTACATATGTATATACATAATATATATCCTTATGCTGTATTTCCCTTATAGATGGAGAGGACGGAGCGCCAAGCTTCGCGGTTCTTACGTACTTCTTTCGCCTCCTCAAATTTCACAATTTTCTTCACACACTTTCGCTGAAGTATGCGAGTGGTTTTGACGTTTCCATCAGCTAACACTCCGGCTGTTTAATCTTCATAAGTGAAACTTGAAATTCGAAGCTGTGGTGTTTCATTACTTTTTTAATTAAAAGAAAACTTTGACTAACTTCGTTTAGCGGTTATAAACAGGTTAGAAATACAATTTGTAGTAGGCAGGTTCAATTTTTTACGACTGATATACGGTTCAAGTTACAGATTATAACATGGAAAAAAATTTTAGTCACGTAAAGAAATATTCAAAGAAGACTATAATCTTCAAATGAAAAAAATAATAATGGACACTTGTATTTTGCCTTGCCCAATATAGCTGTTAAACATGGGTGCACACGAACAAAATTAAATCTAGATTAAGGACCTGTCAGAGAGAAATGGAAAGAAGTATTTAAAAAATAAGGAAAATCCATAAAGCTGTAATGAAAAATCAGAAATACGATGAAGATAACTTACGCGTTAAAACATGCGATAAAAATTATGTGGATATGGGCAGGACATGTTGTAGGCTTAACCAACAACAGATGGACCTTAACAACTACGAAATGAAAAGAATCAGGAGAAAAAAGAAAAGTTGGTAGACCTAAAAAACGGTGGGCCGATGATATCAATCAAATAGGAGGAAAAGAATGGACAGAACTAAGAAAAGAACAAAAAAAGGTCGGGTGGGGCTGTGTCAGGGTACACGGCCGTTGGTTTAACGTAAAAACGTCTGTCAGTGAGTCGCTTTTAATGTTAAAGATTAAAATGAAAACAACTTTCATTCCAAAAGTAAACAATAATTCTGCACAGTTTGAAGCAAATCGGGCAACGCAATAAAAATTTTCATACAAAATTTATTCCTCCCGTCACCGCACCATCTATCAGTATTTTGCGCGAAAAAGTAGCCTATAACCGTCTTCAGAATCCCATATATATAACAAAATTCATCATAATCGTTTCAGTGGTTTAGGCGTGAAAGCGTAAGAAACAAACAAACTCACTTTCGCATTTAAAATATTACAGAATAAGGATTAGGAATAATATTAGTTAGGATTATGTTATCCAAAATAGTACGCAATTTTTGTAATATTTTACCATAATTTATAAACATTTTTGGTAATCATTTATTTAGTGTTTTACATGGGCTCTGCTATGAACTTGTTCGTGTCTTCAGTTTATTCCCTGACAAAGTTCTCCAGTGATTTCCAAAAATCTCGGTCGAGGGTCGATCTCAGCCAATTCGCTCCTACATTTGCCTTATCTATGTAAATAAAAATGACATATCGTTGCTAAGCGCAAAGCTTAAGAATGGCTTGTTCGATTTGGTAATTTTTTTTTACTGGTTCGTAACAATTCGAGTAAACTCGGAAGAAAACTTGGAAAAGTGGTCAAGAAAATTGTAAAATTGGGGAAAACTAAAAGTACTTTTTTCTTATTTATTTAATGATCGTTTTATGAACTCAAGAACAAGACCATAACTCACGAATAATAATTATGTCGGAAAAGACACAGGGCGATTCGTGCTCTTGCAACTCAGCTATGAGAAATAGGTACCTAATCTACTCAGGAGTCGAACTACTCGATAAAATACCACGTTAAGACAAAATTAATGCGCAAACGCAGTATGACAGTAAGAGATACGCAGTATGACAGGGTTGCACGACAGAGTTATTGTAAAAATGAAGAAAAGAATGCTTAGATGTTTCGGGCATTTAGAAAGAATGAGTGATGAAAGACTGACGAAAAAATCTACAGAGCGAAAGCGAATGGTAAAAGAAGCCAAGGAAGACCAAGGCTGACTTACGAAGATCTAAAAGCCAGAGTGTTAGCTGACGGAAATGTGAAAAGCACTCGCGTAGCTAGGCGAAAATGTGTGAGAAGAATGATGAGATTTGAGAAAGCGAAAGAAGTATGTAAAGACCGCGACCCTTGGCGCTCCGTCCTCAAAGTAACCTGTTAGGGATACAGCGTACAGATATGTATGTACGTTAAAATGTTGAAATATTTACAAAACTGTTTTGTGTAATTAACGAATGTGTTAAGTAATATTAACTAAGGCAAGTCCGATACACACCATCAACATATTCTTGAATTAAACTCATTAGTAAATTTGACATAAAAATTTGGAAATTCTATTATAGTTAGTTTGTAACTTCGATCTTCGAATTGAACATTTGTGATATTGTAAAAATAATTAACACTTTAGTCAACTTTGGTTGGTATTATGAAACAAAAGATCAACCCTCGGAGTTCAAGTATTTTTCAGTGATCGACACTATACTCCTGCTACTGCCTGGAAGCCCCACAATACATATTTGCTTAAATAAGCTATGGCTAGTACTTGTTTGAAGTATTATAATACAATTATAATACTTCAAACCATTATATTATTTATCGAACCTTAAATTACTTAATAATCAAACTATTTCAGCTATTATAATTAGTTCGGATATAGGAAATGATTAAAAGGTAATTTGTAGTTGGAAAATTAAGAATTAAATTGACATTAAATTAATTCACACACTATATTGTTAGCTTCATTACATTGTAATCACGTCAATTAGTCATCTATGACAATTTTGTGAGATTTAGGTGGCAAAAGTGGGGCCAAAATACATTGCCTACGTATTAATGAGGCTTCATAAAAGAATCTGGCGTTAGTCTTTGTGTAGTAGTTATCAAGTAGTAACAAGCGATCGTGTACAGTTTATTTGAATGGAGGTAGTCAGAAATAATTTCATTGTACCCTCCGCCGTGCGCTATTAAATAGAAGTAGTCTAGCGCAATCAGTGTTAGTATATCTTTAGCTGTATCCGCGAACGGTCGTTGTTAAAATATAGCCAAAATTGGTGTTCAGTGAGTTGCAATGAATAATCAATGAGTTTTATATATAATGTTTCAATGAGTGATTAGTGAGTTTCATAGTGCATTAAATATACGTATTGATTAGTATGCTTTCAATATGAACAATGAAATACATTTAAAGTCGGCACTGAGTACAGAAGGGTTAGACAATTTGGAAACGTTGCGTACAATCGAAGTGTTTGCTGGCGTTATACGGCGGTTTCCATACAACTTTACGTTTCATTGGGTATATAAGAAATTTAATAACATATGATTACAAATTTAAAATTCGTTACGCTAGATTTTATTCCACTAGCGTTTACGACAATGGAGCCACTCGTCTAGGCCCCCTGAGCCTTTTATTTTAAACATCATCATATTTCCGCCAAGATTCAACATTTTAAGTTTCATGAAATCAACAATCTCCATATGTTATTCCGAAATTAACCCGCCAATTTTGTAAAGCTTTTGTAAAACCGGCTAAAGTATTTTTTCAGTTGAACGAGGATAGTAATACAACTCTCTTACAGCAATTCTAACCATACGAGTATCCATTAATAATGGACTATATCTTTTCAAAACGTAGTCTGATATTCAAAAGAGATTAATAATTTACGCAAGGATACCCAGCCCTATGAGGGGGAGACTGTGTTATGTGAAGTTTTTACCCACTATAATTTCTGCTGTGGTCGTCCTTGGCGTGTTATCGAGAAGCTCGGGGATCTCCTATGGAACGTACTGGAGCCTTTCAACTACTTTCAATGGTATTAAGTATAAGACTGCCTTATGCGAGAAGAGTTCCTTCGCAATAGCTTCAATTTATAACAAAATTCCTCAATATCTAAAAGAGTATTTAGGCGCAAATTGTTCGTCTCTATTATAGATCATTCGTTTTATTCTGTTACTGAGTTTTTACAGTGTAAATTTTGAATCAGTTGCCTGATTGACTAAAGTAATTTGTAATAATTAACTATAATCATAATTAACTATAATTATAATAAAATATGTTTATTTTTTCTGACAAATTTAATTGAAATCGACAAATTGAATTTAAATTGAAACAATTTATCATCACAATAATGATATAGAAATGTGTATCTGCATTAGTATCAATTATTATAGGGTCATATATGTACATTCATGTATGCCAAATCGGCTGATCACGGCATATTCAAATAGGTTGTTTTATTTTCAACATCTGTATTACAGGTACGCTAACTTGTGTATCACAAATAAAACATTTGATTTGATTTGACCCCTCTCACCCTGTTCCAAAGCACTTCTCGGAGGGCATTTATGGGAGTCTATCTGCTTCCTCGTAAAGCTACAATAGCAACATTCACACGTGCTGTCATCCTCTTCGTGGTCGCACGGATAGACTACCAGAGATCCATTCCGATCGGCTGCGACCCTGAAACCCTTATTACAACAGGCGAGGAATACCGCAGCCTTTTTTTCTGACACGGGCTACAGTGCAGAAGTTACGCATGTTTGCTCAACTCTTCAAATTCAGTAAAAAAGAAAGGTTTTATTTTATGCTTTCTCCGTCGTGTATCTTTATGCTTCAATTGTTGGAGTTTTGTTAGAAACTGCTATAATCATTAAAATATTCCGTTTTTTGTGGTTCTACTTATTACTACGTACATACACACATATCTTCACGCTATACCCCTAGCGGGGTAGTCAGAGAGGACGGAGCGCCAAGCTTCGCGGTCCTTACATACTTCTCTCGCTTCCTCAAATCTCATTACTCTCCTCACACATTTTCGGCTGGGTATGGGAGTGCTTTTCACATTGCCATCAGCTAACAGTCTGGCTCTTTGATCTTAGTAAGTCAGCCTTGGTCTTCCTTGGCTTCTTTTACGACTCGCCTTCACTTTGTAGATTTACTTCTTCAGTCTTTCATCACTAATTTTTTTAATGTGCCCGAACCATCTAAACATTCCTTTCTTCATTTTAACAATAACATTGTCGTGCAACCCTGTCATACTGCGTATCTCTTCATTGTTTATCTTGTCCGCAAGGGTGACACTGCACATATTTCTGAGAGATCGCATTTCTACTTCATTTATTTTACTTTCACTCGATTTTGGGCATATCAGACCTCGCTACCATTCAATAAAGTTGGCACCAACACCGCATTGTGGATGACCATTTTGGCAGTGTTAGATATATTCACACAACCTACTAATGCGAACAGACCACCGTTCACTTTATTGCCAGCTGCTACCTCTCTCTCCACAGCCAACTCATATCTTGCATCCCTCAAAAACGCACTCCCGAGATGCACAATTTCATTTATATGTTTTATACGTTTTCCATGTACCCAAATCTCACATTTCGTCTGTACCTCTTCGCTTTCTTTCTTTATGGTATGGCGCACAGTTAAGTGCATTTGCCAATGTCACGTATTAATAAATAGACTCACAAGTATATTAGTTTTTTCTTATCGTAAAACTCCTCCAGTAAAGTGATAGTAGGCTATACTGAAGTTAAAAAGGACTTCTTGGAAAAGAGTAAGAACTTCAGCTACTCATGTTTATTTAGACCTATTCCATTCTTTTCAATTAAACAGAAGTTTAAAACACAATATACTATCACTTTTGTACTTTAAAACACCCGAAAATGTAAAAAATAGAAAATCTAAACAAAATGTCAACCTCACTTCTCCCGTTCCCGCCAAAAAGTCCGCTTCGTTTTCAAATACCATATTACTGCGTGACATTGCAAAATTGGGAATTGTGCCGGTATAATTCAAATAAAGAAGAAAAACAATGTATACTATCTATATATATGTAATGAATATATATTCTTTATAATATACTTAATAGAGTGTCATTAATAGACAGAGGAGGGGTTCTTATGTACCCAAATCGTTTTGTATTAAAATATGAACGTCATGTACTACCCGAGCTTAATAGCGTCTGAATCCCAAAACTACAGCGGCCCTATTCGGAACTCGTAATTAATCTTTCACATGACAAAATGTACACTGAAAACAGGGCTGCCACACGTCAAATTTCGAATTTGCGTCCGATTTAATAGGAAAAACCTACTACTACCCTGTATGTTAAAGTATACCGATTGAACAACTGTTCGAGGTTCACATATACCACAAAACGATTTGCTAACTAACTTACAAGATTACATTTAAAAATAATTTATACTTGCAAAATTTTCACGATTTAATCTTAGTGAGGAAAATAGACAAGATTAAGTGCCATGAATTATTGTTCTTGTGTACTTTTTTTGCTTCTCAAACGCCATCGTTTTTAATGTTCGCTGAGAACAACTCTTTCATACTTCTTTCGCTTATCGAACGCCATCATTCTTATTGTTCGCTTATTCGCTAATGATAGTTAATACATACCTACTTCTTTCGCCTCATAAATGTCATCATTTTTAACCGACTTCAAAAAAAGAGAAGATTCTCAATTCGACTGTTTTTTTTTGTGTGTTTGTTACCTCATAACTCCGTCATTTATGAATAGATTTCGTTAATTCGTTTTTTGTTTGGTAGGTCATACTTCAGAAGTGGTCTCATTTAAATTTCACCGGTATCAGAGTTTGGACTTCAACGATACACTAAATAAGAAGACCCCGTTATAACCTTTATTTATATTGATGATTCTCTTGTATATCGTTGGGCTCCAGAATTAGAAAGAAGTTAATTCCAGACCTGTCCTAGATATTTATTTAGGTCAAGATCGCTCAAAAGGGAGAAATAAAAAAAATTAAGAAAAAAATTAAACTACTCAAAAAAAACACTGAAAAGTATATAATAACTATTCTTTACTAATCAAAACTCAAGTACAATTTAAACTTAACTTAATAAATACGATACACCTATCTATATAATTAAATTTGACAGTTATTGAAGTCGGTGCCAAATCAATGGGCAACAACAGAAAGTCTATTAGTTTGGTAGGCTTGGCACTGACTTTAGTAACTGTCAAATTTAATTATATAGATAGGTGTATCGTATTTATAAAGTAAAGTTTAAATTGTACTTGAGTTTTGATTAGCAAAGGATAGTTATTTTGTACTTTTCAGTGCTTTTTTTAATGCGGTTTAATTTTTTTCTTAAAATTTTTTTAATGTTAGCTATGAATAATTCTTACATACTTCTTTCGCTTATCAAACGCCATCGTTTTTAGTGTTAGCTAAGAGTAGTTCTTACGTAATTCTCTTGCTTCTCAAACGCCGTCATTTTTAATGGTCGGGATGAATAATTCTTACACAGGTTCTTCTTTGGATTATTTACTCTCGTCTTCCGTTTCTCGAATGCCAACATTGTTTGTGTTCCATATTTAAATTAGTAAAATGAAGTAAATAGTTATGCAATCACGTTAATGTCTGTCTGACTGTTTGTATGTCTATCACAGACATTTTCCTCTGAGTCCATTTGACGTGAACAGCTGAAAAGAATAATTTTGTAATAAGCGTGATCTATATGCAGATTTCGAAAGCTGCATTTTTACTTTAGGGATTAAGTTTTGAGGGCTCAAATAAAAAGAAAAAAACGAAAGATAATAATTACATGGGGCAACAAATTAAAGCCTTCAGCAAGATGTAATATTTATTTGAATTGATTTGTTTATAATTTCAAATGGAAGAGCTTCTAAATTACTAATTCAATAATTTAATACGTTACATTTTTTTATACTATTTCGAAAAAAAAGTGCTTAATTGCTGTGCCCCGCCTCACCCCGAAAAGCACTTGTATTTCAAAACAATTTAAAGAGTATCATTAACCTCAAAAATAAGGTGTGATAGAAGGCAAACGATCATAACTTCACTCATTTCTCTTTTAAGTAGATATTATGGCTCTGTATTATTTAAATAGATATACTTACTTTTTTATATAGTTGTTAACAAGAGACAAAGGAAAACACTAGGTGCGCAAATAACAAGTATATGTACAGCAGCTGTTCCTTGCCTGGTCTACGTTTGATACCCTCAAAATAACAAATTATTTTTTTCTCTCTGAGCGTCACGAAAGGTTTTGCCATAATATAAATTAAGCAAATGCTTGGACCACGAATAATACTCAGCATACTAAAAGAGCACTGAATATTTGAATTTATAATCTAATCCGATACAGAAAAGTTTTTTTAATCAAATCGTTATCGACACTCAATTTGAAGTAAGGCTCGAGTAAAATAATTCGAAAATCGTTTTCATTTACATTTCGGTCATCTAACTCAAATCATTTAAGGTCCGAGCACACTCGACAGTTTTTTTCGGCAACTAGTGATTTTGCGACTGCATTGCGTTTTGGATCTTACTTTCTATCTCAACATGTATTCTCTGAGAAGTAAATAAAGCGATAAACAAAAATTTCATCATCGTTTTTACCAAACTATAAAATGTTTTTAATGCATTCTTTTCATACTATTCGTGCAATAATCGACCGGTATCTCATTTTTGAACAAAACATTTAACAGAGCAAAAAAAAATGTCATTCGGTAATCGACTTGGTGCGAGGTAATTGACCGACATATTCCTATTTTAATGAATTGCAGCAAAAAATATATACATTATTTAGAAGTAATAATAATTTAGAATCAAAATGTCGCATGTTAGGGACTTTGAATTCAACTATTGCGGTGTGCAGATGCTGCTGGATTAGCACGTAGCAAACGGCGACGGAATAGCTGGCTGACATTGATTTCACGTAAGGCGAGCCCATGAGTACGGTTCCATGACGCTAAAATGATTCTGTTGCAGAAGTAGTGGTAATTGCTTAACAGAGGCCGCACTAGTGCTTTGTGATGCCATGCGATACTATTACTCGTTTTGACAAATATCGCATGAGATTCGGTTATCGTATACTGACCGTATTCACGCATAAGCTGGCCGAATCACCGATGGTCAATGTTAAAACTAGTGAGTTTACTAATGATCAAATGCGTGGGCTTGCCCAGTATCTCCCTAAAGGGGTTATATTACCGATACTAAAATTAGTGTGTGTCGAGACACTTGCTGCTAGTGACAACGAAAATTGATCTGAATAAATCCATCTAGCATTCAAACTGTATGGTTTCTCAACAACCACCATTTTCAACTGATATTCTTCGATCTATGTTACTTTGCGTGGGTTTCAATTGCACGTACAAAAATAATTTCATCCCGGTTACGACGAGCAGTAACCCTATATGATGAAGGATAACATTTTGTAGGAATTCGGTCCCAGAGTAATAAGATTTCATTTTCATTTCAATAAATTTCAACTAATACACAGAGCTTTGGAGCTTATACTCGTATCTAAGTGTTATAGCTATCACTTCTAACTCCCGATCGATTATATTATATCCAGTGAGAAATTATTTAAATGATCTCAACCATTATTTTAATGCAAAATATCGTTAATTATTACTTTTTGAATAATTTCAGATTAAATTTATTCTCTTTCTAATCATCAATATTACAGCTGAATTTGTATGTAGTCAGGTATCAAAAAAGGTTTTAATATAATTCACTTTTAGTTTTAATTATATATACATGCATACATATCTTCACGTTGTATCCCTGTAGTCAGAGAGGACGGAGCGCCAAGCGTCGCGGTCCTTACATACTTCTTTTGCCTCCTCAAACCTCGTCATTCTGCTTACACACTTTCGGCTAGGTTTGCGAGTGCTTTTGACATTTCCCTCAGCTATCACTCTAGCTGTTTGATATTCATAAGTCAGTCTTGGTCTTTCTTGGCTTCTGCTACCACTCACTTTCGCTCTGTAGATTTTTTTAACTTTTAGGATATACCTATTTATATGTGAGTTGTACTGGGAGTCACTGGCAGAAATAAAGATATCTATTTAGATAGTTCCGTACAATTTTGTTGTCCCAACTGAACCCCAATTTAGGTCGCGTTCATTCCGATCGGGCAGTGCGCAGTAACTGCCGTCCATTGTCGCAAACATCACGCTTCCACACAAAACCGCATTTCACATCACACATCCAAAAAAAATTAAAATAAACATAATTTGACACCTTTGTTCAAAAACAACTTTGAAAAAAATATTGATGGATAATAAATTGACGTTAAATTAAAAAAAAGGTTATAAATACCGTTTATTGTATTATGGATTTTGAGTTATTAATTCTTATCTTTGTGCCCTTTAGGTCATTAGGTGTAAAAAAGCACACAACGGATAGACAGACAACAGGAGAGGCAAACAGATATCACGACGCTATAAAAAAATCGATTTTACTATTTTAGGTACGGAACTCTGATAGCCGTGTTCTACATTGGAGATAGGGAGGCATAGCCAAGATCCAAGTGTTTGTCCTTTTGATCCGAATTTCATTTAATACGAAACAGTTTATCCATCGAAAAGCTTTTGTAATAAAATCGCGGATTGTCATGTCAAAAAACGTGTTAAATGAAAAAGCTTATATCTTTAAAAGGCTGACGGGGCGTTTAAAAATTTAACAATAGAATATTGCGGCGGCGCTGGCTTTGTCTCGTGTACCAAGTTGGACAAAGCGAAAACTGTGACTTTGTGGCAGCGCGGACACAATACAGCTGGAAGTGCTGCAAAAACGTACCGCTTGTCATCCGCATATTTCTACTTCTGTAATTTCTTACAATGAGAACGTGCTCGTAATATTCGGTTAGCAAAAATAAATTCTGCGAATGTTTACAGCGAAATTACGACACCGAGTGCTGACTGTGGTTGACATGATAAGAACACTCTGTTTTGTCTTCTAAAACATATCAAAATGATGCCTGTAGGTCTGGAGTAAAAGAATAGGGCCACGATATCCCTGCCTACGTAAAGGGGACCTTCGGAGACATAGTCGATCAGAATAAGGTCTTCGGTTGCTCACTGGGACCGATCTGTGGAGATTTCATTAATAGAGCAAGCGAGTAAAGGCATAAGTATTCCGTCGATAGAGCAGGACGGGGAATAAAATGACCCTGTCCATCTTTGTCTTAGCTTTGTAGTGATGTGATTCTTTCATCTCCTCATTCAATTCAATCATGATTACAGCTGCAGGGATGGATCGTTCGCTCTCTCTGTTACCACGACGCATTTTCTGTCGTTTCTCTACTGTATTAGTCATTTTACCTCTGTGTCTGAGTCGAAGAGAACGATAATTTTTAGATTTATATTTCATAGTGGAAAAAATGACCTCTGGCATCGCTCATCTGTTGGTTTATTTACCGGCATCGTGTTGGTCACTCCGACTCTTTACTTCTACTCATAAATTTATTATGTCATTCCTTATCATCGAAGGCCGTGAAGATAATGTAAATATAAAGGAAAGATAAAGAAGAATAGAGATCGGAAGAGTGGAGAAGAACTAAGGAGAAGAGTTGTCTCGGCCTGGATCATCTATGAATTTGGATTTCGATTAATTCGGAGATGATTAGATGTTTGGTGTGGATTCTTCTAAGGCTCTCAGTGGTGTTCTGAAAGTAAGCTAGTTTTTCTTTCTATTCATTGAATCGATTTCTTTCTTCCGAGTGATTGTTTGGACGGTGTTGTTGCTCAGCTCCAGTGGGCACGTTCAACACGTTTATTCAAAAGATCATGGTTTATCACCTGTAACTGCCGCCATAATTATGTATTTAATAGATCGGTATCAATAATTTATTTTCCAAAATTTAGTCATTTAAGTATCGACATGAAAAAAGGTTCGATCAAATGATCCAATCAATCCTTCATTGCACACAGATACAATCATGTATTTGTGATTGAAAATAAAATTTAATAATAGTTCGAGTAATCTGATTGTACCTACCTCTCTTGTACATTACGCAGAATATGCAATCAATTGAATATGACCTAGTACCTTTGTCCAATCTGTTAAATGATTGAATCGATGGACGATTCGTGCGTTCAATTGTTATTACAATCGTCAATCTTTTTAATAGATTGTAATCGAATGATGGAATCAATTACGAACGACACAAGTCTAGTATTTAATATAGTTTTAGAAAGGAACCAAGTAGTCTGAAATCCTGTTACAACCATTTAAATAACGTAGTTTTTACTCAATGTTTCCCTAAAACAATGTCATTAGTTATAAATAAATAATTTATCTTTGGTCATCCACTATAGGTACAAGGTGCAATCAGTTCATATTCCATATTACTCACGATTCTAGCGATATCTCGTTAACTCAAATCGCTTGAGTCGCACATGTTACAAATCTTTGTCGTCGTCATCGTCTAAAATAAACGCATCTAGCAGTCATTTAATTCAATGCAAGAAAAATTATAGAAATTGCGCTCATATTAGTTTTCGTTATAATTCTGTGGCGGCACGCGATCCGAGGTTTCATCCTTGGTATTAAATTTCATCCTTGGTATTATTGTAATAGGTAGTTTTTCAACATTTATGTGTGTATGTAGTTTTAGAAATAGCGATTCAAATTAATTATATGCATTCCTCGGGGCGATTCGGCACGCTTATTACGTAACTTGCAGACAGCATGCGACAGCGCGACAATATCGTGCGATATCTGCTGTCAAAACGAAATTTTGTGTAATGTAATTTGTATAGTGGCGCTAAATTTAACGCGAAAAGTGCATTTAACGGTCATAGAACAATAGATATGCAATCGTCATACATGATACAAATTTTTTATTACAATTAATCACCGGTCAAGCAGTGATCGCATTGTTGTCGCTGTCTGCAAATTTTTAGGTAATAACCCCGCGGGTTTACGAAAAGGAGCGAAAGACGCGGGGGTCCGAGAAAGACTTCTTACATAACTTCCGAGACGATGTCACACGCAAGGTGTTAATTATATCTTAGTTATTTATTACATTTATTATATCTTCTATTATAAGCCAGCAAAATTACAGTCCACTTTCATTTAAGTTCTTTAGGACCCCACAGCATAATTCTGTTTGTGATGAGCAGAGGAGATTGCAAAATATTATATTACGCCGATTTTAGAAACAAGTAATTAGACTTACAAATTTGTAGCCCATCGTGTATACCAGTCGCACCTTGATGATTACAGAAACAAACATTTGTGCTTAAGGAAGTTAATGTGAAATCAAACAGCGAGGGTTTGGTAGGCCATCGCCTATACCACATTATAAACACAACAGTAGGATGTCTTCACAGAAAGCTGGTCGGCCAAACAATAAACATTGAGATTTATAGTTTACACTTTATTTTCCACTTAATTGAGTACACAAAACAATTTCGATATAGAAAAATAATGTACAGGTTGTCGTACATAAAAATGCCGGCGACATAGATAATAAACAGAACGAGAGAAGCGTACCACGGTGCCATGAACAAAAAACTTGCTGCGTAACATGTCGCGTGCTCTTCCCTCTCACTCATCTCGCAGCGGTCACAGCTTGCGACATGCCGCCGGACTTTGAAGCATCGCCTTCAAAATTATCGTCAATGGGTAGTGGACAGATTTTTGTAAAATCTCGTTTCAAGACTCCAGTAGCAGTTTTGATGTCCGCTACTCTAGTCACATTGTCCTTTCCAGGATATACCTTGACGACTCTCCCTAACAGCTATCTCATAGGGGGTGATTGTTTGTTCTTTATGACCACGAGACGTCCTGGTGACAAATTTCCATTGCACCTTTGCCATTTAGATCTTGTTTGTAGCTCGCTGATGTACTCCAGTTGCCATCTCGCCCAAAAATGTTGCTTTAGTTTCTGTATCCTCTGGTAGTTTGTAAGTCGCATGGCATTGGTGGAATTACAATCAACCAATATCAGCGAGTCTTTTTCTTCGGAACGTATAATCTTTCATTTTTTGCCTCCACAAGCACCACATTTTGGTGAATTGCATGAAGCGGGTGTAAAATCTGTCAAGCATCATTTACGTAGGGTATTAGGTTTAGCTCATTTAACTTACGAAGACTTATACACCACTTTAACGCAAATTGAAGCACTCCTAAACTCCCGTCCCTTGACCCCACTTAGCTCAGACTCAGGGGATTACCTGCCCCTGACACCTGGCCATTTCTTCATCGGACAAAGTCTAACATCATTACCGGACCGAGATTATACATCCACCAATGCCATGCGACTTACAAACTACCAGAGGACAAAGCTAGTGTACGCAGTTTGTAGGTGTGTTTGCTAACACGAACACACCGTGGTACGCACACAGCGGCAATATTTTGAGCGAATATGGGTAATTTGTAACGCCAGTCGGAGTCGCACGCGATGCAAACATCCGATCGCTTTCATTTGTCTTTAATTCGCTCTTCGTATCGTCGCAAATAAGAAAACGTCTGAATCGCATAAATGTATTTACGCGTAAACTTATTATTTTACGTTAGTAACTAATTAATCTGTGGTATTATAATGTTCTTAGATGCCTTCATAATTTTAGTCATTCGAGTATAAAGTTATCAATCTGCAACAAAATCACCAAGAAAGTTTGTGCTTCAGTAGAACGCGAGAGGGGCTCCGCGATACGTTCCGTAGAGGATCCCTTTGACAACACGGCGATGACAAACACGGAAGTTTTATTATTTATTCTTCATTTTACAAAATCTGCTCAATAGGGAGATTAATGTCCAAGGTATTCTCAACCAGACACTCTGTATTAGCGAGTGCAAGTTTCACGTGTCAGTTTCACGCCCAGAGGCTGGATATTTGTGTTCAGGTTTCTCCTGCGTTACAAAAAAAGTGAGCGTTATGTACACTTCGCTTATACATGGAAAATGTCTAGAACAAGTGAATTAAATTGTGCATCTGGGGAGTGCGTTTTCAAGGGACGGAAGATGAGAGTTGGATGTGGAAAAAAAATTTTTATCAGAAAAAATTAAACCGCCTTCAAAAAAAACACTGAAAAGTATAAAATAATTATCCTTTACTAATCAAAACTCAAGTACAATTAAAATAACTTTATAAATACGATACACTGAAGTCGGTGCCAAGCCTACCAAACTAATAGACTTTCTGTTGTTGCACATTGATTTGGCACCGACTTCAATAACTTATTGCATATTTTCTGTTTTCATTTTATTTTTCTAATGCTGACATAGCACCGTTCACTTTATTGCCAGCTGCTACCCGTTTTTAACCGACTTCAAAAAAAGGAGGAGGTTCTCAATTCGTCTGTATGTTGTTTTTTTTTTTTGTATGTTTGTTACCTCATAACTCCGTCATTTATGAACCGATTTCGAAAATTATTTTTTCCTTTGGTAGATAATACTTCAGAGATGGTCCCATTTAAATTTCACCGATAGCTTGGAGCTTGGACTTCGAAGATACTCTGAATAACTCGACCTGGTAATAACCTTTATTTATATTGATGCGCTTGTATATCGTTGCGGTCCGGAATTAGAAACAAGTTAATTGCAGAGCTACCTTAGATATTTATTTCGGTCAAGATCACTCAAAAGGGAGAAATAATTTTTTTTTATTAAAAAAAATTAAACCGCCTTCAAAACAAACACTGAAAAGTATAAAATAACTATCCTTTACTAATCAAAACTCAAGTACAATTGAAATAATTATATAAATACGATACACATATCTATATAATTCAATTTGACAGTTATTGAAGTCGGTGCCAAATCAATGTGCAACAACAGAAAGTCTATTAGTTTGGTAGGCTTGGCACCGACTTCAGTGTATCGTATTTATAAAGTTATTTTAATTGTACTTGAGTTTTGATTAGTAAAGGATAATTATTTTATACTTTTCAGTGTTTTTTTTGAAGGCGGTTTAATTTTTTCTGATAAAAATTTTTTTTCCACATCCAACTCTCATCTTCCGTCCCTTGAAAACGCACTCCCCAGATGCACAATTTAATTCACTTGTTCTAGACATTTTCCATGTACCCAAATCTCACATTTGGTCTGTACCGCTTAGATGGTTCGGGCACATAGAAAGAATAAGTGATGAGCAGAGCGAAAAACACATCTACAGAGCGAAAGCGAGTGCTAAAAGAAGCCGAGGAATGACAGTATTATTGTAAAAATGAAAAAAGGAATGCTAAGATGGTTCGGGCACATGGAAGGTATGAGTGATGAAAGACTGACGAAGAAAATGTATAGAGCAAAAGTGAGTGATAAAATAAGCCAAGAGAGACCAAGGCTGACTTACGAAGATCAAATAGCCAGGGCGTTAGTTGACAGAAATCTCAAAAGCAACCGCATACTTTGGCGAAAATGTGTGAGGAGAATGATGAGATTTCAGGAAGCGAAAGAAGAATATAAGAACCGCGGAGCTTGGCGCTCCGTCCTCTCTGACTATCCCTACTAATTAGAGTACTTAGACTCTCTCTCTCTGACTACTTAGAGATTTAGTGTGAATATAAGTAATGCAGATTTTTCCATGATAAGCAAGTAGTCGTAGATTCGACTGTCAATAATATTTTAATTAAACTTTGATTGAAAATATTTAAATTTTGTGTTTGGAAATCAGAAACCACAAAATATTCATCTACAATTGTTTCCAAGAGATTGCCATACAAAAGCTTCACCACAGTGAAAACTTTTAATTAAGGACGCATCGAGATTGTTAATCACTTTTGTAATAAAATGAAAATATAATACCTATTACTTGGTAAACCGTGTTCACTGATGGTGTACAGATAACAAGTATCAACAAACTTCAGAAGACGCGACAAGCTATAAGCTCCAGCGATTTCAAATTGTTCTATTTTTTATTTTAAGACAAAGAGCTTGAAATACCGCTAAAATATTTAGTAATATTTTATGTTTTTTTAATAAAATGAAAACAGTACTACTTGGAAAAATGTGTTCACCGACGGTATACAGATAACAAGTATAAATAAACTTCAGAAGAAGCGACAAGCTATAGGCTTTAGCGATTTCAAATGGATTTATTTTTCATTTTAAAAGATAGAATTTGAAATGAAAAATGAAACCATTTGCGCCAATCCATATGTCTGTCTGTTCGTCCCCTCAGAAAATATGTGATTTGCAAACTTGAAATTCGGCATAGTAATATATTCTCTGGTTAACCTACGTATGTTGCATTAGTTACTATTTTAAAATACTCCTAGAGAAATTGAAGGTGCTCATTGGGTACTCGCTTAGGACTTGACCATACTCTAAAACTTTTGATAATTTTATGAAATGTGAAGCCCTACCTAAACTTTACAGGAACAACATAACAATGTAAAACTTTAACTGTGAGTTTTACATCTAGAAATAAAGTTTAAAATTTTACAATTTCAAATATCGTGCAGAATACTGGAACGGAACTGTGAGTCGAATATAATTCACTTTTTTTAATAAAATTTGATACACTCAAATATTTATATAAATATTTGTTTTTTTATGAAAGAGGGGGCAAACGAGCAAGCGGGTCACCTGATGGAGAGTGACCAACCGCCGCCCATGGACACCCGCAACGTCCGCAGAATCATGGGTTAGAGGAAGGGGTGGGAGTCATGGGCCACCGGTGCCCTCCCTCACCGAATTTGGCATGGAGATAGCTTGACGTTAGAAAACGGACAAAGGTTACTTTTTTTATCAAAAAATTACCTCTAAGAAGGCAACAAGAGGGATGAGATTTTGTGTGGGAAATGCTAAACCTCGGTAATGATAAAAATGGGTGCGGTGATTGTTTTGTTTATCGTAAAGACATAGGTTACTTTTTTTTAATAAAAATCTATCCCTAAGGGGGAGAAAAGGGAGACGAAACTTTGTATAGTAATAGCTAAACCTCTGAACTGATTATGATGTGGCATGGAGATAGTTTGACCTGGTAACGGACACAGGCTACTTTTTTTTATCAAAAACCTATCCCTGAAAAGGGGCATACTACTTTAAATAGGAAATGCTAAGCCGCTGAACCAATTATGATGAAATTTGGTACAGAGATAGTAATATGTGCTCGTAGTCGTAGTCTTTTTTTAAAAACAATCTTTGTACATACGAGTATATACATGTACATGTATTCTAACTTAATCCGGTAAAGCCACCAAAAAACTTTCCGTACAGACGAAGTCGTGGGTTCAGCTAGTATTGTATAAATCGCTACATTTTGTAATTTACGGCACACAACATCGTTATCACTGCTTGTAAAAAAATACCTGTCTGGTAATAACCAGCCAGGTATTTTTTGACGTCACTATCGCGTTATTATGCAATAGCTACAACATAACTGAGTTTCAGTGTGCGCCCAGTATTATAAAGCCTTATTTGATTTGAAACCTGAGCCTGGGAAAGCTAACGTCGCTTCAGTTATTTTTTGTATTTTGTACTACAATTTTAAAAGAAGGATAATGGAATTTGTGTGATATCCGTCGGCCGCTATTGACTAAACTTTTTAAGGTAAAAAGAAGGCCATAAATATTTAGTCTGGCAGCAAAATTGCACCTTAAAATATTTCTTCTTTTATATATACCGGCAACTCGTTTCTTAGTGCGTGTGGTTCGTGCTGTTGTAACACTGCTATAATACTGGGGGAAGGTCTTGCTCCATAAAACCAATTAGCATATGTCCTTCATTGGAGTTTGAGCTACCTTTTTGACAAATTTTATCAAAATCGGTTCATAAGTTAAACTGTGGAAACGTATCCAGCAGACAAGGATACTTTTGCATCAATACAAATAAAATGGAAATGTCTATCTGTGATTTCGAAATAAGAGATTTTTCTTAAGCTCTAATGCTTATTCGGACTGTACCAAACCCCCCAAAAAGGCGTTCTTTTTTATTGTTATCTATCTGTTTGTTTGTCCGGATTAATCTCTGAAAGGGCTATATCGGTTTTGACGAGACTTTCATTGGTAGGTAGAGTGGATTTCAAAGTGAAATTTAGGCTAGTTATTTCAAGTTAGTAGGCTAGTGTTTTATGTATATATGAATTGTTTGCGAGTGGTAAACCCAGCGCCGCTTCAAGCTCTCGATCAGGGTAGACTGAAATTTTCTTACGGCGCCCTTTGGTTGAGGATTTTAAATCACATACATTGCATTTCAGTTTAGGTTCAATAAGTAATAAATATATTTTTTTTAAATCGACTTTTATTGCTAAAAACAACACTATTTGAATCAACATCATTTCTTGCTCAAAATTATTTCTTGCATTTTGCATTTTGGAGCCCCTTGCCACCTAGCGCCTATAGCGACCACTTCTCTCGCTCTACGACTCTACCCCTGGACTCGTAAACCCTTGTGCGAGATCCGTCCCGACTGCTACGAACACCTTACTTGCAATCCTCCCGCCAAACACTGCGCTTGCACTGTTGTGTTCTGGTAGGAGGTTAAGTTAGAAAGTTGGGTAAGATTTCTGGCACAAGAACGCAACCTCAGTTAGGGTTGCCAATATTTCTTAGACTGATTACAGTATTTTATTTATTTATTTATTTATAGATTTGTCTGTGATTACAGGTTTTAGATAAAGATAGATGTCAAATACAAATAAAACAGTCCTCTGTAATCCGCCAAGAGCATACAGACGGAAAAATAAAACAAAGTCATGCACAATTGATAAAGCCAATAATACGAGAACTGTCACAATGAATAGATACTATGTTATACTTAATATCGCACTGTTGTGCCAAATAAAATAAAAAATAAACAATATGAAAATTAATGTCAATAAATTATTACATGTCAATAATGTCAATAATATAAAAAAATATCAATAAATAAATTTAAAATAAGTAGTTAGTTTTTTCAGAATAAACTTTAAATAAGTAGTTAGTTTTTTCAGAATAAACTTTAAATAAGTATACCTCAAAAAATATAGTATTTTACAGAAAGAGTAAAAATAAACAAAGATATTTGTTACTCATTTATTTTTATAAAAACAATATTTTTTTGCACTTGCAATTTTTTATCAACTTCTTGCCTACAATATCAGTCTCGCAGTATATTTTATTGCATTCCATTTTTAAATTAATGTAGACCTGCACATTGCATTAGTCTTCTCCTCTTTTATGTACTAGCAACTCGTTTCGTATTCATTAGAAACATTCTGCCTTTCTTAAGTAAAAAAGTGCTGTATCCTTTAATTAAAATGTCTTCTTATTACTAAGTCCCTAACACTCTCCAGTAAAGTGATAGTAGACTTTACTGGAGTTAAAAAGGACTTCTTGGGAGAACGCGAAAACTTCAGTTGCACACATTTATTCAAACTTTCCAATTCTTAGCACTTGCACAGAACTTTATGGCACAATATACTATTACTTTTGTACCTTAAAACTCCCATAAACGTAAAAAACAAAAAATCTAAATCAAATGTCAACTTCACTTCCTCCGTTCCCGCCAAAAAGTCGACCGCATTGGCCAAAACTCAAATGGTAATCTTAAAGCGCGTTCATACATTTTAAAAAGTGAGGAATTTACTTTATATTAGTTTGTAGTAAAATAAAGTTTGATACATCCAACTGGAATATAGTATTTTGCATACTATATATTTCTTCAAAAGTAATTTTTTGACTATCTTTCCTACGCAGATCCTCGGGATTATTACTTAAAAATTTGCAGACAGCGACAGCCACTAATGACCAGTGACTAATTGTAATAAAAAATTGGTTTATGTACATATGTATTTTCGCTGAAGATATAGCGCCACTATACAAGCTACATTATACAAATTCTCATTTTGACATCAGATATCGCGCGATATTTGGCTGTCACATGCTGACTGCAAGGTAGATAATAGGTAAGTGTGGCGAAATATAGTACAATACTATATATTATTGTACGGTTGGTAACTATCCTCAGTGTTGCCAACAAGTTTGTAATCAGAAATGTTTTCTTATCTTTGTTATTGTAAACCATAGGTTGAAGTCCACTTTCCATGAGGCTGGCAGTTTGCTATTATAATTTGTCTTCCCCGCGGAATAAAAAAGCTAGTACAAAGTGTCCATTGAACCTTCCTTCGGTTCAGTTGCACACGTCGACATAAATTTTCCTTCCCTATTCGACCCAACTATAAGGCTATCCATAAATCTGTCTAAACGATTAACCTATTTGTTATAATGAACGATATACAAAGTCGATACCGTTAAAGCTGTATTGCCTCCTTATTGCCTTATCGAAATTGCCAAAACGGAGCATTTATGAAATCCCAATGTCTTGCTACAGCGAAATCTCAGTATGTTCACCTTATTGAATGTTCTTTGATGTAACGTAAGTATATAGTTTTTCACACGATTTTGTCTGCGTATATTACGAAAAAATCTTGAAATATTGTTAAGTCCAGGCTTTTATTTTTAAGATACATAGAACAGTTTATAGTCCGATATCTTAAAAGGAAAAATATAACTCTGGTCCGTTGGTCGGGCCGTCTATCACAAACAGTTTCCTCAGAAACTATGTGGAAACAAACTTGCAACAATTTTTTTTAACTTAACAGTTATTATACAATAATGTTACAATGTCACCGTCACTCTCAAGTATTTTTTGCATTCATCAATGAAGCTATGGATCCCTGTCACAAATCAGCTTCAGCAAATTTACTTGATTCTCTTTTTTATGAAACTAGACAACAATTTCCGAAACAAAAAAATCCAAAATGTAGAAAAAAATTAAAAAATTTAAACCAACTTCAGAAAAAATCACTGAAAATTAAGAAATAACTATCCTTTACTAATTAAAACTTAAGTACAAAATAACTTTATAAATACGATACAAATACTAATACAATTTAATTTTGCAGTTACTGAAGTCGGTGCCAAGCCTACCAAACTAATAGACTCCATTGTTGTACATTGATTTGGCACCGACTTCAATAATTGTCAAATTTAATTATGTAAGTATTTGTATCGTATTTGTAAAGTTATTTTTGTACTTGAATTTTGATTAGTAAAGCATAGTTATTTCGTACTTTTCAGTATTTTTTTTAACGCGGTTTATTGTTTTATATTTGTTTTTAGTTCTTTCTTTTAAGTGACCTTGGCTTAAATAAATATCTAGGACAGGTCTATAATTAATTCTTTTCTAATTCTGGAGAGTAGTGACATACAAGAAAGTCATCGACAGAAATAAATAAAGGTCGTAAGCAGTTCTCGTTATTTGGTTTTCGAAATCCAAGCTGCAATACCAGTGAAGTTTAAATTGAACTAATCTAGAAGTATATTCTTTTTAACAAAAAGTCAATTTTCCAAATCGGTTCATAAATGTCGGAGTTTTGAGGTAACAAACAAAAAAAAAAACAAAAAAATGCAACCGAATTGAGAACCTTCTCCTTTTTTTTGAAGTCGGTTCAAGAAGAAATTAGTTTCTTATGGATTATCGTTTCTGTTTTACAAAAGTATAACGGATAACATATAATTAACGATTTTCCACAGCTTTGCTTACGTTAAGGGTTTCAAAGAACACACTGGCGTACTTTACAAGATTACATCGAGCAAACAAACAATCTTTCTTCATATTAATATAGACATCATGTACAAAACGTGCTTACAAGTTAAAGTATGCCATGTTTAAAAACGATTGAAATATTTCGAATTTAAAGATTTGAAAAGTGGACGAAATTGGTTAGAACTTCAAGGTTTAAGATTCAACTACAATAATTTCATTTTAAAAAAGTAACTATAGTACGGTATATAATATTTTAGTCTTTCAATTTTAGAATACTCAGATTGTTGAGGCACATAGAAATGTGAATAAAGCAAAACCAATTTCAGGAATTCGTCACAAAAAAGCAATTGCTTCTTGTATTTAGTATTAGCATTAGCAATTGTTAGTTCGTGAAAGCTTTTAATCCTAGCAATTGCTTTCGTTTAATTTAAGTCGGTAATATTATTTTACTGATTCTAGTTAGTTTTTGTCCACATTTTTTTAGCAATAGCCAGATTTGGCTAGCATTTGCTTAAGTAAAGTAGAATAAGCTTTTAGTATAAGCTTTCGCTAGAGTACATTCACACGACACTCAGGTTTTGCATTAACATGTAAGTAAAAGCATATGCTTGACGTTTTATTCATATTACCCAATGAGTGACGAACGATTGATGAAAAAATCTACGACGCAAAAGTCGAGGAAGACCAATGCTGAGATACGAAGATAGAATAGTCAGATTGTTAGTTGATGGAAATCTCAAAAGCACTTGTATATCTCGACGGAAATATGTGAGGAAAGTTATGAGATTTTGAGGAAGTGAAAGAAGTATGTAAAGACCGCGACGCTTGGCGCTCCGTCCTCTCTGACTACCCAGTTAGGGATACAGCGTGAAGATATGTGTGTATGGTTCATAATCAATAATGGCGATTTTTTATGTTTCTGAAGTATCATCCTTTATAGAATAAAATAGTAGCTAACAGTTTGTATAGGACTTAAAAGAAAAATCTGCATAATATGTGGTTTACAAAGAGACGTAGGCTGTGCTGCTCACTTATTTCTATTTATATCTTCCAGTTTTTCGATTTCTGTTTATTTTGAGATCCACACGGACGAAGCTGCGGGAGGACAGCTAGTTATTCTGTACCTTAATTCTAAATTGACCTAGCCGGGAGACCCATGACCTTTAGTTTGGGGGCCAGATGCTGTTAAGTAATAACGGGCTACCCGATTGTCCCCGAAAGGCCTAGGAATGGATGAAAACATATGATATTCCTTACACAACCAATAAAAATGAAAAGTAAACTCTGAAAAGGGTGTCGTAACGACATATATAAAATCTTCTCTCACTATATTCCGTCGAAATAGAGCTGTAATGTTACTAATAAATTTATGAGAAGGGTCCCGTGAGCGACAGACCGGATTGTTCTTATTGAATCTCTATTACATATATTGCAGTGTTAAATAACTATTTGTATTGTGAAAATGTAACTACAAATTATCTAGTACCATCAAACATTGCTAAGAACGATCACATTTTATACGAAAATACTCAGATTTAATTTATCTATTACCCTATTAAGTAATGATTAGGTAGGTACTTACAAAAAAAATGGATACATATTAATGTATATAATATTTTAATTAACACTTTTAACACCTGTATAAAAATAACATACTATATACACACATCGAAACATTCACACTTACAGTCACACACACATACATATGCATAAGTTGAGTTTTGGTTATTTCTATACAAATAAAATTGACAGATGTTTGACAGTAGTCAGAGTTATACTACCGACCGGTTATTTTTATTATTGTAACGTCTAAGGGTGGTTTTGCACCAACTATATAAACTCGATTTAACGATTTGACATCTCGCTTCTTAAGAGTATCCAGTTCAGTTCGAAAGTATTCAGTTCCAAAATTGGAAATTCGACACACTTATATCACCTTGACGTCTGTCTGTTCTTTTGTCACTCTCTAACAGTCATTTTTCTAACAGACTGTTTGTCGTAAACAGTTAAAATTTGGATCAGTTATGGAAAGTGATAGTCAAAAAACGGCCAAGCGCGAGTCTATATCGCGCGAGTCTATATCGTCTGTAAGCGCGAATTCTATATCACCATACAATGTTGCTTGTCAGTTAAGATAAAAAATTAGGTGCTGGTAAACTGAGCGAGTCTGGTCTCTGGAATATCCTGAGGATGCTTCATTGAAAGACGAAACACGTGTCAATAAGTACTTTTGAATTTTCGAGAGAAAGATAATTAAAAATTGTAAGAATTATAATACATGAATACTTATATAAAACCAACAGACATTAACACATTGTGATGATCTCGAATTGATGTATAATGTACAATTGTACACGTGTAGTAATTCTGTTAAAAATATCGTAAAATACCCATGAAATATGAGTAATGAACGACAGAATCGCATGCAATCAATTCATATAAACGGAAATACAAATAAGGAAAAACAATAGCTATCGTTTACCGCAGCGTTTATCCTTCGAAAAAAGTCTCCTGACCCCAGTGAGTAGAATAAATCACAGGGTGGTCCCGACCCGGCCTCGAACCTACTACCATAAATATATCAGCTGACAATTACTCGAGTAGAACCTAAAGCCGTTTTCATCCACTTTGTATATTATAGCCCTTTGAAGGGTCAGCGCTTCGAACTATTCATTTAGATATATAATATTCAACAGCTATTTGATTCTAAAAGACTTTATTTTAACTGTCTTCAGCCAATTTTCACTAAGTTTATTTATCATTCGCTTAATTTTCAATTTAATTCAAATTAAATAAAAAAAAATCCAAAATTTTTGATGTCGAATTGATTACATTTTTTTTAAATTTCGAATTAATTTTGTTCAAACTTTATTTCCTTTGTCACTATCGCAATGTTTTGATTGTTTTAATGACGTTTTTTTTATTTCATAGTGGATACTAATTTTATAATAAAGGATTATCTTTAGGGTATTCTTTCCCAGTGTTCAAGCTATCTTCATATCAATTTTCAATAACACCCATTTAGCAGGTTAACCGTATCAATGTAACAAACAAGCAGAAACAATTAGCATTCATAATATCAACTGTGACAAAATATTTAAAATTCGAAATTAATTGAAATATATAGAATTTGCTAGCCTTTAAATTGAAAAATTAGAGACGAGTTCTGTCTTTGTCACTGCTCTTTGGAGAGTGAACGAATGAAGACACACATAAACATTCATATTGTGTACATTGCAAAAACATGTCCCTCCTTTTTGCTTCACAGTGGTCGGATAAAACAAATACAATCATTGCGCATAATGTACCTCTAATCTAATGGTTAGACTGATGGATCTAAAGCGGCTCACTAATGCCGTTCTTGTAAAAATTTAGAATTTCTCAGGTCATTACAAGGGACTAAAAGTGATGGAAAATTTTGGACTACCGTTAAAAATCACCTCATTTTTATTAAAAGCTTTTTGAAAGCAAAACGATTTTGAGAACGAGATTACTGTACACAATTTTATTAGAGATGGCGCTATTTTTCTTCAAGCTCGTTACTGCTGATCATTTTTCCGGCGAAATTAAATTTGGGTTCAATTTACTTTGCCATTATACGACATTATTGTCTTTAGAGTGCTTTTTATCGGTAAATATATTAACAATATGTCCAAACTGAGATGAAACAACTAGCTTTTAAACAAATTATAATTCCTAAATTGTTTTACCGGTCTATGGTGAAAGAAGAGATGATTTTTTAAATTTGTTTATTTATTCTCGTTCCCCTAACGTACACTGGTCAGGGCCCTTATTGGCCTACTTATTTTATTTTCTAATTTTTAAAATATGTCAACTCTTTCTAATACAATATTTTCTTACACTAAATTCTACTTTTACATGCTTCTCTTACTAATTAAGACTAACCCATCCCTAATCGTTTAATTACTTATCCACAATTATGTTACTATATATATAAGTAGGCAATAGCCTATTAAAATTTCTACTACACGTTATTGAGTGTTAGCCCACGGTAATGTCAAAAGCACTCGCATACGCATAGGCGAAAATGCGTGAAGAGTATAATGAGATTTAAGGAAGCGAAAGAAGCACGTAAGGACTGCGACGCTTGGCGCTCCGCCCTCTTTGGCTAACCGGTTAGGTATACAGCGAGATGATATGTACTCGTATGTATGTATGTATCTCAGTTATTATAGTCGCTTTTTTATTACATTACTATAGTAGATATTCTATTCTCATCCCCTGTTTACATCTTTTGTAATATACTTCGATATATAATTAAATATAATACTCAGTATATTATTATTGCTAATCTTAGGGTTATGATTTTAGGAACGTATGTATGTACTAATGTATGTACGTTCATGTATTTACATTTTTTCTTAAATACGTAATCGGCAAAAAAAATAGCAAACAGATGACTGTCTGTCAGTGTCCACTGAACCTTCCTTCGGTTCAGTTGCACACGTCGACATAAATTTTCCTTCCCTATTCGACCCAACTATAAGGCTATCCATAAATCTGTCTAAATGATTAACCTATTTGTTATAATGAACGATATACAAAGTCGATACCGTTATAGCTGTATTGCCTCCTTATTGCCTTATCGAAATTGTCAAAACGGAGCATTTATGAAATGTCTTGCTATAGCAAAATCAACAGTATGTTCACCTTATTGAATGTTCTTTGATCTAACGTAAGTATATAGTTTTTCACACGATTCTGTCTGCGTATATTGCGTCTGCGTCTGAACATACATACCTAATCTAATGATACCTAATACGTTGAATTTTGGCTCGGGAAACAAACACACACGCATACATACCCTGATAATCTTATATAATCATAACCTTCCATTTTACATCGCCATAGTCGGGTAACAATGTAAAGCAATTAAAATAAAATTAGAATAAATGTTTACCATGGAAACTCTGAACTCGTCGTGTAGTCGTGAAAACATTATTCAAGGTCACTTGCATTTACAAACAAAGACGTTCCGCTCACCGCCACGCTTAATAATGTCCTCTCTCTCTCTCTCTCTCTCGTTTGGTATTGAGTAGATTGCACGTATATTATCGTTCAACAATTAAGCGCTTGAGTTCTTTTAATAGCTTACCGTACATTATCAGAATTTGGATTGAAGTGTATCAGTAGAATAAAGGCTCGATACAAGATAGTATATTTTGTTGCGTCATGAATACATAAATACAAAAGGAAAAAGTATATACACTACAAGGGGCAGATTTATTGTTAAACAGTAATTTCTTATTACTGGATACAAGTACAATACAAATCTCAGAAAAATAACGGCTTAGAATAATGGGAGTGTTTACTTACAAGCGATATCGAACAAGTGAACCAAAAAAGTGTGTGCAGTGTTTCAATTAAAATGAAACACTTAGATACCAGTGGAATCCATATTAGTTTCGTTATGTTTTTCCAATGTGTTTTGACATTATTTAACTGCACTTACTGTTGTTTTTTCTTTTTTATTTGAGGAACGATCGACATGTTCTTGCCCTACAAAGACATTTTTGGCCCAAGCAAATTGCTTCAGCTTCAATCATTCAGTTTTGGTATCTAACCGTTATTACTCTGAAACAAAAGCTTACATAGGCTGTTACCAATTATTCATAATGAGCAATGTTTTCTCTTTTACAGATTATAATGACGAGTACTTGATCAAGATTAAGAAGAATTTGCTGAACAATTGATAAATAATACTGAGGTAAGTAGTACAGAAAGAAACAAAAGGAATTCTTAATATAATTTATTCTTCTACACCAGCCATTCCCAAAGTGGGCGATAACGCCCCCTTGTGGGCGCTGCAAGCCTAAAGGGGGGCAGTAAGAGACCCAGAAAAAAAATGGGGGCGTTGTGTAGAGGCCTGGGGGGTGATTTGTAATTTCATTTAGCTAGGAGGCATCTTAGACAACGACTACATGAGCTCTCGACTTAGTAGTCAAAATAAGTTTGGGAACCAGTGTTCTACACTATTGATTCCATAATACATAAGACTAAAATAATATAACACAAACGCGATATTTATGTTTGACTGTTTGTGCATACAGTTCTTAAATTACGCAATAGAGTACAACAATAACTTTATGAATGCGATACAAATACTTATTTAATCACAAACAGTTATTGAAGTCGGTGCCAAATCAATGTGAAACAGCAGAAAGTCTATTAGTTTGGTAGGACTTTTTGGCGGAAACGGGAGAAGCGAGGTTGCCATTTTATTTAGATTTTTGGGAGTTTTATAGTACAAAAGTGATAGTATATTGTGTTCTAAAGTTCTGTACAAGTGAAAAGAATGGAGTAGGTCTAAATAAACATGTGTAGCTGAAGTTCTCGCGCTCTTCCAAGAAGTCCTTTATAACTTCAGTAAAGCCTACTATCACATTACTGGAGGAGTTTTACGATAAGAAAAAAACTAATTTACTTGTGATTGTGATTCTAGTTATTAATACGTGACACTGGCAAATGCGATAATCTGTGCGGCATGACATAAAGAAAGAAAAACAAAATTTGTTTGGTAGGATTGGCACCGACTTATGTAGGTATTTGTATCGTATTTATAAAATTATTTCTGTACTTGCGTTTTCATTAGTAACAGATAGTTATTTCTTATTTTAAATGTTTTTTTGAAGTCAGTTTAATTTTTGTTATAACTTTTTTTATTTTAGACTAATTATATATTTGCAGCAATCACAATATATATATACCACATGAATTTTCAGTAGGTACACAAAATTTAACAATCTCAATGGACGATTGAGTTCAACATAGTTCAATTAAATATATAATTCAGTTAAATATATTGTTATCGACTAGCCCGTTGCCGTGGTGGCAGAGCATCCTACCTTCTGAGTCAGGACCCCGGGTTCGATTCCCGGTCAGGTCAATTTAGGAGACGAACTTTGCTATTATAAATTAATAAAGTCTGGGTATGGAAGTTCCCCCAGTTCGTTGCGCGCACGCAGTTCGTGTCACGCAATTTGTGTAATTATCTGGAGTATTATTATTACTATTAATATAAGCAATGAGATATAATATAATACATATTATAAGATACTCGTATAAGAAGAAAATCTACGGAGCGAGAGTGAGTGGTAGCAGAAACCAAGGAACACCAAGGTTGACTTACGAAAATCAAGTAGCCATAGTGTCAGCTGATGAAAACGTCAAAAACGCTCGTATACTTACGTAAAATGTGTGAAGAGAATGATGAGATTTGAGGAAGCGAAAGAAGTATGTAAGGACCGCGACGCTTGGCGCTCCGTCCTCTGACTACCCGCGTAATTATATGTATGTATTAAAACCAATGTTCTTAACAAGTCAATTTATTCAAGTAGATCCAAATGCAAAGTTTTTTGAATGACAAATCTTTGACAATAAGGAACTAATATGATCATGTAAGCGACACAATTTCAACTATACAATAGGTAATTCGTAACACTGTTGTTTAATGTTAAACTCCAATGAGATGTGCGCTTAACAAGGATTATAACAAGGATGGGTAAAGATTAGATGGGTAAGTATAGAATCCGCGCAGTTGAGAAGTTCTAAAGCATTATCTATTTAACATTAGTTCTGTTTGTTTATCGCTCTGGAGATAAAATGACATAATACGTATTTAAATACATGCTCACTTTGTATCCCTAACGGGGTAGCAGATAATGGAGCATTAAGAGTAGATAGTATGCAGACTTTGGTGCGTTTGGTGACCTGGATCTCAATATCTAAGAAGACTGAGAGTTAGATATTTGGATACATAACACTTTCACTCTTTACCTTTAAATCTTTAAACTTGGAAACTTGATTGGATAAAAAATTCTGGATGAAAAAAGTCCAGATAAAACTCTGTTTTGAAAGAAAGAAAGAAAGAAATATTTATCCATCACCAATTAAGTTACAAATACATTATTTTCTAAGTTACAATTGAACAGTTGGCGACAAAACGGACCCCGACTCAGCTGAGGCGACACCATCTATCGAAGGTGTCGCGCTGATTTTCGGCGGAGCCTTAGTGTGGCGTCACGTATGCCGGGCAAGATACACAATATCAAAAATTTATATTATGTACAGACACAATGTTGTTTATCTCAGTAAGCGTGTGTGCGTGTAGGTGACAAATCTATGTATTGTTGTTATTATTATACTATAGAATACACTTACTAATACAGGTTATAGAAATATTATGATAGTGTGGTTAATCGCAAAAAAGAAAGCAATATTATTAAAAGCTTCTTTACATTTTGAAGTCGGACAAGCTATTAAGTCCTAACTACAGTTTTTTGGTTAGTTAGTAAATAAGCTTTGTATCTACTTCTAAATGCGCCGACAGTTTGCAAGCAACGAATTGGTGGAGGTAAGTTGTTCCAGCACTTCGTTGCCGAATGCCGGTAGCTTCCTCTAAATGAAACTGTCCTATGTTTCTGCGCGACTAATAAATATTGGGAGGCTCTTGTATTATATTGGTTAGTGTCTCGTGACCAAGTTAGTTTTTTGAGTAAATATGACGGTGTGCCAGATTTTATTACACCAAACAGAAGTGTTGCCAAGTGCAGATGTCTTCTATCTGACATTTTGAGTCTATTACCTTTATTTAAAAAAGGCGTGACGTGTGTTCTAGGAGGAATTGTGAAACAGAAGCGGGCACAAGCGTTTTGCACGCGTTGAATCAGACGTTCTGTTCTTGCCAGAATACAAGGACCATATACACAATCAGCATAGTTCAGTTTCGACAGTACCAGTGACTCACATAGATTTATTCTCAGCTCCTCATTGAGATTTTTCCGGACCCGATATAGTAACTTGAGGCGGTAAAAAAGGTTTTTGAACAAAGGTACAGTTGCATCTCCGAAATTTAACAGAATTCTGAAATGATTTCTTCCAATTAACCAGTTCTTTAATTAGTGATGTAGTTTTCTTTTGCAAATTACAGTTATGTACAAAAACAAATACTGACATTTCTCCGCGCTAAAATATGATCAAATTTCAACTGCAAAAATCAACTTCATTGTTATGGCCATAGGACGCGAGGATAAGGAACAAATTCAGTTCTTCAGAGCTGCATAGGCGTACTCTTAAACTTCTACTACCTGCGCATTGGTCTATGGGACCGACTATTTACATTTGCATTGTTTTTTCAAACGGAAAACGCCAACGCATTGGGCTTATTGATGCATGATTCATGACTACCTTCAGTTTAGTGTGTCACAAGCGTTTGTGCCGACAATACGTGGTACTATATACGATAACTATCGGTCTGAAACATTTTTAACAATTACTATTATTAAGTATTATTTTTTATTATTATTGATTTAATACCTTGTAAGATATTTGAAAATTAATTGTAGGTTACACTTTAACCTCAAAATTAACGACAAATAGACCAGATTACTTTTGGAAAGGTTGGTTTGATTCCGACTATGAAGATGGTCTTTACCAACGGCTGTAATAAAAGACTGTTAATCATAAATAATTGTAAATATAGTCTATTAAATTTTGATTTACATTCTTTCATGCATTCCCATCTTACAATAAACATGATTTTACTGAAATTTTAATAAATCTATATATATAAAAGGCGATGTATGTATGTATGTATGTATGTATGTTCCTTATGGACTCCGAAACGGCTGGACCGATTTCGATGAAATTTTCAAGGAATCTTCAGATTGGCCTAGCGGGTGATCCTGTAAAGTTCAGATCAGATCAGTAGAATCGTTTTTTTTTTGTTTTTTACGCCCAGTGAAACTAACGCCCAGTGAAACGGGCCGGGTTTGCTAGTAACATAAAAATAGCCTCTACAATTTGCGGTCTCACACACCGTCAAATACAATACGTGTTATTCTATTTGACGCGGGTACAGGAAGGTTAAGCGTTGCGGTCGTTACATACTTCTCATCTTAAGTCTCATCATTCTTCTCACACATTTTTGCCTAGTTATGCGAGTGGTTTCCTTGCATTCCTTGTATTTTTTGAATATTTCCGTCACCGAATACTCTGTCTATTTGATCTTTAAAGTTTCTGCTATCACTCACTCTCATTCTGCAGATTTATTTTCTTCATCAGTCTTTCATCACTCGATCTTTCTATATGCGCGAACCATTTAAGTATTCCCTTCTTCATCAATGCATTCCTTTCTTCAAATACGTAAACATTTAATGATATAATTAAATTACTATCGCAAACACACACTTATTACACACAGAAACTTGAGGAAGACCTAGTAATTCAGTTTGCGCGTTGTTGATTGCACTAGGTTTATAGGGACCACTCGGAAAATTATGTTAGGGGGGGTTATATAATTATGTTACTACACCTAGCTAGGTGTGGTTCCAGAAGTTTATAATAAGCGTCAAAGTGCATGTAAACTCACAAACACTTTGACACTTATAGAGTGTACAACATAGCGTATTTCACTTAATTTCATTTTTAGAAATGTTAATCAATAAACAATTGAATGATTTTACACTAGCAATACTTGCATGGTAAGTAATAAAGAGAATTAATATTCAGTTTAACATAACATAACATAACTTCACGCTGTATCCCCAACGGGGTAGTCAGAGAGGACGGAGCGCCAGGAGTCGCGGTCCTTACACACCTCTTTCGCTTCCTCAAATCTCATCATTCTCCTCACACATTTTCGCCTAGGTATGCGAGTGCTTTTGACATTTCCGTCTGCTAACACTCTGGCTATTTGATCTTCATAAGTCAGCTTTGGTCTTCCTTGGTTTTTTTACCACTCACTTTCGCTCTGTATATTTTCTTAGTCAGTCTTTCATCACTCATTCTTTCCATGTGCCCGAACCATCTAAGCATTCCTTTCTTCATTTTTACAATAACACTGTTGTGCAACCCTGTCATACTGCGTATCTCATCATTGCTTTTCCTGTCAGCAAGCGTGACACCGCACATATTTCTGAGAGACCGCATCTCCACAGCATTTAACATACTTTCACTCGGTTTTGGGCATATCCACGCCTCACTACCATACAACAAAGTTGGCACCAACACCGCATTGTGGATGGCCATTTTAGCAGTGTTAGATATATTCACACTACCCACTAATGCGGTAATTAATATTCAGTTTAATATTAGATTATATAAATATGCAAAATTTAAACGTCGTGATTAAGTCCATTCTCGCACATTGAATTGGTCTTGCCTATTCGGAGCGACAAAACACTAACACGGTCTCGCTTTTACTTACGGCGAAGTGCCACACGTTAGAGGAGATAATCTAATTCTCGCATCACGCTCTGCCCGCGTGTGGGACCGCCATCTCTGTTTTGATTTACTATTCTAATGTTACGTATAATTTACATGTTTATTATGTATTTTGATTACAAAAAAAATTAAAAAAAAATTATACTGACTTCAAACAGAAAACACTGAAAAGTACGAACTAATTATCCTTTAGGTACTAATCAAAACTCAGGTATAAAAATAATTTTATAAATACGATACAAATACATGTATAATTAATTTCACAGTTATTGAAGTTGTTGCCAAGCCTAACGAACTAATAAACTTTCTGTTGTTGCACATAGATTTGTTACAGACTTCACTAATTGTGAAATTTAATTATATAGGTATTTGTATTGTTTTATAAAGTTATTTTTGTACTTCAATTTGATTAGTAAAGGATAGTTATTTCGTACTTTTTAGTGTTTTCTTTTTTGAAGTCAGTTTAATTTTTTTATTAATTTTTTATTTCTCCTTTTTGAGTTACCTTGGCCTAAATAAATATCTAGGGTAGGTCTACACTTAACTTATTTTCTTAATCTGCGCTCCAGATTTAGAAAATAAGTGAATTGTGATAAATGACATACTTCAAGAGAATCATCAACATAAATCAATTAAGGTTATGCATCCTTTGGTGTTATTTGTTTAATTTCGAAATCCAAGCTGCAATACCAGTGAAATTGAAATGGGACCAATCTAGGAGTATATCCTTTCAAATAAAAAAAGAATTTTCCAAATAGGTTTATATGTGACGGAGTTTTGAGGTAAGAAACTTAAAAAAAGAACAAAAAAAAATACCGCCGCATTGAGAATCTCCGCCTTTTTTTGAAGTCGGTTAAAAATAATTGGGTTTTGGTATTTATGTCAAGTTTGAAACCAATTGAAAAATATCTTTCCGACTATAAAGTTAGTATACGTAGCGGAATAGAGAGGCAAACATGAGTTGTCAAATGAATTCTTGAATTGAAATGCACTGAAGTGCGTCAAATGTGCCCATGAGTGTTTTTAGAGATGTCTAGGCACTATCGGCATTATATCGATGGCTTGCAAACAATCACACTCAAAATTATGTGCACGAACAGCTATAAGCCTAATATACTAGCGTAATTAACTTAACGTAGCATTACTTTCTGTTTTGTGTGATTGCGAAAGGTACCTTATTTAAGTTTTACAAATAAATGCGCCCATTCAAGTGTTCAGATTAATTGTTTTACGTACGTTGAGCGTACACTTTTCAATTAATCTTTAGATCGTAGACCACGCTTGATGTCAAATTCCATAGATATTGCGCAATAGAGTAATTTATGTCTTCTGACATGCACATTAATAAACTCTCAGGTACAATAAATAAAGCGTTGTGCAAGAGACAAAGACAAACAAGATTTTTTAGACGATAGTGATGTGAGACGACAACATTGTCCTAAAAAAAAATAATATTGTTATAATTTTTCAATAAAACGTTTTTATTTATTTTTTCATTGTTATCTTCATTTCATTTTTAATTCTATTTCTACGACGCTACGAGTTCTGGGGCTGATATTGACATTCACCTGTAACAAGAAATATAAATAGAAGATCAAAGTGAATATTAAACAAAAATTGCATACATTTCGTTAAGTCAAATTATACTTATTTATGTACGCATTCAAGTTAATACCAGTTTTGCACCGCCTTCCATAAATGTCCTTCGGTGCGTTTAGAATTCCTTTATCCAAAGACTGCTTGGAAAGGAACGCTTTAGAGATCAGCAGGTTATTCACAAACTCAAACGTCGGAAACTTGACTCTCCGTATCCGACAGGAAACTTTTCGATGAATTTGTCTATACGCAATTCACAAATCCGAAATCGTATTATATTTATATTATATATATATATATATATCATTATATAGTCGTACTCACAAATCCAAGCCGTCGTATTGAATTTATGCTTTTCGACGATCCGCCTTTCCGCCACGGAAAGTTTCCGACGTTTGTGAATAACCCCCAAGGTCCGCAAAGTGGTGCTGTTTTAATGTTTTTATTCCTATACTAGCTGGTGCCCGCGACTTCGTGCGTGTAAAAGTCGGTATTATTACGCACCCTGTAACAGGCGAGCGGCGAATTTAAAGTTATATTTAAATGACGATAACTTTTTTTGTTGTCATCCGATTTTAATGAAACAAAGGCTAAATGTTGCTCCAAGTCAAGCTAATCTACCTGCGATAACCGCAAGAAAATCAGCTCGGCTAGACAAGAGGCAAACTCTTCGTAAAATCTTAACGCTTTCTGGGATTATTGCTCATCAAAAGTGTCATTTGGCTACAATTTATACGGTGGTTTTCACACTTTACTTATAGTTTGGTTTAATAGAAAGTTAATTACGTTTGACTACCAATTTCATGCCATGATAGATCACGTGGTATGTGTCATTTCTATTCTACTAGCGTTTACGATAATTAAGCCGTTAGTCTAGACCCTTTGTTCGGTAGTTTCGGATATTAGCGTGTACATACATGTTTTCTACTGTTTTATTGTGTCAAAATTATCTTTAAATGACTATAACTTTTTTCACTGTCACCCGAGTTCAATGAAACAAATCCTAAATTCTTTAATAGGCATTTTATACTTATGTACCTACATTACGAAAAAGTAAAAGCATAGAATAGTAAGTTTTAGTAGTCAAAGCATTTAGTAGTCAAGCAAAGTTAAAGCATATGGTAGTAGTAGCTCGTAATTTAAAACCATTAGGTACTTATTTAATATATTTACCATAATACTTATTTAATAACAATAGATCGTCTGAGTCCACTTTTTCGGGTAAACAAATTGGTTTTGCAATACATACATATATTGGACAGAAACCGGTGGAGGCAAATTATACACCCCAAATTATATACCCCGATGCTGACTACGATCCTCAGACATGAGAGACCGACTCCCAGAGAGAGAGAGACATATATTGGTTTTAGGTATACCAGTGGTTTTGCATAACTTTTCACCACCAAGCTGAGCTTAATCTACCTGTGAAAACTCCAAGAACATCCGTTCAGTAGTTTCGGAATTTAGCGTGTACATACACAGTTTCTATAGCTATAGAATTATTTCTTTACGATAACTTTTTTGCTGTCGTCTGATTTCAACGAACAAAGCCGCTTTGTTGCTGCATGTGTTGTGCAATGTTGCTGCAGGCTGAGCTTACTCTGCGAAAACCGCAAGAAAATCCGTTCAGTAGTTTCAGAGATTAGCATGTACAATGTGCATACCCATTTCTACTGCTTTATTGTATTAAAAATTACCTTCAAATGAGTATAACTTTATTCACTGTCATCAGATTTCAATGAAAAAAGCCTAAGACCCGATTTCACCATACTCTGTTACTTAGTTAAATGTCTTGTTAAATTCTTTAACGAACCGTTAGGCGTAGTGAGTGTTTCACCATGCTGTAACGGATGATTATATCTCTTAATCAGATGTTAAACTTGATTACTGAAATAGAGGTTCGTTAGATTGATGTAACAGGCGGTTAGTTGAAGTTGAAACATTGAACAGTCAATATTCAGGATGAATGCGGCGTATAATTTTATTTTGGGAAATGAAGATGTTTTAGACAATTTAGGTAATTTTGATAATATAGTGCGATGACCGACAACTTATAAAGAAAGACGACATTATTTAGGTTAGTTAGGTAACAAAGCATGAGGTCATTTCAATTGCATTTTAACTCTTCGAAATGAATAGTAAATACTATTATATATTATACAGTAAATCTCGTGTTAGGTAATGCGACTGATTTTAAATAAAATCAGTCGCATTACCTAACACGAGATGTTACAATGCGACTAGTTCAAATATTACGCACCCCCGAAACAATGACATCTACAAACAAAGACATTTTATTGGGTGGTTTTGGAAAGTGAGTGAATGTTTTGTGAGTCATTCCCATAACGGTTGTTTTACTAATGGTATGTTACATTTTGCCTGTGAAACGTATAATATTTTAACAAGCCTGTTAATTTTAATGACTGATTAGGTAATGCCCGATTTTGTAGAATTTGGTGAAATCGGGTCTAAATGTTGATCCACGTTAAACTTAATCTACGTGTGAAAACCGCAAGAAATTCCGTTCAATTGTTTTGGAAATTAGCGTGTATATACAGATAGAGAGAAAAGATATTTTTTAAATGCTTTTTGTCTTCTGTTTCTCTTTTTTATCACCCACAGTCATTTTTTGATTATTTAATGTACAGACACACGGTTTCTATTGCTTTATTTTATGTATAGATTGTAATATTATTTCACTCGTGCAATAGAGTATCGTATTTTGTTGCATTGTGTTGTGTGATGTTGTATTGTGTTACATTTATTTGTACTTGAAAAGAAAATACTGAACTGATAGTACAGAACATTCGCGTAGGTACATTTGCACCGCCTAGTCTACTCTACTATAACACTTTGTTTCTAAAGTTTCACGACTTGTACACATCTTACAATATTTACTCACGGGTCTATGTCGCGTTTATACTTTAAGGCTAATTACCTATTTTATCCCGACGTTTCGACCGGATTGCACCGATCGTGGTCACGGGCCATTACGGGCAGACTGATGAGGATGAATGACGTCTTCGTAGCGTGCGGTTTCTTACAACTACCCACACTCATTCATTGCATTTCTTAATTGTTGTTATTTTCACTGTCGATACTTCGACACATTACACTAACGACATTTACACACTGGCGACGTCCGGTTTTCCGGCTCCGGACACACTCACTGATGACAGAATTCCATGATGTTGATAAGCGGTATCCATCTTTCCGGTTGAAATTATGGTATTTCTTGATTTCAACCGCCTCTCGTGCTCTCGGGATAAAGTAGGTAAATGGCCTTAAAGTATAAACGATACATGGACGCATGAGTAGATATTGTAAGATATAACACTTTGATCCAATCCTGCTAGCGAATCAAATAATTCGCACTAGTCACGCTTCGGCACATCAGTTTACATACATGTTATTCGTAGACGCAAGACTCAAAAGAAATATCAAAAGCTTTCGCGCTACAATGGCTGCCATCATTTTATATATAACAATCAAAAATATTCCTTTTATAAATCCAATTCTCTCGGTGCTGAAAATCTCCATAGTATTTCCAATTATCTGCTCGTACTATAGAATGTATAACGATGCTTATTTTGCTCTTTTGTGCCTAAACTTTGAATTTCATAATAGGATTAAAGACAATATACTTCAGAGGTTCTAGTGGGGTAATGGGGATTAGGTGTTAAATACGAACTTGTGTACGAAAGTAACCTGTTGAATAGGTGAACAAGTCGCATCCATATCAGACCTTATTATCCTGCGTCTCGTAGTCTTAGAGTACAAACATTGAGATATCCTGCGTCTGTCGTATGAGATGACTTTTAAGACCACCACCGACGCGATCGGAGCGAAAGTTCTGGTTGCAAAGACATCGACGCAGGGGTATTCCGAGAAGCACAACAGAACGTGCGGTACACCTTTTTTCCCATGCCTTCCTTCCTCAGACAGCCTATGAACACTATTGTGTAGCGGCTCGATTATTGTTACATTAGTAGTTCCTTATTTCATATCTTTCCCTCCTGCCTACAGTGTTCTATAGCATTGTAGCAACCACATTTCATACCGCCTGACATGTTAGCAGCATGTTGTAATGAGACATTCTGGTCACAAACCCGTACAATTCTTCTTTTCACTGAAAAACGCAGTTCAAGCGTTCAGATTCTGGCCCTCTAGAAAAATTTCTTCCCTTAGTGTCTTCTTCCTTTACATTTCCTTAAATTCGGTGTGACGTCTCTTGGCCCTAGCACTTTGTCTCCCTCTTTCCACTCACTTTCTCATTCTTGTATTGTTTTACTATTTGTTCTTTTGCTGTCTTTTTTGGCGTGTTCGCTCATTTTTAGCATTCTAGGGTAACGTCTACTCCGAGACGTGCACCAAAGATAAGCAGAAAGTTTAGTAGATAAAATTCTCACATAAATAGATTCAGATTATTCTCAGTCTTGCTACCATTCTATTTAGCCAAAACGTCTCGAGACAAATAAATAGTAATCGCGTTAATTTCCCGTGTTTTTAGATATTTTATAATGCAACGTGAATGTTTAAAAGCTTTAATTACAGCTAAAATTATAAAAATAGCTTCTCATTATTTTTGTATCAAAAGTTTCAATTAGTTTCAAATATCATAATTATTATTACTTCTTAAAACAAACATATAGACCGCTAACTGTCGAATGCTTACGAGTATATGATATTATAGAGTCGGTACTTCGGTGCGTGTGTTCAGTGTGTCGTCAGTCACGCCATGGCGCAGTGGTTTATGGTCACGGAACACCATAAAAATAAGGACTATGCGACAAAGTTTACTTTACAATTCGGTTACATTTTAATGGTTTTATTAACTGTAACGGAGCGAGATAACAATACTACCGCCAGGTCAGTCTGGCTGACTTTACGACGTGCCTGTTACAGCTACTACCTACAAGTCATGGTGGAAGTGTCGTCAAGCAAATCTATATATGCCGATGTGTACCAAGATATGGAATCAATCTACATCATTTTAGAATTCGGGATTAGCTGTTAATCATTCATCGTTAGCGTTACAACATATAGTTTGCAATTTATTATTAATTATTGAGTAATTAAATGTAAAAGTTAATGTACCTATAGTGCGTGTTCTTTACTGCAGCTGCAACATAACATGTAACATCTTGTTTTTAGTGCCCTCGAACGCTATATAGGTTACTCAATATCTCTGCCCGATCTAAGAGGGCCCCGAATGCTGCCTTTGTCGACTAATTAATGAATTAAAACTTACCGCTAACGCGCTACGTCTGCAATAGAAAGTTATTAGACACAAAAAGAGAGGTGTTATAAGCTCACTATTCACATATTGGATTACTTGCATCGAGACAAGAACGGGAAGTTACTGGTACAATGACATCTTTAGTGTATTAGTAATTAATGTGATTATGAATTTTACGCGTTATTTTATTTTAGTATTTTTGATGTGAAACATATTATGCGGTGGCTCAGACCGGCTGTTGGCGTGGCAAGGTGACGATGCGTCGCCACGCGCTTGTACTGAGCTCGTATAGCTATACCGTATGCAGTGTTGGTTTCTTTTTCTTTATGGCATGGCGCACAGTTTAGCGCATTTGCCAATGTCACATATTCATAAGTAGAATCACACGTAAATTAGTTTATTCTTATCGTAAAACTTCTTCAGTAAAGTGATAGTAGGTAGGCTTTATTGAAGTTATAAAGGACTTCTTGGAAGAGCGCGAGAACTTCAGCTATACATGTTTATTTAGACCTACTCCATTCTTTTAAATTATATAGAGCTTTAAAACACAATATACTATCACTTTTGTACTTTAAAACTTCCAAAAATGTAAAAAATAAAAAATCTAAATAAATTACAACCTTACTTTAAAACTCCCAAAAAAATAAAAAATGGAAATCCTAAAGAAAATGTCAACCTCACTTCTCCCGTTCCTGCCAAAAAGTCTATTTTTTATTTAATTCATTACAAGCGGCGAGTTTTATTGTTTTATATGTGACCAGTCTTTTTTTAGGGTTCCGTAACTCAAAAGGAAAAAAAGGAACCCTCGTTAGATCACTTCGTTGTCCGTCTATATGTGTGTCTGTCTGTCAAGACACTTCCTCTCAGGAACGTGTGAAGGTATCAAATTAAAATCAAATACTTGCGTCTGCAGTCTCTCCCAAAACATTGCGTCTGCGTTCCCGCCAAAAAATCTGCAGTGTTGTTATTCACTTAGAAACACGTTGCCTGTATTTTTTAAATAAAGAATACAGTCAAAACCGTTTAAGACGACATCGTTTAAAACAACATATTGGTTATATCGACTACAGGTCCCGGCTGAATGCTATATGATTGCCTTATAAAGAACACCGCTTTTTGCGACATCACTTTTAAAAACATACTGCGTTTAACGACCATATTTAATTAATATTTTCGGAGAAGTATATCTATTACAACATCAACTGTGTGTTGTTGAATTTTAGTTGGTAGGTAACAGGCACATCTGGCCCAGTATAATGGACAAATGCTATTAAGATTGTTAAAGTAAACAATGTATCAAGTTTAGGGTCTATTGTAATTCTGTAAACGAAACATACGTACAGTAAAATCAAAGCCCGCTTTGTCTTATCTTTTCATTCGGTTTGCTATTTATCAGTACACAAGACGCACCGAAACGTATTATTGAGTTACTTGTAAAACTTTAAATACAGATTTTATGAATACAGTGCAATTAAAATATACCTAGGATATAAATGTTCCAATATGTATATGTTTTATTCGAAATAAATAATACATGAATATATTATAGACGACCTCCGTGCTAAGCGGCTAAGCGCGTCGGAAAGTAAACGGGGGTTGCAGGTTCGATTCCCGCCCCGAGTCTGGGTGTTTATGTATAATATGTATTTATTTACACAAATAAAAGTGTACAAGTAGTATATCAGTTGTCTAGTACCCATAACACAAGTGAGTGCTCTGCTGCTTACTTTGGGACTAGATGGTGCTGTGTGAAATGTCTGATGAGTATATTATTATATATTACTCGTACAAGCCGTTTCCCGCCCGCTTCGCTGGGCAAAAAAAAAAGTTCAAAAAATAAGTAGCCTAAAACTATCTACAACTAATTCCGCGTTGAATGGTCTTGGTCCCATGCCGATCGGTCCAGTAGTTTTCAAGTTTATCGCGGTCAAAGAAAAAAACTTTCATTATATATATATAGATTCCTCATAATATCTATGGACTTTTGTGTAGAGTGTAGACGAATTTGTACCTTAAAAACATTACTGGCTATTATGACTATCGCTTTCTACGACCAAATTTTAGTGGACCCTTCGATATTGTTATCACTGATTTGGACTTAATTTGTTTTTCAACCGACTACCACAAAAGGAGGAGGTTCTCAATTCGGTTGTATGTTTTTTTTTAATGTTTGATACGTCATAACTCCGTCATTTATGAACCGATTTAGAAAATTCTTTTTTTGTTTGAAAGGATACACTTCCAGATTGGTCCCATTGAAATTTCACCGTTATTGAAGCTTTGGTTTTGAAGATACACCAAATAACGCGACCTGGTTATAACCTTTATTCCTTTATATTGATGATTCTCTTGTATGTCATTTGTTAACTATCGTTGTCCCCACATAGTATAATGGTAGTAAGTAGAAGATATAAATTGCTTGTGATATATTAAATTCAGTCAGTAGAGTCAGTCTTGTGGCGAAAAAAAACCAAAAAAAAAATTCTACTCATCATCCTCTCATTCTCTCACTCATTCTACAAACACCCGCAAGGCCAATCTGAAGATTCCTGAAAATTTCATCGAAATCGGTCCAGCTGTTTCGGAGTCCATAAGAAACATACGTACATCGCCTTTTATATATATAGATAGAAGATTGCTATTGATATGATATGATATTTATAATGGCCATAATGGGCAATAATATCCCATATTCGATCTGTTCGCATCTTTTATTGTGAAAGCCCACGGTTTGTGCTCTTCAATAGAATGGACACACACATTGCGCTCCAGAATTAAAAAATAAACTAATTGTAGATATTCCCTAGATATTTATTTAGGCCAAGGCCACTCAAAAGGGCAAAATAAAATAATTTTTATAAAAAAATTAAAACGTCTTCCAAAAAGAACACTGAAAAGTATGAAATTGAAGTCGGTGCCAATGTTCGATTCCAATCAATGTTCGATAACAGAAAGTCTATTAGTTTAGTAGATTTGGCACCGACTTCAATAACTGTCAAATTGAATTATATGGGTATTTGTATCGTATTTATAAAGTTATTTTTGTACTTAAGTTTTGATTAGTAAAGGATACTTATTTCATACTTTTCAATGTTCTTTTTTGAAATCGGTTTAATTTTTTTATGAAAATTATTTTTTAAATTTGAATATTTCATTTTCGATTATGCCATATTTATTTCTTTTAATAAACCATCATTTCATGCATATTTTTTATACAAAATTAGTTTGATATTTCATATCTGCCAGGCGTCCCGCGACGGCTTATTTTTTTACTATTATAAGAGCATAACATAATATTCTGTACGTATTAATATAGGTTTAGCTGCAAATAAATGACGATGATTATTCTCATTGTAAATTGGATACCTTTCTCTGCTTGGCTGAGTGTTTGTATGTGTATATGTCTGTCTGTAACATCGTAGTTTCCAAACGAACGGAACGATTTCAGTGCAGTTGTATTTAAGTTTTAGAACTCTGGTTTAATAGGAATGATTTTTAGTTAGGTTTGATGAGAATTTCTACAACCGTTTAAATCAGATCACGATCAGATCATGGGCTCTTTTTCAAGTTGTAGACGTGTGGGTGCCCTCTTAAAGACTCATACTGAAATGTGCTGAAACAGTGAAGTTTGGCAAGTAATTAAAAATTAAACTAATTTTTAGCTTATTTCAATATATAATTGTAACTATATAATTAGTTATTTTAAAAATAGTAAATAGAACCAGTAATAGTTTAGTTTTGTGTTTTATTAAAATACTATCTGTGTAATTTGAGGTCGGCGGTATGTTCAGTATTCTGTTTGATAGGCGTCCAAGCACCAAATCCAGAAGGAATTCTAAATTTGAAATTTCGTACATAATCAATTTTCATGTTTTATAATTACTAAAAAAGACAACAGAGATAGTTCACTTTCTCACTCGCACCACGGTGTAGCCAACATACACACGAAAAAATGTGGCGAACCGTGTCGAACGATCGCATCGCGTAGAAAACAGTAAAAGTAACTACAAAAAATTCATATGTCTACGGAGCCTTAATTCAGAAGAAATTGGCACTAGTCATAGGAGTGATGAACCGCTCTGTAGAGGACTCGCTGGGGGCTCACTTGGTAGTTGGCAAGTCGCGGCTGCTCGGTGAGTTGGTTCAACTTTCTCTGTTAACTGTTAAGGTATCGAAGTACCTAATATAATACTCTCGTACCTGTTTTTGTTATAGTGGTCAACGCATTTATTAATGTAAATGCGTTGACCACTCTAAAAACAATATTATTAATTGTAATTAATCTTAACAATCTCCGAAGCATTTATTAGTTTGCCAACTTGACTGATAAAACACAATTGTTCAGAGATCAGATGAAATAGTTGAATTGTGTATTGCTTTTTAAGAGTATCTTTTGCAGTACAGTTTTCTTGCAAATTATAATTATGTACGAGAACATATTGCGAACTGAAATAGCTCCGTGTTAAAATAAGATTAAATCGCAAGTGAAAAAATAAACTTTATTGCCACTATTATAGGAATGGGCGAAGGAAAGGAGGTTTAGGTATGACTTCGTTTGCGCTGTATTGCATAGGCAGGCTGAGGTCGGAAATGTCAGAATTAGATAGTGTACATAAATATGTACTTGCAATGATTCCATAGAGCAAAAGAATAACATGGATATTCCTTAAATCCCGGGATTTAGTTTATTATTTTAAAGCATAGTATAAATCCTATGATTTGCAAAGTGATAAAATGATACATTTTTAGTCTGTCAAAAGTATCGTATATATTTAATTAGTGATTTAAACAATCAACCTTCAATTCAAAGCATGAAATCATTTGTTAAGATATGTACATTATTTTGATGTGATATATGTTTCTATTAGTAACAATGTGTTATACTTTTTATATATTGAGAAAATCCATGTTAAAATCAACATTTCGTCGCAAGGATATAAATCACACTACCTGATTCCAACGTTGGTGATAACCCAAGGTAGTTTCGATGAGTTGTACCCAATCACACAGTACTCTGTTTTTTTCCACTTCTTGACATTACCGATACATTATTCTGTCGAAGTTTCAGATTTTTTTTTGTAGTTTACAACAGTGGCTCTACCATGAAGCGCAATTACGAAGTTTCGGCCGATATTTCGTTGCAATTCGTACCATGAAGTACATTCGTTCCGAAACGACCCCGACATCGAAATGTGACATTTCGTTCGTCCTAAACCCTACCATGAAGCGACCCGAACGAACGAAGCTACGTACATTTGACAGCACTTCTTTCGTGATTTTAACCTCAAACTAACGATAGTTCAAGAGGTAACTTTTTACTTTCGTAACTACGAGTTTTATAGTCAAAAGTGCTTTAAAAGACATAAAAGTGATTTAGCAGTGGTTGTGTTTGTTTAAAGTGATATATGTGTTAGAAGTGGAACTATTTGGTGATACATACACATATACCTTCACGCTGCATCCCTAGAGGGGTAATCCCTAGAGAACGGAGCGCTATGCTTCGCGGTCCTTACATACTTGGGCCATAACACAATATATATTACTTTTATAGCACCAGCATAATATATCATCAGTTACTTTCATATTTTAATGAAAATTAAGATTAGCCGCGATGTTCGAAGCGACTCAAGAAGAACGAGTTGAACACTCGGCCATTGGATCTTTATCTTCAAATTCATCTTGTATACTGGGAAAGTCTATAGTTCCTTCAGATAGAAGCTATTAGTATTCCCAAGAGAAATTAATTTTTATGTAGTTTTTGTGTAAACTTTTGTATCTATGTATAATCCAAAAAATACACCTATATTAAAATAATGAAACTTTTTTACTTACTACGTGCGGTTTTATGCGGTTTTTGATTTCTAAACAATCTACACGCATACATATATCATATTCTCACGCTATATCCCTACAGGGTAGTCAGAGAATGGAGTACAAAGCATCGCGGTTTTTACGCACCTACCTACTTGCGCCTATTCAAATTTCATCATTCTCCTTACACGCTTTTGCTTAGGTATGTGAGCACTTTCGATATTTCCATCAGCTAACACTTATTTAATGAATTAAAAAAAAATGAAAAGAAATATTTTGTAATTTTTCATTTTAAACAATGAACAATTAGTTTGTGTAAGTATGTTAACAACTAGTCTTACACAATATACTTATATATAAAAATCTACGCATGTTCTTCTTCAAGTAACTAATATCACAAAATCAGCATATTATTATTATACAATATATAAATAATTTTTAATAAAATCTTATGACGCTCAACTCGTGTGTTGACACTTGACAGTGGCCCAGCAGTAGCCGGCCCGCCCCGGGCCCCGGGTGGCCGAAGGAGACCGTCGACCAGCTGCAGTCACTTTTTTTATTAAATACTTTTATCAGCCCAAACCTAAAATGAACAGACAAATGTCAGAGAATACTTTACTAATAGGTAATTGGAAAATTAGCATATTTGAATCCGAGAAATGTGCTTATATTTTGCCACTGCTTTACAATTTTAATACGTCTAACTATTATTATTATTTTATACTATAACGAGGGCGTTCAGCTCCTCGGTGAGCCAAACCCACAAGTTCCTGGACTTCCTTCCAAGTGACCACGAGCTAACTCTTGGGGGCTCATTGAGAAATCACTGAATCTATTTGGCACAGCATCGGATTGTTGCTCATCTAAAATATTTGTTACAAAATTATGCTATTTAAGTTGTAATGAAGAATATATCAAAATGTCATCATTTTTTTGAATTTTACACAAGAAATTTACAAAATTTTACTAAGTGTGAAGCAATCTAAAGCTTAGTTGTTGTATTTCTTAGATACTTACAAATATGTATTCAAGCATGGAAATAAAAAAGCATAATGTTCAAGTAAATACATAGAAATTACTTACCATAAGCGATTATTTCTTCCAACACAAACAAAATTAAAAAATACATTACGTATTATTTAAATCTAATATGTCGTGATTTGATTTATTATTTGTCAAATATTTCGGGCCATCTTTAGATTGCGGCGATGACACATTTACTCGACTTATTTCAGTTTCTCATAATTTAACATAGGTTCAATACAAGCGAACGTACTTTTAAAGTAATCGAATTATATCAATTCATTTTTTAAGAATTTAATGTGTAGTGAAAACAAACTACTTATCTTTCATTCACTCACGAACACACTTTATGGTTCCCGAACGAAAGAAACAAATCCGATACAACTTCATGGTAGCTCATAACATCGTATATCGTTTGTGTGTCGTTCGGGTCCGAAGTTTCGTACAAGCATTTTCATGGTAGACCCACAAGTCCTCGCTTTCGGAAAACTAGCGACCTGCCATACTCATATCATTTGTTACGTCAGTTTTGAAGTTCACTTGGTCATTACAATGTTTTTTTAACACTTGTCAAAGTTTCAGATTTGACAAGTGCTCTCCTAGTCAACAATATCCACTGTACATTATATATAGGTATAAAAATAAACCTATCTTTTCTAACTGTCACCGTTTCTATCTAACAAACATTATTTATTAACTGTTTAAATTGTATAATCAAAGGCTTACAGTTAGCTAATTAAATATTAAAGGTTTAATGTAAGTTTGGATTTGTATCGGGGGTAATTAAACTTCATTATTCATTAAGATTAAGTTGTATTTATTCGTAGGTACTATTATCCTGTAATTGTAAAAGCTTGTTCCTGACCCGGAGTAATTAAAAGTTTAATATTCAATACTAAGGCCTCAAATCATTTTACGAGTAGATCTTTAACCGATTTAAAAAAAGAGGTTTTCAATACATCTGTGTATATTATGGTATGTTCGGGCATAACTTCTATGTTAATGAAGCGATTTTAAAGATTTTTTTACGTTAACTTCAGTATACCTTCAACGTTTAATTTTATGTAATTTGATGATACTTTTTCATATTCCGTTCAAGAATTGAAAAAAGTTGTAGACTTATTTTAGATATTTATTTGGGTCAAGGTCACTCAAAAGGGAAAAATAATTAACTCTTCGACAAAAAAATTAAATCTACTTCAAAATAAAAGCACTTATCGAGAACTGCAAACTGAAAACTTCACTAATCAGAAGTCAAGTACAAAAATAACTTCATAAATACGATAAAAATTCCTATGTAATTAAATTTGACAGTTACTGAAGTCTATCTAATATAAGTCTAAGTAGAGTGTAAGTTTGGGCATAGTTAAAGTTTGTACAGAGAAGTGCGGAAAGCTAAAATTTTTATTTAATATCTGTTACAAATACTTTCAATTAAAATAATTAAAACACTAATTTTTTTGTAGTATTTTCCCTTGAGAGGAAAGACAATGGGATCTATGGCCATAACAGCCGATGTCTTCAGTGATGTATAGATATATTCTTCATATTATTTCATTAATATATATATTATACTACATAAATATATATGTGTAGGTGTATATATATATTTTATATTCGTATATTTTATATATGTTATACTGCATAATTTTTATTCAGTTACTACATACATGTAAATGAATTGTAACTCACTCACTCATCATTTTCATTGACAATTTTTGTGACATTTCTGGGAGAGGACGCTGACTCCTGAGATATAGGTTTTTTTTACCTAGTTTGGGAGTCAGAGGAGAATATGTAAAAAATATTTTGGTCAATAAACTATTTGATTTTATTTTATTTGATCTGATTAAAATGTCGACGTAATATTCTAGTTTCTAGCGACAAATATACATATTGAGGCAGTCTATCCGCTAGGATCTATTGAGGCGGCCTAAGCCATTAAAAAATCTCAACGTCACTACTAAATAAGCACTTATTTCAATAATTCCGATAATGCACAACGGCGTAGATACTTGGGACGCAAAACTACGCCAATCTGCGATACAAAGATGTGTTATGCCATATTTCATTATACATTTTTGATAACCTCGATGACGCAGTGATTTAAGTCTTGTTCTTGAGCGTGGAAGGCTGCTGGTTCGGTTCTCGGTCAGATCAATTTGGGCAGCAAACTTTTCTAGATTGTGACGGGTTCAGGTGTACTGGGAGACGCCCCTTAGTCGACGTCGGGTTCTCATAGCACAGGGAATGCACTAGTTCAAAACCAGATGATTGGCGTGTATTGCCTGGCCATTTATTAAAAAAATATGATCACATAGTAAGAAAATTGAGTGATTAACCTACAAATGGGGATAGGTTTCATTCGCCAAGTGTACGTATACTTAGCGAATGGATCTCTTAAATTTAGGAGAATTGTTAGTATTTTTGATTCAAAGAATCTCTCAAAAGTTTGTCTTTACAATTTATTTTAATGTTAATTTATATAAAAAAAAAATATAGTCACATATTTTCTACGAATATTGAGTGATTAACCTACAAATTAATCTCTTAAATTGCGGAGAATTGTTAGTATTTTGGATTTAAAGAACTTCTCAAATTTTGTCTGTAAAATTTATTTTAATATTATCAATGTCTGTTTCACGATTTATAAGGACTTCACGTTCAGTTGTAAATATTTGCGTGTTATAAAAACAAACATAAATGGATTGCGTGACCTGACAGACCTCCCCGGAGGTCACATGTACTATTAATCGATAATGGTTGACCTCAATGGGGACATGGCCTAAGCGAGAAGCGAAAAAATTAATTTATTTATATCCATTTTAAACTAATTTACTTATTCCCAAACACAAATTAAATTAATATTTGAGAATTCAGAAAAAACACGTGTAATAAATAAAAACTTCACTTTTCATTATAATTCTACTCTTAATTGCAAATATAGGACGCTGTAAAATTATGTTAATTATGTTTATTAATTTCTGGGCAGCACGGTTGTCTATTGCTTCTTTCTAACATGACACTAATCTGACCTGGGGGCCTAGATAAGTGACTCAATTGTCGTAAACGCTAGTAGAATAGAATGACAAATGCCGCATGATTGAGCGTAACGAATTTTAAATTGGTTGTCAAACGTTATTAACTTTATATAAAATCGAACGAAAAGTAAGGTCGTGTGAAAATCGCTGTATAAAACGTAGCCTAATGGTACTTCTGACCAGCAATAACGCCAGCTAGCGTTTCTATTTTATGAAACGTTTGCCGCTTGTTTAGACACTGAGCGTAACATGACAGACGATATCGTATATTAATATTATTGTCCCCTGGTGTATCCGTAGTATTGTAAGAATTAAAGAGTCGAAATAGGTCTCCCCTCACTATATTTTTTGCATTATTCATTCCCAAGTATAATTAATTTAGTTATTCCCTAGCTTAAATTAATTAAGTTATTCCAAAGTTGTAATTGGTTTTATTTAAACTTAGGAGTTTTAAGAATTCTTGCAAATCGGAGCCGTTGTGACGAGGATTTTTAAAATAGAAAAAAAAATAGACGTTAAAATATATTTTTGAAGCATTAGGTAGAATAAACCTTAAATCCAGTCATCCCTGGAAGGTATCTCTACTATAAAATGTTTTTCGAAGGTACACCGCGGGAGCATAACGTCAGTTGGCATACTCAGAATCGGAATATTCGTTACTGAGTCTTGAAAAGATCTCAGTTTCTGCAATAGCCATTTCGTTCCGTCCTGGGCGGATGATTTGTGAAGACTGCTCCTCGCCTCCTTTAACATATACAAGTGAAGGGGCGGTAGGCTCAGTAAAGCGTCAAACGCCGCACCCGGCGAGATCGACATGGCTCCGGTTGCTAATAGACAGGCGGTTCTTTGCAAGCCACCTAGCCTATCTATCACAGTCTTCTGGTGGGCTTTCTCGTACCAGACCACAGAGCGCCCAGGTTTCAAGAGGAGCCTGAATTTTGGGGGGTACGCCTCCATTTTCCAGGCTGAAATGTTCGCCATTATTGAATGTGCGGACATTAACGTTAGAAAGCACTACGTTAACCAAACCATATATGTACATTCTGATAGTCAGGCAGCTCTTTTGGCATTGGCCTCAAATGTAATCACATCGAGGCCAGTTAATAACTGCGTGACTACTTTAAACACTCTGGGAAATAAAAACAGAGTAATTCTAAGATGGGTTCCTGGCCATGCGGGCATCGTAGGCAATGAAAATGCCGACGAACTCGCAAGGGCCGGCACCAAAATCACATTTATTGGTCCAGAACCTTTTTGTGGTATCCCCAAAAGCCAGGCTCAACTGATTTTGTGGAAATCCTGCTTAAAAGCGTCTTGCGATTACTGGACGAATATTCCGGGCCAGGAGCATTCCAAAGCCCTGATAAAGCCATATAATCGCAAGGTGACTTCTAGTGTCATGGCAATGAGCCGGAGCAACTTGCGTATCTTGGTTAGGGCACTTACTGGGCATTGTTGCTTAAATAAGCACATGTTTAGTATGGGGCTCAACAACACAAGATTGTGCCGGTACTGCCGGGAGGCGGATGAAATGCCTATGCACATTTTGTGTGACTGCGGACCACTGATGCGCACTCGTCGACCCTGCCTCGGCCAGTATTTTCTGAGTCCGGAGGAGGTTCAGCATATCACTCCAAGGAATACCTTGCAGTTTTTGACTACAGTGGGACTTGGCAGTGTATTGTAACACAGTGGCGATCACAATAGATCAATTTTGGTCGCAGTGATACAGGACTGGTAAGACCTGCATAGCCACTTACATGAAATAAAAAAAAAAAAGGTAGAATAAAAACAAACATCTACAATATTGATTGAATTTAATCAGGCCAAAGCTCACCCTAACTTAGAGTTTTCAATGTTTTGTCAACATATATAAATGCGCATAATAAGTTTAAATAATAACTAGAGGTCGCCTTGTGGTCGAAATTCGACCGTAAATATAAACTAATAATATAAACTCTTCGGCGACAATCTACTCTGTGCGATTGTTTGATCCAGAGGTTACATTACTTATGATCACAAACTGTTATGAGTTTGACATTGACAGCATGAACGTAAACAGTGAACGTTTCATTTAATTTAATTTAATTTAATGTACTTATTTGTAACATATCACATAAAAATTTTAGCTTTCTCCAGTCCTTCTCCAGATAAACTTTAACTGTACCAAATTTCATACTCCTCCGTTTGCGCAATTTCCTAAAAAGGGAACCAAAGTTATTACTTCCCGTATTAACATATAGATAATAAAAAATGGCGTTTGTAAAGTTAGTTTCAATCCATAAATAACATTTAGTGTTCTATTAACTTAGACATGTCAAAATACGTATAATCATTTTTAATTTAATTTTTAACCATATATACACGGACTTACATTATTTATATTTTTGGCAATGCTTGAAACGATTTATATGTCGTTATTTAATTTTCCGCTCCCTCTAGAGACTTAATGTATTATTTTAAAGTCATAATCACTCACGGAAGGGACTGAAAGTTATAGCGTTAAATAGCCCTTAAATTGGGTCCCATTGAATAGCCCTAATGTGCTTATCTGTTCGACAATAGTTGGTTATACAATGCTTCAAAACTAACGTAACAGGCTTTGATTATTTACTTGTCTAGATGGAACGTTGTGAATAATCAACAATGCACAAATACGGCCCAAATTGCGGGTTAAGTGTGCGTAACGGCAGTGTACTTATTTTCATAAAAATGACAATATGTGCGTAACTGGGGATCACAGCATAAATACTGCATTTTCCTGTTGTTGTCTATAACTTCTAGCAATTGAAACAAACTTAAAATGTACTTTTCATTCATGTATATAACAAAGTTAAAAAAACAATATACAATTTATCTCATATGAAAATATAAATTAAAATCTCTTCTTTTGGAAATAGGTACTCTTTCTTCTTTTGGATTTTATTGTCTCTGATTTATAATTATGGTGGCACCCCATTTGTAAATATTTTTCTGTCTCTTGTTTGGTGATCTATATTCGCCGCTGATAAAAACAAACACTGTAACAATATAAAGTAATATTAGTGCCTAATAAAAAAAACGAATTATTACTTTTAAAAAACATGGTCAATTATACCTAATTGACCATGTTAGCCTAGCCTTAGGTTACCACCTAAGGCTAATTTCAGAAAACTTAGCCATTAGCTATTACTTAGCCAATTTTTTTTTATCTTATAAATACCTTGCATGGTGCAGATCCTTTTTTTAACATTCGTAACCTCGTATTTGTGACATGAACGTCACTAGCATTAAAATGTACAGATCGCACAACAGAAGTTTTATGAGATATCCATTAATCTTCACCTCTCATTTGCCGTATGACACTTATCCAGCTCCTTAATTAGTACAGGATCCATAGGGAACATAAAACATTTAATAATTTGCACATTGTGAAATTAGCACTATATATAGTACAGTATAGGCAAATTTTTTATTTTTTAGCAAATTGTAGTTACTCTGATATTGATTCGACAAACGGCTAATTTAAATCATAATTATTACAATAGTCTAATAAATAAAAAAATATTGTTGTATTCTATCGTTTACTGTAATACAATTACAGTAATAATATTTATTTCAAGCCTACAACCAAAATTACCCACAGTAGCGGCGTTTTTCCATTCAAAAAAGTGGTATTACCAGGCTATTTCAACTGACATAGAAACTTTTTGGCGGGAAGTCGACCTGAGCGGGAGTTTTATTTTTCTGTGATTTACATTTTATAACTTTTTTAAATATACCTAGTTAAATTTTGTGTAAATAATACTTTTTTAATAATATATGGTGTAAATTAATCGATTAATCGATATTGCCAGCGTTTAGTAAAATATTCGAAAAACTGATGCGCAACCAAATGCTGGCGCATTTTAACATTTATGTTGCAGGATTTTTCATGGTCAACAGTACGGTTTCACGAGAGGGCTGTCAACAACACATGTGGGAGCAAGCTTGGTCAAAATATATATTAGAGGCTTGGGAGGGGTCACGAGATGCCATTGGCGTGTTTTGTGATCTTTCCAAGGCTTTTGATTGTGTGTGTCACAAAACTTTAATTTATAAGCTGAAATACTATGGAATATGTGATAAAGCTCTCGATCTCGTGATTTCATATCTGGCTGACCGAGAACAAAAAGTGAGTGTAAATGGGGTTACATCTGTCAGTTCTAAATTAAAGATGGGCGTTCCCCAAGGATCAATTTTGCGACCGTTCCTATTTTTGATTTACATTAATGATGTTCCATTTATGCTTAAAGACCTTTGTGAAATAATATTATTTGCTGATGACACATCATTATTATTTAAAGTTAACAGAAAAGACATAGATATTAGCGGACAGAATAGGACCTTGGCGGATGTCTCGAGATGGTTCGCTGCCAATAATTTACTACAGAATGCACAAAAAACCAATTGTGTTAAGTTTTCCCTATCCAATGTACCTAAAATCCATAATGGACTGAAGCTGGATGGGAAACAATTAGAATTAATGAAATCAGCTACTTTTCTTGGTTTAACAGTAGACAATAAGTTACAGTGGGCGGACCATATCGGGACTTTATCTAATAAGCTCAGTTCAGCAATATATGCTATTAGGCGCATTAGACAGTTGACAGATGTAGCTACGGCTAGGCTGGTGTATTTCGCATATTTCCATAGCCTTATGTCTTATGGTCTGCTACTGTGAGGATCAGCGGAGCATATGAAATCTATCTTTATTTTACAAAAGAGGGCAATACGTACCATCTACAGTATGAACGCACGAGAGTCGCTGAGAGAGACATTGATGTACTCACCTTACTCTCGTTATACATCTATGAAAACATAATGTACACTAGAAAAAATGTAGATCTATTTCAAAAGAAAGGCGTTGTTAATGGTGTGGAAACTCGTGGTCGTGATCAGCTAGTTATTCCTAAATTTAAATTACAAAAGTCAAGTAGTCCATTTCTGGGTAACTGTGTTCGTTTTTATAATAAAATTCCTCAAGAAATTACTCAATTAACGGAAAAGATATTCAAACTTGTCCTTAAAAGCACACTGATTGGAAAAGCATACTACAATAGCGATTTCATTGAAGACACAACAATAGACTGGAAATGATCCTCTCTGCATATGCATTTACTGGCTTTATACATTGTATTTTTAAATAACTATTGTAGAATGATGTTGAAAAAATGATACCTGACTGAGTTTCTTGTCGGTTCTTCTCAGTATTTAAGTTTTCTTTTCGAACCAAACTAAAGTAGATTTGACGTTCAAAAATACCCTGCATTTGGGTTTACTAAATTGATTTGACTTTGACTTTGATTAACTATGAGTGTGTGTAGTGACGGGAGTCACGCCGTCGAACATGGTAAAAAAAAGAAAGTTAAAAAGACCTGTACCGGACTATGACAGGTACAATATATATATATATGAAATATTTATAAAGCCTCTTCATAAGAGAATATTCCCTGAAAATCACATTGATAATTGTGTTGTGTATGTAGAATCAACTGAACAAGAAAAAACGGGAAATAAAAATCCTATTGTACTTACAAATTTATTCACTAAAAATGTCAAGGGTGTCCACAGAATAAACGCCTATAAAATATGCGTTACTTTCAGGAAACCAGCCCGGTTAATAGTTTTCTTGATATGGACAACTTCTTAAATAAACACAAATTAAGAGAGTTTATATCCGCTTATATGACTGAAAAAACTGGTGTCATTCGTTATGTGCCCACCGATATATCCAATGAGGAAATATATAAAAATATTGTGTGCGATTCAAAATTCATCTCTATTAAAAGATTTATGAAGAAAGTAGAAGGAAAACTAACTCATTGGGCTCCGTAGCAGTTACATTTGCTGCAACTGTGTTACCACAACATGCTTACATTAAATTATTTAGATATCCATTTCGTACATACATACCTCCACTTGTGTAATGTTACAAATGTTTCAAATTTAACCATTCAGATGTGAATTATGTTAAAGCAGCATTTTATGATTCTCAGAAAAAATCTACTCAATTTATAAAGTTGCAAAGTAATTGCAATATTTTTACTTCAGAAAGTTATGAAATACTATAATACTTTAATATACATAAATACAATTGCTTTAATATACACAAATACAAATGTAGATAATGAAAATATATCAATAGTTAGTGATTCCAAGAGTGTTTTATCAACCCTATTGTCACCTCCAGCTCCAGGGAGCTTGAGGTAGCAAAATAAGTATACAGGCAGTCCTCGACTTACGTCGTTTCGATTTACGTCGTTTCAAGTTACGTCGAACAATGTTTTGACACTATTCCTCAAGCATACGTCATTTGTTTCGATTTCTGGCATAGGAGAATTCACTTGTCTTGTTGAAATTTTTGAAGAAAATGATCCTAATTTTGAGAGAAGTTTCAACGTTAATAACAAAATGTGTGCAGCCTATCAGTGTTACCAAGATCTGTATGATAGCAAGAAGAAAGAAGCGAAGCAATCTAGAATTGATAGTTTCTTTAAGCCAAAAGTTTAATTTATTATTTTTCATTACATATTTTGATTACATATTAAAGTTTTATAATTATTATTAAAATTAATAACACACAAATACCAAAAATAACTAGCAATTTCATAAGTGCATATATAATTATTTTAAGAACTTACTTTTGATAATAAAGTATGTATATCCTTTGTTATAAATGCAGTTTTTTTTTAATTTCGAGTCCGTGTGGATTCCTAACCCTTGAGTTTTACATGTAATCATATGAAAAAATATGTCTCGACTTACGTCGTTTCGATTTACGTCGCGTATTTCGAGAACCTAACATGCCGCAAGTACGAGGACTGCCTGTATTGCCTGTATTAAGAAAATTAAGTTAAAAAAAATTCACACTATGTAATGTTAAAAAGTTACACTATGTAATGGAAACTTCAGTTTTAAATTAAGTTATATTGTACATAATATCAAAGAAATGTTACATGTTTTAAGACATACCAAACATGTAAAAATTTTATGGGTCCCTTCACACAGTGGCGTACTTGGAAACGAGGTTGCATACTTAGCAACTCGTCAGGGTGATGACGAGGATCACTCAGAGATTTTGAAAGTTCCTTCACTGATTATTACCACCTTTTTAAATAGTAACTTAAGAAGAATATGAAAAGAATACTGTGTTACTAATAATACTGAAGGAAAATGGTACAAAGAAATAGTGCAGGCTTAACTCACGAGACCTTGGTATAATGGACATAAATACTATGACAGAATGTTTATTACTATTATTAATCGATGCGTTTCGGTCGTTGCTTGGTTACAGCCCACCTCTACAAATTAAAATTTATTAGAGATGACAAATGCAATCACTGTTCCAAGCAACATGCACTGACACTGACACTGAGTAAGTAATTACTACGTTTTAAGAGACGGCACTTAGGAAGACGGCTTGAGCTTTCGTTTTAGAAAAGCGTCGTATCGCCAATCTCGCACAATATTTAATGACTACATAATAACAGTAATGCCAACATAAGCAAATGAGATAGTGATGTCCAGAAATAAAGAGCGTGCTTCCGATGTAATAGGGACGAGAAAGCCGTTAGACTTAAAAAAGTTATCGATAGTTATAAACATCCTAATTTATGTTCATAGTAATTTTGAAATTAAATGAAACACACCTTTGTACGACAATATTTATTTCATAAAAAGATATTATAAAAAGATAAGAGACTGGCAGCTTTACGTCTTTGAATAGTCAAACTGATTCATTGGCGGAAGAAGTTGCCGGTCCGGCGGTCTCCCGAAGCCTCGACCAGTCACCTACAATATAAACTATTAAACTTTGGCGTTGCATTACAAAATATATCTAAAACAGGAAATTTAACGCGATTACCTTTTTATTCTGGCTTGACGTTTCGACCGAGTTGCATCGGCCATACAAATATAATAGACTAGTCGATGGGCCCCAGGAACCCAAAGTTTCGACTGCAAAGGATCTAAATATGAAACTCAGAGAGAGTGGCATACTTACGCCGCTTCAAGTTTTCGGCAGTGCTGACCGCGGCACCGGCTGACTTGGAAGTCATCGGTACATGGGAAACAGCAAGTGTATAGACATAAGTGGTGTCCCACACAAGCGATCCTGGGATTGAGTTTACAAGGAATGAGTGTCAAACCATCCGGTCTCTAATGATGATATAACAACCTTGCGTAGTCGATTTGCTTATTCATTAAATGAGCTTCAGCAAAATGAAGTGCACAGACGAATTTCAATTCACGTAACTTTTCAATTGGTAAATACACCAAGTCCTCTTGTCCAACTACTTGTACCCCCAATTTACAAGAAAAAGAGGCATTTACTTAACGAATATTGATTGTTGAAAGTAATTATAATCATAATCTGCCTCATACATTCCCGTCAAGGGACACCAAGAAAATGGAATAACTTAGACGTTATAAACCACCATAGTAGCATGTCTAAAGTGGAGATGTCATATTTTTTGAATAGTTGTTCTAGGCCAGGGATGGCGAACCTTTATTTAGCTAAGTGCCATATTTTTATAAAAAAATATTTAACGAGGCTATGACATGCCATCAAATAATCTTGACTTAGCGATTAATGGAAAAAAACAACAAATGTAGGTGTATGAAAAGTAAATTGTTTCGATTAGGTGCCTAAATCCTTTAATTACAGCCGTGCCTCAATTATTTTGTTGCGTGCAATCATAAATAAACGCAACAGCACGCGTGCTGTTGGTCCTCCATCGTCGTTCTAGGCCATATTCATTGAAACACGATGTATTGTTTAATCACATTGTGTTAGATAAGTTTTCAAAATTGATCGTTTGATACTTGTCAGTGAAATAAGTGACATCGGTAATCAAAAAAGTGCTCCCCGCCGCATTCAATACTTGTTGTCCAATGTAGCTTATTTTGTATAAATTGTTAAATATATTGTAAATACTGTATAAAAATTGAATATTGTTTGTAGGTTTGTGACATATTTAATTGTTATTCTTACTTTTGCTCTAAGTTAATTTGTATGATTGTATCTTGTAGAAACTCCTCCTTTAATACTTCGACTGAAGGACTAGCCCATGGTAAAAAAAAAATTGTAAAAAAAAATCAATTGACATAAAAAATATGAAAATAAGTAATCGTTTTTCTCAAAAAAATGTGAATAAATTTTATGACTTACCGAAGGAAATATATCTTTGGGTTCTTAAAAGATTTATTTGCATAGTTGCGACACAATTCCTCAGCACAAACCGACATTACAATTTATTATTGACAACCTCAGTGACGCGTAATGTTTCAAGTAACAAGCGACTCACACTGATGTATATAGATAGGCCCACACTAACAAACAAAACGGTCCAACAAAACCACTCTGATTTGCAAAATCAGATTGTTAGATTACCCTACACATATAAACAAACTTACAAAGTCCCCTCTCTCTATAATATTAGTATGGACTATAGTCACGATACCGATGATGAGCTAACTGCACCAATAGATACTATTTTAACACAAATGTATCACATGCAGGTACAAGAAGTAATTTAGTACAATCAATACTTAAAAGAGTAAATAAAAATTAATAATAATAATACGAGTAATAAGTAATTTCTAAGCGGCAACTTTGACGAAGTCTATTATTTAAGAAAATGTGTAGTTTTAAGTTTGTAAATATTAACGTATGTATGTACTTTTTTCTTATTAAAGAGTAAATTATTGCTTTTGAAAACTTTTAAAATATACAAAATATATGTATAGGGTGTCCTAAAAACCAATGTCAAACTGGAAATAGGTGAAAGACCAGAGGTGATATTGCTTGTAATTAATTAAAAATTACATAAAAATATAAATTTGTAGGCATTCAAGAAACGTGACAATAGACATCTGTGTTGATTTTTCAAGTACTGTGATTACAAATCTTTATTTTTTTATTTGTGATGTAAACCTGAATAAACATTTTTAAGAGTATATGACTAAATTTCCTTTTATTTTTCTGATAACTGTTACCACCTGGCCTATCACCGATTTCCGGTTTGACGTTGATTTTTGGAGCAGCCTATATCTATACATAACCTCACATTTTTAAAGCTCTTGAATTTGATACTCTTCAATAATGTGTCCGATGATATTTATTCTTCATCTTTGGTTTATGGTATGTCGAACCGTAAAAGCCATACATTTTTTTTAATTAAGTTATTGTCTTTGTATAACCCATTTATAACCTTAGTGATCAAATCAACTACCGAAGTATCACTTTGGTACGCTTTATTGAAGCAGTTTTCAGCACAAACAAATAAAAATAAAGGTATTAAGGCCAAATGTTGCGTGAAGGATAAAAACTGTTTGCTAAGAAAAATAAACGGTTATACATATGGGCACGGTACATTAAATTAATATGAAATTTTATCGGCCTGCCGTATAACGTTAAAGGACTAGCCGCCAAGAAAAATTACAACACATATTTTTGGAGATTCTTCTAATATATTAACTGCTATTACGGACTTGTCTTTATCTCTTTCCACGGACTGGAAAAATACCCGCTTAGTAAAGATTAATAATATTGCGCAGTTACAGATCTGACGTAAAATAATAACATTTTTTTAGACTGGCGACGCCAAAAGAAGGGTGTTTGATAGCTGATTGATAGCTACAATAGATTTAAATGTGCTGAATACTTATAGCAAAGTCAAAGTCAAAGTCAAATCAATTTATTTAAGTAAACCTAATTACAAGGTATTTTTGAACGTCAAATCTACTTTAGTTCGGTTCAAATAGAAAACCTGGACACAGAAGAACCGACAAGAAACTCAGTGAGGTATCATTTTTTCAACTTCATTTTACAAAAGGTTTATTAAAATACAATATTTTCAATAAGCCACTAAACGCATGTGCAGAGAACATCATTTCCAGACTATTGTTTTATCTTCAATGAAATCGTTTATTTTATAGTATGATTGTCTAGTCTCTAGGTTCCCAAACTTATTTTGTCTACTGAGTCGAGAGCTCATGCAGTCGTTGTCTAAGATGCCTCCTAGCTAAATGAAATTACAAATCACCCCCCAGGCCTCTACACAACGCCCCCATTTTTTTTCTGGGTCTCTTACCGCCCCCCTTTAGGCCTGCAGCGCCCACAGGGGGGCGTTATCGCCCACTTTGGGAATGGGTGGTCTAGTCAATGTACGTTTTATAACCAATCTAAATTTATTCTCTGTTAATTGAGTAATTTCTTGAGGAACTTTATTATAAAAACGAATGCAGTTACCTAAAAATGAAACATTTCACTTATGTAATTTAAATTTTGGAATAACCAATTTACCATGACCTCGGGTTTCCATACCATTCAATTCGCCATTCTTTTTAAACTGATCTATATTTTTTCTCGTATACATAATAATTTCAAAGATGTATAAGGAGGGCAAGGTGAGGTGAGGTGCAACCCTAAACTTTTAGTCAATTAATAATTTATTTATTTATTCTTTAAACATTGATCATTTAAACACTTCGTGCTGCCGTCGTGAAGGGAAAAGCAAAAAAAGGCGTAAAGAGAAGGGTTTTTCTAGTAGTTTTGATCGTAGCAGTAGTGGGGAACAAGCCGTCGCGCGTCGGTCGTTCTTCTTGATGACGTCACGAACATAGGCTCTGCTAGAGGGCACCTGTACGCCCAAGCACGAAATTTCGACAGATTCGTAACGTAAATGTAACGAGTCTACTATACGATTTCAAGAAACGCAGCACGAAGCGAATTTTGTCAACTATCGAAAACTCGCTACGTTCACTCGCTACGAAGGTGACGTCATCATAACGTAACTATAGAAATTGGGAAGTTTGAGTGAAGTACACAACTTGTTTAATAAAAGCTGCGTCCTAAAATGAAATCAGAGAAAGCTTTATATTTTAGACAACAATGTGAACTATATTTGTGTCTACATTTTTTGTGATTACATGATATACATTTTATATAAATATACATACATACATATCTTCACACTGTATCCCTGACAGGGTAGTCAGAGAGGACGGAGCGCCAAGCGTAGCGGTCCATAAACAGCATCTATTGCTGTTGTGTTTCATTTGGTGAGTGCGAGAACCGGTGATCCATCAACCCCCCCCCTATCCTTTCACTCCTTTCTCTCTTTACCTAATGGCCGGCAACGCATCCGTGATTCCGTGTTGAACATCGCGTGTGCCCATTGGCGGTGGTGATCATTTTCCACCAGGTGAATAAACTATCTTATTTCACCGAAAAATTTTCAATGAAAAAATATTCGTACATTTATCATCGAAATTTATTAAGGTACCGTACGTCAAAATGAGATTTGTGCTTGCGATTTCACTCAATTTCAATATAAATGGTCCACCTTCCATGGAAACTAATATAAATGTTGATGAAAGTGAGATAAGCATGGATGAAATAGTGAAAGCGTTGAAAAGTATGAGATTAGGTAAGGCTGCAGGGTATGACAGGATTACCATCGAGATGCTGAGGGCTGGACAGGGCATAGTGGCTAGCCAGCTGTACCGTCTTTTCAATTTGTGCTGGCGAAATGGGCAAGTACCAGGAGACTGGTGCAAAGCCGTAATCGTGCCATTGTATAAGAGAAAAGGGTCACGGTAGGAGTGCATAAATTACCGCGGTATAAGCCTTCTCAGCGTCGTCGGTAAATTGTATGCGAAAGTGTTGATTGAAAGGGTTGTGAATGAAACAGACGAAAAAGTATGGGATGCACAAGCGGGATTTAGAAAGGGAATGGGATGTACGGATCAGGTCTTTTCCTTGCGGTGCGGTGCTTGCCGAAAAGTGTGAAAACACTTTTCGGCCAAGCACTTTTCTTGTTTTTAAACAAGAAGGTCTATTGCACGTTCGTGGATCTAGAAATGACCTATGATAGAGTGGTGAGGAATGAATTGTGGTCAGCATTATCCGTGAACGGTGTGAGCAGTATCCTCATACGAGCATTGCAATCTCTTTATAGGGATTCTAGTGCTTGTGTAGGGATAAACGGGGCATACACTGAATGGTTTAATATCGAAAAAGGTGTTAGACAGGGATGTGTAGCGTCACCGTAGCTGTTTAATCTGTTCATGAACAATTGCTTGACAGGTTTAAAAGAGAATGAAAGTGGGTTGAGAATGAATGAGTTACTCGTCAAATGTTTTCTATATGCTGATGATCAAGTATTACTTGCGTCTTCGGCCGAGGAGTTGCAGGAGATGGTAACTGCTATGAATGGAGCTTTTGTTAGAAAGGAAATGAAGATGAATGCAAAGAAAACGAAAGTGATGGTGTTTGAAAGAGATGAGGCAGTGACAGACTGCAATATCGTGATTGGAGATGAACAAATTGAACAGGTGAATGAGTTTGTGTATCTGGGTTCAAAGTTTACAAGAGATGGAAAGTGTGAGAGTGATATTGAAAGAAGAGTGAATGCAGGAAACATGGTGAATGGAGCTTTGCACTCCTTTATGAACAGTCGGAAGGTGTCTAACAAGGCTCGTTTGGCGGTGCATGAGGGGTTGTTGGTTCCGACACTCATGTACAGAAGTGAAAGTTGGGTATGGCAGAAGAAACATGAAAGCAGAATAAATGCAGTTTAGATGAGAGCGTTAAGAAGTGTGTTAGGAGTTAAACTGAGTGACAGGATAAGAAATAATGAGATAAGGAAACGTTGTGGTCTGAAAGAAGATGTAGTGACAAAAATTGAGAAAGGTATGCTGAGATGGTTTGGCCATGTCGAGAGAATGAATGAAGAACGATTGACGAAAAAAGTGTATAAAGCGAGTATGAATGAAAGTGTTGGAAGGGGTAGACCTCGGCGGACGTTTCGAGACCAAATCAGGGACGTCTTAAAAAGGCCAGGTCAAGAGTACCCTAAACCGAAGAGCATGTATGAAGGGAATAATGAAAGTGGACGAAGCGAAACAAGTATGTAAGGATCGTAGCAAGTGGAAAGAAGTGGTAAAAAATAGTTCTTTTATGTCCTATAGGAGCGCTGCACTAAAAGTCATACAATTTCCTTATGATGACGATACGAATATTTTTTAGATAGGATTCGTGCCCGCGTTACAGTTCCCTTTATTCTTTATTTGTCAGTGTTAGAACTGAATCGAGTTTGAACTCTAGATTTTCCTGTGGATGCTTCATTGAAAAAATAAACACGTGTCGATGAGTAGGTTTGGAACTTTGACTGGAAGGTAGCTATAAAACACACATATATTGATTGCTGGTATGTCTACGCTATTTTGAGGCTAAATACTCATTAGGTGGGTTTGGAAGCCCGTTAAGCCGCATGCAGGTGTAGAAACTCCTCTGGTGACACCCTGAGTCCGAGGTTTGCCCTCCACACGAGACGTTCCTCGGCTAGAGAAACTCTTAGGCGGTCGAGCATCTGGCAGGGTGCTTACTGCCTCAACGCGACCGGTGAGGCTGTAAAAGCTAATTGGGCTAACAGCAAAGAGAAGGGTTTTTCTAGTCGGTTCGAGTCTAAAGCTATTGACAGTCTGCGTAAAGTCCGGCTAAGTGTCCATGGGCAGTTTTTCCCTTCCCAAAAATAAGAAAAAACCTCTATAGGTTTGAATAGAAACACAGTTTTCACAAACTCGATAAGGAAACAGGTAAAAGATTCTAGAGCACCTCAACATGTATCTAGGAGGACGACCATTTTGCGTGGCTAAGTTCCATACATAACTTAATTTCATACCCGGTGAGCTGGGTACCATCACTTTTCAAACGTTTCTCGCGTATCACCAATTACAAAAACCTACTATCAGATGTTTTAAGATACGTTTAAGGCTTCTGATCTAACAACTAACATTTAGCAACAGTCAGATCGTATGTCTTATCGTGTCTTCCTAATGCTGTTAATCCTATACTATGCATTGAGTCGTGATCACCTACAATGTTGCTTAACCTCAGTGATCGTGTTGAACACCATATTCAATATTGATTGACCTAAAAATTGTGCATTACTGTACGCACTGGTAATACAACACTGGTATTAAAAGAGGCATAAACTGGTAACAGTTTATGCGTCTGAGTTAAACGAATTCGGAGTTTTGAAGTGACGGAGGTGAAAAAACCTGTTACGAGCCAGCATTATTAACGCAGGTTATTAGGCTGACACTACATGATTTTGTGCTATTGATGTATGTTTGCGAAAGGCTATCGTTCACTCGCGGTTTAAGTCAGATTGGCTCTCGCTTAACCACGGTCTAACCAAGGTACGAACGCTTTTAATTAACATGCAATGTTGTGATTGATAGTTAAATAACGAATATTTAGCGAAGCATCACACAATTGTCATTTATTTTAGATGATGGGCATGTAACGGCCGCCATACATGCGTTATTATCAGCTTTGTGTCACATTTCTGTAAAGTTTAATTAGCTCGGTCCTTAAGACAGTAGTGTGGGACTATTAAAATCATTACTAATACTTTGGGCTTTTCCGTGGTCTGATCTGTTACACATTTTCTTATGATGTCAAACACCAAGCAACTAATAAACGGTACAACTAATATTTCTAACACTGTTCTAAAAGCATGAAATCTGACTTATCATCCTAATAATAAGTCACGCTGTATCCCCAACGGGGTAGTTCGAGAGGACGGAGAGCCAAGCGTCGCGGTCCTTACATACCTCTTCCTCAAATCTCATCATTCTCCTCACACATTTTCGCCTAGGTATGCGAGTGCTTTTGACATTTCCGTCTGCTAACATTGTTTATCCTGTCCGCAAGAGTGACACCGCACATATTTCTGAGAGATCACATTTCTACTGCATTTATCATACTTTCACTCGATTTCGGACATATCCAGGCCTCACTACCGTACAATAAAAGTGACTACCCCGTTGGGGATACAGCGTGAAGTTATGTATGTAATAAGTCACTTCAAGGAGCCAATTTTCTGCATCGCAATACAAGTGTTACTGTGTGACTAGATAAAATCTCTAATTTAACACAACGGAGCTTGTTCGTAATTTCGCGAATGGCTTTCATATTGCGTGACTTTAATTTCAGAGTCGACAATTGTGGTAATAGAGTTTGTAGTTTCATTTTAGGTGACATTTCGTAATAGAAAATGTATTTTAATATATTTATTTGTGATCACATGAAGTTAATTGTTTCGTTTAAATCAGGGCAGACTGCATCAGCAAGCACAGGCCGATAACGCGTCTGTCTTGCGAAGTTCTTTTTTTACACAAAGGCAATATACACAGAGAGAGTAATGCTATGAGATACATATAAAAACAATAAACATTAAGTAGTTCTTATAAGGCTAGTATAGACTAGAGTAAATGATCAGATGAAGTTAGAAAGACAGAGATTAAATTGTTTAACACATACAAGGCTCTATTTAAGGATGATACTATGTTATAAAGTGAATAGAAATGTCACAAACAGAAAAAACAAAGAAACGGTGAAAATAAAAGGAAGTATTATATTGTAAATTATTATTATTAACAATTTTTATTGTCTCGAGAATGGAGTTGCTCGTTGAAGTAGTAGAATCTGAAACGCTTTCCTCATACATTAAACTCAGTTGGTAAATGGGGATACTCTTACGTGTCACAAAGCATAATGTGTTCTAGACTCTATATATTATACATATACCTATAATCCTGTAAAAATATGATTAGAAACAAAAATTTACAATCGTTTAATATAATATGTCATTGAGGAATGTAGAAAAGTGAAACTGCGCGCGGCCGTTCGTCGTTCCCCTTGAGATATACATGGCGGTGCTTTTCTCCGGGTTGATTTCGATTTTCCAACGTTGAATTCATTCGCCTAGGCTCGTGATCGCGACTTGGAGGAGTTGAGAATCTAAGACGACTACGGTTTCATGTGAATAACGCGGTATTATTCACGAATAAGGCGAGATCTACACCGAAGGTCTTATGAATATCGTTTTGTAGAGTGAGTAGAAAGTGGGCGGCAATACCGAGCCCTGATGGGGCAGGAGAGTAGAGCATTCTTTCAACTCTATATCGGAAGGAGCGATCTGATAAAAAGTCTCGTACTATGTGTATGAGATCGTCCGGAACGCCTACATGGCGCAGCTTGTTGACCAGCCCGGCGTGTCAGACTTTGTCGAACCCTTTTATTACATCGAAGAAGAGACCCCCCGTGCTTACGTGGTAACGCGGGCGATTCAGGCCCTTTAGAATGTGGTCCATGAGGCGGTGCACTTATTGGACACACGAGTGTTTACCTCGAAAGCCAAATTACTCGTCTTTGAGAAGACCTGAAGCGAGCATTGGTCTGCAACCCTTCTAGGTGAAGGAAAACTTCATAATCAAACCTGGAAACCGCCAAGAGTCCTTGCAACAACGATGTGTTACTTGAAATGGATAGATCGAGCAATATTTCTAACTAAAGGCGTACATAAATAAAAAGTGAAAAAATAAACATTTTTTAAAAATAAGCTTTTATTAAAATGCAACAAAAAGTAGAAAATAAACCAAGGAGTTAATAAAACCCATATCGTTGTAACCCTGAACCTACGAAATGGTTGAATAAGGCTGCTCTACAAGTCAGAAAAAGACATAAACTTGTAATAAATAGACACGTATATATGAAACTAGTATATTTATGTTCTTACGCGATTTAAAAACTTGTCACTCAATCTTTTAAGTAGGTACCTAGGCAACCGAGTTTTATTCTGAAAAAGTCTGACCACATTGAAGGATTTGAACCCGCGTGTTTCAGCTTGGTAGATCTACCCTCTAGCCGCTGTACTACCGAGAAGGTAAACTCTGTTGTGAAAGCAGAAGTGCTTAGAGTTTAGAAGTTTTAAGCGTGGGAAAACATAAAGAAAACAATTCTCAGAATTGGACACTAGATATTAGATTGATTATTGACCACCGTAAAGTTTTATATTGTAAATTTCATCGAAATCGTTAGAGCCGTTTTCGAGAACGCGATTGTAAATAAATTAAAAGTTATATTTACGCAATTACAACGATTTATTCGGAGGATTCACAATTTATATCACAAAAAAAAACGAACTATGGGCAATTTGATACAGACTAAAATTTATTTTTTTGCTCATTATATTTGTAAAGTAAAGAAAAGAAAATGTATGAAGTTAAAAGGGTTTTTATAACACATTTCGTACCGTATTCATCGATTTGGTGCAAATATCATGAAAAACAATGCGAACTATCATAAAAAACGTCCAATTGATAGACGTAGGTAGGTACTATTTTTTTTACATTTTTTTAACATTAAAGTACTTTTATACTTACATCCTCAGGCTGTATCCCCAACGGAGTAGTCCGAGAGGAAATAGTCTTAATAAATAAATGAATAAAATATTTAGAGGAATATTGCCATGTATTTTTTAGGTCAATTCAATAAAAATTAAGTAACAAGTAATCCGATCTTCTAATTAAAACTACAAAGTAGCTATTCCTACGTTTTTGTATATCATAATATATTATAACACATATAAACTTTTAAACTTTCGCGTTGCATTATAAATTATCTAAAAACACGGGAAATTAACGCGATTACCTTGTATTTTGGCTTGACGTGTCGGCCGAGTTGCATCGGCAGTGGTCTCAAGTACACTGTCGCAGTTCATAGCAAGCTTCACTCCGTGTCCGAGGCAGATTTTATTTCATCTACCCCCGTTATTTGTAAATAATTATTAGGATTCCTACATACAACACTCACGGTGTCCACACACTTAACCGGATGTGAAAAACGAGGTTTTGTCATTTGAATCACAGGATGCCACGCTGTTGATAAATTGTATCCGTTTTCCCGATTGAAATTTTTGTGTCTCTTGATTTCAATTGCTTCACGCACAACTCTTGGATAAAAGTGGCGGTCGGTGGAAAGGACTTGTGGGCGATGAAATTCTATCCAATGTATCCGTTTGGAAAAGATGTTCCGCTATCGCTGATTTGGTTGTCTGCTGGTTTTTTACAGCTGCAATGTGTTCCTTAATCCTGTTAGCAATAGTCCGCTTCATTTGGCCAATGTATGAGCTACCGTCAAGCCAAAATAAAGGTAATCGCGTTAATTTCCCGTGTTTTTAGATATTTTATTATAACGATATCGTAACTTTACGAACTCGTCATAGGTTTTTTTTTTATTGGGTTCAACAAACAGTTTCACAATGAGACTTACTATGATAGCTTTAACATACGGAACAGCATAAATAATTGTGAGACCAACACAGTCAACCACAAGTTACTTTAAATAGTAGGTGTAGAGAATGGACGCGGTACACTTTTCCCAGACTTGTTTGCCAAACACTATAAACACTGGCAATGACTACAGTGGTTGACAAACAAGACCCAGAAATTATAATATGTTCTATATAGAACTAGTGTTACGATCATGAAGCTTATCTATAATAGCTACCTTATATGCACCGATACGGGTAGCAAAAATATCTATATCACTGAAATATGCATTGTGAATGTCAATCAGCCGACGCATTGGCGACCGTTTACCAGCATTAGTGCGAGATCTTAGGGATAGGTTGTGAGTTTGTTCTAATTGTAGTTGGAAATGAATTCATTTTAAGACCTATTATAGCTATTAACATCTGTAACCTTCACAATACTAATAACAATTACGTTCATAACGTCTATGATTGCCTCTTGTAAATTATACAAATGAAATAAAACTCGAAATGAATATTTCGGTGTTTCGCTTCGAAGCAGTTAGGGTTGCTACTATTGAAAACATGTTTTTTTCTGATTGGTAACTTAAAAAGATTGAAGCTAATTCTTAAAAAAATTCAAATAACATAAAAGATCTGCTGGAAGAGATTTCATCATGAGATAAGCAGTGTTTTGTACAATATTTTCTTGCCTTGTTTTTTTTTTGTACTTTGTGTACATAAAATAGTTAAGGATACAAACCCATTCATCACCGGAGTCGAAGGCCACTTATTCACTCATCACACAAAAACTAGCCAATGGATATGTATTTACTTAGTGTACATTTCATCTTTAGTCTTCGCAGAGTTTTCACACAATTTGCACGAGATTATTTTGCAGTCAAATAAAATTCTCAATTCTATGAATTTGTAAGCAAAGCTGGTATATATATATTAGCTGCACTAGTAATGCGTCTCAACTTTGCTTGGGGACTTGATTTATTATAATAATAATGCTCCAGGCAATTATACAGATTGTGTGACCCCAAACTAAGCAGTAAGCTTGTACCATGGGTACTACATAACGAACTCTGGGGGAGTTCCCAGTAACACCCAGACTCCAAGCTAATTTAGAAAAGTTCTTAAAATTGACCTGACCGGGGATCGAACCCGGGACCCAATTGATGTCAATATTTCTTAATTTCTATAGACTAAATGTGAATTTGTTTTGTGCTGTATCATAAAACTTAATCATTAGGTGTTCTAAATGATAGTGAAAATTGCATTTAAATTCACTTAGAAGTTTGGAAGTTATAAGTGATTACACAAATAAGCAGATTGCGAAATCGTTAACTTATGAAGTATGTAAAAACCGAGAAGCCTAATACTCCGTCGTTTCTGACTACCCCGTTAGGGATACAGCGTAAAGATATGTATGTATGTATGCATACATATGCGTAAAGAAATTAAAAAGAAAGTATGTATAAATATTACTTTGTAAATATGAGCAAACTGACAACCCTATGTATCATAAACATATATAAAAACTTTTCAAAGCGGAAACATTTAACACTCATTCGTCAAAATTGGCCTTATATTACTTCTATAAACTTCAATAAACGTTTTAACTGTAAAACTTTATTACCATAAGGAAAAAGTAACATTTTCTGTTCAATTATTAACATTTTCATAATCATTTTCAAACTTGTTTGCAGTTATTAGTAAACATTTTTCGTAATATGAAAACTTTCTTAGACTTCGACTAGCGATAAGTTTGTAGTATCTATACATCTATACATGTAAATTTAATTGAAGTGTCTGTCTGTGATTTCGAAATACAGAGTTTTTCTTAAGCTTATGTGATTTTCTGCACGTAACGAAGACCCAAACAAGCGTTTTTTAAATTTTTTGTCTGTCTGTCCGCTTGTTTGTCCAGGCTTTGCTTCCAAACGACTGAACCGAACTCGGCAAGATTTTCACTGAGATAGAGGATTTTCCAAAAAATAATCTAGACTACTTTTTATCCAGAAAATGTTTAAGGTTCCTGCGTAAATTGAAAAACTCTAGAACTTAGAGATAGATCTATAAATATACATACAATATAAATAATGGTTTTCACAGTTGAGTCTATTTAAGTTAGACTCACATAGAAGTACGTTCTATCATGATCCGCCGTTTGGGAGCTGAGATCTACAAAGAGCTCCGTTCAGTTGAGCGGCGCCTGTAAAGAGGGTTTAACTTATAGTGGTTTATCCTTTGATCTATATTTAATAACAGAAACAGACATAGCAGAGACATCTATCCATGTTAATATTTAAAACAGCAACGAAATTGTATTTGTACATTGGAAGATATTTTTGAAACTGATCGAATTACGTATTTTAGGCTTTTCCGATTCTAAATTACATATTTATAGAAATTGTCTGTGCGTTCGTAGATTATTTTTTTAGAAATCTATACATATACGCCGTATTCCAAACGGGGTAGTCAAAGAGGATGGAGCCCCAAGCGTCGCGGTTAGGGATACGGTGTGAAGATATGTATGTATGTATTGAAATACATTACATAGTAAATAAAGTTGAAGTGTGTGTCAGTGATTTCGGAATGAAGGCATTTTCTTAATATGATTTTTAGGATGTAACTTAATGATTTAACCTAATGATAATATGATTTTTAGGATGTAACTTAATGATGTAACCTAATGATAATATGATTTTTAGGATGTAACCTAGACCCGAACACGTGTTTAAAAAATTTTGTCTGTCCGTTTGTTTGTCCGGGTTGATTTTTAAAGGTAGAGTATCCGCATTATAGCCATCAATGTCTATATAGCTGATTTTATTTCGCAGATAGATCATCATGGAGATTTTACTCCCACTGACAATAACAAATAAACAATAATTTTAAAAATATTTATTGTTTAAAAATGGGCCAAAGGCCTAAATTAAACTGTCAAATCTTCTTTAAACACTTCCCATGTACGCGTTTTTTGATACAGTTTTTGAAACGTAATAGACTTGTGTAATGTACAAAATATACTGCATTGTACCAGCAGATATAAACTGTGTGTTTTTTCATATACAATCTCGATGATGACTTGTCGCTCTCAGTTCTATATCTGCGTCCTTGATAACAACGTGACTGTGCAATGTAGTGTATATAATCCCTATATTAAGAATTTACTTTAGCAATATTTTCATCACTAATTCACTCGGACGAAATCGCGGATTTCAGCTAGTTATTTATAAATCTGTATAATGTAGGACCCTTTTTATGTATTACTTTTTCTATAAATTTCAGGTAACGCTTTTGGCGAACACAGTTTGAGAACACATTTGCCTCATATTTAAAATTCTTATGCGAATTAGTGTAAAATACCCTACAGACATATGGACACACACCCATATGGACAAGATAAACAAGTGACATTTATATTATCACTATCTGTACCCGACGAGGTCACCGACGCAACTAAATGACTTAAAAATACAATAACATGAAAACTATTATAGATACACATAAGTTTCTCATTGATAATTTTTCACAAATAATCAGAATAATTCCGCCGGTCACATGCCCACGAGCCACAGCGTATAAAATACCTAATTCCTGTAGTTATGTATTAAAGGGATAAAAATTAAAATTTTGGGAAAATACTTTAAATTGTAAGGTAATTATCATAATTAAACGTATTTGTTTGAAGAAATGATACCTGACTGAGTTTCATGTAGGTTCTTCTCAGTGTCCAGATTTTCTTTCGAACTGAACTAAAGTAAAGACCGTTCAAAAATACCTTGCAATTGGGTTTACTTGTATAAATTGATTTGACTTCGACATCGACTGAAAATTCTAACTATGGATCGCTTGAAAAAGAGAATAGTAATTTTTTGGTAAATCGGTTTAAAATATAATCTACAAATAACAAAATTCCAAGCAAAAGAGCTTGAATATACAATTTTACATAACATTGTGTGTATGCCTAACTTCTTGTTGTAAAAGTAATATCTGTAATTTATCATTGCAGTTATTTACAAGAAAAAGTTTTATTTTACTTTAAGGAAGTTAGGATGTTAAAATTTTGCAAGTACGTTTAGAGTTTTGCTTCAAAATTTCAGCCACCTGCCCGAAATTTCAATTTCAAGTCGGTTAGTCGATTAGAGACCAATTATACATACTCATCTTCCCTTGCTCATTACCTCCGGCTTTGAAAATAAATTCGAGGAGTTACCGTTATTATATGTTATTTCGTTTTTTTTTTTATAATAACATACATATCTTCACGCTGTTACCCCAACGGGGTAGTCAGAGAGGACGGAGCGCCAAGCGTCGCGGTCTTTACATATTTCTTTCGCTTCCTCAAATCTCATCATTCTCCTCACACATTTATCATTAATATTTTTAATTAATTTAGGCTAACTTATAAAAGAACATTCCCAAATTGACCTGACAAGGAATGAACCTAATATCGAACTGAACTGAACCCAATATAGGTAAGAAAGTATACGTACGGTCAGTCTCATCTGTCTACTGTCTAACATATTAATACAATTTATCAAATCGCTTAATATATGACGGCCATAAACCTAGCGGCTCCACGATTTCTGCGCCGAAATTGCCTAAATCTCCTCTCAAAACACTAGTCTAACCAAAGAAGACATTATCCCCGTACCTCCGCACCGCAGGCCGAATGAAATGATTTTTCCCGGCGACACGCGCGTTCATAACAAACCGAATGGTCGATGTGACCACGATTATAGCAAGAAGTAGGATACGGGTTTTTTATCGAACAAGTGAACGATTTTTTATTTCAATATAGCTTATGTAGTACCATTATTGCATCGGAACAAAGAGAAACAATTGAGAAATACATAATTAAGTAATGAAACTAGTAATTCAAATTACATCCAATATTCCCACTTTAAAACTTGACATTATAGTAAAAAGTAAAATTAATAGTTTTCACAATGGAACTTCTTTTGAACATTACCTATTTTAAACTGTTACTTTATAATTAATACTTTTAAAATTAGATGCCGGTGTGCAATAATTATGAGCAGATATTATTGTCAGGATGGCAACGGAAAATGTATTGGAAAAAGTTATACACCGAATTGTATTATTTTGTATTATTATTAATTGTATTGTCTTATAATTATTTTATAGCGTTATTGTGTTTTTTTAAATAAATGTTTAACAAAGTCGTAACATTTTATTGTAGGACATCGTATTTCTTAGCGAAAAATAACACTGATTATTTTTAGAAATTTTAAACTGCCTTTAAATACATTCTAACAATATTTTCTTTACGTCTCTTGTTCTAGTAATAATATGACCAAGTCAGATAAATAACTTAACGATCTTTTGATCGCCGTATTTTTTTCTAATAACCCGCTGCTAAACGCGAGTTTCGTTCGGAAAAATGTATTTAGACCACGTGATTTTTTGTGACTTAAATTCAATTCGATTAACTTTACCGAAGTAACTGTACTGTAATCGTAATAAGACAATTTTGACACTATAATTAAATCTAAACGTAGTTTTTATGGTTAACATGTTATGAACCGCTTTTTTTTAAATTTAACATTTACTTGAAATTGTTGCGAAACCGAGAAGAACTTTCTTTTTAAAGAAACGGGAAATTTCTATTTAAAATTGCAAAACCAAGTATGTTATTAACTTTCGTTTTTTGTAATTGTTAGAGTTGAAGTAAGAGTGCACTGTAAAAGTCGATTTATTATGAACAGAAGCAATATAACAATAAAAAAGAACATAAACATGGTCGTACACGTGAGGTCTCGTCGGAAGTCCGTTACGGTATCGAGTGCCAATGAGGCCACGTCCTTCATTTCTCGTTGTAACCCGAAATCTTCCGAGAATTCGCATTCGAATTAATATTAAATCCTTCAAAAGGTCACTTGATTTATGGAAAAACGATTTAGATTTATTACTGAAATGACTTTCGAATCCACAATTTGCTTCAATGCTGATCCGGAGGAAGGAAGGAATAATATGGAATGCGTCTTCTGTTGATTTTGACAGACTTGTATACTCAGCGCAGGAGAATAACAGATGTTATTGTTGCACCAGACTGGTTTATGTAGACGAGTAATTGCAAATAAAAATTTTGTCTAAGACCATAGAATGAAAGTGTTGGTGCAAGAAAGGGAGAATGTAATACGGTGTGGCGAAGGGTAAGTGAGAAGAATACAAGATGCGCCTGTTTTATTTCTATTAATTTTACGTGTATGTTACATTAAATAAAATATATAAACATTACGCGATATATCTTTATTAAACAAACTATACATTAAACACTTCGTTTTATTAAATCAATTTAATGAAATGTTATATAATGGCCTATGGCTCATAAGAAAGGGTATAGATAATATAATACGATTTGTCACTCCTTAGTTACTCTTGCCATCTGTAATCCTAAGTATCTACCGCTGAGAACAGCTTCAAGTCGTGAATTAGTTGCGCTTTGCTACTGTCAGTTTGATTTTCAGTTTTTTATAATTCGTAAACAGGTATCTATCAAGATTGACGCCTAAGATCGGCAGTGTAAAGCAATTGTAAAGTAGCATGCTTTAGCAATTGTAAAATAGTATGCAATGAAGTGGGATCCATTCAACTATCTGATTACCTCTTGGTAATCAGATATAGTTAAGTTCTGATCCCCGTCCTGTACTGTGAAATAGAAATAATCTGTACCTGTCATGTTGTGTCGCGCAGATGGAATATCAATTCTAAAAACGGTCAATGCATTCCAAAAACTTTAGGTGTAGAAGCAAACGGTCATTGCCTGTAATCAATATTAATAGTAAAATCAGTAAAAGTACAGTGAATGCGACGAATGTACTTTTAATACGCTATAAAGTGAGAAACACATGTTTCACTTTTCTTTCTGACTTTTCACAATGCAATTTATTTAAAATGAGTGATGAAAATGAATGAGTTACCTTCAACAATACCTTGAATTTCACTTGAATATAAAGGAAAACGATCAAAGTTGATTGTTTTTAAGACTTTTTTGTTGGTCTGTCATTTGTGTTTTTTCACACGTTATTCAATGTAGTAATACGTAATTTGAACTTAGTTCCGAATACTTTTGGCCTAATTATGAACATAGACTAGGAAAGTGGCACATCAAACAGAACTTTTACGGATATTGTACATTTAAATTACATCGGTATTCATAACAAAGAACGACGATGAGTTATAAAAGTTTCTTTTCCCACAATTAAATAACCAAAGTTAATTACAGCAATACAGAACATGTATGTAGTCATAATAAAATGCATTTTCTTCGAAGAATGAGTACAACATGGGTTTATTTCAGAACTAGCTTTTGCCTGCCTTTCTGTTTGTTATGAAAAATTTCACTTTTTGTCGGTTTACGAAATAGCACAGGAACAAAATGGCAAATCGTGTGTCTCTTTTTGATCAATGCAAGTGACTAGTATGTCTTTTATTAAGTCATAAATATCAGAGATGCCACAAAACCACTCATGATATAAGGTCAGAAGCTACTAAAATAATTAAAAAGAATAAATAAATATTAAACTTGAATCTTCAACTCGTTGCGAGAACTTGGAAAGAAGATTTAAGGTCATTTAGATATTTAACGAAAGCGTTCCTGTCATCTCACCGCCATACTCAACACTGTTTGCTATGAACTCTTCCCTCGTTAAGTATTGAATCGATCGTCGAGAAGCGTAGACGCATATTATCGCTCTGAAACACGTCGCATCCAATCCATTTCCACTCATTACCCGAATTTGGATTACAGTGCAAACATACATGAAAGAAATTAAAAAGAAAACTCGTGTGTATTTGCGTACGCACATAAGAAGTTTAGCGTGAATAGAAAACAAAAATTAAAAGTAGTCAAAAATAAGGAAAATAAACTCTCTTTGTTGCTAATTTCATGTTGCGATAGGTCGACACGCACGAAATTCATTACTAACTTCATGGTGTGTTACAACGAGACGTTACTTCCGTTGCCTGCTGAAATTACACTCTGATTCACCTAACGTATCACACAAAGTATAACTTCAATAAAATGAAGGGTCCAACAGATGCCAAATTCACTCCTTTAATTTCGGTTTTGACGCGATGGAATGTACAAAAAATCATCTCCGTATTTCCAATAAACAGAATTCATATTATAGTAAAGCAACGGGAAAAAGTTAGATTTTCGTTCTTAAAATATAGTTTTATTCAAACATATATTCGACGTTGTCACAATGATGAGGGTAATAGAAAAGATAAAACGTCCTCAATTTTGCGTCGAGCTTGGTCACCCCAGTAAATAGGCCCACATAAAGCCACGTGAGATATGAGCGAGGCGCCGCGGGTAATGCCATTTTTATCACAACTTACAGACTGATTTGTCACGGACCAAACGGGGAATTTCTACAAATCGCCCGAGGGGGGAGTGATGGTTCTTCGAGGTCAGAGGTTTACTCTAATTCAAGAAATCGAACTTCCGTTTCATATATTAACGAATTTTAACCATAAATTTATGATTTATGATGTTATCGATCTAAACTGAGCATTGGCGGTGATTATACCTTGTTTCAATTGTATGATAATACAATAGCTATAACAACTAACAGCTACCTATATTATATCTCGGCACACAAACACATACTTAAGTCAGCGAGGAGTTAGGTAATGAGATCACCAACGAGTTCTGCGTTGAGGTCAGTAGAAACGAGCACTCTTTTCTATTATTTAGAACTGGAAAACTTAACTCCTTGCTCACTTGCTCAGACAAGAATGAAAGCAACTTCCATAAATAATTTTGAAAAGCAAGGTCGTCGGTAAACGGAAAGTTGAACGGAAAAAGTAGTCATGGCTCCACAAAACCTGGGAGTGTACATAAATCGCGAGGGCATCCGAACTGCTGCGCTTCGCAAAATAAAGAGACAGACTTCAACAGCTCCGAGCCGACTTTTACTAGTTGGATTGACATATGAAGAATAAGTTATACGTCTCATTGCTGAGCAGCACCCATTTACTCACATAGAAGGGCCAAACCGCACTGTGCGAGGCTAATGGGGTGGTCAAGTTACGGTCAGTGATTTAACCCAAGGACCATTCCGTTCGTCTTGTTTCGTTCGTTTCATCATTTCGTTTCGTTGCAACCAAGCGCTAACGGTTCCGAGTTCGGTTCCCGGTCGGGTCAATTTAAGTAACGAACGGTGTACTGGATGTACTTGTAGTCGTCGTCTGGTTCTCATAGCAAAGGAAATGTTGTTTATCAGATGACTGGTGCGTTTTGTTTGGCGCATTATTATCATGTTCCTTCTCTCAATTACTTCTTTAAAATGTTTTTTTTGGTGGAGGGGAGACTGTATTATTCAGAGCTTTTACTTACTGAAATTTCCACAATTTTCGTCTTCGAGGAGCTTTGAACTTTCCGTGGAACACATTGAAGCCCTGGCCATATATCGAAGTACATCTCACGCACGGTTGGTTACCTTCTGTACCGTCTACTCAGTGCTACGACAGTCAAAGTCAAACTTCACGAGTCCCGGTTTGTTGATCCAAGCCGAAAGCGCGGGTCAACCATAGGGACGAGTGGAAATGACAATTCCGGACGTGCATCGAACGACGTTTTTTTAATACATGTGCAAAAAAAAATAAAACAACGAAAGGAAAAAATGCAGAAATGTAATTTAGCGGGAGTAAGTTTTTTTTTTAGAGGACATGGCAGGGCAACGGTTTCTATGCATTCAGCCAATTCAATGCCAATAATTTATAAAAAAAATTTAATTGCGTTATTAATTTATTTAAATTATACGTATATATTAAAAAATTAATTTATTTTAAATTTAATTCATGTATTAATAGTATTTACGCTGTAAAATAGTAATTTCATACAAAAATTTTGTACAGAAAACTTTTTGATTAAAACCTTCATGCATTTGGATGTTATACATGGAAAGTCTACTTTTTGAGCAAATGTTTTAAAAAATATATTTCAGTTTCCTTTATATTTATAATTTTTTGTTCAGATTTTTCTAAACGATAGTTATTGAGATAAATTAAAAGAACGGCAATATTTGCAAACTTGTCTAAGAAATTAAAAAAAAATGTAACAGAACAGAAATTACTTGTTATATATTTTCCATTTCGTAGCATTAAGAGATTTTATTTATACTCCGAACGATAATTTCTTTTTTAATTTATACATAAGCTTCCAAAACTAGTCCCCAGAAATAAAAACTCAATTTCGCAGTCGAAGCTTTGGTTCCCTGGAGCCCCGAGGCCCATCGACGGGTTTCTGATATTTGTAAAAGACTGGTCGAGGCTTCGGGAGACCTTCGGGCTGGCAGCTTCTTCCGCCAACGAATCAGTTTGGCTATTCAAAGAGGCAATGCTGCCAGTCTGCTGGGTACCTTAACCAATGACAGCTTTCTCAGCGGCAACTTGTAATTGCAAATGTGTAGTTTTAAGTTTGTAAATATTAACGTATGTATGTACTTTTTTGTTAATGTAAATAAAGATTTATCAACTAAAAAACTCAATTTTATTGTAAATGTTACAAATTATTTTAGCTGGTTACGTCAAATCGTTACGTAAAAAAACTTGTATAACAGACAGATATCAACAGACTTATGTGATTCCACAAGTATTTCTTAACAAGTGTCAAAACAAAATAAATTCTTGAGACAAATGAATTTCTCCATATTCTGCATTTAGCAAACACTCGCGACATCAAATTACTGTTGTAAGTTTCTAACAAGATTATAACTTTTCTTATATAAAAGCTGATTTCCATACAAGTTAAGATTACCTTTTTTTGACGCCAACTTCGTTCAAATATATTCAACGCTTCAGTGTCTACTTATAATCAAATATATTACTGTTACACACATGAATCGTCGGTGCGGTGTGCGGGGAAAGCGGACAGCGGCGGACAATGGCGTACGTGACGAGCGGCAGCGGCGAACTTAAAAATTCTATTCTACATACGATTCACACGGCACGCATACATTTATGTACATTTTTGCTTCTAATAAATTTATTATGCCAGCTAATGCATCCCACATTTCATGGCACTTCAAAATTGGTGAAAATATAAACAAAATTGCTATGAATTGCTATTAAACAATATAATGTTATACAAAAGAAATTAGTATAAAACAAAAGAAGTGATTCTACAAAATACAAAAAAAAAAATATTAAAAATAAAACTTGTAATATTAAAAGTGATAAAATCTATTTAAAATTAGAGGACAAACTTTATTTGTTACCATTTGTTATTATTTCGAACTCTTGGAGGTTATACTTAAAATAAGCGACTTCTAATACGCGCCGAAACAACGACGAAGACAATCGGACTTTCTTACTTAATAATTAATTATAGAAGGAAGTGAAGGAATTAATAAGTAGCTGCATGTTTCCATGATTATAGAAATATGTCAGTTGTACTTAAGCCAACAAACAGTCTGTACCTGTGAGGTGTGTTGTAAATAATCAGTTTTTTTTATTAGATATTGAACCGTACATTTTAGATAGGCGCGTTTTTTTTGGTTATGCTTCGATAATAATAATTAAAATGTTATAAGCAATTGTAATAAAGGGGTTCGAAGATTTTGGCATACTTTTCAGCTGACACTTTTACAAACAAAATGTCACTGTCCTAAAACGTCACGTTACAGAGTTATTTGCAGGAAAAGATGTACGAGAACTCCAATAACCATGAAAAAATTCTCACTAAAATGTTGATAATAGCTAGACTGATTTATCCTTATTAGGTATTAGTTAAAATAGTATAAGTGCCTATTTTTACGGTTTATAAAGATTTTTAGTCTATTTTTTGAACACAGGAAGGCGTAATGATAAATATGTATGCTGTGTATGTATCTAGTATTACAACCAGCAACCATTATTTGATTTCGCACGGGTTGTTTTCTTGTGTAGGCAATCTGTATATATAATGAAGTTATGTTTTCTTTGTGCGTCAATCACGTTAAAACTACTGAACGGATCGACATGGGACCACGACCATTCGATGCGGAATTCGTTTGTAGATGGTTTAAGTCTATTCATTTTTTCAATTTTATAAACCCTTCACCATTTTTCAAAGAATAATGTACTATTACGCACAAAATTTTCACTTACGCCCAGCGGAGCGGGCGGGAAACGGCTTGTGTGTAATATGGACGAAAAATCTGCATAATATTTGTGATAGATAACATGACATAACATTTAACTTTTAATAGATACGTAGATTGCGCCTACCGGGATTCAATATTGAACATAATTATATTTAATTTTTCTTTAGTGTTGTAACTTTATAAGATAGGGAGTAGCAATTTTGCTACCATTGAAATATTTTTCAAAATAGTTCCAGTTAATAAATAATGTAAAATTTCATGTAAAATTGAATCACATTATTATTATTTATTACATACGAATCATATGACAAATGACGATTTTGTTAGCATTTCGGTAAGTTTTCTTTTTGTCTACCCTGTTGAAAATGTCTGCACGTCACTGAAGAGACCCCTTGTCCAACCTCTTGGATAATATTATTTTATCCGATGACGATGATGAAGATTAACGAAACTGTATTTTAATGTTTAATACGTATATAAACAATAAATATTTTTTTATTTTTTTTTACTTTTTTAGACAATTACTACACAGATTATGTGACCCCAAACTAAGCAGTAAGCTTGTACCGGGTACCACACAACGAACTCTGGGGGAGCTCCCAGTAACACCCAGACTCCAAGCCAATTTAGAAAAGGTCGTTTCCTAAATTGACCTGACCGGGGATCGAACCCGGGACCCTAGCTTGGAAAGCAAATGCATATGCCACTGCGCCAACGGGCCAGTCTAATCAAATAGTCAAATAGGTAACCGTGTTACATTTTATTTATACAACCATCAGCTGTATATATTTATACATAAGAATAATCTACAGTTTTGGTGGAATAGTAGTTATCGTGACTTGCTTCCCGTATGAGGCATCTTGTAACAATAAGAATAAATGATGAGTTTGTAATATTGATTAATATTTCAAACATTTTAGACCTATTTCAAAGACGAGAACGACTAATCAGTGTTGGAGATGCTTACAGAGGATACTTGCGAACTTTCTAAATATAGTAAGTACACTACGTAAGCTCCGCATGCAGTACCTACATTAAATTCAGTTTCAGTAGGTACCTATATTAAAGACGCGATGTCACACTGTCCACTTTTGTTTGTTTGCTTATGGGGGCATGATGGTGCTGGTTTATTTCCATAATATTAAAGTGAAAATAGTTGTTTTTGGTTCTTAAACGCATACCGTAATAATATATTGACAGCCCAAAATGTTTATACGGTTTACTAATACTAATTAGAAAACATTATCCTTCTTTTGGGCTCCACCGCAGTCGGGTAAATATACTAATACTTATATTAAAAGTTTAATCAATCTACGAATTACTATTTGAATACATTATACTGTGTAGAAACATTTAATGAATAATTTTTTCATAGTTACTGAAGTTGTCAAACATCGATCTTTTCCTGCAAATAACTCTGTAACGTGACGTTTTAGGACATAATGCAATTTTTTAACCTTAGTAATTTTTTTGTTGTTTAGGTGTCCCTAATCGATATATATAAGTTTCATCGTGCGTCGCGATTTTGAAAAAAAAAAAAAAGAAAATGGCGACCGGGCGGAATGCCAGACTCGGAACAAAAATCTTCGAACCCCTTTTAGTCCTTACATACTTCTTTCGCTTCAGATCTCATCATTCTCTTCACACATTTTTGCCTAGGTATACGAGTGCTTTCAATATAAATTAAAATTAACAGTTATCACAATATTTTTTCTAAACTTAAATTACATTCGAACCATGGGTGTAATATATCCAAGGACTCATTAACACCGAGTCATTAGAAACAGTGTCGTTAGCAGCGTTGACGTCACCATCATTATCTGAATCACTCATTGCAAATCAATACATCAGTAGATAATGAATATATTCCACTCTAGACAGATTGAAACTAAATTTAATTAAAATTATATTAAAATATTTAACTTTTACTAAAGCTGTGTTATTATTATATAGAAATAATTACTTACATGTACTCACAATAGCTTCGTCTGCGCTTTACAAGTTCTCGAGCAAAAGTGATCCATGAGCGCTGTGAAAAAATCCTCCTCACGTGGCAAGCCATTTTTGTGCTTCTAATTTCAAAGCACTCGCGACAATACAATAATTGTTAATTTAATTCGTGTTTTGGACTTTTTGGCGGGAACGGAAGAAGTGAGGTTGTCATTTTCTTCAGATTTTCTATTTTTTACATTTTTAGAAGTTTTACAGCATAAAAGTGATAGCATATTGTGTTTTAAAAGTTCTGTATAAGTGAAAAGAATGGAGTATAGGTATAAATAAACATGTGCAGCTGAAGTTCTCGCGGTCTTCCAAGAAGTCCTTTATAACTTCAGTAAAGCCTACTATCACTTTACTGGAGGAGTTTTACGATAAGAAAAAATGAATTTACTTCGAACGTGCTTCATGTGTCGTCATGAATTATAACAATACTTGTGCATTATATTGCCTGTTTAACTCATCAAGCGATTTTACTTATTAATACGTGACATTGGCAAATGTGGTAATCTGTGCGCCATGCCATTAAAAAAAAGAAATTTAATTCGCGTTGGATGTTAAGATAATTTTACCCAAAAATCTAATTAATTTTAACAGTGATTTTTAAATGGTTTTAAACAATTTAACATTTGGAAGCTCCACATTCCATGAACGCTGTAACCACTACATTGTATTTGCCGAAGGCAACCCAACAACTATTTTTGTATGTCCATGTATGCTACCATAATAAATATATATACTAAAATAATGTATCATAAATTAAGACATTAATTTTAAGATCAATAATTTTCCTTATCAAAAGCTGTGTATACTATTGTATCAAGCAACCACTAATTAATGCTAATTGTTTCAAAAATGAAGATCTAAGTCTTATTAAGCGTGATATAATTATACGATAGTAACAATCCATAAAATCTGTTTAATTACGGAAAACGATAATAATTAAAGCTTTTCAAAATCATGTTTCTTTTAGGTTTCATACTTATATATCAGTATCAAGATAGTACAGACAAATTAACACAATTACAGACAATATATTAACACAGAGTGGTATTGTAATAACACATATAGAACATACGTGTAGTTTTAATTCTTTTTATAACTTACAATTATTTTATAGCGTCATTATATACTTTCAAATTAGTATATTTTAATGAAATGGTTTCATTTCGTTGTAGTATAATATTATAGCGATAAACAGTATTTTACCGGCGTTTTTACTAATTTTTAGTACCTTTATATACATCACAAAAAAAACTACACAGAGTGACCACCATTAAAGTGAGATATAAAATAAAAGATAAATAAATATACTCGTATAGTATATAGTCCTCTCTGACTACCCCGTTGGGGATACAGCGTGAAGATATGTTATGTTATATTATGTATAGTAATTTGAAAAGGCTTTAGCTTAGTTTACAATTTTGATTTTTAGAATTTTTTAATTTATTTCACTCTAAAGAGAAACCTTTACCCATCTTCTAAGTCAATCAGATATCCTTGAGTACTCCCACAATTAAGATGAATTGGAAATTCTGACGCAGGGATCTCAATTTTTCTATGTGATTAAAAAACATGGGAAAGTGATACTTGGTAACCTGATTCTTCATTTGGTTGACTTCATTCTGCCCGTTGCGTTACACGGTTAGTTTACTTTTTTAGCATAATAAAAAAATATCGAAGAAACCTCTCAAAACAGAAATTTGCGTTTTATGTACAAACGGGACCGATTTAACTACCTAGATTTTTAATGGGGATTTTTTAAATCTAAATACACGCTGTACAATGGCGCTTGGATTTTTTTAAATTAACTAGTTTTTAATGTAAACGAAAATAAATGTTTTTTCATATACGACCTTATAACATAGGGACAGTCGTAGGGCTAGCGCGCGCGCGTGCGCACGCTTGTATGGGGTATGTATCGGTTATGAGGCGCGGAAGGTCTAATTTAGAATAATTTATTCGATATTGCAATCAGCATTGATTCCAAGTAACGTCTATTGCACTGTACTTATGATTATAATCGTAAAATAATGAGTATCTTTAATAACAAGTTAATGTTTGCTTGTTACAGAATATCAATGCGTCGGACGACGGTTACCGTTCAGGAATGCAACGACACGAGGCGATGACCATCATAGCAAAATGGCTCATAAATATTGGGAGACATGGATGAAGCTTGTGTTCATACTCCTCGCTTGGCTGTCGACATGTTGCGCCGATTTCACCACTGAATGCCAAAGACCTTGCGACTGTAGGTGGCAATCGGGGAACAAAGCTGCTATTTGCTCAAATTCTAGCCTAAAAGTTATTCCAGCCAACCTGAGCAACGACATACAGACGCTAGATCTTACGAATAATAATATACAACAGTTGGAACAGGAAGCATTCAAGAAAGTAGGCCTTAGTAATTTAAAAAAGTTATTTCTAAAAGAGTGTAATATAGACACGGTACATAAAGCGGCGTTCACAACGCTAGCAATTATGATAGAGTTAGATTTGTCTAAGAACAGAATAAGATACTTGCACCCCGATACGTTCAAAGGCACTGAGAAACTAAGATTAATAAACTTAAGTAACAACTTAATCGACAAGTTAGAAGACGGCTTGTTTCGAAATTTGAAATTCTTGCAGAAAGTTGAAGCAAGCAATAACAGAATAGCCCGAATCGGGACTAAAACGTTTGTGAATTTGCCACAGCTAAAGATATTGAGATTCGACGGTAACAACTTAAGTCACATGAAGACCGAAACTTTTATGGCTTTGAATAACTTATCCGGGTTAGATTTGCACAACAACCCATGGCGCTGTGACTGCAATCTTCAGCCGTTTAGAGACTGGGTGATCAGTCACAATTTATATACGCCACCGACTTCGTGTGCGGAGCCGAACGCCGTTCGAGGCAAACTTTGGAATGAGTTAAACTCATCGAACTTTGCGTGCCGGCCTACTATACTAGAGCCGCTCCCAGACGCGGCGGTCAGAAGTTATGACGAAAACGTGACGCTGATTTGTAAAGTTGTTGCTAACCCCACACCAGAAGTCGGGTGGAAATTTAATGGGAAGATTATAGAAACGAAAACGTTTGGAGAGATCAGATACGTAGTTACCGATAACGCAATGGATTTAATTAGATGGGTCAATTTGACCATTTTGCACGCTCGGTATAGTGACAGGGGGAATTACACTTGTGTAGCTGAAAATCCCGGAGGGAAAGATGAAAAGACTTTGACTCTTATTCTTTCAAAATATGGTGGATCTGGTACTATAGCTGGGATGGACACAGATTCCTTCGCTATATTAGTAGGTTGTCTTACAGCAGTTGTTATAATTTTCAGTGCTGTACTGGGCGTGTGTTATTTTACCACTCAAAATAATGAAACCAAAAGACTGATTAAAACTGACACACGATCTTCGAACGGAGAAATTCTGACAGAGGGTCCCATTAGCGCTGAAATAGAGAAAGGCATCAAACAAGAAGTGAATCCTGTAACAAAACCTCCAAGACGATTAGAAGCACCTCCTTCACTCGCTAACGAAACTAGAGAAATGTCGGATCTCAATAAAAATTTACTAGACAACGAATCTGTATTAGGTGAGTAATAAAGACAAAATACGATTAAAACTTACTATTTAGCTTTTCAAGGTATTTAGAAACCAGGCCCTGTTTGATCCTGAGACAATAACTCAATAATAACTGTCAAAAACTTTGACGTTTGTACTCTGAAATTTTAATCTAAAGTTATTTAATTTAGAAATCTACTTAAATTGGACTTGGTCTTAATATTATTTTCTAATGAACAAAAAGGTAAATTACGGGTAGTATTACGAACTTACGTTTGCACTTGGAGAGTATGGGAGAATCTATGTTTCAACTGCAAAGTTAATTTGCTTTTAAATCCGATTTATATATATACATAGGTACATACCCTCACGCCGTATCTCTAACGCGGTAGTCAGAGAGGACGAAGCGGCAAGCGGTCTCTACATATTTCTTTCGCCTCCTCAAATCTCATCATTCTCTTTGTCTAAGCAACAGTTACAGCACTGTTAGACGCACTTGTTATAAAGATCTGTAGCCTAGGTATGAGAGCGCGAATTGTATTTTTTTGATAAATACATAATACATGGGTACCCTCGGCGCGCGAGTCAGACTCGAGCTTGGCTGGTTTTTACAACCTCGTTTCTTCACTCGTTTGGTCAGGTGGTTGACTAGGCGATGAGTTGATGCTTCGCAATTAACGAGCGGACGCAGCATAGTTGAGGCAGTGTGCGTTAACAAGTTACCAAAGTTCAAGTGAGCTGCATGGCAGCGACGCGTGAATTTCTCTCTGTTTACTCTCAACAAGCGTGAGTAAAAGGCGGTCACCGACAGCTTGCGAGCGAGGCGTTCCAGTGACGATACGAAGTTGTTATGTTACCCTATATGTATGGAACGTATGGATAGACCCATATTATAACGAATCCCTACAACTTGAGGAGAGGGTACTGGTGGGGTGCGGGGTTGGTATGTGCGAGTTAACCTTTAGACTCATTTATGAATCAATTAAACACATTTTTGTAATGGGAACGCTAGAAAAAAATTATTGTTATGTGTCCATTTCAAATCTGTACAATCCGCGCCGCCTGCGTTTTGATCATGTGCGGCTTTATAGCCAATTATCCACAATTTGTTGATCATGAGAAATAGAGATGTGCCGGATTGTTAAAATGTATATCCGCGGATACGAACACGGATACAGATTATTAGTGTGTAGATCCGCGAATACTGATAAGGATACGAATCTCAAATTTCGTACTTTGTTCTTTTTATGTTCGTAATAAATTAATCCTATTTTATGTAAACAATGAGGTAACTTACTATTATAATATTTATCATGATTACTTGTTTGATTTTTGTAATAAAAAACACCAAAACTGTAATTTTCAGAAATAAAAAGTAATTTGAAGTTATTATATTTCATTGCTGTCTATTTTTAAAATTCCATTCAATAAAATTCATTAATATAAAAGAACCGTTCAAGATCCGCTAAAAAGTGACGGATACGAATAGAGATCTTTTTCCCCGTAGATATCCGCGGACACGGATACCGATATCCGATACATCACTAATGAGAAGTTCACTTGTTCACCGCAAGACGAACTTACCGTCATCGACGACCACTGCGTGACAGTGATTGTATCAGACGGGAGTGGCCCAGCTAAAGGCTTGTACGAACGGCAACTGACCATTGAGAAACAAACTCCAAAAAAAAAAGAGAAAACATTAGGAGTCGCTCGTCAAGCAACGCAAATGCCAAATAACAAAATGGTTAGAAAATGAAAGTGAATGAACAAAAGTAATGTTTAATTTTTTTTTAATTTTATCAGATTTTTCTAATGCTCAAATGTTTCAATAGGCAAAAAATACATTTAAACAATTCCCATTTCGAAGTAGGATACTAATGCCCGATTTCACCAAAGTCCTCTAATACTTAACGAAGCCCTAAAAAGGATAAGGGTCTACTAACGACGATTTTTCATCGTTAGCGGAGCCCTAACCTTTTTAGGGATTGATTAAATATTAGGGGACTTTAGAAATTGGGCATATATGAAAACTCGTAAAAACATACTCTGATAAAAAATTCTATACAGAAAATTGAATCTGCGTTTTCTTATTATGGGAATGTAGCATTATAAGGTCAAAATTTTAATTTAATAATTAAATTTTTAGTATATATAATTGCTATACGACAAATAAATAGTCTTGCCTTTTCTTTTATAGCTTAAAACACCCACTAGGCCAATTTGAAGATTCTCTGAAAATTTCATCGAAATCGGTCCAGCCGTTTCGGAATCTATAAGGAACATACATACACACATACATACATACATACATCGCCTTTTATATATATAGATTAACCTTAAATCTGGATGCATTGTTTTCTATATTCATGGATGTCGCCTTTCGATCACATCTACGGCCTGGACCCCTTTCTGTTCCACAGTTTTCACTGTAAAAGATATTAGCATAGAGACAAATTTTCTCTCTGTATGAATATAGCTAATGAATATAATATTACATTATTCAATAAAATATCTTCTGCATAATTAGCGAGCTTATTCAAACAGAATATTTTAATTAACAAGTAACTTTTGTCAACAATGATTTAATTTGTATCTGGTATGTCTATTAGACGTATTTGTCTTTAATGTTTGTCCGTTGTTAATAAATTATTATAACTGTATATATACCTAATAACATTGTATCTAGGCCGTGTTTATACAAGGAAAATTTAAAAAAAACAGGTGACATACCTATTTTTTTAATAATTAAAACTAAAATAACTATTTTTTAAATTGTCGTCTGTGCACGTTTCTGAAACGTAAAGGAAATATATTTTATACCCAGTGTTTCAATAAAATAGAAAGAAACTTATCCAACAATAGCCAATATTAGTAGCAGCTGTTTTTATTATAACGCCTTTGTCCATTCACTCCTTTACTTCTATTTTAAAAATATCGAAAAATACAACAAGTAATACAAACAAAATTTAAACTTCCAGCTTTTCGTTCTCCCCAAATATTTCTGTAAGTTTTAAATAATATATGACTAGGGTGACAACTTGTATTTAACAAAAAACGCCCGCGTACTTACATACAGTAGTACACATCTTATATGGCTTACCGAAATACCTCTGCAGTAGACACAATTTTAAAGGCGCGGAAAGTGGATAGATCAATCAGTTAGCAACATCTAGAGGCGACCACAATGGGCGTTAAAATCTAAATGCCGTCATTGGTTGATTGATTTCGTGCCTTGTGCGCTTACAATGCGTCTTTCAGTCGGCCGTCAGACGCCTGTCACTGCACTTGGTTTTTTGAGGTTACACTTAGTTGCAAATTAAGCGTACTATTTCATAGCAATAAGTCTGTCTTCATTAAAAAGAGGACGTCCTTTAAAAAAATAATTGATGGAAATTGAATCATTGACATTTAAATAATTTCTTGTTTTCGCCTTCATGTAAATGTTGTATATCAAAATAAACAACTGTTTTAATTCGAACTTCTCATTTTATAAGCTTTTGCAGTCTGTTACTCACTAGATAATTGTAACTTCAAGTTATTATTTTGATTCGATAACGTAGTTGTGTCTTTTGTTATAAAAATTATCAATTCATTATTAAAAAAGTAAACTTTAATAAAAGTGAACCATTTCAATGGCACGTAGTGCTTAATATCGCGTGTGTGAAATAGCAAATGAATGCACTGCAATGATTTCTCCATCTTATGACTGTTGCATAAGATCGATTATAAAATGGATTTAGTTTAGGTATATACGTAGATCATCTTTTCGTGTCTGCGCGAACGAATACTAACGACATGCCATATCTTTCGTGTTTTACTATAAGAAGTTGCTTTCTTGACTTGAATAGAAAATTAGAATTGACCGCTTAAAATGAACGAAATAAAAAAATTAAAGATGGTCCAATGTAGAGCAGAGAGAGCTCTTTGATAATAACTTCATGTTGTGTTATGTTGAAGACGTAACTTCCGCGTCCTGTTGAAATTACGCTTTGGTCTTTTTCACCTAATACCGCGTTCTCACGAGGCGATTTAAGTTGATCCACTGCTAAATCGGTTGCTATTTGAACCGTCTGAACAGACTTTCAAGTAAATTGAAGCAACAAAAATCAATTCAACAAAAGTTCATTGCTTATCGACTTTTGTTGCTTCAAGTCAAGAATTGAAAGCAAATTGACTTGTCTGAACTTATCCGTGTTCAATTCGCATTCAATAATCTTATTTGTGTTCTGTGGCATGTGTTTTTTTATAATTCTTTTGATTTTAAAATTCAGAATGGCACACACTTCTCTGAAAACATCAAAAATTTACATTATTATTGAAAGTCTAATGTCTTCGTCCGCCATTTTTTTTCCAATGTCGAATCGATTTTTTTTTAATCATGAGAACCATGCAGCAGTAATCCCTTTCGAATTTTTGTTGAAGTGATAAAAATTGACCAACTAAATCGCCCCTTGAGAACGCGGCTTAACGCGCCAAACTAACTAACTTCAAGAACTGATCAAATACGAATTCTAGACTCGTGCCCAGGGTATTCCTATGATTTTTTAAGAAAAGCTTAAGGCGAGTCTCATTCGCGCACTGAGGGTTCTGTACCACCACACAATGTATTCGTATTATGTATTTATCTAAATCTACAAAGTGTGATATAATCACAAATTCACAGTTTTATGATTTTACCTTTTATTGTGCTGTAAGACCATTCTTCTTAGCAAATTTCATGATTGTAGGTTAACAGGAAGTATACCCTATTAGGTGGCAGTTGGAGCGCGTAGATGGCCGTATCTTTTGATTACGTTGACTTAGAAGCCTGAATTTTTTACACCTCCAATGGACCATAGAACTTAGTGTGCGATGTACATATCAATTTGTCTCTATTCGTTCTTGAGATAAAGGGTCTTGACTGGTTGGACAGACGGACACACGAACGGACAATGAAGTGTTTCTGTAAGATTTTCCTTTTTTCCTTTTGAGGTACGGAATCCTAACAATTCCTAAATTTAGTTTGTGTAGTTCTGTAACATCTAAAATTTTAATTATACATACATAAATTATACATACATAAATTTTAATTATACATACATATCTTCACGCTGTATCCCCAACGGAGTAGTCAGAAAAGCCGGAGCGCCAAGTGTCGCAGTCCTTACATGCCTCTTTCGCTTTCTCAAATCTCATCGTTCTCTTCACACATTTTCGCCTAGGTACGCGAGTGCTTTTGACATTTCCGTCTGCTAACACTCTGGCTATTTGATCTTCATAAGTCAGCCTTGGTCTTCCTTGGTTTCTTTTACCTCTCACTTTCGCTCTGTAGATTTATATATTGTAATTTTAATTGTATTTTTCCTTAAGATATAAATTAAGAGTAAATAAATTTTGCAATTTTTTAAATTTCATTTCCAGTAGATTAGGTTATAGGGGGTCTTTTCTTATGGACTGCGCAACATTTATTTCAATATAATTATTGAATCTGACTGCCACGTTAGGGATACAGCGTGAAGATGTATTAGATTATTTATTAAAAACACATATCGTGTGTAATATAATATCAAACAATCGGTTTTATAAGAAACAGTTGCACGAGTATTTTGTTACGAAAAAATTTCTTCCGTCGTTCTTTTCAGCTTGAAAATATAAAATTATTGTTGCCTCTCTAAATTACATGGTTTATCTGTATTTTATTTATTCCTTTGTTGGAAAATGAAGCTAATGACAGGAGGAGAACGAAAGGAACAATAGCTGTCAGTGGAAGTTCCTCTTTCAATTAGTGGTTTGCTTAGATGTCATTTGTTTCAAACTAAGCGAAATTTTGTCTAAAATTTCGTGGTCGAAAACTTGACTTATGGTTGATGGCGCCGATACAAAATTATTATAATTAATATTATATCTGTAGTTTTAATTTATTAGCACAGTTGAATAAAATGAATATTCTAAAGAGCAGACAGTGGTTCTGGGTTCTATTTCTGGTTAAAGTGTAACGGTTATTCGTTGAACATGAATGAGTAAAGTTTAAATGGGTATTTACTTGATATTATTGGGAGAGAGATGTATTGCAATTTACAGTGTAAGAGCACTTTATATACCATTGCAAACGATTTCAGTTAGAAAATAAATAAGAATTGAATAACCTGTAACATTTACCATATTTATATATATTTACCTATTTAAAAAAATGTATATAGTAGTCACATGATTATTATCACTAGTAAATACAAGTAATTTAGAGGAATAAGTAAAGCAAAAAGTTATAATGTAGCACGAGAATATTCAATTGAGATTAATTTTGAAGTTGATATCTTCGAGGTAAAAATTTTAATCTATACATATACAATTATACATATTAGAAATTTAACCGCGTACAAAAAATTAATGCTTTTTTCCCTTGACATACACTCCACTGACTCACACAAGACGAATCACACAAAATTTCAGCTCGAAATTCATTCAGTCAATCTATCAGTAATTATATTCAGTTGGCAAGATTTTAAAAATGTTTATCTATAATCTCTATTCTATACGGCTGTTTGATTCTCGGACCAAAAAACATAATGGACGGAGTAATAATAATTTCTCGCTCTTACCACTGTGTGTCAAACAAATTTTTGTCTCTTTCTTTCTCATTGAGCATAACTATTAGTAAAACAGTTAGCTATAGTAAGTATGGCAACCTCGCACTCTCAGTGTATTTCGTCTCAGCTTATGTTAATAAGTCGGCCATGATTATGTATATTTGATTTGCATTATACTCGTACATCTTAAGTGTTTTGAGTTCTAGTATTCACAAAAATAAAAATACGTTATATTCAGCTGTGTATCGTTGTATTGTGACCTTCCCTAGTCGTGCATATTAGTAAAAATCTAGAAAGTCGATCAACAAAAAAAGGACACTACGGCGCATTGGAAATTTTGACGCCAAGGATCTCAATTTTTCTAAGTGACTACAAAACGTATGACAATGATATTTGGTACCCATATTTTCCATTTCATTGACTTCGTTTTGTCAGTTGCGGTACACGGTTGGTTAACTTTTGTAACACAAAAAAAAAAATTATTCACGGGTCTATGTCGCGTTTATACTTTAAGGCTAATTACCTATTTTATCCCGACGTTTCGACCGGAATGCACCAATCGTTGTCATGGGCAGACTGATGAAATTGAATGTCATCTTCGTAGTGTGCGTTTTCTTGCAACTACCCACACTCATTCAACGCATTTTTTAATTTTTATTTTTGTCACTGTCGGTACTTCGACACACTACACTAACGACATCTACACACTGGCGACGTCCGGTTTTCCGGCTCCGGACACACTCACTGATGAAGGGACAGGAACATCATGGAATCCTGTCATCAGTGAGTTTTGTTATCATTTCGAAAAATTGAGATCCCTGTCCCCAAAATTTCCAACTCGTCACTTTAAAAGTGGTAGGAAGTGTTCTCTTCACGTATTGGTGAATAGCTAACAAAATTGTTAACTGATACTCATCTGTACATTACAAATAATTGAGGAATAACCCGCCAAGTTTTTCGGATCACGCACAGAAAAGTGTTCCGTAGTCGGAATTGATGTTCACGGTTAAAATTCAAGTTCTTGCTTACGTATGTAAGCAAGGTTTAGAGTCGAATAAAATATTTACGCATACACAATATTCATTTTATTGACAGCAAAATTACGTTGCGTCACCAAAAAACATTCCATATCTCGAGAAGTAGATATTACATCTCATTTAAACCAATTTTCGAATTTCAATTAGTATACAGCGTGAGGATATGTATGTTTATCAAAGCCAAGGCTCGAGTATCTCTTAGTAAATTAATTTGGCTTGTTTAGGTCTACGTAACATCATCATGCGTAACGATGTAACGAATTACTTGTCTTAACTGTGTAATAAGCTTCTTTGTCATAATATCCCTGGAAATTACTACTTAATCCTGTTTTAGTAATATCGTTTTGTTTATATCATCGGGTTAGGATCTGGTGCTTTTAAGATCTTTAAGTCTTAGCTGTAATTGTCACATTTAAATAAAAATAGTTTTATAATCTATCCTCTTTTTTCTTGTTCACAGCTTCCAACGAGGATACCAATCGTCACCAAATCGACTTTCCGAAATTATCTCAAGAACTATTCGTTGATCGATTAACGCAAGATAATCAAGCATACCCCCCTGATCTCCTGTCGTTTCCATTCAGAGGTGGCAACCAAGTTTCACCTGTTAGTGGAACTTCTTCTGAAAGAAAAACCAATCTAACAACTGTAGAAAGTCCTGTAAAATCCCCTGGTTACACCGTAACAGCTATTAACCCTGGTTTGTATAACAGGTTCCAAACTCCAAACACTTCTCAAAGTTCCATACCTCTCATTAGCAAAGCTGGTTACGTAACGTTACCCAGAAGACCAAAAATGAACTGGCTGCCAGAAAACAATTATCCTCAAGTATTTTCGACACTCAATGGAGTGATACCTTATTATGATAACTTTAATACGAGATTTTTTAGTCACGGTGGACATTACTGCAGCCTGAATAAAAGTGAAATGGATTTGGGCGTAAATAGAATGAGCTCGAGTTACCATAATGACTCGGAAGAACTGGAGCCAGCGCCATCCCCAGCACCAGGTACACCTCACGCTACGATGCCGAGAAGCAGTCTCAGTTCACCCAACATCCATAACCAATTATTAGCTCTGCAAGCCATGTCTATAAACTCAGCTTTAGGCAAATCATTCAGACCGTCCGAACAGAGACCATTAAAGGTCATGCTGGCAGAAAACGAAAGTTTACTGAAGATTGCTGCAAAGGATTTGAGAATAGGTAGTGTAAATGTTATTAGTGATACGTTAGGCAGGACGCGTACAGCACCGAAACCACCACCAAAGCCTAGAAAAAGGAATTCTAGTGAATTAAAAGAACCTTTTCTTTTAAACACTGGTGAAACCGCTACACAAGTTTAATCTAATCATCATATACTATTATAAGTCGGGCATTGCCAACATATTATGTAGAACAAATATTAGGTGACTACAACAAACACACAAATGATTTTTTCTGCAGACTCAACCTTCTGTCCACATTGAGTCAATTACACATATTCAAAATTGTTCATTTGCGCGTCTCCATGTCTCCGTTTCACTTTAAAATAATTTTATATGCGCTATAGTGTAATCCGTGGTAATACTAACAAAATAAAAATGTAATTGGAGTCGAGCAAATATGTTAGAATGGAAATTTCATCTGGCTTAGAACAGTTCTACGAAAAACAATTTTTGAAATGAAAGTAAGAATCATATTAGGACGACAGACAGATTGAATAGGTTAAGTGAAACTTATCAGCTTCTTATGGACTCAAAATTGTTTAATTTTTAACCGACTTCAAAAAAAGGAGAAAGTTCTATGTTCGTCTGTATGTATGTTTTTTTTTTATGTATGTTCACCGTTAACTTCGTCAACTGTGGACCGATTTTAAAAAATTTTTTTCTGTTTGAAAGGGTAGAACTTTTGAGGTGGTCCCATTTAAATTTCACCGGTATTAAAGCTTGAACTTCGAAGATATACCAAATAATACCAAACAACAAGCTGGTTATAATATCCTTTATTTACATTGGTGATTCTCTTGTATATCGTTGCGCTCCAGAATTAGAAAGAAGTTAATCGTAGAGCTGCCCTAGACATTGATTTTAGCCAAGGTCACTCAAAAGGGAGAAATAAAACAATTCTAAGCAAAAATTAAACTGCCTTTAAAAAAAACACTGAAAAGTACAAAATAACTTTTCTTTACTAATCAAAACTCTAGAAGACAAGACAATAAAAATAACTTTACTTTTCAGTGTTTTTTTTTTAAACGCGGTTTATCGTAGAATTCCAGTAGACTCCTTATTTATTTGCAAGTGATTTTGCGTTTAGTGTTCAAAAAGAGTATCAAAATAGTGTGATACCAATCAATTTTTATATTCTCAACAGTAAAATTGTATTTAATATTTTTATTGGTGCTTATGAAAACAGAAAGCAGTAGATATAATAGACATTCCTTAAAATTTGTCACATTTTGATGCATGTATAATTGTATAAAAAGAGAGAATTTCTAGGAGTACAATAATATTTAATATTTCAACAAATATTATTGACGGTTAATAATCAATCGTGCCTATCTCAAAAAGTGAACTTTACAGATTAAAAAAAATCTGGAATATTCGCGCTCTTGACTTAGAGATTTAGAGAGTCGACCGAACAAATCGAGCCAAATACAATTTTTAAATCTATCTGCACAAATTTATAAAAAAGTAAAAATGCCAAAAATTGAGATAGATGCTATTGATTCTTCACCGTCGTTATGATAAAATAATTTTTCACTAAAGTCAGTTTTGACTATAACAGTCCTTATTGTCGTCGGAATTACTAACCACTAATACTAAATCTCGCTGTAGTCTGGAATCGCAATAGCTTTAAATGGGGTTATCTTCCGGAAACTGATGTGCTAAGTGGCTCAGTATGGTTTCTCATAACATAATTTTTAAGGAATCTATAACTCTTGTGTAGTGATATTAAGGGCCACTATCCATTTCATTATTAAAACCACAAAGTAATATTTGATTTAATGAAAGTAAATTTTACCAAAGAAATTGTCACAGTATAATTTATAGAAATGTTACCAGAGTGGCGCTTAGTAGTGACAGTTTGTTTCCTATTTGGAAATGTGGTTATTTTAATAATAATATTCATTACAAAAACACAGCTTATTACCACTACAGATGTAACACCCTGTGATTAGACGTATTTGCAAGAGCCTTGGAACGCTGAAAAATGATCATGCAGTGCCAGACATTTTAAAACATAATGTGTAGGTTCCTCGAACCTCACCTATACGTATTTTGTTAAAGGATTATATGCGCTATAGTGTAATACTAACAAAATAAATATGTAATTGGAATCGAGCAAATTTGTCTACAATGGATATGCTTACTGCAGGCATAAGAAAAACAAAGTTTTGGGTAAAAGAGTGCTATATAGTCGCAATATGAGCCTTACTAAATAATTTTTTAAATTTTTAATTTTTTTAAATTTCGAATCCAGTGTCTGTTCAGAAAAAAAGCATCAAACCTCATAATTTCAATTTCCACGTAAACTGTACCGTGAGACAGAGATAGTATATAATAAAAGCGGCCTAATATTTCCAGTAAAATTTATTAAAATTCATTAAGAGTTTTTCTTCGTTCTGTTTCATTAACATACTATGGTTTAAGTATTTTTAAACATTATAATACTTGTTATATTATACCAGATAAATATAATCGTAGTTATAATTTTGAACACCATGTATAAATCTTTATGATAACGCGTTAAATGTAAATAAATTGGCTTAAGTAATGTAAATTTTAAATATAGATACCGTTATATTTAATGTAAAAATGTATATACACTAGATAAATATGCTAGATATAAATATGGATTGTTCGGATATGAGGTGGTCATATTGCATAGAATAATGGACCAATAGAGAGAAAATGAGTGGTTATGTATGAAATTAATATATACAAATAAACGACTTGAAATTATATTGCCTTTTATTTTATTTTCTGTGAGTAAAAGATCTGCCATGGAATTGTGTAAAAACTCGAATTCCCCAAGTGAGACTCGCTCGACAATTTACCTCACTTCGCATTGTAACTCACTCGGCCTTCAGATGGAGTACTCCAAGTCTAAACCAAACATACTAGGAACGAACATACTAGGAGCGAAGTGAAGTGACTTTGTATGGGAGTTTGTTAGGGATTCATTTAAAAGTACACAACATGTCAGTCGATATTTCGTCATAGTGTATTTTAACTTCTGCTTAGATAAAATTACAATAAATAAAACTTGTTTTTTTTTTTATTAGATTGCTATATTCGGCGAATCATATAAAAATTCGTTTATGTAAGTATAACGTACGACTCGCTGCCGTATTCATCGAGGTGACGCCAGCATCCCTGTTGACTAGGGAATACCTGTTCACAGTTCCCAATCTCACCGCGGATTCGGAAGTGAATTCAACTAATTTACGTTAGAGAATTGCACTGGTGTTAAAAACTAAAATGGGCCTACGAAAAATATTTTTATTAAATCTGCAAAGAGTGCGCCGCAGAGTGGAGTCACATTATCTTCAAGTGGATGTAGAATTAAATAATATTTGAATAAAAAATATCTATTATTTATTTTTCGTATTTAATTTCCCATTTCGTGTTAGTGTTTTAAATATAACATGAAAATTAATATTTATTAACTTAAAGATAAAGAAAAATTAAGCAATAATATTATATTCATTGCATAGAAACTGCCGAAAATTGATGTAAATGTTTCCAAAAAACGTTTTCGTTATTCACACCAAATATCCATGAGACTGTCAGATAAAAATCTAATAAGGATATGCATTTAATGAAAACATTCATATTTCTTGGTATAAACAGAGATCGAAATACTTTAATGTCAAAATTTTTACTCGAATGCTCCTTATTGAGGCATTGCCCTCATTTTCAGGTATTTCCGTATACTATGTTAGTCTCATTAGCTCATCTGTAGTCTAAACGGAGGAATTATTACCTAAAAATTTGCAGACAGCGACAGCCACGCGATCACTGCGCGATCGGTGGCTAATTGCAATAAAAAAATTGGTATCATGTATGACGATTGCGTGCCTACTGCGCCATGACCGTAAAATGCAGTTTTCGCAGTAGATTGATATAGTATGATATTTATTGAGAAATCTATGATTAAAACTTTTGGATAGTTTGGAACCTAACACCGAAATCTTTTCAAATAGTTATGCTATGTTACGCTTCGTGATCGTCTTAGACATATTCTCTGCTTTCCGTCAGAAGTCATCTTTGGGTAGAAAGGACTTCATAAAGTGACACTATAAATCTTGGGTACTTGTAGTGATTGCCTTTTATTTCAAACTAGCTGACCCCACAGTCGTCGTCTTGAACAAAAACTAAATAAAAATCACATAGAAAAAAAAAACACTTTCGGTTTGTTCTGAATTTTGCAATTTTCCGAGCGACTTTTCCAATTTTTTCTCCTAAAAACCTTATTCGGACTTTTACGAGCATTTCTAAAAAAAATTGCCAAATCGATCCAGTCACTCTCAAGCAATGCGCTTTATTTATGTAGACATATCATCGCGTTGCCGAAACAGTAATTAATCTAAATCTTAGCCGTAGCATCACTGCTTGATGTCTACTGTAATCTGATGTCCTCGATGTATGTTTACTATTTTGTTCCATTTCATATTTTATTATACCGTAAAAGGACAAGTTACTTAAATTATAATCAAAAAACATTCTACTGTTCTACGTGATGTGAACGTTTTAAAACATTGAATTTTTTGTTGACACGCCTCTCTCCTATGAAACTACATACTTTAACAATTCAAGAAGCTAAGGCAGCGTTATAAACTATCGTTTGATTTAAATTTTTAAGGTAACTATTCGATACTACCGAAATCAACTTAATTACATGTTATAAGTGATAATTTTGTTTGTTTTCTTGACGGAATTTGTAATTCAAACAAATACATTTTTTATTTGTAATCCAAAACGTCTTTTGTTCAGAAAATTTTGACTTAAGAATTATTTTTCTAATTGCAATTACAGCAACATTTTGAATGCTTTCTATATTGCGTATTGTTTTTAAAACTGCCGCGTTCTGAAATCTGCTGCCCTAGGCCTCTATCTCGATATTACGAGTACATAATTTTTACCTAATTACAACCTTTTTACTGCAAATCGTTACCTATTGAATCTCTGTCACTGACCGCGTTTTTGCGACATGAAAATATTGTACCGTTACATAATTGAATTTAACACTTGTAATTTACGGGGTACATTTTTATTCGTTCATTAAATGAGATACATGTATGTACTTAAAAACCCTATACTATCTTACATTAAATGATTTGGTTCTTGTATTAATTATTAGTGTTTTACAATTATGTATGTGGTAGAGAAAAAAAGGCAGTATGTAGCTTTTTCTGTGATAGATATTTGTGACAAAGTTTTCAACTTTTTTTTAATTTTACTTTAAATTAGAACCAAACTAATAAACTTGGTTTTAATTTAAAATAAGCACAGATGTGACTCAAACTTTAACGGTGACTGTCATAGGAAAAGCTTTTAAAATAAAACATAATGGAATCTAAGGAAGTTATAAATCAACTGATGCATAAAAAGGTATGAATTATCTTAACGAGGGGGACATTCTGTCCCCCATTCTGTACGAGAGACAGGGGACAAAAGAATAAGGTACAAATTCAGGTCACCACTAATTTGCTGTGGGACATTCTCTCTCCGGGGCGCTGGGAATGAGATTAAACTGAAGCGACCTTTTGTTTGTGGTTTGTTAAAGTGTTATTTGTAAGATGAATGTTTGCGTTCGACGTAATGAACATCACCGTCTCGTGTGATGTTTAGTTAAGTGGAGGAATGCGTTAAGTTACAAGGAAACCTGTAAATGAAATCCTATTAAGTAATTTACATATTTCTTGAATAATACATTATTAATTTAACTTATTATAATTTAGCCGGCCAGTGTTGACCAGAGCGACATTTACTAATAAAAACTCAAGTATAAAATAACTTCATAAATACATTACATACATACATATCTTCACGCTGTATCCCTAACGGGGTTGTCAGAGAGGACGGAGCGCCAAGCGTCGCGGTCCTTACATACCTCAGTCGCTTCCTCAAATTTCATCATTCTCCTCACACATTTACACCTAGGTATGCGAGTGCTTTTGACATTTTTATCTGTTAACATTCTAGCTTATTTGATCTTCGTAAGTGTAGAATAACTTTATAAATACAATACAAATACCTATGTAATAAAGTTAGACAGTTATTGAAGTCGGTGTCAAATCAATGCGCAACAACAGAAAGTCTATGTTTGGTAGGCATGGGACCTACTTCAGTACTGTCAAATTTAATTGTATGGGTATTGATATCGTATTTATGAAGTTATTTTTGTACTTGAGTTTTGTATAGTAAAGGATAGTTATTTTGTACTTTTCAGTGTTGTTTTTGAAGTCAGTTTCATTTCTATCTTAAAATTTTTAATGACCAATATTTGTTCCCTCCTCTCCTACTTAATGTGTAAATTTGTTTTTAATATTAAATTACCAAAAAGCCTTTCAATTTCACGACTCTGGGTTAAACAGTTTTTGAGATTTCGTGATTTAAGAGTTATTTAGGAGTTAGAAAGAGACAGAAGTTATAGTTAGTGATCGAAGGTTACTCGAGGTCATATAAATAGTCCTCGACTACGTCTTCAGAGTACGGTATCCAGCTAGATTCTAAGATTCTTGACGGCAGTCAATTTGGATCTGTCGCGAGACGTTCGTAAGCTTGATGGCAGACATCATTGTCAGGATGACAGCTTGTCAGCTTGTCAAGTTTATGCATTTATTTCTAGATTTTTATTAAATTTCATAGCAAAATGCAACGAACTCAGAAATGCAAAATATAATATTTTAAACCATTTTAAATATTTTTTATTTTTTTTATTAGAGCTATGATTATTTTACTATTTATAGCTCGATAAATTTAAAGTAATATATTTTAACAAGGGATAACATTTAATTGTATGTTATATTTTAATACAACAATCCATGGCAATTTTGTCCACATATTCATCAATTTTGAAGACAGTTTAAATGCATCCTTTAAACTATCATATTAGGATATGTTTAAGCATAAATCTTTGAAAACTGGCTTTGATTTGGTTTGGTTTGAGTTACATTAAACTATAACAATAAATATGGCACATAAACGCAAATATCATCACGGTTTTAAAATCTCTAGGGCAGGACTCCAATTTATTTGATAACATGCTGTAAAAGCAAATAACTAGCCATAAATGCTATAATTAAAAATAATAACAGTTGTTAATGTTTGTTTTGAACGAGACACATTTAGAATTCGTAATACTGTATTTTCAGAACGTGACGCTTGTCCCTGGGAATATAAAATTGTGTAACCGATAATGGTACTAATATGTAATACGTGTAGTACGCACCTATATGATACGTTAATTGTATTTTCTCGATATTTTGAAGGATTTCGCGAAAGCTTTGAAAAAGGAATGTGCAAGATCTCTTTTATATTATTTTTCTTTTTATATCATTTTTTATTTAGAACACAATTCAAAATGTTTGTCATTTTTTATTACACTTTTGTTATACATTCTTTTTGTAGCTCTGGAATAAATTGATCGTGTCTGGTACTCTTGCCTTTTCCTCCATTATTCCTCAGTCTATTTTCATACAGTCCGTTACAAAGTACATCCATCTGAAGACAGTTTCATTACGCGATCTTATGAAATAACTTAAAAATATGTAGTAACTTAGTATAATAAGGGGATGTTTACCAACATACAAACTCACATCGAACAGTGAAACAATAGAGATATGTAGGCGTACGTATGCAGTGTACCTGTTACAGTTAAAATTCGTTTTTGATTAAAACGCGTTTCTCTAGTTAAAAGTAGTTTTTACTAATTGCCTTTGTTATAACTGGAATTTCCTAGTTAAAACTACAATTAACTGCTATATATACCTCTATATTTGAATTTTAGATAAAACTGGTTTTGAGTTTGAACCTTAGTTAAAACTGGGGCTAAGTTTTAGATGAACTACGTATAATAACCTCAGAGATATTTTTTGCGAGTTGAGAGTGAAGTTACGAAACAGAATCAACTCTATAAGAACACTCTTTTTGGGCAGGTTAGGTTAGGTTAGTATGTTGACAACAACGCGCGCGACGGGCGAGCGTGCAAGCGTGCCGCAGTAGTGGCCGGCGAAGCACCAGAAACGAATCGACTCAATACTCCACTCTTTTTGAACCAGTTTTAACTGATATTCAATAACAGTAAATTGTAGTGACAAAGGCATTTAGTAAAAACTAGATTTAACTAGAGAAAACGCGTTTTAACTAAAAACGGGTTGTAACTATAACTAACCATCTGTTATAATCAAATATCGAAGCTACCGTACTCTTAGTTTTGGCTAGTCAAACCTCAGGACTGACAAGAAGTCATAGTCAAAGTCCAAACCAATAGCGTTTGACCTTTGACTAACGAATTTATATCCAATCCTAGAAGAGACCAACTAGGGCAGTCGGACGCCGAAATTCAATACGGTCAAATTAGCGTTTGATCAGTCAGACCTTTAAGTACAGGAATATGTTGGTTTGTTAGACTTAGGTTTAATAAAACGTATTCTTTAATAGTTTAGTTTTTTCTTTCAATATTTTTAGAATGGATTGATGATTACTCAGAATAATTATGTATTTATTGTTATTTTGTTTAATAATAAATTTAAAAAAAAACTTTATATTGACAAGGTTTTAAGTTGCACAATACGTTTGATCATTTAGACAATTTTCAAGACAACTTTTTATTGCAATAGTATTTTATGAAACCTTGGACCCCAAAGGTAGAATCTTTTGTACTGATCTTCCTTATGCCCAATTTACATTAGTCAAGTGTTTAGCGAAGTCAATAAGTACAGTACGTAAGTACAGTGTTGTAAATCGATCGGACAGTAGCGAGTCAAGTTAGCTTGCAAGCTGCCTTGGAAGAGGATACAAATAGAATTCCTTTCTATAGTTTGGGTAAGTGACGCCCCTCGCGCGCACGCATTTCACCCGCAAGGTTCTTGCCTCGGCACTTGGCGTAGTGTAAACAGTCAAATTTAGAACAGTTTATAAGTGACCGGCAACAGGACAGTCCGCGTGTGCTGTTTTATGCGATATTGTGAACAAAATGACGTCTTAATGGCAAACATTCATTTTTATTATAAAAGAAAAAGAAGATGACACTTTCTCTTTTATTTGCTCCATTGTAAAGAAAATAATTCTGCGCAAAATTGCACGTACTTTTTGACGTTTTTCGTTAATTTCGACAGAGTAAAGCATGATTCACGTTACACCATGTCGGGACCGGGCCCTGTCGGTTCCACCGTGCGCCGGCTGGACTTATAATTCTTGTTACGCCGGGCTGTTTATAAGTAATTATTGCACGCCGGTGTCCGCGAATAGTATACTGTTGTGTTGTCAAGCATCTGCCCATTTTTATTTCTATTTTCTTTTTCATTTATATTTTTATTAGTTTTAATTTAGTTCATTGTAGTTCGTCGTTGTTGTCGCCAGGCCGGGTCAGAGGCGGGAAAAATACCCACCGTCTTTTCGACGCCGTGGCATGGCATTCAAAAGTATGTTATCAAAAGTGTCACCGTGCCCTGCCCGTGGCACGTTCCGGCCCCGACACGGTGTAATGGGAGTCATGCTTAATGCCACTCGACTTGCTATAGTATAAACGATCACTGTCCAGCCGTTCGCCACTCGCCACTGTACTTGCACTCGCTACTCACCACAATGTAAATCAGGCGTTAGAGACAGCTGAATGTCGGGCATAAAATCGGCACATCTTCAAAATCAAGAAATTTCTCCTTATATTCTTGTAGCTGGTTCTTTATCCACATTTTCAGTCACAGCAAAATTTGATTCACTCATCTTTATGCTTACACACCCGCACGTTTAATGTACAAATATGGATTAACAAATGAATTTATCGGACGCCTGCAAAGAGGCTAATATTTATAAACCTGTTTAAACACGCAACAAGTGCAGTACAAATCTTTTCATGAATTTGCCTTAGTCGCTTCTAAAATAGACTAGACTAGGCGAAATCCAAAACAGAGTATTTTGCTTTCGACGTTTAACAAAAAAGTTTGGTACTTCTAAATAGGTCTAAAATTACATTAGTCAAAGCAAAAATTAGATACTTTTTCGAGGTTTGCCGAAAAGCGTTGGTCAAACCTAAGATAAACCAGTCATTTCGTGGAGAGGTTACATATATACCTTAGGCTATATCATTATATATCGATAAAATGTAGACTAGATCCATTATTAGCAGTTTTCATATGTTTTTCTAAAGTATTAGACACCATTTCACTGCAAGGACTGCAATTTTTCTGTTTATTTGAGGGAGATACAATTGAGAAGTATTTGCCTAGAAAATGAAGCTATAAGTTGGGGTAAGATCGTAAGCGGGGTAATAAACATAATACTTCTTCTTCCATTTTCAACGTTAAAATGATACATTATTAGGAAGTATACGATTTATACGATATTACCCCGCTTACGATCTTACCCTAACTTACCCTATATACTTCTATATTACCCTATATACTGCTATTGACTGCTACAAGTACAAAGTTTTAGTTTTAGTTTCGTGTGCTTAATCGGTTTCTAAAAGTCCTAATTGTAATAGGATTATAATTTTTATCATTTTTATCGTCATTTCATCGTCAAGCAAATCTATATGTCGAGGTATGCCAAAATTAGTGTTACTTTTCATTTTCATTTTCCATTCGTTACAATATAGTCTTACTTAAGATGTAATTTGTTATTCGTTATTAAGTAATTAAATGCGAAAGGGGTTATTTCACTACTACTACTTTAATATCTAATAAGGGGAAATTTAACGCGATTACCTTTTATTTTGGCTTGATGTTTCGACCGAGTTGCATCGGCCGTGGTCTCAAGCAAACTGTCGCAGCAAGTTTCACTCCGTGTCTGAGGTAGACGTTTTGTCACACACAACACTCACAGTGCCCACGTGTTTAACCGAAGCGAAACACGAGCTTTTGCTCCTTGAATCACAGGATTCCACATCGTCGATAAATTGTACCCATTTTCCCGATTAAAATATAAATATTTTATAATGCAACGCGAAAGTTTAAAAGTTTATATATACTTTACTACTCCTACTTTGTGTTTTTTTATAAAACGTATATTTTTAGTGCTTAAGCTTGTTTTTAAGTTCATAATCATAACTTCGACAACAAACAGAGGCCAAACCTGACGCTATCAGCTACAATAGTCCTAAAGACTACTTCTCATTTAAGTTTCAGGACTGAAAATCTTAAGAATGGTTGGATCGATTTCCATAAAACATATGTTAGAAGATGCTTGAAATCTGCAGCTTTCAGACATAAAAAAAACTCATAATATGTAAATTCGTTCGTGCCTTTGGAATAACGATGCTAAAGACAAACACATAGACAGACAATGGCATCAAATTTATAATAACGTTCTTTTTCGTAGGGCGTTAATTAAATAAATAGAATTGTTACCTCTTCGACTTAATACTTAATACATACAGAAACTGTAATTTAAAAGCTGTACAATTTTAGGTGAAATTAACACTAGATAATAAATTGGGGAAGACGATATGTCCTCTCATAAACAAGCAAGTTTTGATGTTGTTTATTATGTCTTTTATGTCGTCAGATGAAAGACTAGGCGTCATGTTTACCACTGTTGTTCGAACAATAGGCAAGTTCGTGAGCTTTGTTTATTATCTACGCTATATATATTAACGAATCAGTGTGATATTACAATATAGAGGCGAGCTCGTAATTCTGTAATTACGAAGAAAGTTACAAAAACCTATTTACTTAACTACTAAAAGCGAAAGAACAATTGATAACAATAGACTCGCTATCGACTCTCCATATTAACACTCTGTTACGCAGTATTTTTTATTGTTCCCTTTAATACCATCACCAAACACCAAGGTAACTAAGTCGACCAATGAGAACGCGTAGTCTTTATAACAATAAAAATTGTATAAGTGTCATTGTGTATGACGACCTCGTTGGCACGGTGGTTTAGACGTTGCACGCAAGCGCGGAAGGTTCGTTCGATTCCCGGTCAGGTCAATTTGAGAAATGAACTTTTCTTGTCTCGGGTCTGAGAGTACTCGGAGACGCTCAGTTGTCGTCGTCTAGTTCTCATAGCACAGGGAATACTCTAGTTTGAGATCATATAATTGTCAAAGTCAAAGTCAAATCAATTTATTCAATTAAACCCAATTACAAGTTATTCTTGAACGTCAAATCTACTTTAGTTCGGTTCAAATAGAAAACCTGAACACTGAGAAGAACCGACAAGAAACTCAGTCAGGTATCATTTTTTCAACTTCATTTTAGAAAATATTTTTTAAAATACAATATTTTCATTAAGCCAGTAAATGCATGTGCAGAGAAGATCATTTCCAGACAATTGTTTTATTTTCAATGAAATAGTTTATTTTATAGTATGATTTCCTAATCAATGTACGTTTTATAACTAATCTCTGAATTTATAATTTAAAATTTATTCTCTGTTAATTGAATTTACTGAGGAATTTTGTTATAAAAACGAATGCAGTTACCCAAAAATAAAACATTTGACTTATGTAATTTAAATTTTGGAATAACCAATTTATCACAACCTTGGGTTTCCATACCATTAATATCGCCTTTCTTTTTAAACAGTTTAATATTTTTCCTCGTATACATTATAATTTCAAAGATGTATAAGGACGGCAAGGTGAGGATATCAATGTCTTTATAACGATCTTTAAGTGATTCTCTTGCATTCATACTGTAAATAGCACGTATCGCTCTTTATTGTAAAATAAAAATAGAGTTGATATGGGCCACTGATCCAAATTGGTGTGTATTGTCTGACGCATTATTGTTATTATTATTTAGTTGTGATAATTTTGTTAGTGTATTTTAAAATTAACAGATAAAGGAAAAGATTGAAATAAGTTTTAAGTTTACTCAATTACATAACCTTATCAAGGTGCCGAAAACTGCGAATTATTAGTTAAAAATACATATAGAGTGTCCCTCGTCTATGGTGCCATGATGGGAAATTAATTTGTATATTGAAAATAGGATATTTCGCCTAATAAAGACTCAAGTAATGCCTACTGGGTTCAAAGATTGAAAAAAATATTGTTAGAACTCTTATTTGATTTATCTGAACAAAATGTTAAATCGCATGCTAAATTTCTTTTAATTTTAGGCACTAGGTTATTCAGGTAAAAAGTTATTAATTACGTTTTTTTTACATTTGGCCACTAAGGCAACTTTATAAATACCTTAATTTATTATTAATTATTATTTAATTTTTATTATTATTTGGGGGTCAACTGAGGAAGCGTGCTCGTCGCGACCCCTGCCAGCCCTTTTCAGGGCTGCAATTCCTCTTCTGTGCATACCATGCGGGACAACGGCTATTATAATGTTAGGGCGTCCCCCGGAAGCGACGTACACCGGTCTGTCCCCGCTGGTGTGTGCAGAGTGCAGTTCGGCGTTGGGGACCGCCACCCAACACGCTGTGCACCTAGCGGCGGGAAGTGGAGGGAGGAGTGCAGAGTAGCTGCGTGGAATGTGAGAGGTGGGATTGAGGAGAAGATGAATGAAGTGATTGATATTATGGAAGAGAAAAGATTGGATGTGCTATGTTTGAGTGAAACCAAGCGAGGAGGCAGTGAACTTGCCGACTTGCCCGGAGGAGGCATCGCTTTGTGGTCAGGGGTACCACAAGGAGATAGGGGATGCCAAGGGGTAGGCGTTTTACTGTCCTCTCGTATGGTTAATTGTATGACTGAGTATGAATGTATAAATCCCAGACTGCTGTGGGTACGCCTCAAGATGGGGTTGACAAGAATTTTTGTTTTGGCAGTATATGCCCCAGTGTCCTCTGTCGGTTTGGCTGAACTAGAGCAGTTCTGGGAAAATGTTAGAGAAGTTCTAGCGACGGTTGAACGACGAGACGACGAGAACGAAAGAATTGTTGTGTGTGGAGACATGAATGGATGGGTCGGGACAGCTCGAACAGGATTTGAGTCTGTCCTAGGCAAATATGGAGATAAGAGAGTAAATGATGCTGGTAAGATTGTGCTAGGACTGTGTATGGAAAAGGATCTTTTTGTGGCTAATACCATGTTTGGGCACAAAAGGATCCATCAGTACACGTGGGAAAGAAAGGGTGCGAGAAGTATGATTGATTTATTCCTGGTGGATAGCAGACTTAAGAAGCAGGTAATGGACACAAGAGCGTATAGAGGAGCCGATCTCGGGACGGACCACTTTCTGGTGATAACCAGAATAAGGGGTCTGTTCGCAGCATGGCGACATCGCGTAGTGTCCAAACCTGCAGCGGTTAGCCGCATTAAAAGCTGGAAACTGCAGGATGCGACCACCAGGAATGAATATGAAAGGGTATTATCCAGTAAGCTTGATGATAGATTGAAAGTGTTGAGCGAGGATGTTGAAGAATGCTGGCAGAACCTTAGGGATAGTATGGTTGAGGCTGCGAAAGAAGTGTGTGGAATGAATAAGATTGGGAACGGCAAAAAGCGTGATGTGTGGTGGGATGATGAGGTGAAAGTGGCTGTGTATAAGAAAAAGAAAGCATGGCGAGACTACCTTGCTACTAATGACTGTGGTATGAAAAATTTGATGAAAGATAGGTATAAGCTGCAGAAAGCAGAAACGAAGGCACTAGTGAAAGAGAAGCGTGAAAGGTGTAGGGTGTTAGATGAAAACAAGATGTCGGACAACTTCGAGGAAAATTCCAAATTATTTTGGAAAGAAGTACGTAAGATCCGAAGTGGTCCGGCACCTTGCAGAATGAATAAAGTGCGTTCGAAAGAAAACAACCTGCTTACAAATAAAAAGGATGTTCTGCAGCGATGGAGTGAATACTATGGAGAACTGTATGAGAGTGGCGACTCCGTCTCTGATACTGAGAGCGATTCTAATGAATTGCCACACTCGGGCCAGGGACTGGAGGATGCCATTAGTATGAAAGAGATTGAGAAAGTAATAAGAAGTTTGAAATGTGGAAAGGCTGCGGGAATTGATGAGGTGACTGCTGAGATGATCAAGTATGGTGGTCCTAGGGTCTGGGATGCCTTCTGTGCACTCTGCAACCTTTGTTGGCAGAAGGGGGAGGTTCCAGAGGACTGGCGCACGGCAGTCATAGTACCTCTATATAAAGGGAAAGGTTCCTACCTAGACTGTGCGTGCTATAGGGCCATCAGCTTGGTCAGCTTAGCGAGTAAAGTCTATACTAAAGTATTGACTGAACGTATGAAAGGTGTTTCAGAAAGATATTTGTGGGAGGCGCAAGGTGGATTCAGGAACGGTAGGGGTTGTATGGATCAGATTTTCTCGCTTCGCGTTATCGTGGGAAGGTTTCTGGCTTTAGGTCAGAAAGTTTTCTGCGCTTTCGTGGATCTCGAGAAAGCATTCGATAGAGTAGTGCGGAAGAAATTGTGGAGTCTTCTGCCTGAATATGGCGTGGAGGGCTCCTTACTGCAGGCTGTGAGGTCATTATATCGAGACCACAGAGCCTGTGTAAGGATAGACGGTGACATGTCGCCCTGGTTTGAAGTCTGTTCTGGTGTCAGACAGGGCTGCGTGATGTCTGCCTGGCTATTCGTGCTGTATTTGGACAGTTGCCTCCAGAGATTGAAAGGTAATATGAGTGGTATGGGATGTGGTGACACAGTGGTAAACTGCCTATTGTACGCTGACGATGCTGTGCTAATAGCACCATCAGAAGCAGAGTTGCAGACACTAGTCACGTGCATGAAAGAAGATTGTGAAGTAAAAGGATTGAAAATGAATGTGAATAAAACTAAGGTTCTGGTATTTGAAAGAGAAGCGGAACAAACGAAATGTGTGATTAGTGTAAATGGAAAATGTCTAGAACAGGTGAATGAAATTGTGTACCTGGGGAGTGCGTTTTCGAGGGATGGAAGATGTGAGTTGGATGTGGAGAGACGGGTAGCAGCTGGCAATAAAGTGAACGGTGCTCTGTCCGCATTAGTGGGTAGTGTGAATATATCTAACACTGCTAAAATGGCCATCCACAATGCGGTGTTGGTGCCGACTTTGTTGTACGGCAGCGAGGCATGGATATGCCCGAAATCGAGTGAAAGTATGATAAATGCTGTGGAGATGCGGTCTCTCAGAAATATGTGCGGTGTCACGCTTGCGGACAGGATAAGCAATGATGAGATACGCAGTATGACAGGGTTGCACAACAGTGTTATTGTAAAAATGAAGAAAGGAATGCTTAGATGGTTCGGGCACATGGAAAGAATGAGTGATGAAAGACTGACGAAGAAAATATACAGAGCGAAAGTGAGTGGTAAAAGAAGCCAAGGAAGACCAAGGCTGACTTATGAAGATCAAATAGCCAGAGTGTTAGCAGACGGAAATGTCAAAAGCACTCGCATACCTAGGCGAAAATGTGTGAGGAGAATGATGAGATTTGAGGAAGCGAAAGAGGTGTGTAAGGACCGCGACTCCTGGCGCTCCGTCCTCTCTGACTACCCCGTTGGGGATACAGCGTGAAGTTATGTTATGTTATGTTATGTTAATTTTTATTATGTTCAAAAATAGTGGAGTCTCCATTAAGCATTATATATTATTTATTCTATCTTTATTTTATAATTTTATTCGCTGCACACAAGTAGACATACAATTACATATACAATTTAAATAATCTAACATTACACAATTTTTTTTTTTCTTTATACAATAAGAGATAAGCACTGCTGCAGTAAAATGGGTCCCAACTCAGCACAATGTCATATGACACGCACATGACGCTGATTTTCAGTTAGGAACACAACAAATAAATAACATCAAAAATTGAAAACAAATGCACGAAACAAATAATTTATTACATATAGCTGTTCACTGTTCTACTCATGTACGATGTATAGTACAAATAAAAATCTGGAGGACTAGACATATCCACAGGAAATATACACATATCCACAAAAACACATATATTTGTGTAAACATATACATGTACATGCACACACACACGCATATATAATGCTCAAACATAAACATCACACAACAATAACACAATCCTCATCACATTTGAGCCCTATCTTCCCTATAATCAGATGAAACAGTGCCATTGCCACAAGAAAAGCCATATTATTTCTACGAAGTGCAGCGAAGTAAAATGAGTTCGAATGGGAGGTACTATTTCAATTTCCTCAGTGAATAAATTAATAATTGTTTGAATTTAGGTCTAAAACTGCCCACAAATTGCGAATCCCTTATAGGAGGCGGTAGATTATTCCAGCACTTCGAGGCAGAATATTTAAAACTGCCACGATATGCTGTTGTTCTATGTCCGGGAACAACCAGCGAGTACGTAGCTGTTCTAGTATTATATGTATTGTCTTTCCATCAACCTATTTAAATTTAAAAAATAGTCAAATATGAATATTTTTCGTTTCACAACATAGAAGAAACTTCAGAAAGTATTTAGAAACATTAATGTATTTAAATATCAGCAAGAAGTTTACGAGTTGAGCTTTAAAACAAAAGAAAATAAACATTTTATTTCTTCAAGGAAAGGGAAATTTATTACGTGGACATAAAAAAATAATTGTTTTACGTAAATTAACAGATCGTCATTTTGTACGTGCCTTGTTAAAAATTTAATGACAGTAATATCGTGTTCAGGCTGGATTCAAAGATATTTGGTGCCTAAATATTAAGAAATAGTGACGTAAGCGGTAAAACCCAACTACGAATTTAACAAAACAGGACCAACAAAATGTCGATGATGTCGAATATGTTTTGTGGCAATTTTGGACTACATACGAGTACATGTTAAATTTTTAAAAAATAGGTCCAAAGTACCCACTTTTTTAATCAAAGCGAAAGTGAATGGGTATTAAGAGCTAAGGAAGACCAATGTTGACTTATGGAGATCAGATAGCCAGCATCTTGGCCAACGGAAACGTCAAAAATATTTGCTGCCTGAGTGGAAGTGTGTGAAAGCCAAGAAAGACCAAGGTTGACTTATGAAGATCAGATAGCCAGCGTCTTAGCCATTCGAAAATGTCAAAAACATTTGCATACCTAAGTGAAAGTGTGTGAAAAGCCAAAGAAGACCAAGGTTGGTTTATGAAGACCAGATAACCAGCGTCTTAGCCAACAAAAACGTCAAAAACGTTTGCATACTTAGGTGAAAGCATGTGAGGAGAATTACGGAGTTTGAGAGGAGGCGAAAGACGTATGTCAAGACCGCGATGCTTGGCGCTCCACACTCTCTGACTACCCTGTTATTTCTTTACCTTTGCTTCGCCCTCCTAACTCATTACCTGGTCTTAAAATATTATATATAAAATTTCATTGGTTCTCATCATGATGAATACAAATTCAAGAGCTTGAAAAGACCATTTTGCATGGCTCAAAAATGTGATGCCGAGCACTATTTTTACTAACATATCTTCACGTCGTATGCCCAAAGTAGTCAGAATTTATTGAAACGAAAAAAATACATAGTCGGATTTTAGTTTAATAGGTAACTTTTATTTTATGATGTACCTGGGTAGTTATGAGCAGATTTGTAGATCAGAATTGGAAGGTCTTCATTTGTTAGTAATAATAGGTTGTCTGATTCGAACAATACACACTGATAAATTTAAGCATCTAAAGAATAAGTTTGTTTAAGCGATTTAGACATTTTCGTATTTGTGACGATGTGAAGAAAGAATTAAAGACAAACGGAAGCGGTCACATATTTGCGCCGCGTGCGAACCCGACTGGCAATACAATAACTACCCATATTCGCCCAAAATATTACCGTTGTGTGCGTACCACGGCGCGTGAGTATTGGCGCGCACACATACAAACGGTGCACGCTGGATTTCTATGAAGACATCCTACTGTTATGTTTATATTTTCCGCTACATTTCGAATGTTCTCGTTTGTAGCGACGTGTAAGATGTTTACTGATTTTTATTACGCATTTGTTTGAGCCACAGTTTTTGTGGCTGCAATTAAATTTTCAAGAGGAGAGTTCTGTGCTGTCCGCCGCTAGTAATAGACATGTCCACGCATCTTTTTGTGAATAAACCAGTGCAAGTTGACCTATTCGATACGACGTTTATATGCATTCTCCGTGTCTATAGTCACTGGCAAGTGCGTGTGAGTGTCTGATCAACCAACCAACTGACCAACTTATCAAGACCTCTTATCCCGCTTGTTATCAAAGAACACAAGTGTCACGAAGGATTGGTTCGTTAATTGTGTGATACCCACATCTTCGGCAGCCCATTATTTTATTAACTACCGCCGTTTTGCCTGTTCACCATAGGAATTGGACTATATTCAATAAATAAACATGTCAAAAGTCGTTCGTACGCCACCATCTATCTACAGAGAGCACTCCCAATCTGACCCTAACTTAACCCAGCAAAACAATACAGAGGAAAAGCAAGAAAATAGTATCAACTCGAACCCTCGTTACAAGCGACCTAGAAGTGAGACCTCTCCCGTTAATGAATTTTTAACCTTCAAACAAGAACTCAAACGTGAAATCGAAGAACTACTAACAAATTGGAACACAACGCATAATAACACATTTACCCAGTTATTGGAAAACCAGAAAGGGCTACTAAATAAAATGTTCTCAGAAATTACAGACTTAAAAACTCAGAACAAAGATATAAAAAAATCTTTTCTCGAAATTGAGGCCTCGATGACATTCATAAATTCAAACTACGAGGAGATGAAAAATAAAATGAAAAACCTAGAAAAAGAACGCACGAAACTGACTGAAAAATTGTTTCTTCTCGAGAACCAAGTCAAGGACTCGCAACAGTGTTCTAGAAACGCCTGCATCGAAATAAGAAACGTGCCTGCGAAAGAAAAGGAATCTCGTGAAGACCTTGAAAATATTGTAACTAAAATTGGCTCCAGTATTGGTGCGCAATGCACTGTATCGGATATGCGAGACGTACGTCGCCTACCTGGAAAGCAGGGAACGATTAGGCCCATTATCGCGGAGTTTTCTAAAGTACGCACCAAACAAACGTTTGTCACTGCATCTAAGGAATATAACAAGAAACAGACTACAACAAATAAATTAAATACCGAACATATTGGACTGCCAGGTGAACGTAAGCCAATCTATGTCGCAGAATATTTACCACTACACGAACGACTTCTGCTGGACTTCTAACGGAAACAACTTTTTACGTAAGTCACCAGGTGACAAACAAATCATTATAAATAATGAACAGTCACTGATAGATTTAATTAAAAATAAATGACTAATACTAGTTATATACATATTATTTTGTGCTAACTTTAATCTACTAAGTTACAAAATGTTTAAATACTTATTGTGTTTAAATATTGTTTGCTGCTACAAATGCTTAATTACAAAACTTACTCGCAAACGCAATATTGTTTCACATTTTGTTTTAATTTCTTTTAAGTATAATTGCCTTAATTATAGAATTGTTTACACTACTATCCTTACACATCCTTTACAAATACTTTATAGTAAGGTTATATATTATCTATATTGGCTCCCGCTAACACACAAATATACACTGATTGCACCTCCAATCAAAATGAAAACGGATTGGCGATTAATCAGAATACTCAATACATGCAAACTTTATTCTTATTTATATACAGCTAAAATAACAATAATAAATACTCACGATATATACAATTACTTACACCAATTATTTAATAATATATTATGTACACTTTCTATTTCAATTCATGATTATTGCTATTTTATTTTTATTTTATTTTTCCCATCTAGTGCACGTTATTGTCTACACTCGGTGCAAGTTACGGTCCGCCTCGGGCCAGACCCCCATACGCATATCTATACCCTAACTTATTATGTACCTACCTTAGTACGCAGTAGGCGTGAACAATGACTTGCATAAGCAATATCACACCAGATCTCGAGGATCTGGTTATATCTAACGCGTATACATGTACAGTAGGTAATAGCCGTAAATATATACAAGAGAGCACTAGATCGCTTACAATATTGCATATGAATATTAGAAGTATTAATAAGAACTTTGATCATTTTACGCTACTGCTAGGTTCCATGAGTATGGACTGCGATTTATTGATTCTTTCAGAATGCTATCTGAGCAAAGCTATGTACCTACCGTCAATACAGGGTTACACATCTTATTCTATAAAGAATGTTTATAATCAAAACGAGGGTGTGGTTATTTATGTTAAAAATTACCTAAATCATTCAGTTACTGAACCCAATTTTCTTGATGCGAACTGCCTATTATGCAAAATAGATAATGACTTAGTAGTAATAATAATAATAATACTCAGACATTTCACACAGCGCCATCTAGTCCCAAAGTAAGCTGACTAGCGCTTGTGTTATGGGTACTAGACAACTGATATACTACTTATATACTTTTCTTTTGTAAATATATACATATTATACATAAACACCCAGACTCGGGACGGGAATCGAACCCGCAACCCCCGTTTTACTTTCCGACGCGCTAAACCGTTGCGCCACGGAGGTCGTCTAAGTAAAAGTAGTGGTTGGCATGTATCGATCTCCGTCCCACAACAACACCAACAATTTTATAGATAGCCTCAACGCCACACTACTAAGCCTATCTTCATACAAAAATATCGTAATAACGGGAGATATGAACATTGACATTAAACCAGACAATAATGACTCACGCTCGAATGAATACTTAAATCTAATTGCCACACACGGACTTATGCCAGCCCATCAGCTCACTACAAGGTTAAATAGCTGTTTAGATCACGTCCTTCAAAAAACCAACTTACAATCCACAGTCCTAGTTTTTGAGGCGACTGTTACCGATCACTCTCCTGTACTAGTCCATTTAAACCTCAAACCCAATAAAAGTCAAACAAAGAGGACTGGTACAAAAATAAACTATCCTGCACTTATAGAGGATACAGAAAATTGTGACTTTTCTTGTGTAACCACCTGCAGCGACGTTAATGTGGCAACCGATATTTTTCAGGATAAACTTATGCTCCTAATAAAAAAACACACCAGCTCCTTCGTAATTCCCACTAATAAGCAAATAATTAAGCCATGGGTTACATCGGGATTACTAAGATGTATTCGAAATCGAGACAACCCTGATAACCCAATTTTAGCCCAAACATACAGACGATATCGCAACTTCTGTAATGACCTGCTAAAAAACTTGAAACGGGAATACGAAAGATCTGAATTTGAGAATGCTAAAAATAGCCCAAAGAAAACATGGGAGGTCATTAAAAAGTTACTCTAACGGAGAAACAAACAGAACAACCTGTTGAGCTTCTAAATTCGCTTAGTAGTCCTGAAGCCTCTGTGAACATGGTTAACTCATATTTTGCCAATATAGGAAAGGAGTTAGCTAATAAAATTAAACCAAATAGAACACCTACTGAAACATCCCCTAATAGTTGCTACTCGGGTGGAAATTCTATGGTACTACTTCAAGTTACCGATGAAGAGGTGGGTGCGATAATCCATGAACTTCGCGGGGACTGTGCCACTGACTGTGATGGAATACCAGCTAAATTTATCAAATTGACAGGCAAAGTTTTAGCCCCTGTCATAACACATATTTGCAATCTTGCGATATCATCAGGACAATTTCCAAATGCTCTAAAAAAAGCGATGGTTCATCCCATTTACAAGAGTGGTGACAGATACAGTGTCAATAATTATAGGCCGATCTCAGTACTGCCCATTCTATCAAAAGTATTAGAGAAAATTATGAATCGAAGTCTTATCAGATTTCTAGAACAACATAAAATTATCTCTAATAATCAGTTTGGGTTCAGGAAGAATAAATCGACGGAAGATGCTATTAGTTCTTTAGTTCAACATACAGTTGAGGCTATTGATAATAAACAAAAATGCCTGGGAATCTTTTTAGATCTTTCTAAAGCATTTGACACTCTCTGTTAAACTACTTGTGGATAAGCTAGAAGCTATCGGGGTACATGGAACGGTTTTATCCTTATTCGAAGACTATCTGTCACACCGCACACAGTGTTCCAGAATAGGACCTTACACTAGCCAACAGGACTCCATACATTATGGTGTACCACAAGGTAGCATCCTTGGCCCTACCTTATTTCTAATCTACGTCAACCAACTATGTAATATGACCATCCCGCACTGCCGTCTGTTCGCTTATGCGGATGATACAGCTCTAGTAATAATGGGCAGTAACTGGGCTGAAACTATCACTAATGCAGAAAAGGCACTTAGATTAGTTATGGGCTGGTTAAATAATAATCTGCTTACCTTGAATATTGAAAAAACCAGGTATATTACATTTGCCATCCAACGGTCTTCGCAGCCATCCCCTGAATCTCTCGATATTAGAGCTCATGTGTGTGTGGAAGAATCGGCTGTCTGTACATGTCAGTCACTAGCACAAACTGAGTCAATCAGGTACCTGGGAGTGTTGGTAGATAGTCGTCTAACCTGGTACGATCATTTGCAATCGGTCGCGAGTCGTATAAGGAAACTCATTTTTATTTTCAGGAAGCTTCGAAGCTCAGCAGACATAAAAATATTAAGTACAGTGTACACTGCTCTCTGTGAATCCCTGCTAAATTACTGTATCCCAATTTGGGGGGGCGCCTGTAAGACAACCTTTATAAACATTGAACGAGCACAAAGAGCAGTGCTCAAGGTAATGCACAGGAAACCATATTGGTATCCCACCAGCATACTTTGTTGGGAGACAGGGGTACTGACGGTAAGGCAGCTGTACATACTCAGATGTGTCTTGCGGCGGCATGCCTCTCTCCCAGCAAAACAAGCATCTCCCCCACGACGAAGAAGGAGACTAGCATTTACCACAATAACTTGTCGCACGGCTTTCGCCAAAAGACAATTTTCTTCAGCAAGCTGTAGAATCTACAATAAAACTGATAAAAGTGTAGAAATAACTTACTTAAACAAATACAAAATTAAGAAAAAGGTTAAAACATGGTTACTTACTTTAGACTACATTAAAACTGAGGACTTATTATCTTAACACTTCTACTTCACCTCCACTCCTTCAAATAAGGAACAGCCGTTGCAATACAACATAATAACGTACAATATAATAACATAATATAATATAGGTATATAATATAACATAATATATATATAAAATAACATAATATATAAAATATAACGTAATATATATAAATTTATATGTATAATTTCACACCAACACGCACTCATACGTAACTGTATATACACACACATATAAACACACACACACAAACACAAACACAAACACACACACCACACACACACACACACCACACACAAACGCTACCTACCTCCCACAATATTTTAAAACCAGTCTGTTCGTCTGTAACAGCACCGAACCACTGGCTTTCATAACACAGGATTTTCCTAGCATGAAGGCCAGGGGAAGATTTTTGTATGCGACTGGCCACTTGTTTTTGTAGATACCTATAGATTAGATGTCTATAGATTAGATATTATCAATATTATGTAAAGGTACTCTCAATCTCTCTTGTGACGGAGATTTTCCAAACTGATAGGATACTTCCAAATTTGTTGTCAAATATTGATAGTGTTTTTGTAAATTTTGTTCAATAAAGTTATTATTATTATTATAATTACAGCGCAGTTTAGGTGGCAAGCGTTTCAAAACATGTGCAAAGTTCATAAGAGTCTTAGAAATCGAAATTAGTAAAAGTTCACAAATTGGTAAATATTGAGGCGTTTAAGTTATTCCACAGCTTTGGCAAATAGTTGTTGAAAACGCCTACTACTTGTAATTAACAAATAAATAACTAAACTACATATTTATAGACACCTTTTTAATTTCATTGGTATAATTGTACCGGCAAGTTTGATCCGGGCAACCTATTAGTAATAAAACCAGCTTCTTTATTTTCTTATGAAAGAAACGTTGTCTTTACTTACGTAGTAATGTTACATTCTCTTTGGTCTTTACGGCGAATTCTGTCATGAATACTGACACAAAAGTCAACTTGTTGACATAGAAGTCTTTTGTAACAAATGAATCGGGTTTTCATTTGATAACTTCTTTTTGTTATGTTGTCAAATGAGTATATTTGCTCTGACCTCGGACCACAAGACGGGGCATTTGTTCTAAGAACGTGCCCTTACGGTGTCCTTTTTCGTTGACCGAGTTTCTAAATTTTTACTAGTGTGCGTGACTAGAGAAGGTCACAGAACAACGAAACCCAGCTGAACATGATATATTTTTATTTTTGTAGCCAAAACATTTAAAATTTGCGGGTATTTTGCAAATAGTTATTTCATGACCGACTTAAAAGCTGATGGGACTGTTTTACTCATGGTTACGCTCAATGAGATAAAAAGAGACATGAAGATTTGTTTGAGTGGCAACTTATTATGGCTTCGTCCATTATGCTTCTTGGTCCGAGGCTGTGACAGTTTGTTAATAATTAATAATAATAAGAAAAACAGCTCTCCATCTCTTTTTTATTAGGGTTCTATACCTCATTAGGAAAAAAGAATCGTTAGAAGAACACTTCGTTGTCGATCTGTATGTCAGTCAAAAGCCTTCTTCTTAGGAACGCGTGGAGGTACATCGGTAAGCCATATAAGATGTGTACTGCTATCTTGTATGGCTTACCGATGTACCCGCGCGGGAGACACAATTTTAAAGGCATGGGAAATGGATGGACCCATCAGTTAGCTACATTCTGAGGCGACATCAATGGGTGTTAAAATCTATACCGTCATTAGTTAATTGATTTGACGAGGCCTCTTTCAGTCGTCTGTTAGACGTCATTGTGGCTGGATGTGGTTTTTTTGAGGTTACAGTTAGTTGCAAATTAAGCGTACTAATTCATAAAAATAATAATGCCCTCATTAAAAAGCGGATATTTTTTAAAAAGATGAAAAAGCGGATGCTTTTTAAAAAGACAATCGAAGGAAATTGAATGGTTTACATTTAATATTTTTTTGTTTTTGTCTCCACGTAAACGTCGTATATTAAAATAAACATTTGTTTTAATTTGAACTTTTAATTTCATAATCTATTACAATCCGTTACGGTCTAGATAGCTATAACTTCAAGTCACTATTTTGATTCAAAAACGTAGTTGCGTCTTTTGCGATAAAAAATATCAATTCGTAATAAAGTAAATTTTAATAGAAGTGGCCCATTTCAATGGTACGTAGTGTTTAATACCGCGTGAGCGAAATTGAAAGTGAATGCACTGCAATAATTTTTCCACCTTGTGACCGTTGCATTAGATTGATTATAAAATGGGTTTAGCGTTTCGAGTATTTGTCGATCGTCTTTTCGTGTCTATGCGAACGAAGACTAACGACGCGTCATATCTTTTGTGTCTTACTGTATCGAGTTAAAATTAATATAAGTCTTAGAGACAACGCAATCGAAATATACGGCCTTTTATGCCTTATATTTTGACACTCGCAAATATTTTCCATTGACCTAGAATCATTGAAATTTGGCAAGAAGTAAGGTCTCACAGCACAAGTAAAGTTAAAAATGGGAAAATCGTCAATTCGTAGTTATTTTCCTTCACAAACTTGCACTTGCAGTTGGTGAGAAAGGGAGACCGTGTCTTTTATCTGCAAAGTGAAGTTATTTTTGAATTCCACTTATATTTTATTGTAAATACATAACAGAAATACATTGTAAGGTGATACGAAGCCCTCGGTGCGCGAGCACGACTCGCACTTTGCCGGTTTTTTCACTTCATCATGAATATTGACACGTAAGGAAGAGTATATACGTATGCAAATTATATTTCTCAACCCCTGAAACTATGATTTCGCACATTCTAAAATTTATTACGCAGCGAAGTTTTGGGTCGAAAGGTTGGGATGATTTTCGTTAAATATATTCCAGTTATTAAACCATTTGTTAGGTTAATTTAAGACTAATTGTGATCCTAAAAGCTAAGTCCGTAGTTCCGAGGCTTTAACTTTAAGACTGAATTGACATTGAAAAAGTAAATCAATCTGTTAATGATTCATCAACAGCTTATAAGTCCATTGGTGACAGTAGGCTTCTTCTTGTACATGCTTATGAACTCATCTTTGATTTTTTTTACAATGGCTGCTAGTCAAAGACTAAAGTCTAAGTCTACATATAAAATAAAGTAGACGCGCGCTACGCACCGAATTCTGACCGGTAAATAGGAATCGATGAGGCGACGCATTGACAAACAATAACTTAATCCAAAATAGACCTTCTGTTCTATGCTAACGTGCGCGCGCTAACTTACGAAAAGCACGAGAAAGCGGTTATTTTCGTTTATGTTACAAACTATAATTAGTTTTTAAAAATTCAACTAGCATTTTGAAGAATATGTTTAAATTAAACTATACAGAAATTTAGAAACATAAATCGATCCCGTTACTCCGAAAAATATAAATCTCTGTTTTAAAGGAGGTGCCTTTGATATTTCTTTTTATGTTATAAAAGCTAATCAATCGTGTATCGCAACTGGCAAAATAAAGTCAATGAATGGGTTACCAAATAAAGCTTTCATACGTTTCGTAGTCAGTTATAAAAATGGACATTCCTGCCGTCAAAATTTCCATTGCGTCGCCTTAACCAGGGTTGCCAACCGTAAGAGGACCCTCGTACTAATACGAAATTTGTGATCTGCTGTACGAGGTACGAGGACACGATCAAGCTCGTACAATTATGTACGAGATTTTAACATAGGAAATTCTGTAACGTGATTTTTATTGTAGGCGACATTTTATAGCTTAAAGGGGGTTTTACACTCCAGGTATGTTCGCTAATTGAATTTTTTTTTTCATTTTAATAGCAACGCATGCGTACATTAGCGTAGCCTCTATCAGTTCTACCTTTTGGGCGTATTGTCGATGATGAAGGCCGATACCATGAAGATAATTTCATATAGTCCGAAGGCAAACATAAAAGTGGTTCACAAAATACTGGGTTTGCGTAAAAGGATGTTCCTCGTCATTACGAGGAACATTCGCTGCATTCCTCTTACTTGCTCAGCTGTCAGCAACCGAACGCCATGGTTTGAAGCTACGACCACAGTACAAGTAAGCATACAGTATTCTATCTTCATACAAATGCTCCCAAACGACGCGCTCGAAATCTCGGCATTTCTCGCCATACAACAGTCGCGAGTGCGCCGCGGTTGTCGTCGTACCGTATGAGACGCTCCCGCATGGATCTCGCGCATTTACTGACTAAATATTATGTCAATCAAGTTTACGAGCATAATGTTCAGTGTATGGATTTTTGAATACATCTATATCGAAACCGGAAATATTTCTCTATTGCTAATTTGTAGGAAATATATTATGATAATGATCTAGTTAATTTATTGCTGATTTTTAATTATACTGCACATAAAATGTATTTTTTTTGTCCATTTCCACCATACTAACTCACAAACTTTTGAAACTAGAAATAAAATACTAGTAGAATTATATAAATAAAAACTTATTAAATTTGCAATAATATAAAATGAAAAGATAATATGACAATTTAATATAGTACCTATTATCAAATACGTAACCCAAGAAAAACATTCAGTCCAAGTCGGTAGCCCTATTGCGTGTTTACGTACCGAGCGGCCGTAGGTAATTATCTCTAGGACACTGCCGAGATAGAATACTGTATGCTTACTTGTACTGTGCTACGACGGTCTTCGATGTTACCCTCTTCTGCGTGTCGGGTGATCCACAATCTCACAGTCGTTCTCTGACAATTGAACAAAAAAAGCACTTTCAATCAATCTTGAAAATACCTATTACAATCCATTTCATTATTTTATTAAAATGTATCACTTACCGATATATTTAATGAACGTGCTATTTGATGTATACCGTGGCCCTGTTCATGTAGCACAATTATACGGTTCCTCTGCTCCGTATAATTATTTCGTGGCATTTTATCGATTAATATTTGAATTAAAATCTTATAATATTAAAATCTATATCAACAATTAGCAAACAAGCGACAATGTCACCCACTGGAAAATCGTCAACCTGAGTTTTTTTAATTATTTAAAGAACAAAAAAGTTTTTATGCAATGAAATGTAATTTATGACTACCGCATCACTATCTAAAGTCAAATTTGTAAACTTATCATTTGCTTTGGTGTCATTTTCATTCTACAGTCTACATCTGATTGTATAAATTAATATAAGCCTTATTGGTTTATTTACAGGCAACAAATCTTTGACGTGGTACGTGAATCAAGTTCCTTGACTGTACATCCAAAAGTAGCTATGTGACGCGATTGAACTATGATTTTTAAATTTGTTTTATTTATAAATAAACAACAGCGTACATACTTGGGACGCAAAACTATGTCAATTTTACATCACAATATCCACTAGAAACAATTAGTGAACAATTAAAATAAATGCCCAACCCACAATCCCGCCAAAACCCTATTAATTGCAGAATTGATTAGAATTACGTTTTTTTTTTAACCCAGAAACTGGTTATTTTAAGGTACTGTAATGTTCAGGCCTACGCTAAAATTTTACAGCCTCGATCACATAATTTTGTTTTTCAAATCTGGGAACCCTGTTTATGTGTTTAACATTGGCGGTATGAACATGAACAAAGTGTGTATTATTTTGTTCAATGTATTTATACCACAGTGCGTGCAATGCTTAAAAAGGATACAAATTTTTACTCATCACGTACTATTACATAGGTATTTATGAAGCAGACAGACTCAGAAGGTATATAAGGTCGTTTTTTCCCCAACAAAATAACCAACTTTACGTTTCGGTGTGACAGACGGCTGACTGACATGCCTCCAGGCATTAAGTCCGGACTTACGCTAACATTTTAACATAATTTTTGAGAGCAAAGTTTTGGAAATTTAAATTTCAAATACGTATTATTATTATACTGAAAATAATCTGAAAATGATGCTTTTCTGGAATACAATTTAAATTATTTTGGTGATATCAATGAAATAGAGTATTTTCTCTGTGTAATAAATTAATGAGCAATGGTTTCTATCGCTGACAGAATATCAATAGACTACTATTTATCACAGTTCCGGCACATTTAATAATTAGTGACGAAAGATTAAAGAAGAAAATCTACATACGAAAGTGAGTGGTAAAACTTATGAAGATTAAATTGCTAGTGTTAGCTGACAGAAACGTCGCTAACTAACTTCCCCGTTAGGGATACGGCGTGAGGATATGTATGAATGTAGTGTTTGTACTGTTCTCCAGATATATTTCATATTTTGGAATCGTATAAAAATTTACTACCGTCTATGTATTAATCATATAAAGAGTTAACTTTATGTGGCCTACATTGTACTAGATTTGAACAACTATTGTGAGAAGAAAATTTTAAACAGCCAGGATTAGTAACGAAGCGTATCATTACCTAGAATGCGAATGTGGATGACGTAACAATTTATTACCGGCACAGTGTCTACATACAGCTTCACACATCTATGCTACTCTCCACCTAATTTGTTTGTATCAAACTGTATGTAAGAAAATACTACCCGCCATACACACTCGCAGTTTGGTTTCTCGACCTTTTTTATTTCTCGAGGCACAAGAATTCTCGACCAGGATTTTTCGAGTTTCTCGAGTATCTCGATAAACTACAATATTTTTGATAAAACACGACGTTATTTTCAAATTTCTGCTTTATTACGAATTAGACTGATAGATAAGATCAATTAAATGAAATGGTAGATTTTTAGTTACCATAAATTGCACTTATTGATTAAAATACTTCTCAAACGTAAATTAACCACGCGTTGACAATTCAATCAACTTAAAATCATTTGTTGATCGTGACCTACAACTGATAAAACCTATGTACGAAGTCCGCGCGGGCGGCGAGGTGACAGCGATGTGATACTCTAGACTGATCACGTGTTATATTCTTGTTTTTTTAAGTTACCTAGCGCACGGAATTGATTTCTCGAGTTCTCGAGGCGTTGAGTTTTTCCCCGTCTCCACTAAAGACAAATTTCTCGAGAATTCTCGCCTCGAGAATTCTCGAACAGAAATCCTATTACAGACACAAACGCGTGCGCACACAAACACAGTCTTATTCTCACATATTATATTCACTAACAAATAAAAGTTACATTAACTATCGGTTGACGTTAATTGTCGGTTCTTCTCAGTGTCCAGGTTTCCTATTTGAACCGAACTAAAGTAGATTTGACGTTCTAAAATACCTTGTAATTGGGTTGGCTTAAATAAATTGATTTGACTTTGACTCTGAGTAAGAATTTTTGGCTTATACTGTGCTTGTTTCAGTTCGTGAATACTACTTACCGTCCGTAACTTTAAACGTCTATACTAATATTATAAAAATGTAAACTTTGTTTGTTTGGGTGTAATGAATTAACTCAAAAACTACTCAACTAATTTCGAAAGTTCTTTCACCTGTAGAAAGCTATCAGCGAATAATATGAGCTATCTTCTATTTTCAATGAAATTTATATCCGTGCGAAGCGGAGGCGGGTCTCTAGTATGCATATAAAAGTATAAAATATATTGATTCGCTATAACAGCTTCCAAAGCAATTAAGCAAATGATGAATTAAAAATTTAAAAATCATTGACAAAAAATTCTAAGCAATTACCCTTCAAAAACGATAAATAAATAATTTAATTGAACATTAGTATTGTTTAAATGCGGTCCGCGACTGATCTATTAATTTTCTAATTCGACTGTTGAAGTTTATCTTCTAGAGGGCAGATAAAAGAGTGAAATTGATTATTTTTCGGTTTTTCTCTGTTTAGTATTTTTTGTCGGATATTTTTTTGATTGCTAATGTAACTTTTATTTGACACTTCGAAATGTAAACTAAATTAGTAAGAACCTATTTTTATTAATACCTACTTCATGCTGGTTATCATTATACTTTTCTTCGGCTCTTAACAAAGATCGAACTCGGGGTTTTTAGCAGTAATCGCGTCTATGAAACCTTCTCACATAAGATTAAGAGCTAAAAATTTTGAGAACGGCTGAACCGACTTCCACCAAACATAGATGAGAACATTTTCCATAATTGCAGCTTTAAAATTAAATAAAAAAACGACATGCGAATTCCTTCATCCGTTTAAGAGCTACTATGCTACAGACAAACATGCTGACAGGCGAAGGTGTTAAACTTTTCCTCTTTTTTCATCGAGGTTAATTAAAAATATAATAAACAACTTATATATACATACATAATATTTTCACGCTGTATCCCTAACGGAGTAGTCAGAGAGGACGGAGCGCCAAGCGTCGCGGTACATACTTCTTTCGCTTCCTCAAATCTCATCATTCTCCTCACACATTTTCCAACTTATACAATTAAGTATAATTTAAGTAGCCTTAGAAAATATCAAGTATTTTAAACAGTGTAGTTTAAATTTAAAGAAATCTGAGCCCCTACAGGCTGGCTCGTAAACTCGACGAGTGATGCTCCCGCCAGGACAGATGTCATATTTGTTGCAGTTACTTTCGTATCTGGTTCCATTCCTTCCTTTTAGTTCCTTCGCAATATTTTGCTTTCTGCGAAGAAATAACTACTAGTTAAGATGACGTTATATTTTTTGGTATTAGAGTTTAAGGGAAGTACAGAATATATTATTGTCTGGCTCTAAAATAAACTATACTATAGATGATACAACGAAATAAAAAAATACCTAGTAATCTCCGCATTCAAGAGAGTAAAAAGCAACAAAAGCCACTGGATTTGAAAAACACTACTTTAACCTTTGGTATCAAAGTAACTGGTGAGTAAGTGCCGATAATGTTGGTGAAAACGAGATAAAACGTACCAAAAGAAGGGTAGATAGATAATAAATTGCCACCCGCATTCTGCCAGTCAAGCCATAATCAATTACAATGGTGCAGTATGCGCTAACAGGATTCCCAATATTTCGGCACCAACAACAATGCCGAAATAGAAGGAACTTGTCAAAATCTGATTACTGCGGTCATTTATGTAGGCATATGATACGACAGGGTCAACCTTTAATCACAATTTCTAAGTAATTTATAACAAACTACTTGGAACTTGATCACTGTGTATCCAAATTTGGACATAGACATACAAATTGACAGATATTTAGGATGGGGTTGTACTCCTTTTTTTCTTTAGGTAAGAAATGCTATATACCTCTCCACTCGCTCGGACACAAAGGGGGATATGTGGGACTCCAAGCAACAGTTGCGGATTACCCACTAAACCTGACGGTATTCCTCTCTTAGTCTATTGTTAGCGGGCGTGCGTTAGCATTCAAGTAGTTAGGCCCTATAACAAACCTACATGATTAGATAGTAGCTTCCAGATTCCTATATATAATTTTATACATGGCATGCATGTATTTTTTAATAACATAACTTTATTGCCTACGTTTATTTTAAACGAATAATTGGTAGTTCTGTTCGCACGTAGGGCTTTTTGTATGATATTTATGAAATGATAAACTTCAAAACTTAATTTATAGAAATCCCTGAGACCTAAGACATAAACTAGAGGTTTTAGCGTCTCTGTAAAATTCTAAGACCAAGGATTTAAATTTAAAGTTTACGACAAAATACGTTAAAAGTACTGGAGGAGAATCAACAATGAAGTTTCTTCAAAAATACTGATCTGTTTAGGAACTCTACATTCAGCTTGACCTGTCCAGAATCCAACCCTGGAACTTTTGACTTGGAGTCAGAGGTGTCGACAGTCGTATCAGAGAGTATTAATTATTTTCAACTCAATCAAGTGAAGTACAAAAAGTAGGCAATAAGTATATTAAGAACATTTTCATTGTTGAATACATACTTTCACGGAAATTGAAAGCAAAAATGCAACACGCCTTGCTGATTACGACCGTGACAGGACTCGAACCTGCAATCTTCGGATCCGAAGTCCGACGCCTTATCCATTAGGCCACACGGTCTACATGTGAATTGATGAATTACTTCAGCACCTACATACAACAAATATTACGAAATCTTTTTAGAGTTCCGTATGTTACAAGGAAAATGGAACTCTCAAACATGGACTAAATAAAAAAAAATAAGCAATCATATAAAATAATAGACTGTGCTATGTAAAATAACATTTTCTACGAACTAAATAAGCTGTCTAACTAAACTAAACTAGACAAGCTGTCATACTGACAATGCCGGCACATCCGGCGCAGTGAATGGAGTTAGAGGAGTATAATATTTCTTGAAGGAGTTGGTGTAATTGCGCAAATTCTCTTCCTAATTCCTGGAAATGACTCGGAAATACACCTACTAGTATATATGTAAGATTGCTATTGATACATATACCAACAGCAAAAGATGAAAAAGTTAGAAAGATATGGAGATGTTTCATAAAGCAGATTCCGAAATGGCACTCCGCCTAAACGCTGCCGCGGCATGCTCGCTTCGCTCGTTCGGCTCGTGCGTTGTGGTAAAAAACCCTAACATAACCTTACCAAAAAAGTGTTATAAATATATCGTCGTTTATGTATAGTGACAAAAAAATTCGCAAAATTTTACCAATGTGAAACACTCTAAACCTTAGCCTGCATTTGTTCTCACGATGTCCGCCCGAGCATTCATTATCACCATTACACCTCATTAAAGTTTCAATGATTGAAGTTGTAACCAAAATTTTATTGTGAAAACTGTTAATTTTGAAGTTTACCATTTTTTTATAGCAAAGACCATTAATTTAAAGAAGATGTGATTTATATCAAAAGTAGCAAACTTCTAGAGAAATCGTCAATCTCAAATATTTAGATTTGTAGATAAAGTAACTAATTCTACAGCTCCATTATATAATAAATATATATCTCTATTAAAATAAGTACTAGAGACAGTTACGATTATAATAATAGGCTATAGGCTGATATGGGGTAGTTGACTACTCAAAAACATGTATAATTTGAAAAAGGATAACTGATGATAGACTGACGAAGAAAATCTACACAGCGAAACTGAGTGACAGCGGAAGCCAAGAAAGACTAAGGCTGACTTACGAAAATGAAATAACTAGAGTGTTCGCTGACGGGCATGTTAAAAGCAGTCGCATACCTAGGCGAAAATGTGTGAGGCCAATGACGAGATTTGAGGAGGCAGAAGAAGTAAGTAAGGACCGCGAAGCTTGGCGCTCCATTGTCTCTCACTACCCTGTTAGGTATACAGAATGAAAAGTTTTGAATACTATGTGAAAAATAAATTCTTCAAATTCATTGCAAATATAGAACTTATTGGGTTCCCAACTTAGTAGTTAAGTAAGAGGGAGATAGTGTACAGAGTCGTGATGTCACAAACTCGCATTCTCATTGTCCAGAGTTAGGTGTGACAGAGATGGAACTTATCGCCACTGTATTCCCACTAGTTGAGTTTAAAAGCGATAACTTATATTTTTCATTACGTTTCTAAAATATTTTTTACAATTTGGTTTATAAATGACTGAATCCATCTTTTAATTACATTATTATGAAATAGCCAAGTAACCTGTGGTATGACCTCAAATTACAAGCTCAATAATATAGGTCCCACACAATGAACTAGGGGACACATAGTAGGCACAGTATACAGTATAAACATAACAATAGGATGTCTTCATAGAAAGCCAGCGTGCGCGGTTTGTATATGGGCGCGCTAATATGCACGCGCCGTGTCACGCACACATCGGCAATATTTTGGGCAAATATGGGTAATTATTGTAGCGCCGGCCGGGGTCACACGCGACACACACATGCAATCTTTTCCGTTTGTCTTTAATTCGTTCTTCACATCGTCGCAAATACGAAAATGTTTAAATCGTTTAAACAAACATGTGGTGGAATATTGCGGCGTGTGTTCCACCGGAGCAGTGGACTGTATAATTTTCTTTGTTGATAGGTCTCAGCGGCGTGTTGTTCGAGGAAGACGTGACGTGTTGAGGGTTGTTTATAAAGAAACAATAAGTAAGGCGGAGTGAGCGCGCTTCGTACGGTCTCTCCTAATATCGCCTTCTCGCTCCCCCGGTCGATTGTTTTCAGGAGCCGTGTGGCGTGTACGGGAGTCGGAAGTGGAATGCGTCTAGCGATTTTTTTTTTTTTTTTTGTTTATCGGAAGGGAAGAAACTCCGAACGAGCACCCAACCGCCTCCGACGCCTCACGAGAGAACGTCGGGCGCGACCGGGTAGTGCCGGGCTCGAACCGGCTAAAACTACCCTCCACCGCCACTTGACCCTACAGGCCGTCGTAGCGAGCCGAACGCGTAGCGGGGAAGCGCGGAGGGCGCTCCCCCAAGAGAGGTCGACAAAGCCTGAGGGTCCCTCCGTCCGGGGGGTACCCGGGACGGAGGGCGGAACCTCGGCTCAGGTTGTCGACGGGAAAATATGCACCTGCGTGCCGTCGAGAAACCTATACGGGTGAGGGCCGGTCCCAGAGTGGTTTTGATCGGCCGGCGTACAATCGGCTGAAGGCCCGAAATGGTGTGTGCCTATCTTGTAACTCAGCGCGAGCGGAAGGCCCGCGCTCAAGTGAGGACCTATCTGTGCGTGAGTGATGTAATCGTCGAAGAGAACCTACAAAAGAGGCCCTGTTAACGCGCAAGACGTCGACGCCCCCTCCGGAGGGGGCGGTGTGATGTCGCATCGTTGTATGTACTGTTTAACAGGGCGTCGTTCGCCGCTGTTATGAGGTCGTCCGGGTCCGTCAAAAAGTCCCTAGGACGTCTACGGTGGGGTAGTGCGTCTAGCGAGCTTTCTCGCTCTGTTTTTATCCCCGTGAGTTAGACCATACATAGAGGCGTGTGAAGCGCGCTCAATTTATTGGCAAATTTTCACTATAAATGGTATTACAATTTAATCCTTAATTATGCCTATCAGGGAAATAATAACACCAATAGATAAATCTTTTATTGTTTTACCTATGTACAAAACTGTTAATGTCTTATAATAAACGGCGTACTTTTAGCGAAAATTATTATAAATTTCCAAACGATTATACAATTATTGTGTATATTATATGTAAACATTAGTACAAACTATGACTACATATAACTATTGTTTACAGTACAATCATTCCGTCGTCAACAAAACATATAAACCTCCTAATAATTTTAGTATTCGAATCCAGTTATCATTCTTCAACATATAAGAAATTAAATTCAAGAAACGTGAAAAACTTATCGGGAGGCAACAAACTCTTCAAAGACATTTTGTACTGCCTCTCGGGTATAGAACTTTTTTCCTGCCAAGAAGTTGTCCAAATTTTGGAAAAAGTAGAAGTCTGTCGGCGCAGGGATGACGCCAAACTTCCAATCCTAGCTGTTTCAGCTTAGAGAGCGTCTGTTGTACCGTGCGAGGTCGAGCGTTCTCGTGCAGGAGCAGCGGGGACGAGCGATTAACCAAGGCTGGCCGGGTTCCTCACACTACACATCCGCAGTAATGCTCATGCCATTTAGTAAGAAGCTGTGATGAATTACACTGGCACTAGACCATTAAACAGTAACCCTCACTTTTCTAGGAGTAAGTTTTCGTTTGGGGCATGGCGTAGCTGCTGAACCAGGGTCTAACCAACATGATTACCGCTTACGATTGTCAAAAAGAATCCATTTTTCATCGCAAGTGATAATGCTTTTCAAAATTTCTTACTTCCTGTGTCTATTAAGCAACGCAAGGCATACCTCAACGCGATCGTCGCGCTGGTGATCGTTCATTTCATGCGGCACCCACTTATTAAACTTTTTTACTTGCCAATTTGACGCAAATGGACCAATATTGTGTTGATACTAACATCGAAAGCTGCTGCTAACTTAGCAGTTAATTGAGTGTTGTCAGCTTCCACTATCACCTTTAATACGTCGTTGTTGACTTAGTTTGCGGGCGGCAAAACGGCAAATTCATAGGTAAAAAAAAAATTTGCATGCAAAATAGTGGGTAACATTCCTCTTTCGCGATAAATGAGAAAAGTTCATATCAAAGTATCATACATTGTTTTTCTCCCATCCAGCGTGGAATTTCGTACATAAAATATATATTATTTTATTACTAGGTGCAAGGAAATTTATATGCGTATTACAACTGGCATTTTATAACCTACCTAACAGCACATTATGATAATTATAATGTTGAATCGTTGATTACTGTAATTAAATACTCGTACATACGTAAATGCATGTCTAATTAACTTACACTACCATAAACTAATAAAGACCACATTTCAAGGTTTAAATCGCCTTGTCACTGAAGGTCATACGAAGGTATAACACAGATATTATAATACAGTTCTAGATTAGACATATTTAAATGAGTATCGGTAATGTGGGGTTTACACGGGTGACTATAGCCGCACGATTTTTGACGCGCGGCGAAAATCGACCGTCTAAATGGCAATGCGGCTAGGTCGCAAGTGACTAAATCCGCAAGCCCCAAAGTTGGGTAGCATTCGACTTTGGCCGCTAGGCGACCGGCCGCGGCTGGTGACTGAAATCGACCGTGTAAACGATCAGTTGCAGGCGATCGCCCGCCGCATGAAGGAGTATTTCGCGCACGTTATTCTACTACTGCGATTCTACGTACAGATCGTTTGGTTAACGAACCATGAATAAAAATAATACCATACAGTTTTTGAAATCCATCCACGTACCCAAAATTTACGTTTTCTTTTTTCCTGTTGTGTCTTCTTCTCTCTTTATTTTTCAAGCAATTCTTGAATAATTGAATAACTAACTATTTCAATTCAGGCAAGAACACCTGCTCAACATTTTCGAAGGAAATGACCGAGCCGCATGCGACTTTAGTCACCTGTGTAAATGGGCTAGCGATACAGCTTGGTGAGGCGATTTGTGAAGCGACTAGCCGCATGGCGGAAATCGACCCGTGTAAACCTCTCTTTACTGAACAATGGATCTATTTTTACCAACGTACCTCTTCACTATTTATTGGTAATATATAATAATAACTAGAAGTCTGCAATTTAATAAAATGTGTGTAAATTATCATGTTGTAATAGGTAAAATTAATATCTCTGTATAATACTCCTATGTAATATAGAAGCAAGTACAAATATTTTTTTAATGCATTTATTTATTTGTTCGCATCAGATAGTACCAACGATATTTACGTAAATAGGTATTAGAGTGAGTGTTCGAAACAATCGCTGTTCCACTTAACTGAGGCTCCGGAGACTACACTTAGCTCACTTTCAATTCGACGCTTGTGCAATGAACAACGTAGCGTATCTTACTTCATTTCATATTTAAAGCATTTATGTAATGCTTTTACAATAAGTAATAAAAAAATGGATGCTCAGATTATTAGTAGACTACAAAATATACATTTAAAATGGATTTTTAATTATTTGAACTTATTTTATTATACGTAAAATTAAAATGTCGCGAACAGATGTCACCCATTCAGAGCGACGACACGATAGCACTGTCTCACTTACCTATGCCCGATTTACATTGGTCAAGTGTTTAGGGAAGTAGAGAAGTGCAGTACGTAATTACAGTAGTGTAAATCGATAGGACTGCCTTGCAATAATCGCTTTCATTTTTTTGGGAAAGTGACGCCCCTCGCGCGCGCGCCTTTCCCCCTCACGGTTCTGACTCGCCACTTGGCGTAGTGTAAACGGTCAAATTTAGTAGCTACAGTGTATAAATGACCGGTAACAGAACGGTGTGCTGTTTTATGCGATATTGTAAACAAAATGACGTCGAAATGGTATACATTCATTTTTATATGCAAAAGAAGAAGATAACACTCTATTTATTTGCTCCATAGAAAATAATTCTGCGCGAAATTGTACTTATTTTTCGACGTTGCTTGTCTATTTCGACGGAATGATGCTACTTGACTTGCTGTAGTGTAAACGAAAAGTATACAATAACTATCCTTTACTAATCAAAACTCAAGTACAATTAAAATAACTTTATAAATACGATACACATACCTATATAGTTAAATTTGACAGTTACTGAAGTTGGTGCCAAGCCTACCAAACTAAAGACTTTCTGTTGTTGCACATTGATTTCGCACCGAGTATTTTTATTTTGAAGTCAGTTAAATTTTTTTCTTATTATTCCAGTTCTGCATTACGGGACAGTCGTATCTGTCGAGAACACATTAAAATACTATTGATGTTGACCCGCAGGCGTCATATCAACTAGTTTCGTTCAACGACGTAACGGAACAACAAGACGTCACTTTTCTTCTACAGCATGAGCATACATTATTGGTTCGTTCTCTCAGTAAGTACCAGTAAGTTCAAATGTTCTTCCAGTAGCAACTAACTCTTCGACACTAACGGACATAAAGGCATAAAATGTTAATTAATTGGACCAAATATCGTCCGGGGCCCACACCCTTCTCTATTAGACAAATTAACATCGGAAACTGTTTTTCCTTATACAGCTTGTTAGAGAAACAATGCACATGTTTGCTTAATATTTTATTAATTAATCGCCTATGCAGACTTTGGTGTGTTTTCTGACTGGAATCTTGATATCTAAGAAGATTGAGAGTTAGATATTTGGATACATACAACTTCGAATCTTTATCTTGAAATCCTTAAACGTGGAAACATGATTGGAGAAAAAATCTCGATAAAAAAAATCCAGAAAAAGCCCTGTTTTGCGCAAAGATCCAGTTGCATCTCGAAATTCTACAGAATTTCAAAATGATTTTTATTAAAACGGATAGATAATTATAATATTTCAAGTCTCTCAAACCAGTTTTTCAATTAGTAATGTAATTTTCTTGCAAATTACAATTATGTGCAAAAACAAATATTCGAAGCAAGATTTCTCCGCGTTAAAATATGATCAACTGCAACTGCAAAAATAACCTTTATTGTTACCATCATAGGGCGCGGGGGTAATGGACAAACTAGGTTGCACTGAGCTGCATAGGCCGATTCTTATTAAATATTGGCATTTTCCATGTAACTTTATTCTGCGACTATGCCTAAACACTTCACTTATACGCGTCACTTAGATTAAACCATTTTAAAAAGCTATATTATGTGTGCCAGAGAGAAATATTCTACAACTCCCAGATACAATTCCACGTAGTGAAATTGGAAAAAGAACTAAAACCGTAGACTGCATATTGAAACAAAAATAGAGATAGACTCTACATATGCAAATGAAGGACGATATGAGAACAAAAAAAACTATAGAATGGTTTTTAAGGAAAAAAGCAAGATTCTTCATACTGCTTCAAATATGATACACATTAACCCCTCTGTTTGCGTTGGATTCATTCCGAACATAACGTAACAACAATTCACAATGTTGTATGAAGACCATAAATCGAGAAGTCACTGAAATTTCTCCTTTTGGCCATTGATGCACAGCTTGTACAACGCACACAGCAACTTTAAGATTCTTATTAGATTTGTCGTATTCTTTCGCCAATGTAAATTTTACTGTGGTGCAGAATATGCGTGCGTGTAGTACAGGCAAAATGAAAATTGACACGGTACGAGTAATCATTGAAGTGCACTTGCGACTTGTATTACATTCGTTCATTCGTACTTTTCCAAAATGTGTAACGAACTTTCCAGCGAAAAGTTTCCCTTCAAGAAAGAGGTCAACATGTGATTTATTGTGTTTCCAACTGAAAATCAGCGTTAGGTGCGTGTCACTTGAAATTGTGCTGAGTTGAGCACCATTTCGCTGCTGCAGTGCTGGTCTATTGTCGTGTAACGCAAAAAAAGAAAAAATGTATTATGTTGCATTATTTAAATTGTATATGTATGTATGTAATTGTACGTGTATTGTGTTCAGCGAATGAGATTATCTATCTATCTATGTTGTCTTCTTGTACCGTCTTTTGTAAAGTAAGTAGGCAATAAATATTTTTCTGAATTTGGCGGTCATTGTATACGGTTACTTCGAACAGCAACCCGAATTAAACTAAAACTTGGTTTAGCGTGTTACCCGCAGTGTGACATTTTCCGTATGCGAGCCAATCCTGCGTGCGTGATAGAATCCGCATGACACTAAAAGCGCCCTAAATGAAATACTCTCGGGAACCCCCGCCGTAAATTGAAAAAGAAAAGAATCCAGAACTAAATCAATTTCTTTGAACTGAATCGATTTCTTTCCGTTTCTAACCCTTTCAACTCAGTAAATATAGAACAAATCAGCTGTAATATACGAGCACACAGACGACAAATACGACGAAATTAGAAGGATAACGTTTTCGATATTTTTGCTGCAATATTTAAGTAAGCAAGTGGGCCAGCAACTATTGTCTCTGCTGTCCCTGAAGTCTTGTCAAAAATTGCTTAAAAATATAGATACGTACTCATTTCATATATAAATATTGTATTTATCATAAACACAATATCTGTCTGATCAATATAATTAACTTTATTCGAAAAACGATGATTGGTTCTTTGATAAGTGCGACCAAAATAAATATTTCTTTTTAAAGCTTTTTTTAAGGTAGAAATGAGTTTGAATGAGAAACACGAATTGATATTTATTATTATGCGAGGAAAGAGATCAAATGAAAGAATTGTATAAAAAATGTTACTAGCCGACGATTTTAAAAATGTAAAAATTTGAAAACATACTTTGTATTTTTATATATCGAATAACGTCTAACATTTATTTTTCTCATAGAGAGGAATGAAAAGTAGATGTATCACTCGGTAGTAATTGTAGATTGTATAACAAGGGAATAAAATAATATTTTTACAGCGAGGCAATATTTTGAGTCCAGAGCAGAACGAAGGATTCTAGAGTGGAATACCGAGCATAGCGAGGAATTCTAAAGATGAATCCTGAAGGCAGCAAGAGATTCAATGTACGTCGCCCGAGGTAAAAAATAATTTCACTACCGAGAAACATTATATTTTTAATTTCTTTTTTTTCTGGCGTACGACTACCGCCTTCCAGACAATCATCAGCCAGTAACATTTTTTATAAGTAAAATATTTTCACTTGACTTCTTTGCTCGCAGAACATTAAGGTTCAATTCATGTTCCTTATTCGAATTCATTTCTGCCCTCTGTGACAGTATTTAAGAGAAAGACCTATTTTGGTCGCACTTATCAAAGAACCAATCATCGTTTTTCGAATAGATGGAATTAAATAGTAGATTGTATAACAAGGGAGTATAATCATATTTTTACGGTGAGGCGCTATTTTGAATCCAGGGCAGAACAAAGGATTCTTAAATAGAATCCTGAGCGCAGGATTCGCCCGAGGTAAAACAATTATTTTACTACCGAGTACTCTACTTTTCATTCCCCTCTATGAGAGAAATAAATGAAAGACGCTGTTCTATAATCATGTAAAGTACAAAGAATTTATCAAATTTTAATTTCTTTTTTTATAGCGCGGTTACCGCTACTCAAGTAATCATCGGCCAGTATAGTTGTCGAAAAATAAAATTAAAGTTTAAGTTAAATTTTCTAATCACAACTTTAATGCAATGCACTTTACAATACATAATCAAATCGATCAAATACTTTATCGTGAGTATCGAGTACCGAGTCGTATGGTTACTTCACTAGTTACGTCGCGATGACAAATGTCAAAACGGGCCTTTTATTTTTTGACAATTATAACATTTCTCATACAATATTTTCATTCTTTGACGGCTTTGACAGTAGAACATAAAGGATAAATCCGTGTTCCTTATTTTAGTATATTGTGCAACAAGTACGGTAAGTATTTCGATACAAAGAAAAATTATAGAAAGTAATAACTTTATTATCATTTATTAATATATTAATCTAAAACTTCGAAATCAAGATTTTTTTTATCTTTCACACTGATATAATGGGTACTAAAACCGATTGTTTTTTTTTAGATATTCATTTTACATTATTTTTTTTAAATCGTGATACTGCGTGTTCCAAGTAAAACTTGCGTGTGTTAAGTAAACTTGTCGCACTCAAATTATTAAATGAGATAGTAGCTACTTATCAACTATACTGTTTATACCGCATGAGTAATAAAAAAAAATATTTCTGCCCTCTGTAAAAGTCTTTATCAGAAAGGACCTATTTTGGTCGCACTTATCGGGGAAGTAATAATTGTTTTTCGAATAGATTGAATAAAAAATTTTTTTTTTCCTCGAGAGACGTACATTGAATCTCTCGCTGCGCTCAGCTTCGCTTCTGTCTGGACCATAAAATTAAGTCTGGACTTCGAATAGCTCCTCGCCGTAAAAATATTATTTTACTCCCTTATTATGAATACAATCTACTTCTACTATTTAACAATAATTTAATATTTTTTCCGACTTTAGTGGTTGTCCAGGAGACTCGCACTCCGGTTGCATTATCAGTTGTCCGAGGGACAATTTTATTGTTCTTTGAAGTTTTTTTCGATTTTATAAAAATTCTTGTCCATAAAAGTCAGTTGGTCAGCACTGATTTATAGATATGTAAATTATTATCTATCCTTTTCAGTTATTAGGACAATAAATAAACAAAAAAAAAAATGTTATTATTAATAAAACCGACCGAAACAAATAATAGTTGAACAATGAAATATTTAAATATTGGGTCCTTACATATGAAATTGGCGTTTTGTACGGGAGGAATATAAAGTCAATTTTTTTTTGTAAAATATATTTAAGTAATCAAAGTATGCACCGTTGTTATCTATGCACTTTTGCCATCTCATATGTAGTTCATTGATCTCTTTACTAAAAAAACCATGGGGGCGAGAATCAATAAACTCTTTGAAGGCGGTTTGGACTGCCGCATCGGAGTTGAATTTTTTTCCTTGTAAGAAGTTGTCCAAATTCCGGAAAAAATGGTAATCTGTTGGAGCAAGGTCCGGGGAGTACGGTGGATGTCGCAGACATTTCAATTGTAGTTCATCTAACTTAGTGGTTGTTTGTTGTGCAGTGTGTGGTCTTGCGTTGTCGTGAAGCAGCAGTGGCCTAGAGCGATTGACCAATCTCGGTTGTTTAACAGCTAGTTCTTCCTTCATGGTTTGCAGTTGCTGACAATAGATATCTGCCGTAATCGTTTGGCCAGATTTTAGAAAGCTGTAGTGAACGACACCGGCGCTAGTCCACCAAACACTCACAAGTAACTTTTTCTGAGTCAATTTTCGTTTAGGGCAGGATTTGGCTGGGTCTCCAGAGTTCAGCCATTACGACGAGCGCTTCCGATTATCGTACAATATCCACTTTTCATCACAAGTAATGATTCGATTTACAATCCCTTCATTATTGTGTCGGTTGAGCAAAGTAACACAGCAGTCGACGCGTGTTTGCAAGTTCGATTCACTCAATTCATGAAGTACCCATCGTTCAAGTTTTTTTACTTTCCCGATTTGCTTCAAGTGGATTAATACACTTTTGTCACTTACCCCGAAGCCTGCAGCTATCTCTGAAGTGCTTTGTGATGGATCCGCTTCCACAATAGCCTTTAATTCTTCGTTTTCCACTTTGGTCTCCGTCCGTCCACGGGGTTGGTTCTGAAGGTCGAAATTTCCAGAACGAAAACGTTGAAACCAAAAACGTACCGTGCTTTCTTTTGCGACACCAGCGCCGTACACATCATTAAGCCTTCGAGCTGTTTCTGCAGCACTGGTGCCACGGTAGAACTCGTACTCGTAAATATACCGATATTTCATGTTTTCCATTGTGTGGTAATAAGCGACGCCAAAGAAAAAAATAATGAGAAAAAAACAAATGAATGACTGTTTTCAAAACTCAAATGTACCAGCTAAATGAATTTATAAATTTGAATTTGGAATTCTTAACCAAAGAGGAGATATTTCAGATCAAAGTGGTCAGTAAGACAAAACGCTAATTTCATATGTAAGGACCCAATAGATATTTTTGCAAGATACAAGGTACAAGATGCATATCTTCACGCTGTATCACTAACGGGTTAGTCAGAGAGGACCGAACGCCAACCGTCGCAGTCCTTACACACTTTTTTCGCTTCCACAAATCTCATCATTCTCCTCACATATGCGAGTGCTTTTGACATTTTCGTCAGCTAACGCTGGCTATTAGTTCTTCGCAAGTCAGCATTGGTCTTTCTTTGCTTCTTTTACCACTCGCTTTCGCTCTGTAGGTTTACTTCGTAAGCCTTTCATCACTCATTCTTTCTATGTGCCCGAACCATCTAAGTCTAAGCATTCCTTTTTTCATTTTTAGAATAAGCCTGTTGTGCAACTCTATCATAATGCGTATCTCTTAATTGCTTATTTTGTATCAATAAAAATATAAAAATAAAATAAACAGTTCGAACACATGGAAAAAATACGCGACGGTTTGTTAACGAGGAAAATCTTCAACAGCCGTAATGGATGGCTACATCAACATAGAAGGTAGTACAATTAAATAGCCCTAATAATTGATGGAAAACTCAAAGGCACTGGCATACCTCGGTAGGTATAAAGTGTGTCAGAAGAATGTTGAGACCCGAGGAAGAGAAAGAAGTATGCAGGAACGCTATTAGCGATCTTCGTCTTCTCTGTCTGCCCATTAGAGATATAGCATGAAATATGTCGCAGTAACGAACATTTCGTATGAATTTAAATTCAGTGAACTCAAATAATAGCTTCAGCAATTGCATTCGCTCCCAAGAGTCCACTTGTACCAACATAAAGTTTCAAGAACATTGTTAATAAAATTGGTGTAACCCACTCATTTTACTCGTCGAGAATTCCTTCCTGTTACCTACAATTTCACAGTACCAATGTGTTCAAACAACGTCCATTGCTGCTTTGCATGGTACTACAAATTAGCCTTATAGAAGTAAATGAAATGTGTAACTCTTCTAACAATACAGTCGAGCAGAATGCGAAATTTCGCATTTTCTCTTATGAGCCCGCTGGGGAAAGTATAGTTCTATGCTCAGAGAAACAATTATTAGAGTGTATTGTACCAGATTGTTTGTAATTTATTGTGTTGTCTTGTTCCTTTGTGCCGTAATTTGCAGAGAAGCGTGAGATCAATGTATAGATGGAAGATATTGTAAATTATTACTGTGAATATTATTTGCTGTAATTTTAGTCACCTAATATGTTACATCTTTACATTTAAATAGAATTGAAATGTATGTCTGTGATTTAACCTATACTCGCATTTCTAAAACTTTTGTATCTGCTTGTTCGTTCGAACTAACCTCCGAAACGGCTGAAATGATTTTAACGGACTTTCATTGCCAGGTAGAGAATTTTTCATAAAGTAATCTAGGCTGCTTTTTATACCGAAAAAATGCCCTATTTAACGCCCTTTCATCCTCTACGTTGTCATACTATCAATGTATTGTAAAATCCGAATATTGTGTTTATCTTGTTGCTTATTTATACAAGTGAACAATGAACATTCCATTAGTAGTCACTTTCTAATTCACTGGTTAATAATAGTGTAAAGAACAAGATAGGAGCCTAATTGGATTGATCAACTAATTTTGTCTAGAGTTAGATAGCACACAATGTAAATGAGTATCGCGCGAGAGCCACTTTTTGCGAACGTGTTAGCATCATATGTTAGCACGTTTGTGCTGGTTGGAGAGGTTGGGAGGAGCCTGTTGAATGCACGCCGTATTGACACATGAGGCGAGGACTCGCGAGTGGCGAGGACAGCTAAAAGAGGAAAATAAATATACGCCGCCTCGCTCGCCCCCAATAATTACGAAATAAATGTATATGTTATCTAAGTATACCTACATTCACCAGCTTCAGTTATCTATAAGTATGAAATTAAACATTACGTCATTAGCCGTAGATAATAAAACTTCGAATGATCAATCTATGAATCAACCACTCGACTCGCGCCTCGTAGCATTCGCGGTTCGCGGCCTGTTCAATCGTCTAACTGTGCTAGTGTGCTACCACACTTATTCTACGAGGCACACCCTCTCTTCCTAAACTGTGCTGATGCAATTGTGCTGCCTCACGTGCTGCTTACCGAACGCTATTTTTTTCTTACTAACGTCCCTTAATTCCTGATAAAAACTACTCGAAAAATATTGTTAGACATTCATTGCATACATAATTGTTGTTTGTATCATACAGCCAATATCTATTCCGTTAATATAATAAATTATTCATTCGTCCGTGTGGCCGTCAGTCAATTCTCCAGAAACTATGTATTGTATAAACTAGAAATTGTAATACTCGGACCAAGAATCAAATAAGACGGAGTCATAATGAATTGCCGCTTTTATCCGTGGTTTGAAAGGAATTTTCGTGTCTCTCTTTCCATCTCAATTCGTAATACGTGTCAGTTTATGACCGATTTCACATACATAACTGAAATAATGATTTGCATAAAAATAAAAAGTATTATTTTACTGTGACGCTTCTCTAGTCACGCACATCAGTACATGTCTAGAAACTAGGTAAAAAAACGGACACGCTCTTAAAACAAAAGCTGCGTCCATTTGATTCTTGATCCGAGTTGTAATACATTTTATTAACCCACATATTGAAATGGAGTGAAATGAATGAACAAATGAAAAAATAAGTGAAGGAATTAATGAAAGATTGAAAGGAATCAATGGAATAAAGGAATCAGATAATTATAACGAATGAATTATAATATTTGTATTCACATGGAAGTTGTGCGACTAATTTTCTAAGCATTGAACAATGGAATGTAGTCGCTACTTGTTAAATGCTAATTTATACTAAACATTCACAAAGTAAGCATTGTTATCCTATTTACACACAAGACGACGTAGTGTTCATTTCAGTTCTGTACTGAATATTGCGACATGTAAAAAGAAAACAAGCCGAAAATTAATTAGGTTTCCAAACAGCCTGATTAGTATTTAGACTTTTAGACGGTGCCGGGTAGAAATCGACTACTTTCACACACAAGACAATTGAACACGTAACGACTTATGACTATTAGATATAGTACTAGATATAGTACTAGATATAGTACTAGATATAGATGTAGATCTACTAGACATGCAGACCGATGAAAGCGCCACTAGCGTATTAATGGCTACGTAGTCATTATGGCATAATGTCCTATACAAGATCGACAATTGGACTTAGACCTGGTGAAAAGTCATCTCGTGGAAATACGCCCTTAAAATTTCCAACAGATACTTAATCAAAATACCGTCCTTACGAAGTGTACCTACCTATTTATTAAGTCATGTTTCCCGCCAGAGATCTCGAAGTACTCGTATCTTCTTGTGAATACTAAACTTGGCTCATGATACTCCAGGCGTACGTTATTAGGTGATGCTACAACGTCACGTCGAGAGTTAGTTTCAAATTTCAAATATATGGTAATTTCAATGTCTGTGTTACTGATTTGTTCCTAAGGGAGCTCATTACGCTCAACTTCTGATTTTAGATTTGCAGCCTGAATGCGTTACTTATGTTCACTTACTTGTGCTCCGCGGTTTCACCCGCGTTGAATTTGGTACTTTTCTGGGATAAAGTTGTAGCTTAAACTACTCTAAGAAAAGCACTTTACCTGCCAACGAAATTCAATCGAAATCATTTAAGCCGTTTCGTAGATTAGCAAGCGGACAAACAAATAGAAGTCAGACAAAATTTACAAAAAGCTTGTTTAAGCTTCAGAAAAATGTTGAAGATTTTGAAATCACTGACAGATATATTATGATATACACATAGATTTATATACATACATGTACACACATATATGTATATATATATATGTCGGTGGAAATAATAAAAGGCACTCATTTGACTATACTATTGACTATACATTTGACTATGGCAAAGCGCGACTTCCGATGACGCGCTAACGGAACGTCGGGGCCGGCGCTGAGAGTCTCTTAGACTACGGCGGCCGGTGCGATAGCATTTCTCCGACGGATCGTTCGCCGTTATTAAATTTCCAATTACCCACGTAATAATTATTACAAAGAATTTTCTATCGTTTGCACATAAACTTTGTCTAAACATTGTATTTTATGGAATAGTTCGCCTCTTGTTAGATTAGGTTAGGTATCTATCCGCGTCGGCCGTAACCGTTGGCATATTCTCTGGCGTTGGCTATTAGTGTCATCTGCTATCTAGGGCGAGTTCAATTCGCACACAAGAGATTCTTCATATGCAATATTAATAACATCGTACATTTCTAAACATAATTTTTGTAGATCTATGAAAAAAATTACAAATATATATCCATTATTTAAAATTCGATATTATGTCAGGCACATCTTTCTTATATGTGACTATCGGAAGATTCATTTTATCGATGTGGATGTAATGCGCGCCACACACGATCAAGTATGCTTGATCAAGTCTGTCCAATTGAATTGAGCGTTGTTTGCCATAACCCCCCTAGATACACACGATCCATTTTACTTCAGTTCACACAATTTCTGTCTGCAGGGTGGTCGTCTTGCGCGATATTTTAAGATGTCGAGGGATGATGACATAGCAATGCCTAACTTCGAAGCTCAAAAAATCTATGCCATTTCTCCATTTGTCCATCTAATTATAGAAAGCTATTTATGGCTGTCAGTCATTTCATTACAATTTGTAGAAGATAAGTATGTACCTCTGATAATCTAGATAGTAGTGAACCCCATACATACATACCTACCGATTGGCCCAGTAAAGTTACAACATCGTCAGACATATATTATGGTGAATGCAAAAATTCTATAATAGCTACCTACATACTTCATTGTTTTGTGAAAGGTCAAATTAGTTGTTAAGAAATATATTTTAAATGAAGTAAAGAAAAATATTTTAATTCTTAAAAAAACATTATCGATTGATAATTTTCTATCAATTAATAATTTTTTTTTATTTTATTCATTGATTTATTTTTTTAATTGATTTAATTTTTTATTAATTGATAATCGATAATCAATTAACAATTTCTTAGTTTATAAAAATAGTTTTTCTCTTCGTTTTAAAAATCTATGTTCTGTTTTTTTGAGATTAAAATGTGAATCCACCAAATAAATCGTTATAATTGAATGAAAACAACTCATTTAAATATGAGACCATATGTCTGGATGTATTCGCAAATAATTTATTAAATTTACATATTATACATATTTAACAACTATAAAAAGAAATACGAATTTTTTTCAAATCGCATTTTTACTGGGCTATATTGTGATAACAATTATTTATTTTTTACATATCTTAAACTTGCTCGCCTCGATATATATTTCAATAAATCAATACATATTTCAATAAAATAAATACGATTTGAAAAAGATAATTCGTAATAAGACATTTGTAACAAGATAAGCATCGCTGAGATATAACACAAGCGTCGCTAACAAAATTTCGAGCGAACTGACGAATTGGCAGAATGCCGCCATACACGATCAAGTATGCAGGACGCTCGAGGCTTGATCAAGCCGGCAGCAGCGAAAAACGATTTGCTTCAAGTAAAACTGGGGGCCTAGACAAGTGGCTCAGTTGACGTAAACGCTAGTAGAATAGAATGACAAATACCACGTGAACTGACATAAGGAATTTTTAATTGGCAATCAAAACTTATTAATTTTTTATGAAATCAAACGAAAAGTAAAGTCATGTGAAAACTGCCGTATAAAACATATCCAAATGGCGCTTTTGAGGAGCAATAACACCAGCAAGCATTTCGATTTACGAAGCGTTTTCCACCTGTCTAGCCGCTCTGATCATCCCAAAGCGACCACCACACACATTCAAATTTACTTGATGCAACCTCCGGTTCATGCAAACTGAACTGGCTTGACTATACATACTTGATCGTCTGTAGCGAGCATAAGCTGTGAGCGTAACAATTATGCAATTACGCAATTAACTGAGATGAACCTAAATGTTCTTTTCGCATTACATTCGCTCAAAATAATGGGGCCCGAAAGAATACTTAGGTCTTTCTTTTTAATTTTAGGTCTTCTTAAAAAAATATTTTAAATGTTTGATTTGTATCTTAAAAGGTAAAACCAAGCCTTTTTGAGGTCACTCCTTCGTCTGTCCGTCCGTCCGACGGGCTATATGTCGGTCGATTTTCTCAGAAAATAAATGAGAAATATTATTTCATTTTTATCATACGGAACCTTTTCGCGATTCAAGCGCCCGCTTGATTTTTATTATGTAAAGCAGCTAAATTTTATGCAATTTTTTACGTCCGGAGTTGTTATCCCCATTATCCCATAATTATGAGGAGTTCAAAAGAAGAACAATAAACAAAAAGAGAGAACCACTCACAAGACACTGCTGCAGATTTTCCATAGTTACGTGATTATACCCTTTCTATGGGGTATAGTCCCTGAGATAGTTAGCTGTGAAAGACGGATAAACGGAATAAACAGAGATTTGGGCTAAACATGCATCGGCAGTAAGCATCGTCAAATATACCAATACATATAAAACTGAAGCGAATCGCCAGTAATAAGTCATCCCACGTCCAGTATAACCATTTTATTTAAGTTTGTGTATTGCGCAATGTTATGCAATAATCGATATTGTCGTTATACATTGAGAACCTAGTAGCTTATTCTCATATCGTGTTGTCAAGGTGTTAGTAGATTTAAAACAGAAGACTTCAAAACGTTTATGGGTCATCCCACGTCCAGTTTACCTTTTTATCTTAGTTTATTTGTGTATCGTGCAATGTTATGCAATAATCGATATTGGCATTATACATTGAGAACCTAGTAGCTAATTTTCATATCGTGTTGTCAGACATTTGTAGATTTAAAACTCAGCGTATGAGTGGGCGAGTTTTATACTCATCTTCAAAGACATCACTCACGATCTTGAATGTAACCAAGCACCAAGCACCAATTGCACATAACGAATAATACTACTGATACATGGATTTTAGAGCACTATAAGTCATTCTTGGATGAAAATATTTAATTAGGTAGGTACAACAACATGTAACGACTACATAGACCAAACAAATCAATATTAGTTCAACAACTGATTGAAGACTAAGGATGGACAAATAATTCAGCCACCATATTCTCCGGATATGAATATGATTTCTATTATTTTGGACATGTGAAGACGAAATTGTCAGATACTCGATACAGCAGTTAGATAGTGAAATGAACAACATTGCTCGTGAATTAAATATTAGTGGTCTTTGAATGGTGTTCAAGATTTGGCAGTGGTTTGGGTGCGCTTGATCAATAATCCGGGAAATTATTAATTATTTTAACAAGGTTTGATAAAGTATTTAGTTTTTGTAAAATTGTCTATATCTAATATTATAGAGGTAAAATTGTGTTTGTTTGTATGTTGGGAGCAATCTCTGGAATTACTGAACCGATTTGAAAAATTATTTCACAAATAGGAAGCTCCGTTACGTTATCTGTCTCTAATATGAATTATATTTCATTTTGATAAATATATATATATATACATAGCTTCTTCGAAATCCACGTGAACGAAGTCGCAGGAAAAAGCTGTATGAAATAAAATTTTGACAACAAAAGTATTACACGTTTTAATGCTACTATAATAGCATATTAGCATATGTCCTTCCGCAGGATTCAAGCTATCTTCATACCATATTTCATAAAATACGAACAAACTTACAATTTCTATATATTAGATTACATACCTATAAAACTTTTTAGGCACAGATAAATTATTTAATAGACATTTTTAGTACTTGCACAAATAAGTACAATATAACAAAAAATACAATATAACAAATACAAATACAGATAAATATTGTGAGAGATGAGAAGAAAGATCGTAATTCTTAATGAAATTCTTTAATGTTCAACGTCTTACAAAAGTAAATCAGGGACTGTTGAAAAAATAATTATGCTTTTAAAAACGGTTTTCAGAATTTATCTCCCTGAATCCTTGTTCAAATGAATTGTTTATCAAAATCATTTTCTATTTTGGTGTTAGTGAAAAGATGTTTATTTTAAAAATCAAATTATTCAACAGATATTATAATGTTTAATTCGAAAATAACTAGATCTGAAACAACAGCTAAGAGCAATTTAGATATTGATCGGACAAATTAGTAGCAATTACAATTTGGCACAGACGTAAATTGGTACACAGGCACGAGAACAAAGATTTTTAGGTTCCGTAACTTCAATGGAAAAACGATTACATATGCGCCTGTCCGTCTGTTAGTAGATTTTTTAACAATCTATGTAAAGAACGAAATTGAATAATATAGTGATACTAATCCATGTATTTTGCACTACTCAGTTAACATTTGAAAATATTCATAGAAATACTCTATATTCTCCTTGTATTTTACTGTCATGGTGCAATAGACACGCAATCGTCATACATGATATCAATTTCGCACATGGAGCACTCAACCTATAGAGCAGCAATGTCATTTATTTTTCGTTCTGTTTTAGTATGATTTTTTGCTGTTTTAAGATTGTTATTGCTATAGAACCATCATTTAATTCTAATGTTTTCTTCTAAAAGCATCCCTTGTACGTCATATATGTGTCATGTATCTACATACTTTCTTATACATCACGTTTAAGTTGTTGTGGCATGACGCCTATAAATAAACGTCCATCAAGTTAAATGGGGATATTTCGTAGGATGAGGCACAATCCATCACTCATGACGGGAGATACCCATCATTTATCCATCATACAATATTACATGAAACTAGACTGTACAGGACACTCAACATTATACGATTTTGTTAACGCCTCACCAATAGTCACAGCAAATCAGTCTGTTCAACTTCTTAGGCGCTTTTTATTTGAAATTATTATTATAACTGTTGTTACAATCACATGACAAGTCACTCGCTAAAGGTGACCGTTTGTTCTAATTTCTATAAATATACCAAATTGCATTATTATCTCAAGTATTTTATTTGGGAACATTTATGAATCCAAAACAGATTTATTGCGTTAATACAAAGTACTCCGATAATAGACATGGCTTTTAGTAGAATGCTCATAGACTACTGGCCGTAGTCGTCGCCTCTCTTTTTCTGGGGGCCATGAAACAAAGTTTGAACACCTAAAAACACTGTTCATTCTCTTTTATTGTTTTACACATTAAGAACCTGCCATGTTGCTATTCAGATCAGCACAAACGAATTCGTTTTTCGTATCGCACCTCATGCAACGGCTATGAGGTTGATTTTTGCAGTCGCATTTTGATATATTTAAGTGAAGTGAAATCTCAAAACTTGTTTTTTAACCCCTGACGCAAAAGAAGGGGTGTTATAAGTTTGACGTGTCTGTGTGTCTGTCTGTGGCATCGTAGCTTCTAAACGAATGGACCGATTATGATGCGTTTTTTTTATTTGAAAGCAGATTTTCTAGCTTGTTCTTAAAGATGTTTCATTAAAATCGGTTCAGCCATTTGAAGAATATCAGCTCTTTTTCAATTTTTAAAGGGACACGAGCATCTTCTATTAGTCTAATCGATGTGAAATTTAGTATACTGTGACTTGAATAACATCACAATAACATAGTAACCTTGACGAGATGCTGCAGCATCATCTGAAGTCAGCAGGATATCCAACTCCTCGCCACTTACAGTAGAGGTATCATGTTATAGATACTTAGATAAATCAGAGTCTGATGATGGATCAGACAACTATTGTCGTAATACTCAGATTTCGGCAAGGCATCGTGCCTCGTGTCGCAATTTCGTGTGTCGTTCCAGAGAGTATTTGCGTGAATGTGGGGATAGAGTATAGATCGTAGAGTGTTTAAAAAGCATGAAATAAAATTTAAATTTTAAATTTAAAACCCCCGACATAAAAAAAAACCGCCAAAAAGTAAAAAAATAATATGTACCTCATAGCCGTTTAAATTTGTGATAAGTTTCAATATAAATAGTAGTAGTAATACATCGTCGTCACGTTGGGGGACCGTTAAATAAATAACGTAATAATAAAAAGAGAATACAACTAAAAATGATAAAGTATGTATGAAATTTAAATACAAGTAAACTTAGCGGTAATGGGCATGAAAACTACATTATCGATTTAATAATCGGTTTATGAGATTTGGCATATTAATAATTAGATACATATCCATTGAAGTAAAAATAATTTTGAAATTCTGCAAGATTTCGAAAAGCCAACTCAATTTATATGCAAATCCCCTGATTTGCAAAAAAAAAACAGAAGAAACTGTTTCTCTGGATTTTTTTGTGGAAATTTTTTCTCCAAATCGTGTTTTCACGTTTAAAGATTTTAAGAGAAAGAGTTGAAGTTGTAAGGTATATCAAATATTTCAATTGAAAATTAATATATGAAGATAATTTATTACATTCTGAAGTTGGCTGTCAACAAGGTGATCCTTTCGGTCCAGATATCTTCAGTTTGGCTATCCATCCTGCCATTTGTAATTTAAATTACAAATTTATGATGTAATATATTGATGATGGAACAATAAGAGGCAAAGCAATTACTGTTTTAGATGACCCTAAAACCCTCATTCAAAGGTTTAAAGATATTGGCTTAGAATTAAATTTTTCTAAATGTGAAATCTTTGTTTCCGATTCTGTTTTGATTATTAAAAAAAAAAATTAATAAATTTAACAATCTGGCATCAAATATTAAAGTCTTATCAAAATAATCGCTGTACCTCCTAGGTGCTTCCGTTTTAGATGACTCCATATCTTGCTTTATCAATGATCAAATACAAACATTTAGCCAGTCTTCAGACAAACATTTCAAAATTAATTCCCACATGGCTTTCCTCATTGTTCGCTTTTGCCTTTTAATTCCAAAATTTACACATGCTCTTCGCTGTGTACGGCTTTTTAAATTTCAAACCCTTTTAACATCTGTAGACAATACTCTCAAAAATACATTTTCTAAAATATTTAATTTATCGTTTGTTGATGACAGGGTCTGGAAGCAAGCCTGACTTCCTATCCGTTATGGAGGCCTGGGCATACGCAAAATCTCGAGTGTGTCACTGCCTGCTTTTCTTTCGTGAGCCTACATCACTGAAAACCTTTTCCTATCTGTTATTCGTCTTTCCTTAGGATCGGTTGAGGTGACGTGGTTGACTGATGTTCGAAATGCTTGGTTAAGTGTTTGTCCGAATACTAACCTGCCTACCTTGACCTTTTCTCAGAAACACTGGGATGAGCCTCTACGCAAAAATATTCATTTACAACTTTTAGATTCTTGTAATACCGAAAAAGATCGGCCTCGCCTTCTGGCTGCTTCTGAGAAGGAGTCAGAACACTGGTTGAAGGTAATACCTTCAAAATACCCTCTCACAGTACCCCTTCGTATGGGGCCAGGACTAACCTTCCTCACCGTTGCCGCTGTAGTGATCTCGTCGATATACTAGGTCACCACGGTTTTTCCTGTTTACGTAGTGCGGGCCGCATGTCACAACAGCTGCCCTGAATGACGTCATTCGGCGGGCTCTTGTCGCCGCTGGCGTTACTGTAGGCTTAGAGCCTGAAGGTTGGTAGGATACCGGCTGGTTCCCTTGTGTTGTGTCGCTTGTGTCACTTGTGTCGATATACTTGCTGTTTCCCATGTACCGGCGACTTCCAAGTCAGCAGGTGCCGCGGCCAGCACTGCCGAGAACTTGAAGCGGCGTATGTATGCGACTCTCTCTGAGAGTGTCATATTTGCGCTGTTTGCAATCGAAACTTTGGGTCCCTGGGGACACGAAGCCCATCGGCTAGTTTCTAATATTTGCAAGAGACTGGTCGAGGCTTCGGGAGACCAGCCAGACCGGCAGCTTCTTCAGACAATAAATTTATTTATTATTTGATTGCTACCACGACTGGCATCGAGCTTTCCTCCATCAAATTAAATTAATATTGTTAGTTTATTGATTGAATTTTAGAGATTTTTATTATAAAATATTAACAATCAATGTCATGGCGACTACAAAAGGAGAGCCCTCTGGTAGGTCGACTAGCAATTCAGATCTTTTGAAGAATTTAAGTACAAAACGTAGTTCGATTAAAGGTCAAATTTCAAAATTTCAAAATTATCTAGATAGAATTAGCAATATTAAATCCGAATTGTCAGATATTGAAGTAGCATAGTTAACTGTTAAACTTGGCAGATTTGAGAGTTTATTTGTAAAATTCGATGAGTTGCAAACTGAAATAGAGGTCTTAAATTCCAATAATCTTGATACTGAAATCGATGAGCGAAATAACATTGAGCAGGATAAAACGATTGGCATAGCTACCGCAAAATGCTTGATCAAACGAGTTGGCAACAACAATCATGAGAGTAATACATCTCAAGTAGTCAAGTCAAGAAACTCAATGCCATCTCGACCATCATGATACAGGCATTAAACTACCGCAAATTCAAATAGCTAAATTCGACGGCACCTATTTTCGCTGGCTTGAATTTCGAGACACGTTTACGAGTCTTATTCACAATAATTCAAATATAACACCCATTCATAAGTTCCACTACTTCACTTCTTATCTTGAAGGTGAAGCTGCTCGAATTATTTCCAATCTTGAAGTATCTACAGCTAATTATAAGGAAGCATGGCAATTGCTTCAAGAACGATATGACATTAAACGTTTGCTAATCAATCACCACCTTGATTCTTTGTTAAATATTAAGCCTCTCGCTCGTGAATCAGAGATCATTGCGATTTTTAGTTGACCACGTTACTAAAAATTTACGTGCTTTGTCAAATTTGGGACAAGCAACCGACAAATTGGATGTTCTGATCATTTTCATGTTGTCTTCAAAATTGGATAACTGAACTGTTATCAAATGGGAAGAATTCCGAAATACCTTAGAGAACGTTCCTACTTTAGAATCATTCAATAAATTTTTAATTGATAGAGCAGATGTTCTTGAAGCTTTAAATCGATATTTTGATAACAATTCAACTAAATTTTCACAATCGAATATACGCTTTTACACACATTCTAATAATAATAGAAAACATGAAAAGGATTCCATAGTAAAATCATTTACAAGCAGTAACCAAAGAAAATCAAATCATTTTCTTTGCGTTATTTGCGACGACAATCATAAGATTTATGATTGTCCCACATTCAAATCAAAAAATGTACAAGAAAGGCTAGCCGATGTTACTAAATACAAATTATGTACGAATTGCTTAAGGCAAGGGCATTCTACTAAAGATTGTCATATGGGTCCATGCCGTAAGTGCGAGAAGAAACACAACACTTTACTTCATAAACCTCAGACTGTTAATCACAGTAACGCATGCGTTACTGTGATTACGCACAGCAAAGGCTGCGTCAGAATCTGTCGCTGCCTTTTCGAAACAAAATACGGGTGAAGTTCTTTTATCTACGACTTGGATTGATGTATCCAATCCTGTCACTAATGAAACTATTAGGGTACGCGCTTTGTTGGATAGTGGAAGCCAATTGTCATTTATTAAAAAATCTTTAATGCAGAAGTTAACATTAAAATCCAATTATATTAACACGCTAACTGTAATAGGTATTGATAACAATTCTTCACACTGTGTAAAGAAGACTTGTACTGCAAAACTAAATTCTTTATGTACTTCTTACCAAGTGACACACTCCTTGCTCGTCTTAGATGAGTTGACAGGTGATCTTCCAAAGGCACCTATAAACATAAAAAATATGTATATTCCTAAAAATATACAATTAGGGGACCCTACTTTAATCAGCCAGTTCCGATTGACATTTTAATGGGTGCTGACCTGTTCTGGGATATTCTCGGAAACGAACAATATTCTTTAGGTCCAAACAATCCTAAATTTAGAAATTCTCAATTTGGTTGGTTAATAGCTGGCCCTATAAATTCATTCCCTAAAAATACTAATCAATCGAATCATACTGTAATTTCTCAATCTTCGAAAGATATCAATATTGAAAATATGCTTACCAAATTCTGGGAATTGGAGGAAATACCTTTAAACTACCGCAAATCCAAAAATATTTCTAACTGAAGCTGAAAGGGAATGTGAAAATCATTTCGTAATTCATACCTCACCAATAGTCATAGCAAATCAGTCTGTTCAACTTCGTAGGCGCTTTTTGTTTGAAATTTATACTGTTACATGTTTTACTTTATTACCCACAATTCAAATGTTCATATTAGTATAACTGTTATTGCAATCAATTGACAAGTCTCTCGCTAAAGGTGACCGTTTGTTCTAATTTCTATAAATATACCAAATCGCATTATTAACTCAAGTATTTTATTTGGGAACATTTATGTATTCCATAACACTCATTTTAATACGCAATACGCAAAATTGAAACGTCGTGAACAAATCCAGTGTCATACATTAAATTGGACTTGCCCATTTGGAGCGACGGAATAATAGCATTGTCTCGCTTGTACTTACGACTCAGCGCCACACGCTACAGGAGATAGAACTACTTTCCACAGCACGCTTGTCACCGTTTACTACTCCAGCGTAACGTTATTCCAATAGATTATATATTACATATACAAGTGAACAACAAACAATACATAACAATAGTCTAGAAATAATCTTCTCTACACATGCATTTACTGGCTTTCTGAACATTGTATTTTAATAAACCTATTGTAAAATGATGTTGAAAAAATGATACCTGAGTTTTTTGTCGGTTCTTCTCAGTGTCTAAGTTTTCTTTGCGAACCGAATTAAAGTATATTTAATGTCCAAAAACACCTTGTAATTGGGTTTACTTGAATAAATTGGTTTGACTTTGACTTTAAAACAACAAAACAAGAATATGCTGGTCCGTCGCTATTTCCTTAAAAAACAATGCACTGAGTATTATTAATTCTTTTGATTTGAATCTAATTCTTATTACTTATTACATAGTTAAAAATATGTACAATATTTTACTCCAAATCTGCCTATAAAAGTTCTGACCTAAGCAAGGTATTCTGGTATAGAGTTACAGCGACTCAAAGCGCCAAGCTTGTTTCCGTGTACGTGTTCCGACTGCAGACGTTACGTGGAAAACACTACCTTGCAAAAAGACTCGGAAAAATAATCGGAAAATAATAAAAACAATGTTGGTCTTTGGACCGATGTCATTATGCTTTCTCCCCTTTGTTTTTACTTCATGGGTTCATGTGCCTATTTCACCATCTTTTATCAAAATTATTCAACACTATTAAAATGGAAATGTATTTTGTGTTTCATTTTGTGTTTGTTAATTCGTAAGTCCCATCTTATTCTTAACTTATAAGCAATTTAGCTAGTCTGGATGCCGCTGACCGTTTTTCCAGTTTTTTGAGTGACATTCATAGCTCAAGTAACCACTTACTATATTTTGGGTCCATATATTTTATGTATTTCAAACACGTACATTTTATTTTATGTATTTCAAACAAGTAGTTCTATCTTCTGTAGCGTGTGGCGCTGAGTCGTAAGTACAAGCGAGACAATGCTATTATTCCTATATATTAGTGATAGTATTTATTTATATAGTACATCAATATTGTGACATAAAATACAAATTTTTGTATGTCTTGTTAGCTATAGACACATTACTTCAACGAAAAACACCGGGAATTATTGAAAGCATTAGCTTAATTATATTTCGTAGCGTTCGAAATAGATTCCATTTAATGTAGCACATTTGGGCCAACGTTGAGCTAACGAATAATTTAATAAACGAAACACTTCTGTGAACACTTTCCTATAATACCAGAGGATAAAACGGACTTTAGCGAAATTTACAATTTTTTTTGGCTCGTTGTTAATGTGTCATTTTGAAGCTCGTTAAATAGTAGAGTTGGGGCGACGTCCGGCGAGTATGGAGGATGATGTCAATTTATTCAAGTAAACCCAATCACAAGGTATTTTTGAACGTCAAATCTACTTTAGTTCGGTTCAAAGAGAAGAGAAAAGAAAACCTGGACACTGAGAAGAACCGACAAGAAACTCAGTCAGGTATAATTTTTTCAACATCCTTTTACAAAAGGTTTATTAAATTCAATATTCAGAGAGCCAGTAAATGCATGTGCAGAGAAAATCATTTCCAGACAAACAATAATTTTAATATATAATTTTAATAGATAAAACAATAGTTTTATCTTCAACGAAATCGTTTATTTTATAGTATGATTGTCTAATCAATGTACGTTTTATGTCTAATCTAAATATATTTTCTGTTAATTGAGTGACTTCTTGAGGAACTTTATTATAAAAACGAACGCAGTTACCCAAAAATGAAACATTTGACTTATGTAATTTAAATTTTGGAACAACCAATTTATCACGACCTCGGGTTTCCATACCACCAATATCGCCTTTTTTTGTAAATCGATCTATATTTCTTCTCGTATACATAATAATTTCAAAGATGTATAAGGACTGCAAGGTCAGTACATCAATGTCTTTAAAACTCTCTTAGTGATTCTCGTGCATTCATACTGTAAATAGCACGTATCGCTCTTTTTTGCAAAATAAAAATCGAGTTAATATGCGCCGCTGATCCCCACAGCAAAAGGCCATAGGACATTAGGCTATGAAAATATGCGAAGTACACCAGCCTAGCCGTATCCGCATCCGTCAATTGCCTAATGCGTCTAATGGCATATATCGCGGAACCGAGCTTACTAGCCAATGCCCCGATATGATCCGCCCATTGCAATTTACTATCTACTGTTAAACCAAGAAAACTGGCAGACCTAACTAATTCTAACTGTTTCCCACCCAATTCTATTTTATCATGTATTCTGGGTACATTAGAAAGGGAAAATTTAATACATTTGGTTTTTTGTGCATTCAGTAGTAAATTATTAACAGCAAACCACCACGAGACGTCCGCCAGGATCCCGTTCACCCGGGTAATTTTTAAGTTCTTTCTGTCCAGTTTAAATAGCAATGAAGTGTCATCAGCAAACAATACTATTACGCATAAGTTCCTGAGCATAAATGGGAGATCATTAATGTAGACTAGAATCAGAAAAGGTCCCAAAATTGATCCTTGGGGAACGCCCATTCTTAACCTCGAACCAACAGACAAAACCCCATTGACACTCACTTTTTGCTCCCGGCCAGACAAATACGAGACCACGAGATCGAGAGCGTTACCACGAATTCCATAGTATTTAAGCTTGCAAATTAAAATTTCGTGACTAACACAATCAAAAGCCTTGGAAAGATCGCAAAAAACACCAATGGCATCCTGAGATCTCTCCCAAGCCTGAAGTACAGTCTTGATCAAGCTTGCTCCCGCATGAGTTGTTGACCGCCCTCTCGTGAACCCGTACTGTTGACCGTGAAACATCCCGTGAATGTTAAAATGTGCTAGCATTTGAGTCAAACGTTACTAACTTTCTTATATATCAAACAAAACTTAAAATCGTGTGAAAACCAAGTAGCCAACCAAAATGTAGCCAAGTTGAAAAGCCATTACCCCAACAATCGTTTCAATTGTGAGAAACGTTTGCCACTTGTCTAGGGCCGCAGTTACCATCACCTTTTTATTAATAAACTTCGCTTAAGGACATTGTAGCGTTTGATCTGAGATCAGCTATATCGGTGTTCGCTTGTGATTGTCGTAAAAATGTACTTTTCGTGGTATGTCACAATTCGGTTCAAAATCCCTTCATTTCACTACCGACTTAACAAGGTAAGGTAATCTTCAACACGCGCTGCTCTATGCAGTGATCTGCAGAGAGCAAATCATGAGGCACCCATTTTTCAAGTTTTTTAATTGTACTGTGCCAGATATTACTCTGACACAGCACTTCGTAACCTCGTGCGTAATCGTAACCTACAAACAAAATATCTGCATCGCTGCAAAGGAAATTGTCACGTACATATTCGATATAAATAGCTGTAAGAATTAGTATAAGATATGAGATGTAAACGACAGCTCTGTGGCGTAACCACGCTGCATGGTACCAATATACCATCTACCACATAGTCCACAGTATTATTTAACCATCATGAAGCACAAGAAGAAGTATTGCAACAGTACCAATTTGCTGCAAATGGGTCGATATTGTAGGTATGCTAAAGTCAAACTATGTCGCTAAATCCTTGGTAGTTTGATACAGATTGGCTTTCACCATAACCTGCAATTCGTCGTTATTTACCTTATTGGCAGGTCCTCTTAGTGGTTCATTTTTCAAGTCAAAGTTTCCACTGCTAAAACGGTTAAACGAAAGGTACGTTCGTTAGCTATATCTTCTCCAAACACAGCATTGACATTGCGAGCAGTTTCTGCAGCTGATTTTCGTCTTATCCATCTTCACGTTAAAAACTAAATGTAAAAACAATGAAAAGTCGAACAATCAATACAAACACAAACAATTTAAGTCAAAGTGGTCAGTGCGCTTAAACGGCAATTTTAATCTTTAACCCCTATTATTACATACGCAGTTTCTGCTTCATAATGCGAGGGCTTACAAGTTTTATTTTTTTATGTAAGAGGGGCAAACGAGCAAGCGAGTCATCTGGTGGAATATGATCACCGTCGACCATGGACACCCGCAACGTCCGGGTAATCAAGGGTGTGTTGTCGCTCTTTAGGGAAAAAGAGAAAACGTTACGTTACAACACAATAATCTGCATTTCGCCTGACCATCTTTTATAATTTTATTTTTATGTCCCTACCCAGTTTATAGCTTATCATTACAATGTTACCAGTACAAAAATATACATATAAAGTAAGTTAAAGTCACATTTTGATTTCAACAATACTTCCAGTACGATAAATCATATCTGTCTGTCATTCCTTATACTCATGGCAGTTAATGTGGGCCTACGCTACTATATCCGATATAACCCCAACAATGCGTCGCTTCTCGCTGAAGAAGAATAGATTACTTTCAATATAAAGTACAATGTGACTTCTAATTCTATTGAAATTCTAATTCTAATTAATATGCAACTTTTTATAACAATATGTGTACGTGAAAACTCGGACGAGGACGTCTCTAACTTCCGATTTGTATCTTTTATTTGTTAACAATTTATTTCGCTCAATTTTCAATGTACTTCATTTGCTAAACTAACAGTTGGGACGAATACAGTGGTAGTATATAAAAACATGCACGTTTTGTAGACTTTCCCTAATTTTAAATTCGAAAATCAAACGCCTCTTCTATTCAATCTTCTTTGTTCCAATAGCTGTGCTTTAAAGACGACATCTCTTAATGAGAATGGCTCACGGTAAATCGATGCAGCGTGAAGGGACCACAGTCCACTTATAAAAATATAATTGACTTTTTGGCGGGAAGAACGCAAGAAGTGAGGTTAGCATTTTAATTAATTTCCTATTTTTTACATTTTTGTGAGTTTTAAAGTTAAAAGTGTAAAGTGCAAAAGTGATAGTGTATTGTATTTTAAAGTTCTGTATCAGTGAATGTAGTAGGTCTAAATAAACATGTGTAGCTGAAGTTCTCGTGCTCTTCCAAGAAGTCCTTTATAACTTTAGTCAAGCCTTTAAAAAACTTTTGTAATCACTTTACTGAAGGAGCTTTACGAATAGAAGAAATTCGAATTGGCTTCGAACGTGCTTCATATCGATTCTACTTATTAATACGTGACATTAGCAAATGTGCTAATCTGTGCGCCATTCCATAAAGAAAGAAAAAAAAAATTCGAGGTGAACAATCTAACTCTTATTTCTTTTGGAAAAATGGTTAAAATTAAATGACGAAATGACGCATGTCTACGCTCTGACACCGCCTTGACGCTGCACTATTTCCACTTTGATGCCACTTCGAAATCTCTTCGACACCATCGTAACGGCGCTTTAATTTCGATCAGTGAATTTAATTACTTTTCAATGTATGGAAAAAATTAAAGATGCATTCATTTTATAAGCGAAAGACTTATTTGGCGTCCCGACCCCGCGCTGCCTCGATTCTTGAGTGGATTAGTAAAGCATCCAACACAAGGAGTAGGTACGTAATATAAAAGAGTATTAGGTTTCAAGAGGGTTTTTATTGTCGTCGTAAACTTACTTCAATGGGTTTTTAAAGACCTGAAATGAGCGTAGTACTAACTCGTTTTTAATATCCTAACAGTCTTCTAAGTGTTTATCAACAAATCGACTTCAGTTCCACGCTCGAGAGTATCTTTTATATGTTAACTAGTAAATCGTCCTAACTTTGCACGGATGCAGTGTACTAAACTTCGAAAACCAAATACATTTTGTTCAAACACGCATACTCTATTATTTTACAAATAAATAAGTCAATCAAAATGTTTACATTCATAATACAAAAGTAAAAAATATATCAGTATGCTGAAAGCAGCTAAGTAAATTTTAATTAACTTCCTACCTGGTTTAACAATCATACTTATTTTTCATTCTATTCATTCGAAAAACAATGACGGGAACTTCGATAAGGGCAACAAAATTAGATTTTTTTTCACCTTTCACACTTATAGACTGTCACAGAGAGTAAGAATGAACTTAAATAAGGAACATGAATTTTCTTCCTTATATGTTCCGCGATCAAAGATGTCTAACCAAAATATTTTATTAAAAAAATTTTTTTGTTTTAAGTTTTCGACTCTACTTCTTTTAATTAATCGATTTCATAAAAAAACACTGAAAATGTGAAATAACTATCCTTTACTAATCAAAACTTAAGAGGCCTTTGACAAATCGTAAGCACTTGATTTTAGATATTGGCGTGCTCGGATACTCATGTATGCGTGCGACTTTATAACTTTAATGCAGTGTGAGTAACGAAGCGACTTCAGTATAAAATAAAATTTTGATACTTTTCCGAATCAATTCCGATTTTCCGATTTTTGGTAATTTTTTTTTTCATTTTAGATAAATAGATATAATATTTGTAATTAGTATTAAGTCTCGACGTTTTAAATACATAAAAAGGAAATACAATAACATTCATTACATTACATTTTATTATGTTTAATATATACCTTGTATATTAAACATAATAATACGTAAGGAATGTTGACCACAAAGCGATGCCCCCTCCAGGCAAGTCGGCAAGTTCACTGCCCTTACGCTTGATTTCACAAACATAACACATCCAATCTTCTTTCTTCCATAATATCAATCACTTTATTCATCTTCTCTTCAATCACACCTCTCACATTCCACACAACCATTCTGCACTCCTCTCTCCACTTCCCGGCGCAAGGTGCACAGTGTGTTGGGTGGCGGTCCCCAACGCCGGACTGTTGATACCAGCGGGAACAAACTGGTAAGTCGCTTTCGGGGGACGCCCTCACTCTTTCGCATCGTTGTCCCGCGTGGCGTGCACAGGAGAGGTATCGCACCCCTTAAAGAACTGGCAGGGGTTGCAACGAGAACGTTTTCTCAATTGAAAAATAAATAAAGCAATATTAATAACCGGATATAACAAGCCGTTCGCTGAAGGATCCATTGCTCTAAGATTTATAGAAACTTTATAGGAGTGTGTACAAGGGACACACGTTTGGTATGAGGAAGAGATCAGAAACAAAACGAGAACAGCCAATAAGGGACTGAAACTGCTTCAAATGTTTTTCTTGGAAAAGCATCTGCGGACAAAAGCAGTTTCGTCTCCACGGCCACCGTAATTTATTACATAAGATCCATCCGGTTTGATTATTCGGAGGCAATCGTTACAATTATTTATTGCGTACATTTCCGCCACAAACCTCCAACTCCAATTGAGACGACTTAATATAATTCCTATCGCTGCAGTTACAATGTGCTATTGCCATTACAATGTGCCAAGATTCTGTCTCTCTTGTACCCAGTTGCAAGAAAATCAAACTTAATACATACATACATACATTATCTTCACGCTGTATCCCTAACGAAGTAGTCAGAGAGGACGGAGCGCCAAGCGTCGCGGTTCGTACATATTTCTTTCTTTTCCTCATATCTCATCTTTCTCTTCACACATTTTTGCTTAGGTGTCCGAGTGCTTTTGATATTTTCGTCAGCTAACACTTAAATTAAATTAACAATTAAACTTAATGCTTCGTTAAAATGATGTTAATTAGGCCTTTTTAACCGATGTTCTTGTAATTAAACGTAAGCCAAACATCGACTCAGTTTAAAAATAGAACTAATACGGAATTTGCAGTAACGAGAAAAATAAACTCATTTGAACTGTCACGATCATTCTGAGTCACTCATCCATCAACAAACCAAACCTACTAGTTTTTAATGTCTAGACTACGTAGTGTCATCCATATGAAAGACACAAGGGACTTTCATATAGAAGTTCCTTGGAAAGACATAGCAAAGATAAGCGACGTCATTGAAGGACATTTTTTTTGCAATTAGTGCGAACTCCATAATGGTTGAAATTTTTTTTTATCTACCAATTTTCGTACTCATCTTGTACTTGAATATATATATATACAAATCAATTTAAAACACACCATGAATACAAAAGAGTAAGCAATCATGCCTACAACTATGATTTTGAAATCTAGTGTTACGCATGTACTTTTACTTGAGTTACATACTTGCGAAATAGTGCAGTACAATGTTGAGTACATGTGTAGATATATATAACAATATCTGTGTATGTTGTGTGTGTTCATGTTTGTGCATGATTGTGTTTATTACAATTATATCGGGTCCAGAAAACATTCATTTAATAAAATCCAAATGAATCATTCTGACATATGGCAGCCAAAACTATGTACATCGTTTTATACAATGCCTAGTAATCTTGCCCTGAATGCAAGTGTTCTCTAATCCCTAAATATCCCTAATCTAAGTAGTCCCTAATATTCAAGTAAAAATGAGGAAACATTGACACAGGAAAAGTTATTCATTAACATTTCGCATTGTATGAGGAGAAAAACACTTCGTACTATTATTTTGGAAATCAAGTTTTGCTGTCTGAAGTAACGCCTCGTATTGGTATGTGGCAAGCGGCAGCCAGTAGCATAGGTATAAAAGGTGCTTTCTCACACGGCTCTCGACGACGTTCTGGGCGGAGCGCCTTCCGCTGCTCCCCCCCAACGTGTCGGTTCGCTAGGACGGCCTGTAGGGTCAAGTGGTCAAGTGGCGAGTGGAGGGTTGTTTTAGTCGCTTCGAGCCCGACACTGCCCAGCTGGTTCTCATGTTCTCTATTCAGGCGCGAGGAGCGTTTGGGTGCACGGGTGGAGTTTTTTCCCTTCTGATAAAGAACAAAAAAAATAATGCCGATGGCGGTTGACCATCTGGCAGGGCGCTCGCCCCAATGCGACCGATGACGCTGTAAAAGCCACTAGGGTAACAAGCAAAGAGGGGTTTTTTTTAGTCGGTTCAAGTTTGACACTACTCAGTCGGCGTAGAGTCCGGCCGAGTGACCGTGGGGATTTTTTTGCTTCTCAGAAACTAAAAGAAAAAAACTACCGATGAGTCAGTAGCATGGAATTAAAGTTCAATCATATCAGCCAGGAGGCGCCAGACAGTCAATCGAGCAATCAGTCAGTCGCATCAATTAAGCATGTAAATTAAGTTGAACCATCAGTTCCCCATACAGATATTGATGCACTAAATTATCTTAACTATCTTAACTTCTTAACTAATATTATAAACAATTAAAGTTTGTAAGTTTGGATGTAGGAAGTAATTTCCAAAACTACTCATCTGATTGCAAAAATTCTTACACCAATACATATTATTTAGAATCGACTTTATTATTCCGTTTTCCACGTGGACAAAGTCGTGGCGAAGAGCTAGTTATACATAAATTAGTGGTCAAGTGTTTTTTATTGTACCGGAATCAACCTCCTAACGGTATGAAAATAAATCCATGGGTGTAAATCAATATTGCTTATTCAAGTACTCAATGAAGTCGTAAATTCAGCAATTTAAACTTGACTACCGCCTTTTTATCTCACTACCTGCTGTCATTTCAGTGCTATTGGATTTTTCTTATTGGATTTCTGATAAATAGGTCGTTGGGGTTATAGTTACTTATCCGAAAACTATGAATAGGTATGTAGGTGACTTTACATTCATTTTTGAGAACTAAATATCTATTATAGAATAATACGAGTATAAAGTATCTGGTGACCGAGTTTCACCCCGCTAATTTTACGTTTGCTTATATATCAAAAACGAAACAAAAAAAGTCTGACTACATTGGAGAATCGGCGTGGTAGACCTACGCTTCAGCCACTGTGCTGTTGGTACATTAATCTATATTACGAAATAACCAATCGATACCAAATTGGTGACGACGTATTGGAAATTTTGAGGGCAGGGATCTCAATTTTTCTAAGTGACTACAAAACGTATGACAGTAATATTTGGTAACCTGATTTTCCATTTCATTGACTTTATTATGTCAGTTGCGATACACGTTTGGTTAACTTTTGTATCAAAAAAAAAATATCAAAGAAACCTCTTTTAAAACAGAGATTTACATTTTTCGCAGTAACGGGACCGATTTATGTATCTAAATTTTCTGTATAGTTTAATCTAAATATATACTACAAAATGACAATTGGATTTTTTAAAATTAATTATAATTTTTAAAATAAACGAAAATAACTGTTTTTTCGTATTTTTCGTAAGTTAGCGCACGCACGTTTGCACAGAGCAGAAGGTCTATTTTAGATTAAATATTGATAAAAAGCTTAAAAGCAAGGATAAAACGAATTCGCCCAGAATTGCAACTAGCTAGTTCGGTTTTTCGCTACCGTAAGCTCCATGTACTGTAAACATTATCGAAAATGTTAGAGCCGTTTTCGAGAACGCGATTACAAATATACACATATTGCTTGTATTTATTTTAGTATATGACAGGATAGGATAAGACCACCTTTCACATTAAATTTTTTATGATGTCCTTTCATTATTTGAGATGCACTCATTCTTTTATATTATTTGTGTATCCTTGGTGCAATAAAATAATATTTTAGTGTGTATAAATTCGTAGTCTACACAATTCTCGAGTTTTGTAAGTGGTTTACCTTCGACGTCACGATGTAACTTCAATTCCTAGCCAGGACTTGTTCTGGGGACTTTTAACTTTTAAGATTTAAAAGATGTTTGAACGCTTGTTGAATCCCCACACAAAGGGGAACGGTTAAAATAGGAAAGTTTCGTTTGTAAGGGATAATAGACAATTTCAAACTTAGGTACATTACGACACAATAGGAGAAAAAAATAGTGAAACTTTTTGTCGCTAGAGGCGCTACTAGCACACATAATCGCAGTGTAATAACAATAACAGTAAAATACCAACTTACCATAAAGGTTTAAATATTTAAACGAAGTTATGTTTATGCATTTTTAAAACCTAACGGCAAACATGATTGTTATCTAAATCGATCAAGTCTTTAATAATATTGTCCATAAATTCATAACATAAATTACTTGGAAAACTTAAGTTACGTATTCATTTCATGTTTTATATTATATTAAGTATTATATTTATTGCAACGTTAATATCTATCGCTATATCCCTAATGTAATGAAATAATAATGTTAAGTAAATAAACTTAATTTTAATAATATTTCAATACTTTTTCCTACTTTAACCGTTGTCCAGGAGACAAAGCACTTAGTAAGAGAGAATTTAGTACTCTTTTCCTTTTTTCGATTTTATAATGATATCAGTGCTCAGTATGGATCTATAAATATGTGAAGTACATACATACATGTCTTCACGCTGTATCCCTAACGGTGTAGTCAGAGAGCACAGAGCGCCAAGCTTCGCAGTCCTTGCATACTTCTTTCGCTTCCTCAAATCTCATCATTCTCTTCACACATTTTCGTCTAGATATACGACTAATTTTGACATTTCCGTCAAGCTACCACTCCAGCTATTTGGTCTTCGTAAGTCAGCCTTGGTCTTCCTTGGCTTCTTTTACCACTCGCTTTCGCTTTGTAGATTTTCTTCGTCAGTTTTTCATCACTCATTTTTCTATGTGCCCGAACCACCTAAGCATTCCTTTCTTCATTTTTACAATAACACTGTCGTGCAACCTTGTCAAACTGCGTATCTTTTCATGGCTTATCTCCGCAAGGGTGAGACAACGCACATATTTCTAAGAAATCCAATTTCTACTGCATTTGTCTTACTTTCACTCTTTTCGGACATATCCAGGCCTCACTACCGTACATATAACTTGCAACACCGCATTGTGGATGGCTATTTTGGCTGTGTTAGATATATTCACACTGCCTACTAATACAGACAGAGCACCGTTCACTTTATTGCCTTATTATTACTATTATCCAACAACAAACGCACCCAGGTTTATTCCTAGACGGAGTGCTCCTTCGACAGAGTGACTAAACGACCGAATGTTAGAGCGAAAGAGGCAGAAACCGGCGAACGGTTCAGGCTGTCTATAGTAGCATTACTTTTTGTATGCTTGGTAAGAATAAGCAATACCGAAGTCCCAACCTCTCAACATATCCCTCGAGACTGGTTGGAATAAACCCATTGGATCATTTCCCTATGGGGATTATTTCCGTAGTCGTTACACCCCACATATCGGTAACCTCATGTGCCAAATCAAGATATTTTGTCTTTTTATCGGTTTCAGCTTTTATCAGGTTCTCACCATACGGGATAGATACAACGAACGCCTCTCGGTGCTGCCATACCAGCTGGATTTTATTATTGTTGCTATTATTATTGTGAATTATTATCTATCAATTTCAGATATTAAGACAATAAATAAATTGAAAAAAAAAAAATTTAGTAAGCTAAATAACCAGCACAAAAATAGTTTAACATCATTGTATGCTTGCTTGTCTGATATCGTGACATCGTAGCTGCCGAACGGGTGAACCGATTTGGTTCAACTCGTGAATATTTGTAACAATATTGAAATATTTGTAACAAAATTGGAAATTATAGCAGTTCATAGGATGTCACCTATGAATCTTACATGTGAAGGAAACTTAGGCACTGCTACTGGTAAAACATCGTCTTTGATCTTTGTTAACAGCCAAAAGTGTGATGACGACCGTTATATAGTATCATTTTATTTTATTTTAACATTTAGGAAGACTCACAGCTTAACAATAACACGATAGCAGAAATATTCAATTTACAGAACGCCAATTAAGAGTCTTCACAGATAGAAGTAGATTAGGGTTATGAAAGATGTCGTGCTACATGACACTTCATAAAGAGTAGAGACATAACTTAAACTGTCATTACACGTTGAAAAACATCGCACTTAGCAAACGCCTCGCAGCAGCTTGATTAGTATTGAACAAATCGAGGTCCAGTTTACAAGGCAGCATTAAAGCTTTCACTCGCGCGGCAGCAATAAGTATTCTTTTTATAATTATTCATTAAATATAACATGTAGTTACTAATTTCCTTTTATCTGACTTTACTGTACTCGTATAAGAAAGCGCTGATGAAGCAACAAAGAATTATTTATATGTACTTCACTATTTTACCTGTCCTCTGGAAGACTCATGTTGTAACGTCATATTTAGTAAAGTAATAAATGCTTCGAGGACCATTGCAAAAACAATATTGAGTGCAAGAAATCCGAAATATATTGGTGCGAATATATTGTTTTTGAACATATATTGAATATTATACCCTTCTATCGACAATTGTTATGTTCCTGTAATCTGCGTATCAAGTATCTCTGAGAAACACTGCTAATAACTAACCTCCAAATTAAAATTAAACTTTTGAAGTTCACGTTTGTAATTGGACTCCTATCTACATTCTTATCTATTGCAGTAGTAAAAAACATCTATTTACTTCGTGTAATGTCCGACAGACAGACACCGATATGTCCCATAAGTGTTCGGGTTTTTCTCATTTTAATGTCGAGCATCGAGCATTAAAATATTACGAAAGGCAAAGTCAAAGTAAAAGCAATATATTCAAGTAATTGCAATTGCGAGGTGTTCTTGAACGTTGGATCGGTTTGAAAAGGTAAACCTGCACACTGAGAAGAACCGACAAACACCTCAGTAAGGTATCAATTTTAAACAACATTTTCCGATAGTTTTTTTTAAATAGAATATTCATAAAGCTAGTAAATGCGTGTGCAGAGAGAATATTCCCAGAATATTACCTTGCCTACGATGTAATCTTTAATTTTATAGTGTTTTCCAATCAGCGTAATAATAAGTTGAAATCTCTTTTAAGTGAATTGAGTTATTTTTTTGACTTGGAATTTGACTCAAAGTCGAAAGCAAAATGAATTAACATTTGGGTTTCCCAAAACGATGGTTTGTTGATAAATAAATCACAAATTTTGATATCCATTGGAAGTATGTAAGTACCTACACTGGAATTACGGAAAGTTGTTATCATCATAACAATTGTAGAATAAGTTCTTATTAGGGTTGTAAGAAGAAGGAAAATGTAATAGCAATTTACCATTGTTCCTCATATTACTTAGTTACTAATCCCGTAATAATAACACGTGGTGAATGAGTTGTAACCTCCGTCTACGTCTGATTGCGACGTTATAAATTGTCTCGAGGTATGGTAGGGTTGTCGCAAGGATTATATTAATATTTTATTTATTCTTTTTTTATTCAATAAACGCCTTTAAAAAATATAACTACTATTAGGCCATGGGATCTCTTACTCTCTTATGTGGCACCCATAGTTACAACCCATAGTATTGTTATACATTATACGTACTAACTACAATTTAAAATAATAGCAAAATTAAGTTACAAATTTCGATATTTACGTTTTAGGAGTCCCACATACACAATCTTCTCCAAGATGTTTTGGAAGTGAAACATATTATGCGACGAGTCAGACGGGCTGTTAGCGTGAGCTTGTATACCTATTGCGTATGCAGTGTTGTTATTCATTTCGAAACCTGTGTTTTTAAACAGTTTTTTTTAATCTGAATATTTTGTTTTGTTTATGCCATATTTATTTCCTTTATTAAACCATCCTTTCATGCATATTGTCTACACAAAATAATTTCGATGTTTCACATCTGTCAGGTGTCCCGCGACAGCAAATGTTTTTTTTGTTAATTTCACATTTACTTAATTAGAAGGGGAACCTCATACACTTATTTCTTACATACGAATTCATTTTTATCGTTTTTCATTGAACAAAATCAAGCGCCAGCCCTGAACAATCTAAGCAAGAAGTAAATAATTTATTTATTTATATACGTGAGATTGAAGCAGGTCTATTAAATAAAAAGAAACGCTAGCCTCGAGCAATATAAGTAATAAACAAAGAAGTGTAATTTTTTTTCGTGTACACGAAAGATGTAACTCTATTTTTGCAAATTTTGTAGATTTTATTTAACAAAACCAAGAGCCAACCCTAAGCAAAACAAGTGATACGGCCTCCTTTATCGTCGCAGAGCCTTATGAGTCTCTCGTCATGTGGAAATTTATCGTTAAGTCTTTTATACCCTTTTTATTTCATGTCCAACAGCAACTAACTACATATGCCTATTACATCTATCTATTACATTTGTAAAACAATAAAGGAGCTTTATCTGTTTGAACAGTAAAATGCACTTAACAAATTTCTTCAAACACAAAACAGATATTGTTATAGTTTTTTCCATTTATTTAAGTATCAGTTTATGTAGTTGCAACTAAGTGTAAAATAATGTCTTTGAAATGCTTTTCAATTTATGAATATTTTTATGAATATTTTATAAGCTGGAAAAGACACGGGGCAATTCGTGCTTTTGTGACTCAGCCATGAGAAATAGGTACCTAATCTTACAAGAGACGAACTACTCCATAAAATACCACGTTAAGACAACAAAATTAATGTGCAAACGACAGAAAACTCTTTGTAACAATTATTACGTAGGCAATTGGAAATTTAATAATGGCAAACGATCCGTCGGAGAAATACTATCGCTCCGGCCGCGCGGCCGCCGTAGTCTGATAGACTCTCAGTGCCGGCCCCGACGTTCCGTTAGCGCGTTATCTCTTCCAAACCGGAAGTCGCGCTTTGCCATAGACTAGTCAAATGAGTGTCTTTTATTATTTCCACCGACATATACTTAACTTTTTGTGTGATCTGATATTACAAAGATAGGTAGTGCTTCTGCCTTCTACATCCCTCATCCATTTGCATGATCAATTTTCGCGCTGAGTTTACTTGTAAATTGCTATGGAATTTGTGTGTCACTTAACACTGTTCGTTGTGAGCACAGACATGAGCCACCCATAGAACAAGTTGATGCTTAATTGGGGTTCATAAAAATGGTGCGATTATTTGGGGATATTTTTATTATTTGACGTTAAGTTTGGGGTCAGGCAATAGATGCGATTATTAACAATTATAATATAATCAATTAATGAAATAACGGGTCGTGCATTCGTTTGTAGTGTTTATGTTTGTGCTGCATTGTTACCGCGACGGAACTCGTATTCCGTAATTACAGTTTTTTATCGTGTCCATACTGAAGAAAAAGATACAAATGTAGTGAAAACAAAACACTAATCAATAAATAATTGACTGATTTTAAAAATAAAATTCCATGGTTTTCCAATAAAATTCATTTGGATTTAGAATTTATTGCCAGCCATACACAAATTATATTTCAAATGGCCAGTATTGTAGAACGGCAACTTCATAGATATAGACCTATTATTAAGTATGACTATTCCTGTGATTTACAGAGATATTTTTATAATTTAATGCTAAGTTTGGAACTGCGCGATTATTATAACAATTGCAAATATTTTTATAATTAATTATACATTTGAGGCCACACAATTATCACTATCATTCATTATTGGAGCCCGATAATTCTTGTAATTGCTGCAGATATTTTTATTATTTTTATGATAGTTTGGAGTCCCACTTACTTTGTAGGCAGATAATCGGTGTGATTGTTTTATTAACTATTTTATGGTAATATTGAGGCCACACAAATGTTGAAGCTGTGTGCTTTTGTTCATGTTTATAACAACAGAGGCACGATAATGAGCAGCTTGTGTACGGGCTAGAAGTTTCCGCGGTCAGCGACGCGTAACGCGCTTTTCGTAACGCCTCGACGCGTACCCTTCGCGTTACCTAACTTTGTTACTGGAAAACTCTTTCCTGGACGCCCTATAAAGAAAAAATAGGCAGTGTAGTTTAAAAAAATACATTTAGTAAATAATATGAAAAACTGACCAAAAGCGTGGGCGTATAATATCGTTTTGTAGGCATATTCACATATATTTGCTTCAATTTTATGTTCCAAAAGAATTATTTTGTAAAAAATACTGTGAACAATATTACATTGAGTTCTACTAAATGAATGAGCGAGATGTAGGTTAATAAGCTAAAATGGCAATGGGAATGCCACATGGGAAGAAGAGCTGATAAATGCTGGAGAAACAAGGTTCTCTCGTGGCGAGCACATATAGAAAGATAATGTCTAGGATGACCCCCCACAAAATGGAATGATGTTCTAGTCGAAATTGCAGAAAGTTGGTGGAACCCACAGACGACCTACCCCACGAGACTTGTAATAAATAGGCACTGTTGTCTGTCCTCGTGCATGTGCGTAAATGATCCTATAAAAAACATAAGCGCGCGCACGTTTAGTAATAACTAGGAAGCAGGTACGTAACCTATAGACGTATTTTATTATTTATTTACCACAAGTGGTAACAAAATAATAAAATACGTAAACAATGCCAAATTTTGCTGCAGTGGTGTGGAAGTGAGAGTCGTAAAAATAATATCAAAAATAATAACGTCACGTTTCATCGAACTGTACAAAATTAATAATACGTAATAGAAGGGAGCAGTTCTAGTGATTGTGTTTGTTGCTAAGTCCGAAATCAATGTTTGTCCTCGTCTAGAACGCTATAATTACATGTTGCGTCTCACTTTTACAAGACTGCACGTGTAACGTGCAAAGAAAACAGGGATATGTCGATATTGTTTCAATAAATTTAGAGATTTAGAACGATTATTATCATACCTAGAGATAATGTACCGAGTTGTAAATTATCTTGTTTACTTCAGTTATAAACTACAAAAATTGACATTTTTATTACATAATATGACATTTTTGATTCGAATTATTGTTTTTAAATTGAAAATTTAATGGTTTATACCAGTTTGTATTCGATGTATATATATCGACGTAATTTTTTTCATCGATAACATTTTTTCTTTTCATGAGAGAAATTCTCTCTCTCTCGCTTTCGTATTTGATGTTATATGTGCTTATTTCGCGTCCTTATGTCCCGTTCCTTTAACCTTGACAGAATAATTTGCTTAGAAATTCGTAAAATTACGTACTTGTCTCGTGGTAGGTGATCTGCAGTGGAACTAAACGGCGCAGGGCCATGAACTTATACGATATCTGGGGGAAAACTGTGTCCAATAGTGGACGTCTTCTAGCTGAGATGATAATGATGATGAATTATTTTAATTTAGTATTGTTGTTTTAAAATTAACTTAATTGAAGGAAATCAAAAAGTAACTTTACTTGATTTCCATCAGTGTGTGACAGCAAAAACTATTTGATACATACATACATATCTTAACGCTGTATCCCTAACGGGGTTGTCAGAGCGGGCGGAGCGCCAAGTGTGGAGGTCCTTACATACTTCTTTCGCTTCCTCAAATCTCATCATTCTTCTCACACATTTTTGCCTAGGTATGCGAGTGATTTTGACATTTCCGTCGGCTAACACTGGCTAATTGATCTTCATAAGTCAGCCTTGGTCTTCCTTGGCTTCTTCTACCACTGGCTTTCGCTCTGTAGATTTTCTTCGTCAGTCTTTCATCACTCATTCTTTCTATGTGTCCGAACCATCTAAACATTCCTCTCTTAATTTTTCCAATGACACTGTCGTGCAACCCTATCATACTGCGTATTGTTATGTAAAACTATATGATATAGCTGAAATTGGGAACAATTATAGTAAATAGTAACTGTAGCATTTGTAGGGTGCGTCTTCTTTGCCCTTATTATTTCATTATAATTCAGTTTCATATTATTATTCATTGTTATTAATAAAGTGATAACATTTTTGCGTAGTTTTGCTATATGTACGAAGATTACCTGACAGTTTGAGTCTAGATGAAGAATTTCGACTGATACCTCTATTTCCCTATATGTAATTTACTCCGTGATACTGACGTATCGTCTTGCATTATATATAAACACATATATGAACACACGAGACAGTGTATGCACATACTTACACACACTAACAGTAACCCACTTTACAGACACGAATTTCAAAAGTTGAGCTTTGACTTTGAGAGTTATTTTTCTGGTCTTAATTAGAAAGTAAATATTTTTGTTAAGACGATCGTGCTGAAAAGTAAAAAAGCGCTTTTATAACTATATAACATGTTAATTTCCCTTATTATGAACGCTAAAAAAGCGCTTAAAATTTGCTCTTCTGCCCCTTCTAGTTTCTCTACCTTATCGCCAAAAGCATTGCCCAAAAAAATGTAAAAAAAAAGCTGTGAACAAAAAAAAATGAGCCGTCGCGGACACCTGGCAGATGTAAAACATCGAAACTATTTTGTATAGAAAATATGCACGAAAGGATGCTGTATTAAAGGAAATAAATATGGCATAACTAAAACTAAAAAATCAGATTTTTTAAGAAAAATATTATTCTTTATTTAAAAATACAGACAACGTGTTTCTTAGTGAATAACAACACTGCATACACTATGGATATACGAGCTCAGTACAAACATGTGGCGACGCGTCGTCTGACCCGCCGCATAAGATATTTCACATCAACATAACAAAGAGTTGTTTAAAGGAAAATTATTAGGATGTCATTATGTTTCTCTGATTTAGTAATATCACTTACAAAAGTTGCAGCGTATCTAAAATCATTAAGATATTATGAGTTAAATATAAATGTTTAATAATGGTTATATGGATAGACGATTACTTGAGTACTGAACTGAGTTGTGTACGTAAGAGGCAAATAATCGTATAAATCAGCGATTATTCCCATAAAACAAAAAGGCATGCCGCGGTAAAGTTAACATCAATAAGTTTGCAAATGAGGGGACCTTTGAATCCATTTATTTCACTAAGTAATACCCCGGCGACGCCCCGTCCAAACTTTCTGGGCAGAGACAAATTTCACCTGCAAAAAGTTCTGCTTTGACGATTTTCGTGTGTGCGTTACACACGGTCATCGAGTTTAGCAAGCATATTACGTCTTATTGAACTTAAAAGACAAAGAAATTTGAAAGTTTAGATCTATTCCTCAGTGTGAAGGTCGGTACGTGTGAAGGTCTATCTTCTAATTTGAAGGATGCAGGTTACATCACAGCATATTTTGAACAAACCTTCATAAATTTTCTTAATAGGTATATATACACACCGGCACAATTAGCGGAACAGAAAAAAAAGTGAGACTATGAGATAATAACGCATATATTTGACGAAAATGTAATTAGACACAAAATATCAAATTGATTAACATCTTTTAACAACGACTTTGAAAAGTCTTCGTTATTTTTTATTGAAAAATAAAGAAATTTGAAATAAGTGAAATTTTTAGATGATTATGAACCATCACAAAAAATAAAAAAAAGTAAGCATTAAATGATTTAACAATAACATTAAAGCAAAATTAATAACGAGTGTTTCCCCCTCTTGCTCTGATTACGGTTTCCATTCGTCTGGGCATGCTACAGATTATGTTATCGATGATTTCTTGAGGCAACCGCTCCCACTCCTCAAGTAATGCGTTTCCAAGTTCATTCAGATTGTTGGGGGGTGGCATTCTGGATTTAACCCTTCTTTTTAGCAAGTCCCAGACATGCTCTATCGGATTCATATCGGGGGAATTTGCTGGCCACTGCATCACCGGTATACCTACGTGGCTCAGATATGCCTGTACCGATTGTGCACTATGAGCACGAGCATTATCTTGCATTAGAATAAAGTCGTCACCAATAAATGGGGCAAATGGTACAACATGTTCTTCTAAAATGTCTCTGATGTATCGATCTGCTGTCATGGTCCCTCCTGTGACTATCACTAACTCCGTGCGAGCTCCCAAACATATCCCTCTCCAAACCATAATCGAGCCGCCACCATAAGCCACTGTGTGTTCAAAATTAGACTGTATGTGGCGTTCTCCTTTGCGTCTCCATATTCGCTGTCTCCCATCGATCTGTTTTAAAAGAACTCTGCACTCATCAGTAAAGAGAACCTGCTGCCATTCGTTCAAATCCCAATGACGATGTTCTCGCGCATAGCTTAATCGGTTTACGCGGTGACGTCTCTCAAGTTTTGGGCCTTTGGCAGGTATATACGACCCTAAACCAACTTCTTCAAATCTCCTGCGAACTGTACGCTCACTTACTCGTACTCCTCGAACGTCTTCCAGTTCATTTCGAGCTTGTACAGCCGTTAATCGCGTATTCCTACGAACTCCAAGTTGTAAAAAACTGTCATCTCGCCTCGATGTACATCTTTTTCTACCTTGACCCCTCCTCCTCACAAGAGAATTAGACGATCTGTACCGCTGGATGCTGCGATGAATCGTTGATACTGGTCGACGAAGCCTTGAGGCAATCGATCTGTAGGTATGGCCATTTCTTCTCATTTCATCAGCCCTAATGATTTCCAGTGATGTTAAGTCAGGCATAATAAAGAGCTTTTAATAAACAAAATTGCCTATAGAATAACAAATTTATAAAAAACCATTAAGTGCAATTTTTCAAAAAAATTACAATTACGTAGTTATTACTCGAACAAGTTGACAAAACGTATTGTTCGGGAAAATAAAACAAATGAATGAAAAAAGTGTATGTCATCTAATTTTCTATTTTCAAATTTGACAATAAATTAAAAAAATATCATAACTGGCCAGTTCCTCAAGTAAAAGATTTTAAAATCCTGCTTTTTTTGTGTTCCGCTAATTGTGCCGGTGTGTATATATATATAGCTACAAAAGTTATAAAAAGCAGTAGATGCACTTTTTACATAATTAGATGGCAATTGATTTAAAATGATACACATGTTACTATTTTGCCATAGATGTAACCCCAAACATTTGTTGTTAAAAATTCCTCTAAAATTTGCATAATATCTCCATGCATTTTCTAATTTCCAGTATGAGTAATAAAAACACATCTAATTATATTTCAATATCATGTTGATGATATAATGTCTATTATTATAACTGTAGTAATAAAAACCTTTTTGAACTCAATATAAAAACAATGAAAGATATTTACATGACGATAACAATGTCATTTATTTTTAAACATTGAATTAACAGCGAAGTACTCTTTATGCTCGTCGAACAAGTTCTTCGAACTTCAAGCCGTACATCAGTCATACGAGGCAGGCAACGGCCGTATAGGCTTTTAAATTTATTGCAAAAACCTTCTGAACACATCAAACAATGAGGGATCGCCGCCGAACAAAAACGTCAACTTTTTTCACTCCGCTTTGTTCTATACGCGTCGCGTTTAATTTTAACCAAGTTCTTTGTCTGTAAAGAATTTTTTGGATTATTTAGATAAATGTTTGTAAAAGATCTTTTTATAAATATTTACAAATTACTACATTTACTTATACGATTGAATTTGAGGTTAGTTGAACCCTTTACACTACATCTAATGTAATCCAAATTCGGTAAATGAAAACCATTGACCTCCGTTATAACCGAACAGGCTATTGTCATGTAAAAGGACAGCTATGTTTTGTGCTGATTTGAGGAATTGTGAAAATCTTAAAAAGTAAAATTGACAATCTGTAAAAGATTTTTATAATACTAGCATCTCTAATATTAGTCCCGTAGACTACCACCAAGATTCTAACAATACTAAACCTAGATACTAATTCAACGTCAAGAATCAAGTCCTCTCATTTCGATACACTAAAAAACCTGTCCAGCTCTAACTTGTGTTGTAGAGGTCAGTTGCGGAAACAGATCTCATTTGCCGAGTTTCCAAACAATGATGCGTCAACGCTTCTGGACAACTGGTTCTATACTAAGCGAGAGGGTGAACATAATGCGGCAGGATGCCTCGAACATCCTTGCGAAGATGGACGCGAGGTGTACGTCTGTATCCACAGCAAGGATGGGAAACCGCACTCACGATGGCGGAAGAATTGAAATGATGTGCAGTAGCATAATGACGCAAGTGACTGGAAGAGCCAGAAGATCTCGCAAACGCATTGTCGGCGTGATCTTGGCGAACCTCGAAGTCTGGTATCTACCGACTGGCGCAGATGCAGACCGGCTACTGCTGCTTTAGTCAGTGCCTGCGTCGGATAGGTCAAAAAGAGACATAGTACCACCAATGTGGCGAGGACCAGCACGGCGCTTAGTACACGCTGGAGAAGTGCCCAACGTGAGCCCCTTAACGCCATGAAGTCGTGACCCACCAGACGTCTTGGCCCATCAAACCTGTAATTCGGGCAGGAGATGATAAAAGGAGCCTTAGGGGTTATGAACGATTAAAGTAGGGGCATCGTCGTCCGTCCATGCAACGTGGAGGACAACAACAGCGCGTATGGTAAGTTGTCGTAGCACTGCGACGATGCTAAGGGAGCTCTGTTGCTACCCTGCAGAGAAGTATTTCGGCACAGCGCAGAAGGAACTATGATACGTTCTGTAAGAGATCCTGGAAACAAGGCGCCAAGGACGACCACCGCAGGAGATTTAATAGGTACAGACCATAAATTTAATATGTGCTGGCGTATAGACTAACATAGATCTCCTTGACGCGTAATGATTTTTAATTAGTCAATGTCACCTATGAAATGAATGATTCCCTTGATTATATACAGAACACGTAACCTTATTGAAAAACACAGTATTTCTTTGAAATAAAACAAGAATAACACAAAGTAATTAAATAGGTCAACAAAGTCATCCACAGCGTGACGACTTGTGACGACTTGTCGTCAAAATGGGTTACAATAGCGTTTGGTTGCTCTTTTCCTACTCGTGCCATATCATAAAAGTATAAGAATGTAATCATAAAAGATTACATTCAAACTTGCACTCTTTGTACGTCTATACGCTAGTATATACTAAGTTTATGGTACAGGCACATAGACCACTCTCTCCCCTAGGGGGCTGGGGTACCCGTGTGCGAGAGCTGTAGCGGTGCAGTGACGGTTTTATTTGCAAACGAAAGCTAACAATTTATTATAGGTGTTTATATTGGTTCACTCGAAAAAAATGTATGCTTAATAAAGCGTATTCCACGTGGCACACGTATCAGCGTTGCCAAATCTCTTAATTTAATAGTACAAAGAATATTAAACCGAAATGACGAATGCGATTGGAAAGAACTGCTCGTTTTCGGTTATAGAACTTTATGTTTGGAACAAAACGATAGACAAAATTTCCTTAACACAAAAAATAAAACATAAGTGCTCTAACTATTCAGTTCCGAGCATTCATGTTCGACCCATTTATAAATCTTTCAATTCAGACAGTATTCCAAAAATAGAATCAAAAATTAGCGACGGCGATCTAAGAGGAGCCGCCTACATGCTATTTTCCAGCGATGTTATGACACCAAACACGGCCGAGACTCTTTTTGCTCTAAGATAAAAGTATCCCTCTTCCTCTGTGGCTTGTTGTCTGCCAGATCCCCCACATCCAAATGATGTGTCGACTCGAGCTACGGAGGAAGATGTGCTTGCTGCAATAGATTCTTTTAAAAGCGGTTCCGCGGGACCTAACTTACAGGGCTTAACGCCACAACATTATAAAGATCTGATTACAGGCTCTGTCGGTGATACCGGTAAGACACTCTTATCTAGTTTAACAGCTCTAATAAACATTATGCTGGCTGGTAAGGTGCCCCCAGAGATAACCGACATTCTGTATGGTGCTAATTTATGTGCCCTGAAAAAAAAAGACGGTGGCGTTAGGGCAATTGCCGTAGGTGCAACTATACGCCGCATTGCCTCTAAAATGTGTTGCCGTCACATTCTCCCTACCGTATTAAACAATTTTTGTTCTACACAAGTAGGTTTTGGCTCAAAGAGAGGATGTGAAGCGGCAGTGCATGCGGCGCGTGCTTTCTTGACACATGATGGAGATGGAGGTGAGGTACTCCTCAAAGTAGACATAAAAAATGCATTTTATTCTGTTGATAGATCCACCTTGTTGACACAGATAAAACAGCACGTTTCGAACATATATCCCTACCTATGGCAATCTTACAGCAGTCCTTCAAAATTAAAATATAAAGATTACATTCCGAAGTTGGCTGTCAACAAGGTGATCCTCTCGGACCAGCTATTTTTAGTTTGGCTATCCATCCTGCGATTTGTAATCTAAATTCCAAATTTAATATTTGGTACCTTGACGACGTAACAATAGGAGGTAAAGCAATTACTGTTTTAGATGACCTTAAAACCCTTATTCAAAGGTTTAAAGATATTGGCTTAGAATTAAACTTTTCTAAATGTGAACTCTTTGTTTCCGATTCTGTTCCAATTATTCCAAAAAATTTAATAATTAATAAATTTAACAATCTGGCCCATGATATTAGTCTTGTCAAAAGAATCGCTGTACCTCCTAGGTGCTCCCGTTTTAGATGACTCCATACCCTGCTTTATCAATGATCAAATACAAAAATTTAGCCAGTCTTCAGACAAACTTTTCAAAATAATTCCTACATGGCTCTCCTCATTGTCCGCTTTTGCCTTTTCGTTCCAAAATTTACATATGCTCTTCGCTGTTCTCAGCTGTTTAAATTTTAAACGCTTTTAAAATCTGTAGACAATATTCTAAAAAATACATTATCTAAAATATTAAATTGCTCCTTTGTTGATGACACGGTCTGGAATCAAGCCTCGCTTCCTATCTGTTATGGAGGCCTGGGCATACGTAAAATCTCGAGTGTGTCAGTGCCTGCTTTTCTTTCGTCAGCCTACAGCACGGAAAACCTTTTCCTATCTGTTATTCGCCCTTCCTTAGGATCGGTTGAGGTGCCGTGCTTGTCTGATGCTCGAAATGCTTGGTTAAGTGTTTGTCCGAGTACTAATCTGCCTACCTCGACCTTTTCTCAGAAACACAGGGATGAGCCTTAATTGACAATACCACGGTTTCTCTCATAGTATCCCTTCGTCTGGGGGCCAGGACTAACCTTCCTCGCCGTTGTCGCTGTGATGATCTCGTCGATGTACTAGGTCACCACGGTTTATCCTTATATTATCCATGTCACGACATGGTGCCTTGAATGACGTCATTCGGCGGGCTCTTGTCGCCGCAGGCGTTCCTGCAGTCTTAGAGCCTGTAGGTATTGCGCGCAGCGACGGCAGGAGATCGGATGGTTTGACGCTCATTCCTTGGAAACTTGGAAGATCGCTGGTGTGGGATGCCACTTGTGTCGATACACTTGCTGTTTCCCATGTGCCGGCGACTTCCAAGTCAGCAGGTGCCGCGGCCAGCACTGCCGAGAACTTGAAGCGGCGTAAGTATGCCTCTCTCTGAGAGTTTCATATTTACGCCCTTTGCAGTCGAAACTTTGCGTCCCTGAGGCCCCGAAGCCCATCGACTGGTTTCTGCTATTTGTAAGAGACTGGTCGAGGCTTCGGGAGACCGCCGGGCTGGCAGCTTCTTCCGCCAACGAATCAGTTTGGCTATTCAAAGAGGCAATGCTGCCAGTCTGCTGGGTACCTTAAGCAATGACAACTTTCTAAGAGGCAACTTTGAGGAAATTTATTATTTAAGATAATGTGTAGTTTTAAGTTTGTAAATATTAACATATGTATGTACTTTTTGTTAATGTAAATAAATATTATAGGTGTAGTTACCTATAATTTATTTTAATTGATTTATATAACTTTATTTCTGAAGTAATTTGTACTCGTACCACATGCGTTTCACTGCACACCACCCGGTTTGAACTTGGATGTATGTATTCATATGTACAATATACATATCTGTCTGTTGGTTTGTTCGGGCTAATCTTCTAAACAGCTGAATCGATTTTGACTAGACTTTGACCGTCATGTAGAGCTTCTTTCAGAGAATAATCTCGGCTACTTCAACACGGCAAACTGTGGGTGCTACTAGTTAATAATAAAGTCAGTGACAAGTTACAGAACGCAGTGGGTGTGTTTGTGCATATATATATGTCGCATACACACGTATCATGCACATATACCTACATATTTGATGTCGTGGATAATAAAGCTCAGGCTATCAACGCATCGCATGTGTACGAGCCATCGGTTGAACGCCTTTCTGTAAACCGCAACGTTATTATGGAATAATGAGTTCACAAAACATTCGCACGCTAACTACAAACAGTATGGTAGTAATTACACACCCAGCCGCTGATTTTTACGAAGATTGTAATGTTTATGTTGGGCTAATGGTGCTCGAGGTCTGCGCGGAATTGAGATGGGCGGGCCTCATTTAACTTTTTGATAACGATTCTTTTTTGAAGCTTATTACACTTGAGTTTTGGGGATGTGATTCGGACCTGAATAATAAATAAATGTAAGCTGTACCAGCGCAAAGAAAATTCCGTATAGTATAATTTACAAAATGATACTCCTATGGATATACGTGAAATCTGGGAAACTTTGAGAGATTAACGCCAGGTATATTTTTGATAGTGTTCTATTATAGATTTAAAGTCATTGACAGGAATATCTGTTTTCAGTAATATATGAAATTGCTCATCCATAAATATTGGCAAATAGCTTAAAAAATTATCAATGGTACACAAAATGTGTGCTTTTATTGTCAGTCAAAGATGTCACCCTTACATGAATGACTGACTGAGTTTCCGGACTGAGTTTCTTATCGGTTCTTCTCAGTGTCCAGGTTTTCTATTTGAACCGAACTAAAGTAGATTTGACGTTCAAAAATACCTTGTAATTGGGTTTGCTTGAATAAATTGATTTGACTTTGACTTTTTCGCAGGTGGAACCAATAACGGAAATGTGACATTGTTGTTTCCACCCGCGTAATTATGATTCTAACATTGATTAACAAATTTAAGAGACCATTATCTTAATAAAATCATAAAATTGCAGTTGAATAGTTAAATAGGCTAGCGTTCCTACTATGAGATGCTAATCTTGGAAAAAAATAAAATATTACAACTATACTTTCAACGAAAATAGGTTTGAATGAGACATAACGTTTTCGAGATATGAGGTATTTTCGGTTACACTCTCAACGATTGTAGAAACGACCTTGTTTTAACCACGTGTCATTGAGAAAGGCTATGAAATACAAACTTATTTGTGGTGCCGATTAAATGAATATTGTGCATTGCGACTATGGAACCCTTTCACTGTGCGTGGTCCGACACGCACTTACTGGCTTTTTCTCTCATGTAATTTATATTAAAATGCTTTTAAGTCCTGACACGCGTGAGTGAAAAAAATGTATTAGACATTTTTCTGTTTTATGAAAACATGATAAGAGGGTTATTTATAGAGATCTAATACATCATTTACTCTCGACACTTCTAGTCGTCTGTTCTCTTCAGAAATTTCAATAATTTCTACACTTCTATGTATACAGAGACTTATGTTTCAATGTGGTGTTCTAAAATTTTCATACATATCCTCATGCTATGTCCCTAAAGGCCTATGCCAAAAAGGATGAATGGCCCAGAATCGCGGCCTTTACATACTTCATTCTCCTCAAAATTATGTATTCTCTTTTATTTATTTTTGGCTATTTGACCTTCCTAAATATTAGCCTTGGTCTTCCTTGGTTTCTACCACCACTCACTTCAGCTCTTTCAATTGTCTTCAATCGTTCATCAGCTCTTCTTCCTATGTCCCTGAACCATATAAGCATTTCTTTCTGTATTTTTATAATAACCCTGTCATCTCATCTGCTATACTGGGTATCGCATCATCGATTATTTTGTGTGCGAGGCTGATACCGCGCACATTTACCGCATACTGCTACATAGATACCGTACTGCATTAATTTTACTACGATCACTCGATTTCGGGCATATTCAGATCTCACTACCGTATGATAAAGTTGGCACCAACACCGCACGTCGCTTGCCTTTAAAACGTGTTTCAACAAAATACGGGATAAGCAATAAAAAACACTACAAATATAAAAATAAAATGTTGTTCTCGAGTTCTAAAAGTTGTCGCGAAACAAATTGTATACTTGACACTACAATTGCTTTGAGACGTGCTTTTAAAATGTGTTCACATGTTAGCTTTAGAGTTGAGTGCTTTATTTAAAACTACCTTTTACCCGCGACTTTATTCGGTTGATTTTGGAAAAATGTAATGTTGAAGAATCCATAAACAACATAGCAATCACTTCGCCTTTTTACTATATTTATACCCTTAAACGCGTAGCTCGTTTCACTTCTCAGAAAATTCATGTTTTCACACATTAGAACTTGCCCGAGTAATATCATTGGTCATTTGGCAAAAGAGTTCACCTTCCCAATAGCGCAGTGGCTAGAGCGTAGGTCTACCACACCGAAGTATGAGTTCGAATCCTGTGGATGCAATCGAGCAATGTGGATAGACTTTTTTTTACATACAATGAATGATAAAAAAAAATGAGCCAAACTCGGTCGCCCAGGTACTATACGACAATCAGGATTATACATACATACATATCTTCACGCTGTATCCCTAACGGGATAGTCAGAGAGGACGGAGCGTCAAGCGACGTGGTCCTTACATAGTTCTTTCGCTTCCTCAAATCTCGTCATTCTCCTCACACATTTTTGCCTAGTTAAGCGAGTGCTTTTCACATTTATATGCTATGATTATGTTATTCAAAGTCAAATCAATTTATTCAAGTAAACCCTTAGTAAACCCAATTACAAGGTGTTTTTGAAAGTCAAATCTACTTTAGATCGATTCAAAGAGAAAACCCAGACACTGAGAAAAACCGACGAGAAACTCAGTCCAGGTATCATTTTTTTAACATCATTTTACATTAATGATTCAGGCGACTTGACTTTTATATTTGGCTAGAAGTTAAATAAAAATACAGTGTGATGTACTCACTCCTCACATTAAAGTAGGTTATTACATTTATATCATCTATAAATACATATAAATAAAATCGAAGTGTCTGTATGTGATATTGAAAGACTTTTTCTTTATATTAGTGGTTACTTGCACGTTATCAAAACCTAAATTTTTGTCCGTTTGTCTGTCTGTCTGTCTGTTTGTTTATCCGGTCTCATCTCCAAAATGGCTGAACCGATTTTGACGGAACTTGTATTGGGAGGTAGTTCCGTCAAAATCGGTTCAGCCATTTTAGAAATTAAAGCCGGACGTTAAACAAATAGACAAAAATAATAAGTTTCTTGTCGGTTCTTCTCAGTGCGCGGGTTTTCTTTTTAAACCAAAATTATAGAAGTTCAAAAACATCTCGCAGTTGAAGTTCACTTGAATAAATTAATTTGATATTTTGATTTTAAATTTGACTTTGATGGAGAAGTCACGACATGCCAACTAGTTACATAATATGAGACACACAAATCATGGAAATAATTTTCCACACAAACGAGCAGCGATATAAATATAACTTCTAACCGCATGATAATAAAGTTACTATTCATATAACGGGTCATAATTTATGTGCTACATTGCAGAGTGCAACTTTGTCATACACCGCGATTTGCTGAAAATTCATGAGCTGTTTTCCAACAACGAACACTGGAATACAGAGTTCGCACACGTCTTCTTTAAAATCCAGTTAAAGTCGCGTTGAAAATGAATATCAGTTGGACATTTTGAACAAGTTGATAAACGTTAGTCAAAATCAAATGAGTTAAAAAACTGCAATGAAAATAACCGACAGGAATCATTCAGTCATTTTGTATCGTCAGTCATTTTGCTATAATTATACTAAAATACAATATTCAGAAAGCAAGTAAGTGCATGTGCATTGTGCAGAGTAGATTACTTCCAGACTATCTCGTCTTAATTTTTTTTCTTCATGGCATGGCGCACAGATTAGCGCATTTCTCAATGTCACGTATTGTATTAATAAGTAGATTCGTTATCGTAAAACTGCTCCAGTAAAGTGATAGCAGATTTTACTGAAGTTTTATGGGACCTTTTGAAAGAACGCGAGAACTTCAACTACGCATGTTTATTTAGACCTACTCCATTCTTTTCACTTAGATCTTTAAAACACAATATACTATCACTTTCGTAGTTTAAAACTCCCAAAAATGTAAAAAAAATATAGAATCTAAATAAAATGATAACCTCACCTCTCCCGTTCCCGCCAAAAAGTCCTTTCAGTTTTTAGTACATACATGTTAAATACAAATCTCTTGACATTAATTGAGTACAAGTAACGTCCAAATTATTTTATTATAAAAACGTATGCAGCTGTCAAAAGACTTTTGAAGTGTATTATTTCAGAATTATCAATTTAGCATGACTTCGTTTTTTCACACCGCTAATATCACTTTTTTTTTCTAATTTATAACATTATACAAATATTTTTAATGATGTGTAACGATAGCAAGGTGACTCAGATATATTTATAGCCCTCAACAGTAAGGGAAATGAGTTTATCGTTGTTGACTATCTATATGTTTTGACTAAGGCATAATGTCCGTTGAGTTTTTGAAAACGTACTTTGCTGTATTATTTGTTGGAAATCGGTAAAGATAAAATTTTGTATCGGGCGATGTTCAGTTCAATTTAGTATTATGTCTAAATTTAACCAATCTAAGTTCTATAATAATTAGATAGTTATTTGGTAAAGGCTTCAATATTACTTTGCAATTCTAATAACGTTCAAATGAATACAATATTCTAAATTTAAATTACAAGTTCAACGGACCTAATATTAATGCCAGATACGAAAGGAATGTCTTCAACACAGAGTAACACGTTTCCTCTGTGCTCGGCTGTTGGAAATCGTAGCTTCAATTTCAAATTTAAATTCTTCCTTTATGAAGGCGCGAAACACCACAAATATGCAAAAGTTCGCTGTGTTATTTATTTAGAAAATGTTGTGTTTCGGACGGCCATTTTGTGCCTCTCGAGCGGCAAAATTTCGAGTGCATTCCATAGCAGACATCTTGCAAAATTAATGAAACATTCTTAACTAAAAATTCCATAGTTTTTACTCGTAAAATATTTTTATGACATTAATACGATTTTTAATGAATTGTAATTATTTATGATTTCTTAGGGCTCTGTATCTCGTGTTTGTTCCGTCATGTTTAAAAATAACTTGAAACAAGTTTATGGCCCTATTGTCTTTTCTCTTTCTTATCTTTCTATAACGCTGTGCATGTATGCATACTTTATTCCTAGGACAACCAACACCAAAAAGGAAAAACTCTTACATCATTATGTCAGAGCTAATTTTTTAGAAACTATACGACGTGAAATGTTGAAGTTAAACGTAGTATGTCATCACTATTTCAATAAAGTAGGCAAAATGTCTGACTTAAAGTTTACAAGAAAGTCAAAATCCTAGATGTTATAGATTAAAAAATTGTCAATGCTTAGGGCGAATAGCGGACTGGCAGCATTACTTTTTTTTTTGGTTTCTGAGAGGCGAAATTAAACCCCCGCGGGCTACCCAGCCGGACTCTACGCCGACTGGGGAGTGTCGGACTCGAACCGACTAAACAAAACCCCTCTTTGCTGTTAGCCCTAGTGGCTTTTACAGCGTCACAGGCCGCACAGCGTCACAGGTCGCAGGCGGCATTACCTCTTTAAAAAGCCAAGCTAATATAATGCCCCCCCCCCAACCTAGAACCCTCACAGAGGCACGATAGGGTGACTCATGCGCGTTGTTGTCCTTCTCTAGGTCACGTGGATGACTGCCCAGAACATAAAATATTACAATAATAATGGATATATAATATAGGACCCACTTTTTATTATTTTTTCTTTATTTTATCTTTTTATTTGCCCGAAATTGTTACTGAACCCCTAAATTAATGCCCGACACTCTCTTGACCGATTTTTTGTTAATCGACTTCAAAAAAAAGGAGAAGTTTCTCAATTCGTCCGTATTATCTTCTCTAATATATAAAAGTCAATGTCTGTTTGTTCGTTTTTTATGGACTGCCATATCATTCATTCGATTGCGATGAAATTTGGTATGAAGATGACTTGAATCCTGAGGAAAGACATAGGCTATTTCAAAAATAAAAAACGCGGACGAAGTTAAGGGCATTAGCTAGTATAATATATTTCTTTGTTTATGAATCGATTTAAATCATTCTTTTTGCGTTAGGTTGAGTATAGCCACAGTACAAGTAAGCATACAGTATTCTATCTCGGCAGTGTCCTAGAGATAATTACCTACGGTCGTTTGGTACGTAAACGCGCAATAGGGCTACCGACTTGGACTGAATGTTTTTCTTGGGTTACGTATTTGTTAATAGGTACTATATTAAATTGTCATATTATCTTTTCATTTTATATTATTGCAAATTTAATACGTTTTTATTTATATAATTTTACTAGTATTTTATATCTAGTTTTTCAAAAGTTTGTGAGTTAGTATGGTGGAAATGGACAAAAAAAATGCTTTTTTATGTGCAGAATAATTAAAAATCAGCAATAAATTAACTAGATCATTATGATAATATATTTCCTACAAATTAGCAACAGAGAAATAGTTCTGGTTTCGATATAGATGTATTCAAACATCCATACACTGAACATTGTGCTCGTAAACTTGATTGACATAATATTTAGTCAGTAAATGCGCGGGAGCGTCCGAAGACAACCGCGGCGCGCTCGCGACTGTCGTATGTCGAGATATGCAGAGTTTTCGAGCGCGTTGTTTGGGAGCGTTTGTATGAAGATAGAATACTGTATGCTTACTTGTACTGTGGTATAGCTCCAAAGAATGGTCCCATTTTAATCTCAATGGTATTAGACCTTGGATTTCGAAGTTACACCACACCAAATAAGCATTCACAAGCATTCAAAGGTTCAAACAACCTTTAATTATTTTTTATATTCCATTTCCGATTTGCAATGCACACTAGACCTACCCTAGATACTGATTTAGAACAAGGCCGCTCAGAAGGGAAGGGAACCTTTAAAAAAAATAAACCGACTTCAAAATAAAAACACTGAATTTACAAAACAATTATTGTCGCGATTCGTGAATCCTCGGGGCAGTTCCGGTGTACGAAGAGGAGCGAAAGATGCGGAGGCCCGACAAAAGGACTTCTAACTTAACTTCCGAGACGATCTCACGCGCACAGTGTTACATCTTAATTGTTTTTATTATATCTCTTGTAAGCTATTATAAGCCAGCAAAAATTACAGTCCACTTTCCTTTAAGTCCTTTAGGGCCTTACAATTATCCCTTACTAATCAAAATTCGAGTATAATAATAATTATATAAATAAGATACAAATACCAATGTAATTAAATTTAACAATTACCGAAGTCGGTGACACACCTATCGCACTAGTTGGACTGTCTGTTGCTGTTTATAAGTAGCACCGACTTCAGTAACTGTCAAATTTAATTATGTAGATATTTATATAGTTATTTTTGTAATTGAGTTTTGATTATAGTAAAAGATATTTATTGTGTAATCTACATATTCGGTACTTCAGTCTAGTGTAACCCTTGGCACAATTTAATGCAAATTATTCAGGTTTCAACCTCCTATAACCAGGGCCACAAATCTTCATTCATGACATCTGGCTTTAACACACAATAACGTAGTGTGTGGCAATGTAACGGTTAAATCACAGCGAGGAAAATCAGATCGCGACACAATTTTAATAAAAAGTATTTTTAACCGACTTCCAAAAAGGGAGAAAATTCTCAATTCCGTTTTTTTTTTATGTTTGTTACCTCATAACTCCGTCACTTATGAACCGATTTGGAAAATTCTTTTTTTGTTTGAAAGGATACACTTCCAGACTGGTCCCATTGAAATTTCACTGATATTCGAGCTTTGGTTTTGAAGATACACCAAATAACACGACCTGGTTATACCTTTATTCAATTATATATAATTATTTCAATACCTTTATTAATTTATATTGATGATTCTCTTGTATGTCATTAATTAACTATTGTTATCCCTACATGGTATAATGGTAATCCAAATCAATGATGGACAACAGAAAGTTAAGTATTATATTTGTTTAGTAGGCTTGGCACCGACTTCAGTAACTGTCAATTTAATAATATGAATATTTGTATCGTGTTTATAATTTATGTTATATTTGTACTTAAGTTTTGATTAGTAAAGGATAGTTATTTCATACTACTTTTCAGTGTTCTTTTTTGAAGTCGGTTGAATTTTTTTATTAATTTTTTTAAAAGAGTGTTGTTACTAATAATTAATAATAATAATAAAACTGTTTGATAAAAAAAATGATTCTTTATTAAATTTTACAAGACTGAATAAATAAATTACACTAAGGTAATATAACATAACACATCAAAAACTTATAAATGAAATGCAGATAAAATTGTAAATATGTTTTTTTCACCTTTTAAAATAATTTTCAAAGATTTTCTCATATGAGATAATCGAAATAATAAAACTATTTAACTTCACGTAAATAGGGTATTTAAATATTACCAATAAGTTGCGTTGCGATGCGTAGTAATGCATAAAAAGCTTGCTAGCACTATCCCGTGCGATCACGTGGTCAGTAATCACTATCAATCAATCAATATGCCGGGCATCCAGTCACTGGGCAGTGAATTAAGATCGTGCGGGTTTAAAATAGAGCTCATTTTAAAAGTTGAGTGTTGAGTTTGCGACCTTTTCTGTTTCAGAGTATTTGAATTAGACTCGCGGTACCGTCTTTTCCGAATTCGTTGTCTTTAAGTGTGTATGACACTAAATTCCTAAACGGCTGCATCGATTTCGATGACATTTTTCGTGCGTTTGTGTAGGTTTTTAGATGTTGATTAGGTATAGTGATATATGTAGCCAGCAAAATTTCCGGCAATTTTGTGATTAATACAAACACTGGGCTATATTGTCGGCAACGCCAGATCACTGGTCACAGTAAGCCATTCTGTGAACAATATACAAATTGTCTGCCAGAACTAATGTTGTGTTATATTATGTTATGAAGATCAAGTAGCTATAGTGTTAACTGCCGGCAATATCGAAAGTACTCGCATACCTCGCCTAAAGTGTTTGTGGAGAATGAAATTTGAGGAGGCATAAAATTATGCAGGGACCGCGATCCACGATGCTTTACACTCCGTCCTATCAACTGTTCCGTGGAGATACAGCGTGAGAATATGTAATTATTTAATTTATTTTTATTTACATGTATGTACGTGTGTTGTACTGTAATTTCAAAATATTTAGCCCCTAGTCTATAATAGGTTGGAAGCTCCCGTCAATATTTTACATCCTCTAGATTGAAGCGATATCCGAGTTTCGAGAGCTTTGTAAGCAACGACGAGCGAGTAAACAACCGTTTATGATACCGATTTAAAAACTACTAGCTCTAGAATTATGATCTAAAATATAAATAGGAAAGTACATCGATTTCACACGTGCCATTAAAAAAATCGAAATGACATTTACTTTACAACAGCAACATGTAACATTCTTTTTTACAACAGCGCGTGGTTCGCGTAGTACTGCGAGTCATAAGGCGCTAAGGGGGAGTACCCATTGTCCTCCTGAAAAACTCTTCGGCAGAGTATAAAAATGGTTCCCGTGTGTTCCTTAGGAGATCCGCCGGCCGGGTCCGCTTGCCGGCCGGGTCCGCTGCCGGCCGGGTCCGCTAGAGGCCCGGCCCTCACCCGAATAGGAAGCCCGTTAAGATGCACGCAGATGCGGAAAGCTCCCCTGGCGACGCCTTGAGCCCGAGGTCCGCCCTCCATACGAAGCATCCCTCGGCTGGAGGAACCCTCAGGCGGTCGACCATCTGGCAGGGCGCCTTCAGCGCTCGCCCCAACGCGACCTGTGACGCTGTAAAAGCCACTAGGGCTAACAGCAAAGAGGGGTTTTGTTTAGTCGGTTCGAGTCCGACACTCCCCAGTCGGCGTAGAGTCCGGCTGGGAAGCCCGCGGGGGTTTAATTTCGCCTCTCAGAAACAAAAAAAAAAAAAAAAAAACGTAGGAGATCCCAGACTTTTCCGCAACGCACCGTAGATATCCACAACCGAAATTTAAGTAGAAAAAAGTCTCTTATAATCAAGTCTCACCATCAATGGTAACCCGCCTCATCCCTGTACGTACTGAGAGTACTAACTCATGGTCACGAGAGTATGATGAGGCTGGCAAGTTATTCGAACTCGATCGCTTATTACCTGTCAACAATAGAGTCAGACAAAAGTTATACACAAAGGACCTCCAGGTCATATTTACTAGCTTTAAAGAATTGTTAGTATGCGTTCAGTAGTCGTCTTTCCACGCTGTTACTGTAACTAGTGAAAAGGTTGTATAAAGAAAATTACATACTACCTTAACTTGTAACAGTTACATTATAAGAGCGCTTCCGTAACAGCGAATGTACATGACCACTATGAGACTGAAATACATGTTATAATATTAGGGTTCACATAGATGATTATATGATTGCTATAATATAAGAAAACTGAAAACGTGGATTCATTCCGATTTTGCTTAGTATTTAATTTACTTTCACAATCATATCTCCTGCACAAAGTTTCAAACGACACGCCATGTCACGTCTATCACTTCTCAACGATGCATCCCCAGGAAATTTTAGATTTCGAAATCGATCAACTAACTCTCGGTACTGGGTAGCTGACTAAATCTAAGCTCTGGAATTTCTTTTGGTCAGAAAATGGTTAAAAAATATGTGAATTAAATACTGAGATGAACTTTAACACAGTAACATCTGAGTCTATATAACGATTTTGTTTGTTGGGACAGCTTGTTTCTTTCCCTCCAGAAAAACAACAGCTTGTGTGTGCATTTTCTTTTATTAACTGATCAAATCTTCAAAGCAAATTCAGTAATTTGACTGAACACCCATACATACACCACCCATAACACCCAAAACACCCATAGTTACTGTCAGTAAGTAATGGTTAACTAAAAATTAAAGTGCTTGTATTTAAATTGTCGCAGGCTTGGCTCCTCATTTGCAGAATACTAATTAAATAAGTTAGGCGAGTAATTTTCCAAGTCACCCTGCCGGCCCCAGATGTATGAAAACAAAAATTTAAATAAATATTTCATAAAATAAAAACCTAAAATATAACCAACTTTTTGCTGCGAAGGGTATACATCTGACTTCTTTTGCTGAGCAATAGGTTAGTTAATTGCTCATGAAACAGGTGTTTTATAACCAACCACATTGTATTAAAATAATTACATACATATCATCACGCCGTATACCTAACGGGGTAGTCAGAAAGCACGGAGCACCAAGCGTCGCGGTCCTTACATACTTCTTTCGCTTCCTCAAATCTCATCATTTTCCTCGCACATTTTCGAGTCCTTTGGACATTTCCGTCGGCTAACACTCTGGCTATTTGATCTTCATAAGTCAGCCTTGGTCTTCCTTGGCTTCTTTTACCACTCACTTTTACTCTATAGATTTTCTTCGTCAGTCTTTCATCACTCATTCTTTCCATGTGCCGGAACCATCTTAGCATTCCTTTCTTCATTTTAACAATAACACTGTCATGCAACCCTGTCATACTGCGTATATAAAATAATTAAACGTGTTGAATACACAAAAATATCGCCGTATCCCCTATGGGGTAGTAAGAGGTACTTTCACATTTCTTTCGCCTCCTCAAGTCTAATAATTCTTCTCACACACTTTTGCCTAAGTACAGGAGTACTTTGAATGTTGAACACGATTGCGATAAAACTACTTCAAATTCATTGATAGAAGTGATGTTATTGTGCTTTAATATGCAATAGTGAAAACAGAGTAGGAATAAAACAGAGTAAGTTGTAGTACAGAGATCAATGGGTAAGATATTTTATTTGTTTGTAGAAAAAGTATTGGGTCTCTGGGGCCCCGATTCCCATCGACTGGTTTCTGATATTTGAGACTGGTCGAGGCTTCGGGAGGCCACTGGGCTGGCAGCTTCTTCCGCCAACGAATCAGTTCGGCTAATCAAAGAGGTAATGCTGCCAGTCTTCTAGGTACCCTAAGCAATGATAGCTTTCTAAGCGGCAACTTTGAGGAAGTCTATTATTTAAGATAAAGTTTAGTTTTTCTCCTCTCTGACTACCCCGTTGGGGATACAGCATGAAGATATGTATGTATGTAAGTTTAGTTTTAAGTTTGTAAATATTAACGTTAAGATATGTATGTACTGATTTCAATAAAAGAAATGTTTGTAGGTACTCTCTCTACAGTACAAATAAGATACGAATGCCTCCTCTAAATTTTCTTACATCTACGTCGTAAGTTCACGAAGCCATGAATTTTAAGCAAAGATAACAACGAAATATCCCTTCTAAAAGTCGGCCCCTAAAGTCTCAAGTAATTAAATCTGGATCTGTAAACATTTTATGCTTTCTCTACTTTTCAACTCATTTACGATTAGATAAATGATAATGCGTAAAAAATTCTCTCCTGAACACTTACAGTTTAGAAATATCGGCCAAGAGTGTTGCGAACGTATTAAGGTTTGGTAGCAATTGCGGACAAAATAAAAATTTTAATTATTAAGTCAAAAGAAAAAAAATGCATATAAACATTTATATGTCTTCAGGCTTTATCTCTAACAGGGTAGTTAGAGAAGACGGAGTGTCACCGTCGCGGTCTTTGCGTGCTTTTTCCATCTCCTCAAATCTCATAAGTTCTCACACAATTTCGCCTAGGTATGTGAGTGCTTTTGATATTTCCATCAGCTAATACTCTATTTGATGTTCATAAGTCAGCCTTGGTTTTCTTTGGCTTTCGCTACTGCTTTCGCTTTGTAAATTTTCTTCGTCAATCGGACATCGCTTTTTTTTATGTGCCCGAACCACATAAGCATATCTTTCTTAGTTTTTGCAACGACAGGGTCACAGATCATGATCATGATCTTGTTTAAATTTATTTTTTAATTAAATTTATATTTAGAGTGTGATCCACGCTTTTGCGTCATTGCGAGTGTAGCGACCTGATGCTAATAATGCTGAATTGCATTTTAGTTGAATATATAACAATTTGACCGCGCGGCTCGCCTGTCGCTTACATATCTTCGCCCTGCCATGCCACTTTGTACTTGTTAAATTGTATAAGAGGAAATATAAACTTTGACACTGACATGTAATTTATTTGTGAGGATTTACGATAAAAGAAGAAAATGAACACGAAGAAAATCCCTAAAAGCCTAAAAGCGAGATTGTCGAAAATTTCTTTAACCCTATCTTTCTCCTTATAATGTACAACTGATATTTAGGTAGTATCTTTTGCCAGCGACTTCGTTCCCACGACTTTCAAAAACACACAATATCTGTATAAATTATAACCTATGTGTTATTCCGATGTATGAGCTATGTTATTGTAAAGTTTCATTAAATTCCATTGAGCAGTTTTTGCGTGAAAGAGTAACAAACATCCATATATCCATCCTCACAAACTTCCGCGCTTATAATATTAGTAGGATAGTAAAACTGGAACTATTATCATATTCAACCAATATTTTATTCACTGTTCAGCATAGGCCTCACCCAAAGCGTACCACCGAGCCCTACCTTCGCCTTCGTGCATCCTGTTCCTACCACCAACTTTACCATAGATCTACTACAAATAGATATTATGTTGGTCTGATGTCTTTACCACTTTGAAGATCCATGTTTGCCAAACCAGTCTTTGCAGCCTTAAATACTGCCATTCTTCCATCACGCCTATAAGAGTATCTGTCTCAAATTCATTTACAAAAAAATTCAAAAATAATAAATTATAAAACATATAAGTAAACGAACAAAGATTTTTTTTGACTTTTTGTACTCGTATCCATTATAACAATAAAATAAACGGGTTCTTACCGAGATATTAAATATTATTGAGTTATTGTTGCAAGCACCATGATCACGGGTTAACTGGCGAAACTGTGGGTGAGCGAAACTGGAGTCGAACATTCGAGAGCACATATTTCACTCTACCCTCTTTCTAGCTCGTAGTTATTATTTTCACATGGTGAAATATAACATCTACGAGCGAAACTGTGGGTGGATATTCCAGAACACATATTTCACTCTACCCTCTTTCTAGCTCGTAGTTATTATTTTTACATGGTGAAATATAACAACTCCGAGCGAAACTGTGGTTGGATATTCCAGAACACATATTTCACTCTACCCTCTTTCTAGCTCGTAGTTATTATTTTCACATGGTGAAATATAACAACTCCGAGCAAAACTGTGGTTGGATATTCCAGAACACATATTTCACTCTACCCTCTTTCTAGCTCGTAGTTATTATTTTCACATGGTGAAATATAACAACTGCGAGTGAAACTGTGGGTGGATATTCCAGAACACATATTTCACTCTGCCCTCTTTCTAGTTCGTAGTTATTATTTTCACATGGTGAAACAACTACGAGCCAGAAAGAGAGTAGATTGAAATATGTGCTCTCCAATATCCCGCAGTTTTGCCAGTTAACCCGTGATCATAGTTCTTGCAACAGCATCGAAATATCGGAAAACTCAATAATATTTAATATCGCGGTAAGAACCCGTTAATTTTATTGTTATAATGTACAAAGATTTGTTCTATTCATAGGTCTGTCAAATGCAACAACTTAACAGTTTTAAAACATTGAGCATATCGATAGAGACGAAATATGTGTATTCCCATCCCTCTCTCTGGTGTGCAAGGCGACATGTTTAGCGGTAAATCTGTGTACTTTACACATGTCGTCTACACTATATTTACCTGGAGGCTGGACGCAATATCTAGCTCCATTCCAGAACACATTTGCCCCAATCATTGTTGCTCCTGCAACGGATGTGAGCAGCCTATAACCACTTCAGTTTGCTGGCTTTTAAATCTATGTCGACGACCCTGGTTATAAATCTGATAATGTCTTTCCATATTTTGTCTCTCAAGATGATGCCAAGCATAGCTCTTAATATTGTTCGCTGAACTACTTTGAGCTTATGGACTAGCCCCACTTTAGAATTCATTATTTGCGGTATGGGCGACCAAAAATCATGACAAAGTTATAACTTCACGTTGAATTCTTTATGACAGTGTAACGAAAGTTAACACAATATTTTATCTAATAATGACCAAAATCATAACAATTTTTTGCCCCGAAGTCGCTTTAATAAATGACTATAATTTATAACCTATATTAAGCATTGGCTACATTAATATTCATGTAAGAAACAGTGTCCGGCCTTCCTACGTTATTCTATGTACTGATAGACACTAGTGGCTATTGTCAAAAAGATAGAATGTTGTTCTTATTAAATTAATTTTTAGAACCCCGTACCTAAAAAGAAAAAAGCCATATAGGATAACTTTGTTGTCCGTCTGTCTGTCAAGACTCTTCTTCCCGGTAACACGTAGAGGTATCAAGTTGAAATTAATATCGAATACTTGTCTGCGGTTTCTTGGAGTTGCAAAAAAAATTAAGCTTCTAAGTCAACACAATCAAAAAATACGGCCAATTATGCCTTACATTTTGACACTCGCAAGTAAATCTAATTAAAGCTACAGAATGTTTCCTATTGACCTAAAAACATTAAATTTCGCAAGAAGCAAAGTCTAACGGCAAAAGTAAAGAAAAAATCCGAAAATGATTAATTTATAGTTAAAAAGCCATTAAAACCATTAAAAGGCTCCTGAGTTGCTATCACGATATGCAATATGTCTACTACGAGGATATTTATCAAATCGTTACTTGTTTGTGACAGCTGCTAACTTTGTACACAAGAAATACTTGGTAGGTTAAACGATCTAAACTTAATGTCCTGATCTACCAAAAGAATTTTTAATTTCACGTTATTATTAAAATAATAACGTGGAATTAAAAAAAAACATTCTTTCGGTATAGATAAGGAATGTATATTGTACTGTCGTATTACAGTTTCAATTTTGAACTAAAGTTTAGTTTAAAAATTGAAACTGTAATAACGACAGTACAATATTCCTTTCCGAAACTGAAACTTTGTTATTATTTGTAGTAGTATTTTTATTCTAATTAAATATTCGACGGACAAAGTAAAATAAAAATAAAATATCTTTTTGCATCTTGAATTCAATTCGCAGTCGGGAACCTCATTGCATAAATTCTAATGACAAAAATTTTACGAAGTTGGCAGTATTCGTTTCAGTATTTGCACTTTAAAAATATATCTCAGTGATACAATGTTTCTCATACATTTCTCATTGTGTCATTTCTATGTAATAATATATTTTACTGATACAGTTCCACAAACGATATATCTCATTGATTCATTCCTACATACCATGTATCTAATTGATACATGTCGGCATATAAATCTTTGAAAACATAATGTTCACTGGAAAAAATATAGATCTATTTCAAAAGAAAGATGTTATTAATGGTATGGAAACCTGTGGTCGCGATCAGCTAATTATTCCTAAATTTAAATTACAAAAGTCAAGTGCGTCATTTTTGGGCAACTGTGTTCCTTTTTATAATAAAATTCTTTAAGAAATTACTCAATTAACGGGAAAGAAATTTAAACTTGTTATTAAACGCACACTGATTAGAAAAGCGAAATACAAAGTTAGCGATTTTATTGAAGAAAAAACAAAAGTCTCGAAATAATCCTCTCTGCACACGCATTTACTGGCTTTATGAATATTGTATTTCAAATAACTATTGTAAAATGATGTTGAAAAAATGATAGCCGAGTGATTTTCTTGTCAGTTCTTCTCAGTGTTCAGGTTTTCTTTTCGTAAAGTAGATTTGACGTTCAAAAATACCTTGCAATTGGGTTTACTTCAATAAATTGATTTGACTTTGACTTTGCAAGTAATGTATGGCACTGATTTATTTCTACATACAATGAATGTCATTGATTTATTTCTACATACAATGAATGTCATGGATTTATTTCTACATACAACGCATCTCATTGATTCATTTCAACATACAATTTTGTTTTATTAGTTCATTTCTACATGGAGTAGATCGCATTGAAACATTTCTACATACAATTTATGTTGCCAATTCATTACATACAGTGCATCTCGTTATAAGACTTCTACATACACTGTATCTCATAATACATTTTTGCATACAGTGTATGTCACTGATTTATTTTTCCATAAAATATAGGTATGCATTTTATTGAAAATTTGTGCAATACGAACACGAATCTTTACTATGCGATGAGTCTAATATCAAATAGGATATTTGCATGTATTTTTAAAGTATCGTAAAATCGAGATTTTATATGAACATAATTAAAACAATAAAGTTAAAATATGCACAACACATTTAAAAAACGCAAATCAAATTATGGCTTTTATAATATGCACCAAAAATAGAAGTCGCATAGCGTGGCGTTACTGCATATTTAGATCATAACGCGATAATATTATACGCAATAAACACCTCACCGTGTCCACAAGGAAGGGACCAAGAACAACATTAAAGTTTTACAATTCGCTTCTTCTATTTCTTATTAATTTATATAATTAGCGATGTAAATATTATATATATGTCGGTGGAAATAATAAAAGGCACTCATTTGACTATACCATGGCAAAGCGCGACTTCCGATGACGCGCTAACGGAACGTCGGGGCCGGCACAGTCGGTTAGACTATGGCGGCCGGTGCGATAGCATTTCTCCGACGGATCGTTTGCCATTATTAAATTTCCAATTACCTACGTAATAATTGTTACAAAGATTTTTCTGTCATTTGCACATTAACTTTGTCTTAAGTGTTGTATTTTAAGGAGTAGTTCGCCTCTTGTAAGATTAGGAACCTATTTCTCATGGCCGAGTTGCAAAAGCACGAATTGCCCCGTGTCTTTTCCGACATATATTTACACCGTTAAAGTACTTAACTGTAAACAATTTTCTCTATGACTGAATGGCTGAGCGATGAAGTGACGTTACCACTGAGTAAGTAATCACTACGTGACGTTACTATTTGATGTTCGGTGTTCGAAATTACGTTCCGTTTTACTTAGTTAAAAAGTAAATCATTAAAAATAATTCTTTAACAAATCTTTCCATAAAGCACTTTTTATAGTCCATATTAATGATATTATAATTTTGACGCAAGTTTTCTATTGATATTAATTTTTACCTCAGGAAAAAAACGAATATCTACTGAAAATGTAACGGAAGCACTGATCACTATCAATTCTTCATCACAACTATTATGTACTTGACTATTCGACGGCTTCTCAACAACTGAACTCTTACAAGACCAAAATCAGGCTTTTATGCAGCCCCGCTACACGCAGGAAATCCATTCTACCCTCGTTCTTGTTACTAAAATATTACAAAATATCACACGTGGGTACTTTATGTGATTAAAATTAATGTGGAACTAACAATACTTTAAGTTTGAAGACGCCATTTTTCTGCATATATTCTATTCGTTTGTGGCACTGTTTTTTTCGAATATGATTTCGACGTCTCGCAATACGAAGAAAATTTTGGAGCCTTTAAAGTTTTATAATCTCCGAGAATAAGTAATATTTGTTAAGAAAATTATATTAATTATTTTGTTTTCATTCTTTCTAATTTGTTGATTTATGTTCCGAGAAGGAGAAGGAATTAATGCCTACACGTATATAATTTTCAGAAGACGAATTATTGACAATAAAATACACATGGTTGCAATAATTAACTTAACGTGGTACATACTTTGTGACAATTTAAAGCTAGAGATAGCCAGCTTTATTAGCGTGTTAAAGCCCGTTTTAGTGCGGAAACACAACTGGTACGGGTAATCATACATGATGTTAATTTAATTTTTGTGACTTTTATAATGTTGAAGAATACATTAATACATATACTCACACTGCATCCCTAATGGGGTAAAATCAGAGAGAATAGAGTGCCAAGCATCGCGGTCCTTACATAATTTATTCGGCTACTCAAGTCTCAGCATTCTCTTCAGACACTCTCGCTTAGATATGCGTAATTGTAATAATATGCAACATTATAAAAGACGGAAATGTCAAAATCACTCGCATACCTAGGCGAAAATGTGTGAAGAGAATGATGAGTTTTGAGGAAGCGAAGGAGGTGTGTAAGGACCGCGACTCCTGGCGCTCCGTCCTCTCTGACTACCCCGTTGGGGATACGATACGATAAATATAACATAAAAATACGATAAAAGTCACAAAATTATTTATTCTTCTATAAAATTAATAGAATAAAAAAAGGTTTTTTCCCTTAAATAACAATATCCTGAAAATAGCGACACCGTAATAACTTGAATGACTCCATGAAAAGTTACAATTGGTTTCAGAAAACTTTCCCCAACGAATTATAGGTTGGAAATGAACAGTCAAGGCAATATTGATGCTACCGTACTCTGTACTTAAAGATATTTAGAAACGTTTCCAATTAGAGATCTACGTTAACATGGACCACACATTGAAATACTGCATTTGTATGTGTAATTATATCTAAATGAAAAAGTTATTATTCGAGCTATAACTCCGTGTCATTGTTTTGATTAATGATCCTGTTCATATTAATAGTACGGCAATATTTACTAAATCAGTTAAAACGCTTTAACAGCAGTGTTTTTTGGAGATCACACGCTCTCCAGTGGCATGCCTAGGGCTTCAGAATAGGGCAAGCCCGACATAGGTACATGTTGTTTTTGTAAAAGTATAGAGAAGGCTAAAATATTATAGATTACTAATAAATCATGACTTTGGCACAACCGCTGAACAACAATTGGTAAACAATTATTATTGTAAAACTTCGTTATTAAAAATGTATAAGAGTAAATAGTTTATCAGTTCTTAACATATTAATATGTCTCAATTCGTTGTTTATCCAAATTACTAAAAGAAATCACTGTATTCATGTGCTTTTGTGAATTCATGTGTCTCTTCTGGCGCCAGTATAGTCTTTTAATTGACATAATCAGAACGATTCTAAATATTTTCGTCTTGATGGGAGAACAATTACAAATCCAATCAGTTGAGTAAACTGATATATTAAATTGTCTTTTATGTGAATTACTAGTCAGAAAGACGTATACAATGAGTTAAATAATATTGTACCCTATTTTATTGTCTTTATGCAATTTGCCAGCCGAGTAATACACAAATCTGGCGTAATTTTTAACGAAACAATTAGTCGTTTTTTCTATGCAAAGTTCAAAGATTTTACATTTTCTATGCCGATTAAAACTTGTATACACTTTAAGTCCTCACAATGAACAACTTATTGAATTTTTTATTATAAATTAACTCACTTATGATGAAAATTAAAAAAAAATCTAATTCTCGTCCACCGGCTCATACAATAAATATTACGTTAAAATAATGAAGTGAAATCATGTTGTATTGTATTCGTATTCGTATCGTATCTCTCAATCTGAACGAAGTTCAGTATGAAAGCCGGGCTTTTCGCTTCATATTAACTGCTACATAAACCTAAGTAAAAAAGCTACAGTTATAACGAATTTTGCCATTAGAGAGAAAGAGAGGTTGCAAGCCCTGTTGCAAGCCAATGCGTGAGAGTGAGACGATAAATTGCTCTGATTTTTGACTATGCCTTGCGAGGTCGTTAGTGTCGATCGACCGACGCACTGATTGATCGCGACTTGGGGTCAAAAACCTGTTTTATCTCTCTAAGATTCCTACATTGATTTTGTGGGAACTCTTAAAACTGATATAATTTGAAGTTGATATTTATTATTCATTTTTGACACGTTAGTATTCTGTTCTTGATTGAACATTTTAGTAAGGAAAGCTGGGGTTTTAGGCTTGTATGAAGGTACCGCTACTGACGCTCTCATATTAGTTCGGTGTTCGATAAATGATGATTACTCAGGTTAACCCCAGACAGCTTTCGTAAAGGTCACGGTAAGGGGTCGTACCGAATAGCTCTTAACTTGTAGACTGCTCACACAACGCGGCGTTCCCGGCCGGCGGCGCATGCACAAACACGAAAGTATGAAACACTGCCTACCAATTATTTCGGCACAATGAATCGGGCTTCGGCACCATGTCTCCGGGTTTTAGCACCGTGTTAAGTGGTTGAAATCGTGTAGTGTCTGTATATATTTACTGAATAAAACTTTGTATTATTAAATTACTTGAATTTATTATATACAAGCGTTATTATTATTGCTTGAGTTGCAAAGTGAGAAAGTTGCCGGTGGCTGTGTTGCCACAATAAATTAATCTGTTAGTGTTGCTAGCAGGTCATAAAGAAAAATAGTCGAAATGGTCATAAAGAGTAACATAAATACTGCGATATTGCTTCACCATTTTTCCGGTGATAGAACGTGTGTGTGGTTCATCACCTCACTAACTACTTCTAGCGCCAATCAGCAGCGCTTGCACTATTGCGTTCCGTTGTAATAGGTAAGACAGTCAAGGTAAGGTTTTTTTTTGATAAATGAAAGAACAAACGAGCAAGCGAGTCACCTGACAAAAAGTGTTCACCACGGCCCATGGAGACCCGCAACGTCCGGGGAGTCACGGGTGTGTTGTCAGCCTTTAAGGAAAGGAGGGGGACGGAGGAGATGAGCCACCGGTACTCTCACTCACCGAACGAATTACAACAGCAATAGATGCTGTTATTTCACAACAATATTTTGTGAGAGAGTGGTATTTCACCGGTAAGGTAAGACCAATGAAATAAAAGGTGTTTCGGGCTCGAGAGACAAAACATCTTAGTCCTCTGGGCTGCCAACGCATTTGCGACCTTAAATGCTTTCTTAGCCTCGATCATAGAGCCTTCGTATTGAAAATGTCCATGGGCCTGAGTCTATTTACCGTCAGGTTAACTGTTTGTTGTTGTTTGTAAAATTTTACCTTGAGAGGGAAGGCATTGAGATCTACGCTCATACAACCGATGTCTTCAGTAATCATTTCTCCTATCACTATATCACTAAGTCCCTAACGCTATAAGCCTCTACCCTAGGCTTCACTAAAGTAAAAAAGGCTTTTCTTGAAAGAGCGCGAAAGCTCTAGCTGCACGCGTTTATTTAGACCATCTCCATTCTTTTCACTTGCACAGAGGTTTAACGCACACTATATTATCACTTTTGTACCTTAAAACTCTCATAGATGCAAAAAGCAGAAAATCTAAATAAAATGTCACCTGTTTTTCCCCTGTTCTCGCCAAAAATTCTGGATTGTTCGCTTGTTTGTTATTTATTTTTTTATTTATTTACTCCACTTGGGGAAGGCAAAAGTAAGGTACCATACAACCTAGTCTTAAGTAACATTATCGTGACATTATTAGAAAAAAAATTAAGAAAAGCATGTCGAAACTACAACACATTACGATAATTATAATATTTATATGAATTTATATGAATGAATCTGAAAATAAAAAGTGTATCCAATTTCATAATCTTAAATTTCGAGACAACTTTCAACGAATTGAGGTACCTACTACGGGAAAAGTTTATAAGTTTGCTCCCGTGACGTTAAATGGAAAAGTAATGAATTCTGTTTGAGACTCCGATATTAATCATGAATCTGTTCTTAGTTCTCTGTGTAATTGTTTGGAGTATTATTATTATTATTATAGTTCCATTTATGAGGTAGGTTTTCGTGACATTACTTCAGATTAGAATTAAATCCATTAAAAGCTAATAAACTTGTAGGTAATAGTAGTAATGAAAATCATCCGAATACCTAGGCGAAAATGTGTGAGGAGAATGATGAATTTGAATAAGCGAAAGAAGTATGTAAGAACCGCGGAGCGTGGCGCTCCATCCTCTCTGACTACCCCGTTAAGGATACTGCGCGAAAATATGTATACTGGTTGACATAAAAAAGTTATAAATAATCATGCTTCGCCTCTGTATAATAAGATAACACATCTTAACACTATATCCGTAATGGGGTAGTTAGAGAGGATAGAGCTACCAGTATCTTGACCCTTACATACTCCTTTTGCTCTTGTCGTGGTCCTCACACACTTTCACCTAGATATGCGGCAATCGCTCTGTAGATTGTTTTCGTGTCTTTCATTAATCATTTTTTTTATGTACCAGAACCATCTAAGCGTTCCTCTCTTCACATTTATAATAACACTGCCGTGCAACCTTGTAATACTGCGTATCTCTTCATTGGTTATTTTGTCCACAATGCACCTATAATAAATCTATACTGCGTGGTCCACCCTATTTACTAGGGTTATGTAGCCAAAATGGCTATTCCAATAGTTCGCTATGGCTATCGCTATCGGAAAATGGCTATTCTAATAGTAGTAAAAATTAAGAAAGGAATGCTAAGATGGTTCGGGCACATAGAAATAATTAGTGATAAAAGACTGACGAAGAAAATCTACAGCGCGAAAGCGAGTGGTAAAAGAGGCCAGGATAGACCAAGGCTGAAGGAAATGACAAATGAGGAGAATGATGAGATTTGAGGAAGCGAAAGAAGTATATAAGGACCGCTAAGCTTGGCGTCAGGATATCTAGGTATGTAATAGTTTGCCTTGAGTCAGCCCATCCTTCTGTCCGTCAGTCTGTTCTGTATATATTTCATGATCTTTACATCTAATAAGCTACTTGGTACAAAACTGTAATCCCTCACCAGAAAAGAAAAAAAAAATTTTTCGAAATTCGTACAAAAGCTCGAGGCCTGTTGTCTACGGAGAAATAACTTTGTAAACTCTTCACAATACGCCATGCAGCTTTTGCAGCCTGGCGTAAAATTTGCCCACGATTCATATTGCAAGCGTGCATTTTCTCTGGCTTACTGCCGACGGAGGTAACATTACTAAAAATGCTCATCCTCATCATACGTATACAGCGCTCCAACGGGGTCCATGTATTTATACTTTTTATTTACATACTGTACCATAATATTGATAACTTTAATACATGTACGCAATTATGAAATAAATATGTCCGAAAAGACACAGGGCAATTCGTGCTCTGGCAACTCAGCTATGAGAAATAGGTACCTAATTTACGCAGGAGGCAAACTACTCCATAAAATACCACGTTAAGACAAAGATAATGTGCAAACGATCGAACTCTCTTAGTAACAATTATTGGGTAGGTAATTGAAAATTTATTATTGGCAGACGATCCGTCAGAGAAATGCTAACGCACTGGACGCTGTAGTCTTACAAACTGCCAGCGCCGGCCCCGACAATCTGTTAGGGCGCAACCCTTCCAAACCGAAAATCGTGCTTTGCCTTAGTATAATCAAATGAGTGCCTTTTACTATTTCCACCGACAAATAAATAAATAAATAATTATGGTAACATTTAATTGCAGGACTTTTATATTTTTTTAAATAATAAATAGTGATTTTTGGCGGGAACGGGAGGCATGAAGTTTACATTTTGTTTACATTGTCTATTTTTTGCACCTTCGGGTGTCGATGATGGACCTCCAATAGGTCCGAAACTAGTCGGTACCGATAATACGTGAGTAAAGACGTATTTAATAATTAGTAAGCCACACTAAGTCAGGCATTTTCAGTGTCTTAGTAAGAACAGCAAGGTCTGAGTTCCGCTAAACATCCTGAATAAATGTACCTATATAAATATAATAAAGTGAAATATGTAGATAAATATAATATTTTTTACCTCATTTTTAAATTTTACAGTACTTTTAAATATATTCTTAAACAAGTAAGCAAAATGAAAAAATTTGTAATACTAAATAGTTTAACTTTAAAATTATCAATGTTTACAACAAATATTTGTAACAAGTATTTGTAAAAGATACGCCGCCTTTCGGATAAAACCTATTGGCAGTGTATCGAATAATGTTGTGCGGCGGCTGTCCAATTTGAAGGTAGGAGAGACGTCTTCATTTAGCCGCGTCTCGAGAAATTGAATTTATGTGACAACCTGTCTACGAGACGAAAATTCAGGCTCCATTCCGACAGAAGACAGCTTTGAGCGGTGAAAGTCAGAGGCATGTTCCAAATAAGTCGTGTTATTCTAATTTTCGCTTACTGTTTTATATTTTAACCTTTAATGAGACCTAACAGAAGAAGTTCTACATGTAATAACAGAAAGTCCGATATTTGGTAAAGACAGATTAGACTTAGAAATAAGAATAGGAATTGAGATAGTAGCATTGTTAAAAATAATTTTAGTAGAAGTAATTAAGAGAGATAGCGCTTGATGAATGAGTACATACATGGCAATAGAATTCATACTATCCATACTAGTCCATACTAATATTATAAATGCGAAAGTCTCTCTATCTGTCTGTCTGCTTCGTTTTCACGGCTAAACCGCCCGATCGACTTTGATAAAATTTGGCATGGAGATAGTTTGACACCAGGGGGACATAGGCTACTTTATTTTTCAAAAATCTACCTCTAAAGGGGTGAAAAGAGGGATGAAACTTTGTATGGGAAATTTTTAACCGCTGAACCGATTAAGATGTAATTTGATATAGAGATACACCTTTTCTATTAAAAAAACATAGTTTTCTTTTATCAAAAATCTACCCCTAAAGGGGTGAAAAAGCGGATGAAACTTTATAGGGGAACTTGATAATGCTATACCCTAACAATATGGGTATCAAATGAAATGGAATACGCAGGGGAAGGTTTCTGTATACGTGACGTCATCATAAATCTAATATGGCGGATGTTCCATAATAAGAAATAACTTTTTTGTTCCATATCAACAATATGGGTATCAAATGAAATGGAATTCGCAGGGGAAGGTTTCTGTACATGTGACGTCATCATAAATCCAATATGGCGGATGTTCCATAGCAGAAAATAACTTTTTCATTCAACACCAACAATATGGGTATCAAATGAAATGGAATACGCAGGGGAAGGTTTCTGGACATGTGTTGACAGCATAAATCCAATATGGCGTTAAGGTTTGGAATACGCATGGGAGGATATAAAAAAGCACCTAGTCCATAACATGCGCGTAATTGAGACGATTTACTATGAATTTTATAGTTATTGTCGCGTTTTTTATTAGAGCACATTGAACGAGTTACGGAGCAAGTGTAGCTGGAATTTGCCGCAATCAATTATCAATAAAAAGATTACGCGAACTGATATGTATGCTCTTCGGTGTTTTCTTTGTCGGAATTCTGACTGATAGCAAATTTAAAAAATAGGAGAAGTTAACGGAGCAAACAGTACTCTGTACTCTATCACAGTACACAGTACTCTATCAAATAAAGTTTTGTTTCTTTTTATCGACGCCTTCAAGATACAGATTCAGATCCGGTCACAAAAATTTAAGGCGCGTGTAGTCCTCAAAGACCTTGAGCATCGCGCCCGAATCGAGCTGAGGGGGTGTGGCCAAATGCTTTTCGCAATGAAGTCCGTGACGCGTTACTTCACAATAAAACAGCGTGTGCATGAATCGCCGCCTAGCGGCAACTTTTGACAATTTTGTGAATAAGATTTCATCCCAAAAGTGTATGAAAGACCTTAGCTTCAATACAAGAGACAATTATAATTTCAAAATTCAAGAGGAACAAGTGACATAGGTCTATTTAGCAACACGCCTCAGCGATCACTGTCGAGTCGCATAGTGAAAGAGAAGGAACAACGCGACGTCGCTCAAAATAAAATGGCTCGAGAAAAAAACAATGAACCATGTATTTTCTTCTATACTATTGATTTTATCGACTATTGACTAATCCAATGTGTTTGTAACGTTTATATGTGGTTATAATAATAAAAGACATATATTTGCCGAATTTTATAAAAATATGTTAACAACGAAAACAGATTTTATCCCGATAAATTCTATTTAGAAGTTACTTTGGGTTTTTTTTTTTATCAATAATATTTACCATGTATTTTCTTCTATACTATTGATTTTATCGACTATTGACTAATCCAATGTGTTTGTAACGTTTATATGTGGTTATAATAATAAAAGACATATATTTGCCGAACTTTATAAAAATATGTTAACAACGAAAACAGATTTTATCCCGATAAATTCTGTTTGGAGGTTACTTTGGGTTTTTTTTTATCAATAATATTTACTTTAAATGCCATTTTTTGAATCGGATGGATTATAAGTATGATAGATTCATATATTTTTTTTCAACAACTTCGATTATTGCTAAAACTTAACCGATATGAGGCCTGTTTGCGGCACTACGCACCTTAATTGAACACGTGCATATAATAACACTTCCATCGGCCGACACTCTAGATATTTGGTCTACGTAAGTCAGCCTTGGTCTTACTTGGCTTCTGCTGCATTTCACTTTCGCTCTGTAGATTGTCTTCGTCAGTCTTTTGCCACTCATTGTTTCTATGTGTTCGAACCATTTAAGCATACCTTTCTTTATTTTTAAAATAACATTGTCTTAAAACTGTCTTTAAATGTTTCATAATTTATTATAAATTACTTTTATGATTTGATAAATTGGCTTGATTGGGAATCGAAGCCTTCATTCTTAGCCCAGACCAGTTGTATTAAGGTTCATACGAGTAAGTTGATGTCTGTCATATTACATTAAAAGCATATTCGCATGAATGCACACACACACACACACACACACACACACACACACACACACACACACACATACATATATATGTGTAGGTATACACACAAACGCGTACACTCATTGCTATTTCATTCATACAGTTAATTTCAAAGCGTGGTTTATATTTCCATAGCAAATAATTATTTATATTCGCATAATAGAAACAGTAGTCGAGAAATTTCCACAATATTTTAATCAAAGATCATCAAATTTCAGAAAATGAGAACAATCAAAATTTCTTTCCACAGTAACCCAAATTTCTTCACTCAAGGGAAGCATCCTGTAGACTTGACAGTATAAATTAAGAAAGGAGCGGATGCCCGCGGCGAGGAAGTTACACTTGCGACCAAATTAAGTACCGCTGCGTTCTATTTGATCGTAAGCTATAACACTGGTAAAAACTAAGATAATATTAGTACAATAAAAATATTTTTGAGAAAATTTTACGGAGAGCTTTTTCTGACGTATGATTTCAAAACTAACTGTTGCAATACTTCTTCGTTGCTTCATGAGGATAAATAATACTTCTGATGGTTTGGTAGATAGTATATTGTACTTATTGTGGCGCGTTAACGTCATAGCGCTGTCGTTCACATCTCATGCTTTATTACTATGTTTACAAACTATTTATATTTACTAACTAAGAGCGGTAGAGCCATGCTACATTGCAGAAAGAATTGGGCCGGCTTGCCCGGTGAAATACCACCCTCAGACAGAATATCGGCGTCAAATAATAGCATCTATTGTTTGTGTTGTGTTTCGTTCGGTGAGAGAGAGTGACAGTAGCTCATCATTCCCTCCCTTCCTCTCCCTTCCTCTCCATCCTTTTCCTATTTCCCTAAACGCCAGCAATGCACCCGTGATTCCTCGGACGTCACGGGTGTTCATGGGTAGCATGGATGGTCACTTTCCATCAGGTGACTCGCTTGCTCGTTTGCCCCCGCTTTTATAAAAAAAAAATACTAATTATACACATGATATTATTTGAACGGAAAACGGAGCCGTTATAACTATGAGATCACTCATGCGTCTGTCTGTCCGTATGTTACAGTAGATTTTTTTAGATTCTATACGACGTTCGACCTTGAAATTTAATACAAAGTTAACATACAATTCAGATATTTTTCACAAAATAAGGCTTTCAATATTTACAGAATAATAATTATGTTATAGTCATTATTCATTAATTTTATTTCATTTTCTCAAGTTAGTATATTTTAATGTTGTATTAACATTTGAATGTAGGGCATTATATCTTACTTATTACAAAATAAATGGTTCTATGTATTTTGTCCTCTATGTTTGTAAATGATTCATTTGATTGTAACACAACTTCGGTGAGTTATTATGCGTACGACTCCGAAGGTTTCAGAATCATTTAATTTAGAAAATAAAAAACTACGCAAAAGAAGCCGCGGCCAACGGCTAGTGTTCAATAAATACTGATATTTACTATTAAAATGGCGATTTTGTCGTTATCTTGTAAATATGAACTCAGTTCCAATGTTATTTATTTTCGAAAGTCCCTGAAATTTGATTTACTTTGATTTTGAAATTACTGCAATGTGATGAAAGACATTGGGCCATAGATTTTCTAATGTGGCCAACATCTGTTTCTGTGGTATATTGATTCAGTTATAAACCATATTTAAACATTTATTCCAAAATCCGCACAAAGTCGTGAACAAAAATAGTCGTTTACTTATTTTTATGATACACATTCCTTTCAGCAAGTTTTTGAATATTTGGTTTTACGTTATGATTCTAAAAGAATGTAATATTATAAACGACTTCTAAGAAATATGTCTAAGTTTTTTGATGGAATGAATTGGGTGGGCGAATTTGTTGATTACTTTCTTTCTGAACGTATACACGTGCAGATAGCAGAAAACATCATTTTATTTGATTAACCATTGAAAATCTATGTTTTATATTTCGATGAACTCTAGAGGATTAATTTATAAACGTTAAATAGATCTTTACCTTGTTTTAACCTTATCTACAACTCCTAAAATATAATTTACCTACTAGCTTTGGCCTTCGTCTGCGAAAATTATGAAATGAAAGTCATCCAAGCGCAGATCATTTTTGTTTCATTACTGTACCATTGTTTCCTTAGTCAGTTACTAACGGCAAAACGTAGTTTGACGTAGTGTTACAGAAATCTACATAAATGCATGATTTAGCATTTAAATTTAATACCAAATGCAATAACCACTTAATAAAAGAAAGATTTTTGACTTAAGGTCCCAAAATTTGAAGTAATATATATATAGTAATATATAAATATATATATTTGAATATAATATATAATACAAAATATATCTTCACGTTGTATCCCTATCGGGGTAGTCAGAGTGGACGGAGCGCCAAGCGTCGCGATTTTTACATACTTCTTTCGCTTCCTCAAATCTCATCATTCTCCTCACACATTCTCGCCTAAGTATCATATTCACTCCCATTCAAATTTCAGTAACTTTCGTCTGGTGCGATGGCGGTCAAAAAACGTATCAAGTATTCAAGTTTAATACTTGAATACTGTGCGTAGCAGGCCTTTCCAACTTGACATCATAAAGCTCATTATCTTTGCGAAAGCATGGTGTAACCTACAATTTTTAATTATACAAAATATTCATAAATTAATCTATTTCAGTTCGGCTTTATCCCTGGATTCGGCTGGGTTCGATAGTGAGAAATCAGTAAATGAAAATGTCAGATCGATAAGGATTGATACCGCACTAAGAGTAATTTTTGTAGTGATGTAATAAACAATAAAAACTAAATTATCGGTAATCAAATTAATTATGATGAAGTTTGAATTAACGTTGTTTTTATATGTAGTTGTTTTATGTTTACAATCTTACGGAACCCTGAAAAATAAAACGTAACCAACATAAATTTTGAATAACGTAGCTTTCTTTTATTCTCTTTAGTAGCATAATCACCATAATCTGTACAAATCATTGAGATAAGTATTACAGTTGGGTCACATAGAAAAAGAATTCTCACAATATATTTGTTTTGTGAAGACGATGGTTCATAGCTTTTCTAGAATTTGATAGGTGGAAATGTAGTCAAGTTATTAGCAAATTCTATGTTTAACACGGGTGTAGCCGCGGGGAATCGCTAGTTAAAAGATCATACTACAGAGTAAACGATCTCATACAAGACAAAACTGTAGTCCAGAAAGAATATTTTCTGCACATATATTTTATTGGATTTTTGAATATTTCATTTTAAAAAAAAATGATATTTGAATGAATTTTATCAATTCCTCTCTGTGCACCTTATTCTTCTGAACATGCCGTATATATTACGACGTCCAAAAACATTTTGGTCAATGAGTTTATTTTAATAAATTTTCAATGTAATATGTATATGTTGGAAGTTACCTCAGATGAGCGGCTCCATGATGTCTGGTGCTCACCTTAGTAATGTTCTGGTGATTAGAATTGCTAGAAACGTGGTGATCTCACAGTCAGAACGACGTGATCTATAAAACAGGATATCCCTTACTCTGCTTGTTCTCACGAAACATCTCACTCAAAGATTTTGGAAACTTGCTAAAGTCCGCACGGAAAATGTCAAAATCACCATTCGCCTGCCACGACTGTCACAGTCACGCCATCTCTTATTTTACCGATGAATCATTTCCAAATAGGTAATGGACAGAATTTAAACGCCGTCAATATTCGTAATGTAAATTATTTATTTCTGTATACTCCGACATATGCTATGTAACATATATTGACTATGGAATTTGATTCTGTCGCGCCATCTACATTTGGTTTTATTATGTTAGAAAATGACGGTGTTATAAATTGTTGCTATTATTTTGAAAGTAAGTGTAAATTGAAAACCCCAAATATTTTGTTCTATTATTTTAATTAAATTCTCTTTTTCTTGACTCGTTTTAACGCCAGACCTCGGTTTAACGAAATACTTTGAAAGTTATCAGTGTAATCAAATAAATTTTATGCATTTTTATATGAAATAAATTTTTAGACGTTTGGTTAACATAACTATGTAATTCCACTGTTTTACTCACCAAGACTGTATTTGTTATTATGATAAATTGTTTCGGCCAGCACTGATTAGAAATCTTACTACGCGATTAACGATTTCATTAAGTACCTCTCTTAGCGAGCAAACGAAATAGTTCTTCACTCCTGCACTCTATGGCAACAGAAATAAGGTTGATTGTCGCTGTTGCGGTTTGATCACATTTTAGCTCTGAGAAGTCTCAACGTTTGTTTCTATATATAATTGTAATTTACAAGAAAACTACATTACCAAGTAAAACACTGGTTTAGGAGATTTCGAATATTATAATTATCTGTACATTTTAGTAAACATATTCAAGATATTCTTCGATTTCAAAGATTCAATTTGAATTTTTGTGCGAAACAGGATATTTCTTGAATTTCTTTATTGAAATTTTTTTCTCCAATCGTGTTTCCGCTTTTTGGGACTTTATGATTAAATATTGAAGTTATACGTATCCAAATATCTACCTCTCAGTCTTCTTAGATAACGATATCCAAATTATTAAACATACAAAAGTCTGCCTAGAATCCGCCTCTAAGACTGAAATAATATAATCTGGGGACCTCTACACATGAGTTCTTCACATAGAAAGCGAATGATCTAATTCATTTTAAATCGGTAATGGCGAACCAATGGCACGCATGCCATTGATGGCATGTGCAAAAATAGCCACCCTTAATCTCGCTCGAGAATTCACCTCACTTCCCATTCGAACTCACTTGGCTTTCAAATGGAATTCTCTAAATCAAACATACTAGGAGCGAGGTGAAGTGATCTTGGATGCAAGTTTGTTAGGGATTGATTTAAGAGTAAACATCTCAGCCGATATTTTTTCTTAGGCCAGCTTGCACCAACTATTAAATAATTGGTGCAAGCAAGAATCAAGTTCTTTAAATCGAGCTTAAAAGTTGTTGCAAGCCACCCTTAGTGTATTAAAACGTAATTTATCTTAAAACTTGTTTTATTTAGATTTATTTAGATTAGATTGTTATATATAGCGTTACATCAAAATTTTCATTGACGATAGTACAACTCGCCGCCGCAGTTATTGAAGCGACGCTAATACCTCTATCGTCTTTAGAGAATACCATAAGTTACCATATTGTCGTAAACGCTAGTAGAATAGAATGACAAATGCCATGTAATCTAGCGTAACGAATTTTAAATTTGTAGTCAAATGTTATTAAATTTCTTATATGTATATCAAACAAACGTAAAATTGAAACCGCCCCATAAAACAAAGCCAAGTGGCACGAGCAGTAACGCCAGCAAGCGTCTGTTGTACGCAGCGTTTCCCAAGTGTATAGCCGCTTAGTTCTCTACGCTTAGTTGAGCTTACATCAATGATGGTACAATTTAAAAAAAGAACATCTTTGGCTTGCATAATATGACAAAGGGACTTTTTGGCAGGAACAGGAGAAGGGAGGTTGTCATTTTATTTAGACTTTCTATTTTTTACATGTTTGGGAGTTTTAAAGTACAAAAGTGATAGTATATTGTGTTTTAAAGTTCTGTGTAAGTGAAAAGAATGGAGTAGGTCTAAATAAACACGTGTAGCTGAAGTTCTCGCGCTCTTCCAAGAAGCCCTATAAAACTTCAGTAAGGTATATCACTTTACTGGAGGAGTTTTACGATAACGAACTAGATTCTTCTAGATTCTACTTATTAATACAATACCTGACATTGGCAAATGCGCACCACATGCGCCATGCCATGAAGAACGAAAAAGAAATATATGACAAAGCACAGTGAGTTAGGCAGTGACAGGTAGGCATGAGCAATTCCGGATTAAATCAGTCAAATACCAAATTGGAACCCTTAATGATTCCTATAAATTCTTATCAATTCCGAAAAGTTATCGATTTGAGCATTTGCGCGAGACTGACCGGACTTGAGTTGTGTTCAACGCCGCGTCGGCAGTATCGCACGACCCTCTAAATCAGAGTGAGATCTGATATTCAAAAATGAAACTACTATACTAACAACAAAAAAAGTGTAATAGTACCAATTGTAAAATCATACTGGACTATATAATGTACAAGCCGATAGTTCTTCATACAAGTGCTAGCAATTGTCTAGCCGCTTAGTTCTCAAGCTCACCGCGGATTCAGAAGTGAATTCGACTAATTTACGTTAGAGAACCGTACTACTGATACTCTTTGATTTAACTTCGTCTACTGCATTAAAAGTTATTGCTAAAAATACTGTTCCTCTATCCACCCGAATGGAAATGGTTGTGTATTTATTGGTTCTTCGTGGAAATTCTTATAGAGATTTCTTGTTTGTACTATACCTAAGTTCAGGACGTGTGCAAAGACAATGAACCGAATGGGTTCATTCACTTCGTCTGGCGGTAGTCAATAAAACGATATCAGTTCGGCTCATGGGTGTAACATTTGTAGACATATTTGTAGATATAAAATGTCTACATTTAAATACAAACCTCAATACACCAGATACAGAGGCATACATTTTAAAATCTGCAGAACGGAATCTGATGGAAATTGTGTTTTAAAACTAATGACCCCAGATGCAACGTTCAAATAATTATTCTTTCCAAAAACATCAGCCTCTATCTGGGGCATTCAAATAAAAATATATACAAAAACATGTATAGATTATAAAAATATTAAGGTGTCCCTTAAATTTCAAGTTCATTTTTTTATACGCATACCTTCTAAAAACTTTCGTAATAACCCAATATAGTCTAGAAAAAAATATTAGCCCGTTTTATGAACAATAACTCGTGCCGACTTGCGATTCAAACTTGTTCATACAAGTTGCGCGGGTACCGCACTGCGAGCTATAACTACGTGATTTTTTAGATTATTAGTAAGCTTTTGTTTATTGTGTAAAGATGTCGGTTGAATTACGGAGTGATAAATAAATTATTTTCCTTATTGGACTGCCTAGCCATCAAATAAATGGTGCGAAATTACCATCTAATCGACAAGTTCTCGCTGTCTTATTTTATAATATTCGCGAAGTCAAGCTGACTGTCAGTGAAAGTGCAAATCTAGTGATTAGGGAGTGCATTATATTTTGGGAAAAAGCAAGAATTCCCACAAATGCATTTCCTAACTGCGTAAAGAAACTTGTTCATTTATATCCTATCTGGAGAGAGCTGCAAAAAAATTGTAAAAAACCCCAGGACGCTTTTAAGAAACGTGAAAATAATTTTGAAAAAGATCTTGACAACTTATTTGATATAGCACATGCTGATGCCTTTGAAAGAATGAAAATAGAAGAAGATAAAGTATTTTTGAAGAAACGGAGAGAGCCAGGTCGACCGGGAAGCTTAGCTGGTGTAGATAAAAAGTTGACGGACAAAGAAGAAAGAGTTAGACAAAGACGATTAGATGAAGAGGAAAGAAAACTAAGACAAATAGAATTATTGGCTGTTGCATCTACTTCTACCATACAAAACTTGGAACATTCCGAAGATTCGGGCGGCGAATAGATTCCGTATTCTGAAATCAGCTTTCCAGTGGTTCCCGACTCTGAAACAAGTTCGAAAAGAGGTAGAAAGGATCTGGTAACTTGTCGCAGCTTTAGACTTTTTAAGCATAAGAGACTCCGTTTACATTCTTCATGCGGTTGTAGAAGCGCTTGGTCTGAGCAGTGATGATTTTCCAATTAATAAATCCTCGATTCAGCGAATTCGTACTCAGATGAGAAAATCTAGGGCAAAAGCAATAAAAACTGATTTTCAGAACAATATACCTAACGTAGTCACAGTTCATTGGGATAGAAAAAACTATTATCAGGACTGAATGTACGAGATTCAAAAGAAAAACGCTTCCCAATTATAGTTTCATTTGACGACAAAGAACAGCTTCTTGCAGTTCAAACTAGAGAGTTCTTCTGGTAAGCATCAAGCAAAAGCCGTCTCAATTAGCCTTTTTGACTGGGATCTTAATGACAAGGTACAAATAATGTGATGCGACACCACATCTTCGAATACAGGTTGTTACAATGGAGCTTGCGCTCTTTTAGAGCACGCTTAGAAAGAGAATTGTTACTGTTCGCTTGTTGTCATCATGTTTATGAGTTAAGATAAATTGCCATTACTAACTGCCCAGATATTCCGATCTTTAAGAAGTTCAGAGACAATTGGAAAAACATCGATTCAAATAAAATTGAACTATGCCTTGATTTCGTAAAAGAACATGTTGCTGAGACAAATATTACATCTTTGATAATGTTATATAAAGCAGAACTGGAAAAATCTTTTATAAGAGACGATTATCGTGAATTAGTTGAACTTTGTGTAGTGTTTCTGGGAGGAGATACGAAGAAGAAAATAAAAATCAGGCCCCCTGGAGCTATGCATCAGGCACGGTGGATGGCAAGAGCGATTTACTCTTTAGAAATATGTTTGCTCCAATCTCAAGTGAGAATGATTGTGAAGGACAAAAAGGCCCTACAGGATGTTTACTTATTTATCGTTATATTGTATGTAAAGCCTTGGCTTGAATGCTCAGTAGCGATTAAAACACCTAATCAAGATTTGTACTTCTTGAAGGCTTTAAAAGAGTACGAAAAAGTTGATGGTATAGTTTCTAAAGCTGCTATAAGCAAGTTTAGCCACCACTTATGATACTTGTGTGACGAGACAGTCATTTTATCACTTATTGATAATGAGGTTGATAACAAAACCAAAATGAAAATGATTAAAAACTTAAACAGGGACAAAAGGTCAGACAGTTCTTCTATGTGGTCCGTTCCAGAATGAATTTCGCTAGCAGTTTGATAATCCTTCTACCGGAAAACACTACAAATACCACGATAAATAAAAAACCAAACTAAAAAGGTTTTGAAATGTGAAACACATAAGGTAATTCAAACAGGCGGGGTTGTTACCGGGACAACCCCGCTGTTAACGGGGGTAAAAATTTGCAGACAGCGACAGCCACGCGATCACTGCGCGAGCAGTGACTAATTGCAATATAAAATTGGTATCAAGTATGACGATTTCGTGTCTATTGCGCCATGACCGTAAAATGTACTTTTTGCGGTAGATTTAGGACCACTATACAAATTACATTATACAAATTCTCGTTTTGACAGCAGATATTGCGCGATATTTGACTGTCGCATGCTGACTGCAAGTTACGTAATAACCGTGCGGATCTAAGTTAAAATTATAATAATAATATGCCAGACAATACACACCGCTCATCTGGTGTCAAACTAGGTCATTCCCTGTGCTATGAGAACCAGACGACCACTACTAGTGACGTCTCGCAGTACATCCAGACTTGAAACAATGTAGAAAAGTTCGTTTCCTAATCGGGAAACGAACACGGAACCTTCCACGCCTAAACCCCTGCGCCATTGATGTCGTCGTATTCATTATGATTTTCTAACTAAAATCTTATGCATTTTTGCTGCTTACGATTAACATTTTAAAACCCCCGAATAACCCCTAAAGCTTATCTCGTCTATAACCCGCATCTAAACAGCCCGTTTTGAAACACGCCTTTTAAAACCACCCTGTAGAGCGTTAATTGTTAATAAAAACGACGCTTGATATTTATATTAAGCTACGGAAGAAAGTGAAGAGAATATACAGTACTATGTAATCTGATTTATAATGTGATATAATTTCGAGTATAAAAGTATTCTCAAGTAGCAAAATTACACAGTTATACAATGAGTCGTTTAATTATGAAAAAACCAGCTAAATGCAAGTACTACCTTATTTTATTTACATATTTGTAATAACAAACAATACATTGACAACAAAAACAAATAAATTAATTTGATGCGTAAACATATGTGATGAATTCCTGAAACCTTCTGCTATTTTCCTATTTCTATATTGAAAATAGCTAAAGATTTCAGGAATTTATCACATGAAATGGATTTTCGCAAAGTAACACCTGAGTCTATACAATAACGTAAATATATTTTTAATAAAAAATGAAACTGACTACAAAATAAATCCATTGACACCCAGTTTGCAAAGAAATCTGTTAATTTTAACACCTCATATAAAATCATCAAAAAGCTGTCACTTTTAAACAGTATCACCTATACTGCTATACAAATCTGTAGCGTCTGTCTGTAAATACAATTTTATGTATTCCTTTTATGACTGACTTCAAGACTTCAATTTTACCATTTTTAAAATTTTTGTCTGTATGTCTGTCTCTCTGTGTGTCCTTTTATAACTCAAGAACGGCTTAACCGATCTTGATGAAAATTGGTATACAGTAAGACCATGTGATTGCACAAATGATAGTCATATATGATATCGGTAAATATTATTCAATGTTCATTGAACGATGTTCGGTTACAACAATAAAGAAGGAAGCACTTCTCACTAAGCGCAGAAGGGACGATGCCAATGCGCTATAATCGTTTTTTACATTGCTAAAATATACCATAGATTAGAGTAGTATATAGATGCATATAGATACAAGTCTTGTACTTTTTGTGCTCGCGCAGACTAAATAAATACTTTCTTACTCACAAACCCCTTCAGCCCATATTGCCTAACAGCCTTGCAGTGCTACAACACCAAGGACCACGATCGCTTTCTTTCTCCTTAGGGACGCATGAATGGATTCCGATATTCCGCGACCCTCAAGGCCACGCTTTAGCCATCTCGTACAGGAGACTTAATACTTGACAAGAAATATTCCGAATGTTTTTTTTTAATTCGCCTCCCCTGATTCAAGGACTTCCTTAGACCAATAACATTTTCCTTACACAATAATTTAACACACCTATTTCTCCTAATCACATCCTTTCTCCATTTATTCTCCATTTCTTTAGTGCATTTCTTATTCCTTAATTTACCTAGTTACATAACATTTATTTATACCGTTTACTGCACATAGTTCGTTAATTATTTTCTAACACTCCGATAACAAACTTTCCGAATGTTATGGAATACTTGAAAATACTTGGTAAGTATTCCGTGTGAAGTATTGGGAATTTTCCCCGCCAGTAACTGTAAGCAGAGTGTAAGAGATAATAAGTGTGACGCAAAAACTAAAATGGACAGCGGATTAAATAAACTTTTAAGAAAAATTATACCGACTTCAAAAAAGCCTACCAAACTACTAGATTTTCTGTCGTTGGACAGTGATTTGGCTTCAACTGACAAATTTAGTTATATAAGGGTTTGATTAGTAAATTACATATTTTGTATATTTCATTGTTTTTTTTTAATTCAATTTCTTTTTTTCATAAAAAATCATTTATTTCTCCCTTTTGAGTTATGGTGGGCTAAGTAAATATCTAGAATATTTCTACAACTAACTTTTTTTCTAATTCTGGAACGGACTGACATACAAGAAAATCATCAATATAAATAAAGCTTAGAATCAGTTGGAATTATTTGGTGTATCTTCGAAGTCCAAGCTCCGATATCAATGAAATTTAAATGGGACTACCTTGGAGCTATGCTGAACCCAATGAAAAAAGAATAATTCAAATTGGTTCATAAACATAGAAGTTATGCCCGAACTTACATAAAAAAACATATTACGTACAGATGAGTTGAGAACCTCCTCTTTTTTTGAAGTCGGTTAAAAGAATGTTATTTATTAAAAACATAAGTAACTAAAGTAAAAAAGTATTATTTATTGTGTACAGACATTTTGAAACAACGTGAGAAAAACCAAGCGCGTCAAATAATTTCGCTAGGGACTGTTAATTTGAAATGTTCAAGAAGGCAACTAAATAATTCAAACTGTTAAGAACCCTTTGAATTATTTGTTTCAAATTTAACTTAATTTGCATGTTTCAAGTTTTAAAAGGCATCTACTATCCTATTTTTGGCCTTTGATACAAGTTATTTCATTTTCTTGATTACGTTGGAGTGTACTTTGGTTAATAAAAGATCTCAATTTCCGAAATATCTTATTGCTATTTAATTAGTAATCAAATTCAAGTAACGAATTCCTAGAATTTTTTATTAATCCTCTTTTATAGGGCGGAAGGAGGCAAATGAACCACCGAATCACCTGATGGAAAATGATCACCGCTGCCCATGAATGCCGGTCTGTATAATCCTCCCAAAATCTTAAATTTGCTAATCGACATTTATTTAAGGAATGCTAACATGATCTCGCGAAACCTCGATCTTGTTACGAGACCAATCCCCGAAGCATAAATTGGGCGCGATGTCGCAAATTGACGAGAAGGTAATTCTTTGTCAGTTTGTCAGTACTCTTTTTTTAAAGGAGCTATTTCCTAAATCACCCCTAGAGTTAAACTTTCGAATGGATGATTTGGATAATAGCCTTCTCAGATCTCATGTAATATTTTATTTTTGTTAATTTCCAAAAAATAAAATAAAAGAACGGGTAATTTGGACATAAGTTCAATAGTAATCATACGTAGATACTTATAAAGAGCAAACATTTTTTTCTTAATGCTGTGTCTCGCTCAATCACATGACACGGTAAGCAGTTTTCATCCCATTTTAATTTTCCGGAAAAAAACAGTTATTTCAAAAAGTACCCAAGATTGCGAAAATGCCTATGAAATATATAATGAATGAGATTTCACGAGGTCGTAATTTTTAGTCCCGCGAGATCTCAAACTTGCAATCTCGGCTTGAGATTGCATTTCGAGCACGTATTTCATCTCTTAATAAAGCATCCTCAGTGGATTCCAGAGATCAGATCGGTCAACTAACTAGCAGCAAACCGAACCGAACTTCGATGCTTGTTAGCTAACCGAACGCTTCTCAACAAATTATTTTTAGGTAATTTCTGAGCTCAATGCCTCTACCAAGAATTTACGTCGATGAAAAAAAATTACAAATATTATACAAAGAATTGTTTAGTGCACCTAGCAGAAACAACAATTAACAAAGAATAGTAATACAAAATTTTGACGCCGTCGCTATCGAGTATCTCCAGTATAAACTCTTGGTAGACGTGCTGATTCGGTCAGCTAATTAGCCACCGAAGTTCTGTTCGGTTTCGGTGTTGATTAGACTAAATTGCATCAATGACCCAAACATGTGTTGATTAGTAAGTTTGAAACTTAATGCGGGAAATAGCAAAAAATATTAGAATTTGTATCATAGTATGGATTTCCAATACAATATAAGAATCCATTTATTTTAGTTATTACCGCTTCTACCCAAGTTCGGTCCAACCAGGGCCATAATTACGTAACAATTTTAGGGTTCCCTACTTTGAAATAAAAAGATCCGTCCCTCCATCACTTTATTTGTGTCACAGATAAAAAAGAAATCTCAAAAATTAAGTATATAAATAAATCTGTACTACATATATTATTACAAAGATCTGTAACATCGTCTGTACGTAAATACAACGCTTTTGTTAAATTTTGTGATAAATATTCGTTTTACGATTCACTGACCTCAATTCTACCATTTTTTAAATTTTTGTGTCTGTCTCTCTGTCTGTATGTTCTTTTATAACTCAGAATGGCTTGTCAAATTTTGATGAAAATTGGTAAATAATAAGAACAGATTGCACAAATGGTAGGTTTCTTATTTATCAAAAATCTACCTCTAAAGGGGTGAAAAGGGGGATGAAACTTTATATGGGAAACGCTAAACCTCGGTTATGATAAAATTTAGTGCAAAGATACACTTTTTTAACAAAAAGAGTAAGTTACTTTTTTTTATAAAAAATTTATCCCTAAGGGGTGAAAAGGGGGTTGAAACTTTGAATGGGAAATGCTAGACCGCTGATCCAATTATGATGAAAGTTGGTACAGAGATGCTATGTGCTCGGAGGCAGACGTAGACTAGACGCTTTTGCAAATACAATCTTTGTACATAATATATACATGTACACCTAGTAACTCTATCCGGGAAAGCCACGGAAAAGTTTCCGTGCTGATGAAGTCGCGGGTACAGCTATTTAAAAAACGCTAGAATATTAGTCAGTGAGTCATAAAACGAATAGTTATCTCAAAATTTCTCAAAAAAATTGTAATTACAGACAGACACTACGGATTTATACAGTAGTATAAACATAGACGTAACGTACACACTTTTAACTTACTATAGCGTTATAGGTATCTTTTGATTCGCATTTTTGGCTAGGCTTTAGATTCATTATCGTTTGCCGTTTTGATGCTTGGTCACATATATATTTTAATAAATTCTTGGGAATAGAAACTATGTTCATGTAACTGTTATTTTAAATATTAATCAAATTACAAAAGAAAAGTTTCGCTTTACGCCACCTTTTCTAACCAAAATTGACTTGGAAGTTTCCGATTCGTAACGCTTCTTGGTCGCCTTAGACTCCAATGTTAGGTGCTTTTAACTACTAGAAAGTCTTCTATCTAAAAACAATTTCTATTATAAACAATAGTGCCTTAATAACACACTTCAGTAGATGTAAAAACACGTAAGCCGTACTTAATCTAAAGTATTTCCACATTTTTTTGCACTAGCTACAATTTCAAACGATTCGTTGTAACTTTAAGGGATGAATTGTTTTCAAACTCAACTTCGTCATTACCTCCTATATTTTCAAAGTTGCTAGACCCAAAATTTTAGAAACAGTTTTTTATTGCCTATCACAGTAACGAAAATTAAAAGTTGTGGCTAAAACCATCTCATTATAGTTCAAGTATTTACATTTATATTAGATTGAAAAAGAAAAAAAAATTGAATTTATGCCATTTTTCTTAATATTAATCTTAATTTCAAACGCAATATATTAGGAATTTAAATATTTTTGTCTCATTTGCACAGAATCACAAAGTAATTTCAACAGGCAATACTAAAATTAATGTAAAACATATTCAGTAAAATTTCTAAGTTATTTCAGGTGTACGCGTTTCCCGTTTTAAGCGTAACTTCAGTGAAATGTTTTATGCATGTAAAATTACCTCGCTTAATGTATGCATATTGTTTATTAAAGTAATACCTAAGTAAATATTCTCAAGGGGACGGGACGTATTAACATATTCAGTGACTACGAAATGATAACCATGATATTTAAATAGATTATGTTACTTAAAATAGCTGTAAGCCTTTCGTAACGGAATCCCACACGTGGGCAGCTTTTCCATTATTGTTTGGTGACAAAATGATCGAGATCTGTGAACTATTATATAAATATAGTTATTTACATACAGATAAGTTTGTAACTTATTTAGGAATAAGTTACAAACTTATTATGTTTATATTTCATCTCTCTATAGTCAATTTTTATATTTATAACAACATAATAATAATAATGTACTCAGACATTTCACACAGCGCCATCTAGTCCCATGCTAAGCAGCACAGCGCTTGTGTTATGGGTACTAGACAACTGATATACTACTTACATAATTTTCTTTTGTAAATACATACATATTATACATAAACACCCAGACTCAAGGCGGGAATCGAACCCGCTACCCCCGTTTTTACTTTCCAACGCGCTTAACCGTTGCGCCACGGAGGTCGTCAAAAACATAAAATAAGCATAAAAGTATTGAATAGCAAAAATATAATTTCCACATTTTTTTTCACTTCATTCGTAACAAAAATTCCGTCACTCGAATAACTTAACATTTCCTCGTCATAAAGCGTTCTTATTCATTATTTAAAGAAAATTCTTGTTGCTTTATTTTACATACATTTTAAGCTATCTTTCCCCAGAGCTTCAAACTCGTTGACCGATACGTGTTTCGCTTCCCAACGAAAAGCGGAAAAGCGGAATCTTTCGATTGTCACTGTTGGATATCATGGTTCTTCGGCAAAGTTTTAGATTACAACGTATCTTAAATCTCGTGAGAAGCCAGGGCGGATCACTAGTATCACTACTAGTAGCAAAAGCAAAAATTATAAGTCTGTAATTCATTGTTTTATTAATTAATTTATTTATTTCGCTCGCCCTCTTTGACTAACTCGCTAGAGATACAGCACCAAGATATGTATGTATGTGTGTACGTATATGTGAATGTGTGTGTGTTAGTGTGTGTGTGTGTATGTGTGTAATTGTATTAAATAAAATGTACAATTTTATGAACAGTTAGCTTATTAAAGGTAACGTGAGATCGTTTAGTGTTTGTGTATGTGTGTAAGTGTATATGTATTAAAAAAATGTACAATTTTATGAACAGTTAGCTTATTAAATGTAACGTGAGATCGTTTTCATAATACTCATAAACAAAAATTGCTATTTCTATATGCCAAAATACCGCTTAAACACGTTATCCTCGTCTCTTAATCGTCTCAATTCACCACTAAACTTCTCTTTAAAGTTTACCCAAGCTGTCGTTAAGCGTTCTCAAAATCCGCCCCTAATCTACATTGTAATGGTGCTTTATTCGCTAGAGCCTCTGAAGATGCAGGAGCGTGCTATGAAATAAGCAAATCTTCGGATTTGACGGAGTGTCGCCTGCTCTAATTATGTCATTTATATACTGAAACGTTTTTGAAACTTAATTATTTTCTTTACATTAGTGTTAATGCCTTTTTATTAATTAACCTCAACGCACAAAATGAGCAACGAAGTGACACGCAGTATGGCAGGGTTGGAACACAATGTTATTGTAAAAATAAAGAACGGAATTCTGAGACGTTTTGTCGAAAGATTGACAAAGAAAATCTACAAAGCAAAAGTAACCCAGGGAGCCAATTCTCGCGTAATAGACATTTTATCTATGATAGATATATATCGAAAATCGATATTTTATCTATGGAAAGCTTATTTGTCTATTCTCGGAATATCACTTGCGATATATGTCGAAGGAACGTCGTTCGACTTACATCGACTGGTCTCTAACATTCGATATAATTAATTTCTATTGCTACACGGTAGATATCGGTCTTTGAGTGACAAAAAATTTGGTATTATTGGACATATTATTTTTTTTAAATTGTAATACATATAAGTATATAAAGAAAAATCAAATACAATTGCAATAGATGATTTGGTGGCTGCCTATATTAATGGAACTCTTGAAGAGGCGACAACTGCCGCTTCTTCAGTTTCAAGACATGCTAGCTCTATTGGAAGTAATGCGTCAGATCCTTTTGAGTTGACTGAAGTTGAGTTCAAGAAAATGTTTCGCCTAAATAAAGAGTTAACAATAGACAATTATCGCGGTCTCTTCTCTCGTTTTTGCTTTGACGTGAAAAGTTACGTTTCATTACAACATTAACGAATCATTTTAAAATAAATAATAACTGTTTTAATTGTACAACTACTTTGTTTCCAAACTATTCGTTATTCATAGAAATACGAAAATTAAAGATAGTACTTAGTTTTATGAATTTAAAAATAGATATTAATAATGACTGAAACCGTAATTTAAGATCTCGAATTTATGTTGTCACCGTCGAGAAAAATGGAACGTAAAAAATCCTTGAGTTGATAGTATTGTGATAGATATGCGTAGTCTCCTGCGATATATATGTCTATTGTGTGCGAGAATTGAATTTTAGTTATCAATAGATATTTATCCTTCGAAATGATATTTTTACATGCGATAATTTTGGATAGAAATATATCTATTCGTGATATTTTGTCTATCGTGTCAGAATTAGCCTCCAGGTAGCAATTTAAACTTGAAACAGACGTGCGCCAAGGTTGCCGTGGAACTGTATACACTTGAAACAAGTTTAAATTAGACTTTCTAGTTACAACGCGACAAAGATACAATGTGACATAGCAAATAGTGTTTTGTGCTGAAGTTATTAAAATGGCAATTGTACACAAAAGTTCAACCGCGCTGTTAAGAAGCACTACTTGAAAAATGTACATCAAAGTTAAGGTTTTAATATACATAATTTGTTCTACAATTGACACAGTTTATTAAACTTTATTATTAACAAAAAAGTACATACATATCCTAACGTATATGTATATAAACTTAAAACTACACATTATCTTAAATAATAGACTATTTTTTCTATTATATAATATATAGTAGCAACGACCGAACTTTACTAGGTATCAACATTGCAGGATTCGAATCTGCGTATTTCAGCTTACATTTTCGAGAAAGCGATATCAAATATCGCATGTTTAATATAATAGTAGATATTACATATAATACTAGCGACCCACCCCGGCTTCGCACGGGTAAAATGAAATACAGCCCATGTTACTCGCTGATAATGTAGCTTTCTACTGGTGAAAGAATTTTCAATATCGGATCAGTAGTACCGGAGATCCCCGAACATCCAAACTCACAAACTTTACCTGGTAATATTAGTATAGATTATACGTACATAAATATTTATATTTATTTACAGGTATATACATATATGAATATCAATATATATGTATTATATGTATAGTTATAGTATAGTACGTAGACAATCTATCTTTCTTAAACGAAGCTGTTCTGAGGAATTGTTCGGAGTACTGCCTGCTGCTGAATTCCGTTACCGTACGTCACCCAATCGACAGTCCTTTCATCCTCACCACCTTGATGAATGGCGGTCTACAACTGCGCGATTTTTACGTCATTTTTTACCACGTACGACAATTTTGTGGAACCAACTTATAGCGGCGGTATTCCCGGACCGTTACGACTTAGGGACCTTCAAGAAACGAGCCTACTCTTTCCTTAAAGGCCGGCAACGCACCCGTGACTCCCTGGACGTTGCGGGTGTCCATGGGCGGCGATGATCATTTTCCATCGGATGATGCGCTTGCTCGTTTGCCCCCTCTGATATAAAAAAAAAAAAAGACAGCTGTCACTCTAAATAAAATAAATAAAAGTAGGTGCCAAAATATAGAAACAAATTTGGTACCAACTAAAATTTGTAAGATTGTAGCAACATTGTCAAAAACTTTAATATCATATTTGACATAGCAGTCTAATCGTTAATTGCTAATAACTTGCATCGTCATATTTGACTTGGCAATCAAACATGCAGCAACTTTATATGCTTTATCTAAAACGGGAAATTTAACACGTTACATTTTAGTTGCATCGACCGTGGTCTCCTATAAACCTGTCTGCTTGAGACCACGGCCGATGCAACTCGGTCGAAACGTCAAGCCAAAATAAAAGATAAAAATGTCAAGCCAAAATAAAAGGTAATCGCATTAAATTTCTCGTTTTAGATATTTTATAATGCAACGCGAAAGTTTAAAAGTTTAGAACGTTATATATATACTATTAGGGCAAATAGTAGAAGGCAAGAAAGACCAATGCTAACCTATAAAGATAAATCCAGAGTGTCAGCTAATAGAACTGTCAAAAGCATTCGAGTACGCATACCGCGAAAGTGTTATATATGAGTCACACATCTACAATGAGTCATCTGAAATATAAAAAATTTCGTAATATGATTTATTTACATTCGCATTTTTCGTTGTGTTAACAATAAGTCTGCCTTTGTTATTACCGCCTACCGGTGTCGGACTTAGTTGCGAATAAATAGAGGCAGCATAAATAACTGAGGTTTTACTGTCAATAGATGTAAATATTATCTAGAGTTCAATAAAGAGCTTTCATCCATGAAAACACATCAGATATTCAAGATTTACTTAACAAGCCCTCAGGGGAGTGGGGCCATTGTAGTCTAATGGCCGTCTACTGCTTCGCAAAATGGAGAGTAATAATAATTAACTCAGCTTTCTGTATATATTAATATTGATTAATTTTGCCTTTTACCCATATTTACTTGCTTCAATTGCTGTTTATAGTGTTTTTAAAGTGTAGTGTTTACATCTCAGTCTCGCATAATTAGTTTCAGCTAGTCTGTTATAGGATATTTTAGCGTAAAAATGCTAAATTGTATGGTTACAAGTTGTTTCTTGCTCAGAATTTAAAGTAATCAAAAATAAAACTGCTTGGAACACAAAACCTCAACAGGTGTCAATGGTAATGTTATAATTATTCTGATTGTTGGGTAAGTAAAGTTACATGCAAAGTAAAGTTATTTATTTCCTCGTTTGTTTTTAAGGATGATGTGCACATTGTTGCAAAGTGTAACGACTTTAATAAACCGCAGGCAAATAGTAATCTATATGTATATGTAGGTAAAACTTAATGTTTCTCTGTATGTTCGTAATCTATGCGCTCTTAAGACATTCATCCGCTTGTGATGAACGAGTTGGCGAGTTGTACTACGTACGGCCGCGAAGATTTCTGCATTATTAAAATTTAATTATTTAATTTAGAGAGACTGGACTGGAAGCTTCGGAAGACCGCCAGGCTGGCAGTTTCTTCCGCCAACGAATCAGTTTCGCTATTCGGCGGCATTGGTGGAAGTAGCTGCCAGTCCAGTTGTCTCCCAAAGCCTCGGTCAGTCTCTTACAAATATCAGAAAGCAGTCGATGGGTTTCGGGGCCTCAGGGACCCAAAGTTTCTACAGCAAAGGGCGTAAATATGAAACTTTCAGAGAGAGTCGCATACTTACGCCGCTTCAAGTTCTCGGCAGTGCTGACCGCGGCACCTGCTGACTTGGAAGTCGCCGGTACATGGGAAACAGCAAGTATATCGACACAAGTGGCATCCCACACCAGCGATCTTCCAAGTTTCCAAGGAACGAGCGTCAAATCATCCGGTCTCCTGCCGTCGCTGCGCGCAATACCTACATGCTCTAAGACTGCAAGAACGCCAGCGGCGGCAAGGGCCCGCCGAATGACGTCATTCAAGGTATCGTGTCGTGACATGTGACATGTGGTGCACTACGTAAACAGGACAACCAGTGGTGGTGACCTAGTTCATCGACGAGATCAAATAAAATAAATAATATTTAATAATAATTTATAAATAATAAATATGTTTGGTATATACACGAGTGACGAGTAATGTGTCACGTCCACGTGTTTTTATTCCTGTGTACTTTCTTCATTTGTAGAAAACGTGGGTATTAGTGTATTTTTTATAACAATATACTAGCAAGCCGCCCCGGCTTCGCACGGGTAGAAATTTATATGAAAATATAATACGGCCCATGTTACTTGCTGATATAAGCTTTCCATAGAAGAAACAATTTTTGAAATCGATTGAGTGGTTTTTGAGTTAATCTATTACATACAAACGAACGAAGTTTACCTCTTTGTAATATTATATATTAGATTCACATGTTATTCTGATATCAGCGGCATTGCAACTGATCAAGGAGTGACGAATTTAAGTGTACTGTACTCAATTTTAGATGTGTATGCAAAAAGTTTGTTACGTGTTTGGCTAATCTTTACAATAACTACTGCTACCCGTTTTGACACCAAAAATGTGATAAATTCCCAAATTTTTAGCTATTTTCCGTTCAAACTCCAAAAACCACCAATCGACACGTGTTTCGCCTCTCAACGAAGCATCCTCAGGATATACCAGAGATTAGATTCGGTCAGCCAACCAGCACCGAACTAAAAATTTGGGAATTTATCACATAAAATGGACTTCCGCAAGGTAACACCTGAGTCTATATAATAACTAAATAATATACATTGTTACTAGTCCTTGGGAGTTTTTTTTAACTATTCGATTCTTGTATCAAAAAATAAATTCTATCACTGACACCTCAATAATACACCTCGTTAAGTCTAAAACATACAAGCAGTAGTTATTGTAAAGTGCTTCCACGTATTTTACTGTTTTGTGGTTTCGGTAAGAGGAGATTACATAATCAAACTTTTTGTGGGATTTAGGGTGAACATTTTTATCCAGTGTTTCTGCTCAAAGCAGACGTGAGTCGGATATGACTGCTTATCGCTTGGTCACGTTCACTAAATTTTGGGTAAGATAATATAATAAAATGAAGAAAATTAGAATGTGTATAACTGCGACAATAATTTGAAAGATGTTTGAGAAATTGCGCTTTAGCATATAATAGAAGAGAAATACTGATATTTCGTAATCAATACATAAAAATACGCATCAGATTTTAAAATTATATTTTTGAACGCTTTTATTACATTGCAATTAACACATGAATAAAGAAACGCTTTGATGATTGGGGTATATAGAAAGAAAGAGCGATACTGACGAAGAAAATCTACAGAGCGAAAGCGAGTGGCAAAAGAAGCCTAAGAAGACCAAAGCTGACTTACGAAGCTCAAAGCTCAGCCAGAGTGTTAGCTGATGATGAAATGTTAAAACCACTTTCATACCTAAGCGAAAATGTTTGAGAAGAATAATGAGATTTGGGGAGGCAAAAAAAGTATATAATAATGACCGCGAAGCTTGGCGCTCCGTCCTCTCTGACTACCTCGTTAGGAATACAGCGTGAAGATATGTATGTATGTATATATAATTAAAATTGAAGTGTCTATGATATAGAAACAAAGGACTTTAAATAAATTAACTATAGGAATACCACTGGAAGGTAGAGTATTTTTCAAAGAATAATTTAGACTACTTTCTAAGAAATATTTAAGGTTCCTGCGTAAAAATTGAAAAACGCTTAAAATGAGTGGTATCTAAATGTATACTTATATGCAGTGCAGGTCGCATGTCACGACATGCTACCTTGAATGACATCATTCGGCGGGCTCTTGTTGCCGCTGGCGTTCCTGCACTCTTAGAGCCTGTCGGTATTGCTCGCAGCGACAGCAGGAGACCAGACGATTTGACGGTAATTCCTTGGAAATTTGAAAGATCGCTGGTGTGGGACTCCACTTGTGTCGATACACTTGCTGTTTCCCATATACTGGTGACTTCCTAGTTAGCAAGCGCCGAGGCCGGCACTGCCGAGAACTTCAAGCGGCATAAGTAGCGACTCTTTCTGAGAATTTCATATTTGCACCCTTTGCAGTCGAAACTTTGAGACCCTGGTGCCCTGTAGCCCATCGACTGATTTCTGATATTTGTAAGCTCTAGTCGAGACTTAGGGCAACCGTCGGGCTGGCAGCATTTTCCGCCAACCAATCCAGTTTGGCTATTCAAAGAGGTAATGCTGCCAGTCTGCTGGGCACCTTAAGCAATGACAGGTTTCTAAGTGGCAAATTTTGAGGAAGTCTATTATTTAAGATAGTGTTTATTTTTAAGTTTGTAAATATTAACGTTAAGATATGTATGTACAGAAATGTCATGTACAGAAAAGGTAACTTCTTTTCTTTCTCCCTCTTGTCTAACTCTACTTTAAATGTCTACTCTATGAATTGATTACTTGAGAAATTTAGTCCTTATGATAAATGTCCTCAACTAATCGTAAAATTAGGCAGGTCATGATGTGCCTGGTTATTTTAGGAAACACCACCATTTGATGAAATGACCTATTATTTGTTCATTTATTCTCAATGAAATATTGGGTACATTGATGAAAATAACACATTGTCGATATCAAGATATGACTAGGCGTAAAATAGTTGCATTTCTCGCCGCAAGTAGCGTTATTTCTACGCTCTTTGATTGGTTTTTTTTTTAATACTCCAGACAATTACACAGATTGTTTGACCCCAAACTAAGCAGTAAGCTTGTACTATGGGTACCACACAACGAACTCTGGGAGAGTTCCCAGTAACACCCAGACTCCAAGCCAATTTAGAAAAGTTCGTTTTCCTAAATTGACCTGTCCGGGGATCGAACCCGGGTCCCTAATCATCGAAAGCAGATTCATATGCCACTGCGCCAACGGACCAGTCAATACTTTATTAAGTAGCAGTAGGTTTATATAAGTAGCTTATATAAGTAGCTTATAGAAGCAGCCATCTAGGCTGCTTCTAAATAAATTAGATATTGTGTAGAAAAAAATTAAAACTCGTAAGTGAAAAAAAAAGAAAACGTTACGTAGCGGGCGCATTACATTAACGTTACATTCTACGTAACGTTCCTAAGCGCTACATAATAAAATGGCATTAAAATAATAAAACGTATGAAAATAATATATATTATGTACCTACTGCCCCTTTAAGTTTATGATAAGTTATAATATATTATAGTCGCGTCCATCGCGTCGGGGGATCAGTAAGCGAATTACTTATATTTAAATTTCGTACCTACCTTATCATTTCTAGTTGTATTCTGTTTTTATTTTATTTACTTAGCGGTCTCCCGACGCGACGACGCGTGACGGTTTGGATATATTACTACCACTGTTTACATTACAACTTATCATAAACTTAAAGCGCTAATAGGTACAATATATATTATTTTCTTACCTTTTAGAGGTTTTTCTCGAGTCGGAGGTTTTTTCATTTTTTTAATTTAAGGTTTATTTTGTGCTTTTTAAACACGCTACGATCGACGCTATCGTCATTCACATAAAAATACTTTTCGGGACGATATACGAACTTGCGACGAGATCTTCCCTCGGCAAAATCTGCGCATTCCAATAATAGTTGTCGGCTTCATCATCAGACCCTGATTATCATCTAGGTATCTATCTATAACCTATTAATTGAAACCATTCCAATGAGTCTAAACTAATCTGCTGTAAATTGGCGAAGAGTTGGGAATTGTTGGTTTCAGATGATGCTGCAGCTTGACCTGTCAAGGTTACCATGTTATTGTAATATCATTTAACTTACAGGATACTACATTTCGTATCGATTACACCAGTAGAAGATGCTCACATCTCTTCAACAACTAGAAAAGAGCCAATAGATTTTCTTGAATCATAGCTAAGAACATTCTCGACCACGTCACCTTTCTAAAAAACTAAATCCAAATCGGTTTATCCGTTTAGGAACTACGATGTCACAGTAAGACACACGGAAACAGATATACGCAGATACACAGACACACAAATACACACGTTAAAGTTATAAGACCTCTTTTTAGGTCAGGGGTTAAAAACAAATGAACGAAATATTTTTTTGTTGTACCAGATTTTAGTCAGGTAATGTTTCAATGAGCAAAAAAAAATATACATAAAATTAATTCCATTTCGAAGTACCTACCAAGCGAAAGTTTGTAAGAACAGTCTACTTTTGTAAAAAGTTTTATGGAGAAAATTTAATTTATTCGTGTTTCCGTTTTACTAAAATGTACATTGTGTGATCAAAACGTATAATTAAAAAAAAAATTATAGCACACCAGCAATTTTAATACGGCGAATGAAATAGATTTCGCTTTGCTTTCGTAGCCCCTTTAGTCCTTTGTTCAGTTGAAACAGTTAAGATACGCCCCCACCTACGTTCCTAGTGTCTCTAGTAATAAATTATAGACAGAATTCTTATCTGTGGCAACCTTTTAACTATTATAATAGCTTCCTGTTTGTAGTTTACATCGACGTTTTTAACTATATTGTACCAGACGAGAAAAAAACTTAGTTCCATCCACAATTAATTTATATTTCGAATACTTGACCTATTACATTCCACTGTTTATGTTTATTTTTATATTTTTTTTTATATATGGGTACGTAATTACATCTGCATTTTTTACATACTAGGTATGTATATACCATGGAGCACTCAACCTATAGAGTGGCAATGTCATTTATTTTGTATGAAAACAATTTACGTTTAAACACTCTTGCGGTACAGTTTTATAGTTTGATTTTTTGCTGTTTTTGCCATAACACCAAATGGAACAACAAGCCATTACATAAATATTTAAATATCTGTACGAATTTACAGAGGTGTACACACATGTCCAGTATTGGTTATGTACTGCTTAATGCGAGCGAGCGTTGATATTTGTAATGGTAAATAAACTAAGCAATCATGAATAAGATAGTCCGATATTTCGTCTCTATAGGTTGAGTGCTCCATAGTATGTACATACTATCGTCATATCTTATTTCTGCACTATTGAACAGAGTCGTCAGTTTTTCTTGTAAATAAATTAATAGAATAAATAGCGAGTAAAGTGCATTTCGATGTAGCTGTAAGCACAAGTTACAAATTTTCTGGAAGTTACATAAAATTCTACCGTATTAAATCGTGGATATGTGATCGCACTTTAGAGGTGCTAGTAACACCGACGAATAAAGAATAAGAGAACACTGGCTCAGCAGAGCACTCCGATGTTCGTGACGTCATCAAGAAGAACGAACGACGGCTTGTTCTTCACTACCACTGCGAGATTATACATATAAATCAGAACTCGAGCACGCCGCGTTTGTCTTTTGCTTTTCCCCTTACGGCTGCAGCAGAAAGTGTTTCAATACAATTTAATTGATTATTAATTAAAGTAACGTTTTGCATGTTACATTTCTCAACCACCATGCTGTAGCAATTTTGTGTGCTGCCAAATTCTTAAAGTGTAAAAATTTTACAAATGTATATAGTAAAAATTATAATGCTTTTTTTTATTACTTGTAATTAATCCCTCTATAAACATACTGTTGTTTTTGTAGTACATATTTTACATTCAAAATTATTATCATAAACTGTTTTACACAGTGAATTATAGGTAAGTAAATAACTTTTAAACTTATCTTTTTTTTTGTGCGCCGCCAAATTTTGAAATTGTTAAAAGTGTGCCGCGACAAAAAAATTGTTGAGAATCACTGCTATAGATATATAACATATTTAATTCCATCGTAGTTATCAGAGGTTAATACCAGGCTATCCGAAGTACCGTTTTGTAAGATACCATTTCGATGACAAAAAGTATACACTTCTACTCCAGATATAAACTCAGAAAAAAACATGCACGAAAGAAGAATGCTCAATTAAATAGTTTATCGAATAAAATTTACAAGAATGCTATACAAAATAGAAAAAATGTACATGTAATTTAACAGCTGGAAAAAAGTTTTGCTTCGAAGTTCTCGTTAGTTGAGTGATAACCACATGTTTTTTTTTTGAAGATGTGAACTGAATACTATTGAATTATATGATTTATCGAATACATTATTCATTAACTTCATATTTTTTCTAAAATGAGACAAACATTCTAAAAACACACTTTTTGTCGTTCGAATTTTCACATTCTAAACAACTTTGGATCATGAATATCCAGAGTTCCAAAGGCTCACATTTTGCTTTCCGAATCTGAACCCTATTTGTTCGCCTCTGGTTCACCCTCTCAACGCATTCGCTTCCTCGCAATACCACCTGGCTATAAGTAGGTAGTCATAACGCAATGGACCTGGAGAAGGTCCTTTTTAAAAAAACAGTACAAATACGACTTTAATCTAAGCGAGTCGATGTTAGACTGATTTTATTTTAATATTAAAATTAACTCTATGGGTACATTTATTTGTTATTAATACTAAGAAATGCTCTTGAACTGCTTACGAGGCTTTCACGGGCGGGCGTAGAGCAGCTGCATTTATGCTATACCCGCATGAACTCATAACGAGGTAATATTTATTGATAAACAGACAGTTTGGACACACAATAGAATTAATAAGCTTAATTACGTCTGAACGAATCGTCAAACGATATGCATCAAGCGATACAGCGGATATTATTATTCATTTCATGAAATGGTAACATTTCACAGAATGCCTAGGCGCATCATGATTTTCCTAATTTTACTGTCGCACGGCGACATTATAAAAATAATAAAGCTAATGTGGGACGCTAAATGGCTATTGAAAAGTAAAGCTATCGATCAGTTATCTATAATTAAGATCAGTGAAGTTCTAGTAACACATTATTCATATAATTACAGTTGAAAAGTCTTATATAACCTCAATTACGTGAACCCAAATTAAGTTGACTGACCTTTCAAATATAATTACCAGTTACAATGTCACATCATTAGTTTCTAAAGTTAGTAATTCCGTCTCAATTTCAAGAACGTTTGCTTTGTCACAAGTTATAAGACAAAGTCTATGTGAGAGAAATTTTTGGTTCCGGAAAAATCATTTCTCTTTTTGAGATGTCAAAGTTTGTAGAAAAATAATATAAGACGTCTTTTTCATAATTTTCATCTGATTCGTTATGTAAAACTAACTGTGCAAAATTAGGTACTAAGCGTATAAAAATACACTAATTATGTATATTGGTACAGTCTCAGGCTTGAACTGCATATTATGGCGCCTACTCTCACCCTTCCTCCATTATTCTCCTCATACACTTAAATTTAAGGTTTCCCCGAGTTAAGTATGCGAGTGCTTTTGACATTTTCGTTAGCCACTATTCGGTCTATTTAGTCTTTATCCATACTGTTTAAACTAATATCATAAATGCGGAAGTCTATCGTCTGTCTGCCAAAATTTCCTAGAACCTGGTTGCAGCGTCACTTCTCGGATCCAATTGTGAATCTAAACCATTCAGGGACCTACTCAAACACACAAAAAATTTCATCAAAATCGGTCCAGCCGTTTAGGAGGAGTTTAGTGATATACACTCGTACCAAAGAATTATATAAGCGTATAAAGATAAGTTTATAGTATCGTTGCGTCGCTCGGCTCTTGTAACTTATTCCACTCGCAGTCCCGAGATACTAAAGCTAAAGTACATCGCAGAACTGCGAGTCATAATTCATTAAGATCCGATAACCGTCTGCTTGATACTTCCAGAGATATAGTTTAAATTGGGTATTCTGGTTTGCAGATATGATCTCTGTTTGATATCCGTGGGTAGTTCTAAAACTTCAGGGATTATCTTTAATATGAGATATGCAGAATATAGATATTGTGCATATATGTGTACTCTACCGTCACATTCAATATTTATGAGTATAAGGATTATGATTTAGTTGTGTATACATACATGTCCTCCTTATCCTCGCGCTGTATTCCTATCGGGATAGTCAGAGAGGATCGAGCGCTACATATCGCGGTTTTTACATACTTCTTTAGCCTCTTCAAATGTCATCATTTTCCTCGCGCAATTTTGTTTAGGTATGCGAGTGCTTTTGATATTTCACTTAGCTAGCGCTCTGGCCATTTGATCTGTCTGCCTTGGTCTTCCTTGCCTTCTGTACATTCATTTTCGCTCTGTAAATTGTTTGTGACAACTAGTTATGTGCCGGATATCCGTATCCGTATCCGAGGATATCCGAGGGAGAAGAAAGATCTGGATCTGTATCCGTATCCGTTACTTTTTTGGCAGATCTTTTACGTATCTTTTACCTTATTAATTTTCAATACATACATTAAATTCTATATAAGTCGAAACATGTCCTGTCACGCAAAGCGTCACGTGGCGTCAACTATCGTTTCAAGGTCACGCGCACCGACACCGATTGAGTAAGAAAGTTAAGATCCGTATCTGTATCCGTATCCGCGGATCTTGACACCAAATATCCGTATTCGGATCCGTATCCGCGGATATACATTTTTAAAGATCCGCCACATCACTAGTGACAACCTTTCTTCGCTCATTCTTTCTGTGTGCCCGAACCATCTAAACATTCATCATTTTTACGATATCACTACTGTCCAATTCTGTCACACTGCATATCTCCTTATTGCTTATTTTAATCGCGAAGGCGATATCACGGATACTTCTGAGAGACCGCATTTCTATTGCTTTTACCTAACTTTCACTCAATTAACCACACACTAAACATAGACTTTCTAACTTTAGACAGCCTGTCTTCTACTACGAAGTGAGGCAAATAAAATGTAGACGCGTGGGTGCTGTTTTCTCACGAAATACCGGCCGGTCGGCTCATCTGATAATAAATGTGTGTCGTATGAACAAGTGAGTCAACTTATCTGACTCGCCTCACCGTTGCTAGTCTTCAGTTCGTCGGTTCAGTCATTTCGGAGATTAGACAAGACGAACAACGAGACAGATACACAAAAAAAACTATAAAAAAACACTTATACGGGTTTTGATAACATGCAAATAACTATTTATTTCGAAATGACAATGAGACACTTCGATTTTATTTGTTTCTATAGACAACATATACTTCATTTCTATTTTCTTTGGTAACGCAAGAAAAATCTTCTGAAGCTACCCAGCCCTAGAGGAAGAGACTGAATTATTTGTTTGGAGCTTTTACCCATTAAAAGTCTCGCGGTGTGTGATCTCAGTGCATGTAGAGCGGCTCTAGGATCATTGGCCTTTAGTGCTATGCTGAAGTACATATTAGGGAGCTCGCTTCCTAATATGTACTTGAGCATAGCAGGGGGACTAAGCGACCCCCTAGTATCTTTATTCTAGGATTATTCTTCTAACCACAAAAAAAAACTTATTACTTACATTATTTTGGTATCGCAATAGAAACTTGTAGAGCGGCTCTAGGATCATTGGCCTTTAGTGCTATGCTGAAGTACATATTAGGGAGCTCGCTTCCTAATATGTACTTGAGCATAGCAGGGGGACTAAGCGACCCCCTAGTATCTTTATTCTAGGATTATTCTTCTAACCACAAAAAAAAACTTATTACTTACATTATTTTGGTATCGCAATAGAAACTTGCACACAAGTAATTTTGCCTGTAACAAATATGTAAATAATGAAATATACGCTCTAGTATATTCGATCTACGTTATGTAACTTTCGTTTTGAAACCACAAATATAACAAGTTTCAGTCTTTTCAGTATGGATTATAATGCGTGGTTAGCTCTGAACGGTAAACGCGGATGCGTGCTGCGGATTAGCAGGTAGAGACAACAAAAAAGTATGTTTGAAATTACGATATAGAATAATTTTTAGGGTCGGATTTGTTTGTCGTGAATGGTTTCGTCGTAGGTTTTCATTTTTATTTTTATTTAAATGGCACCGTCGCGATTTCGAATTTTACTAATGTCACGTAATAAGTAGAACCACTGATGAGTTGAACAGATATCACAGATTAAGTATTCGTAGTAAGTTACAGATGCGACAGTCACTTTGCCGTATTATTATGGATATCGTTTTGGCGCTACTATCGCCTACTTTTCTGGCAACAGTACTATACGTACGTACCTATACTTTTATATATCTTTGTGTAGGTATATCCTAGTGAACACGAAAAACCCTCAACGCAGCAGTTTAGGGGATTATTTACATCAAACAACAGAAGAGAATAGGCGTTTCAAGGTTCTCAACTCAAGCATGAAATCGAAGAAAACACAAGGTAAACCAAATCTCAAATCCAAATAGAAAAGTAGGCAGTCTGAGGATGAGTCAGATTGACAGCACACTGACAAGCAATTGACTTTTAAGGCCGATAGTCAAGACGGCAGAAGCGATTACAGCGCCAATACAACTCATTCGGAACTAAAACTGTCACAGGCCTGATAGCTAAGCATACGTCACAGTATTTGACGACCTCCGTGGCGCAATGGCTAAGCGCATCGGAAAGTAAACGGGGGTTTTGCGGGTTCGATTCCCGTCCTGAGTCTGGGTGTTTATGTATAATATGTTTACAAAAAAGAAAGGTATATAAGTAGTATATCAAATGTCTAGTACCCATAACACAAGCGCTATGCAGCTTACTTTGGGACTAGATGGCGCTGTGTAAAATGTCTGAGTATATTATATTATTATTATTTGTATTGATATTATTCATGACGGTCACATGAGGTAGGTACATGTTTGATGTAAATTCATTCTTTCTCCTAAAAGATAAAGTCAACGTCAAATCAATTTATTCAAGTAAAGATGTTTTTGAACGTCAAATCTACTTTGGTTCGAAAAGAAAACCTGACTGAGAAGAACCGTCAAGAAATTCAGTCAGGTATCATTTTTTCAACATCATTTTACAAAAGGTATAAAATAATATGTTCAGAAAGCCAGTAAATACGAGTATGCACGTGCAGAGAAGGTTATTTCCAGACTATTGTTTTATAATCAACGAAATCATTTATTTTATAGTATGATTGTCCAATCAATGTGCGTTTTATAACAAATCTAAATCTGATAGTAGACTTTACTGAAGTTAAAAAGGACTTCTTAGAAGAACGCGAAAACTTCACCTACATGCCTTTATTTATTTTGTGACAGAAAATAGAATGGAGTAGTCCATTCTTTTTTTTTTCACAGAATTTTAAAACACAATATACTCTCACTTTTGTACTTTAAAACTCTCAAAAATGTAAAAAATAGAAAATCTAAATAGGATTACAATCTCGTTTCTCCGTTCCCGCCAAAAAGTCACAGATTTTTATTTTTTAACGGACTTCTATGATTTAAATCCGATCGTGTAAAACAAGTATTTGGTGAAAAGTGGGTTTGAGTAACGGGATAGGGTTTCTATATTTTTCAAATCGATAAATATATAAAATATTTTTTTTGTGATCTAGTATTTTTCTTATAAACGTAGAGCAAGGTTAACATTCGCTGAATTGAACACATTGTAGAAATGTTTGGTTCCAATAGTTATGTGTATTCGGTGCCAGCCATAAAGGTATCTTTTTGACGACTCATTTGAAGGATTCAAGTTTGATGTTTCATTAAATAATACATATGTACATCTCCTCACGCTGTATCCTTAACGCGTAATTAGAAATTCCACCGTTATTAATTTTGAACTAGCGACCCCGACTTTTCCGACTTTTCCGGTGGATTTTCCCAAAATGTTCCTTCATACAAACCTTGTCTTGACAATTATGAACACAACAAAAAATAAATCTTCAAAGAAAACTTTCAAAGGTGGTAGAACTATGCTGCATTGCAGCACAAATAGGGCTGGCTCACCCGGTGAAATACCATCATGAAACATACATGAAATAACAGCATCTATTGCTGTTGTGTTTCTTTCGGTGAGTGAGAGTACCGGTGGCCCATCACCTCTCCCCCTCCTTTCCCTATTTCCCTAAAGGCCGGCAACGCGCCCGTGATTGTCCAGATGTTGCGGGTGTCCATGGGCGACGGATGGTTAGACTCCAACAGGTGACCCGTATGCTCGTTTCCCCCTCTTTCATAAAGAAAAAACAAAAAAAAGAAATCGTCCAAATCGGTGGAGCCGTTCTTAAATGGTGCTCCGTCATACATATGGCAATTAATTATTATTTATAAACATACATTTTTTAAATAATAATCGTTAGTTTTGTCTGTGCTAACGCTACGAGCCTCTTTAATGAAAATTAATTGCCAGGCCGCCATGATACCGTGGGTATTAGCCCACACATTCACGCGATTTGTATTAATTCCTTTTATCATACATGACACGATGTACCAAGTAAATTGGATTAGACGCGTATTTAGAAATATTTCCTTTATTTTTATCCAAGTACCATAAAGCGCTAGTAGCGTGGCAGTGTTTCTTTGTTTGATAGGATCCCTGAGAATAAATAACGTCACACGCGGTCACATACACGGTGGGTGGTCCATAACAATTCATAACGAGCTGCTTTATACTTTAAAAGACACCTTAAACAGCGATGACTTTTGGCTGCGCTGCTATTACAATTTGACACACGATCAAAATTTGAAATACGTATTTTCGGTGACTTTTGGTTATAAAATACAAAAATACATAGACATTGACGCGAACTCCTAACTTGACGTCCACATGTTTTTTAAGGCTCAGACATAAATCGTAGTGTGGACCGGCCTTTACGCAGAGTCACTCACACATAAATAAAAACCAGTTACACTCTAGTCATCGCATTTCTTCACTATTACATACATACATACATATCCTCACGCTGTATCTCTAACGGGATAGTCAGAGAGGACGGAGTGCCAAGCGTCGCGGTTCTTACATACTTCTTTCGCTTCACTATTACTCTGTCTTTATTTTTTATTTGACCTGAGCTGAAATAACACTATAAAAATCACAATAAATTTCTTCTTTGTCGCCATTAATATTAATTAAATTCCAAATAATGTGTTACATTGAAATAAATATAATATTTGTGGGCTATATAGCTCAAGATCAAAAGCATTAGACGTAATCGGCCGACTCCTTGACGAAATTAGAGTATAAGGTTACACTTCGGGTCTTCAAAGGGCTCTGACAGTAACGAGCGTCGTAAAACTGAACTATCCGCAGGCTGTTTTAGTTCAAAAAATAATGAACTTTTTACGCCGTCATAAAGTGACCGAGAAGGGTGACCAGCCTTTTTTAATATATGGGAACTTTATTAAATTATCGATTTTTGGAGTTCTGTGCCATAAAAAGAGAAATAGAACCCTTACAAAATTATTTATACGTTTCCCCTCTATCCGAATGTCTCAATTGTAAAATATGAACGTATTTGACGTAATGATGCATCTTGCTAACCTGTATTAAAAGGTTCTTATTGAGAATGAAACTAGTAAAAATTGTCTATTTTAAATCGACATAAAGATTCCCCCTCCCCACCTCACTTTCGACACTACTAGAGCTACAGTTGAAATTTTGAGGGAATATAAAATCTTAAGGACCAAATAGCCAGAGTGTTAGCTAACAAAAATGTTGAAAATACTCGCATACCAAAGCAAAGCGTATGAGTAGAATGATGAGGTTTAAGGAGACAAAAGAAGTATGGCTTGAAGATTGGCTCTACGTCCTCTCTGACTACCCAGTTAGGGACATACATATATAGAATATCTATGTATGTATAAAGTCTTACCAATAATTTACAGGTAGAAATTCACCTTTTTATAAAATATGTCACCCTTTGTACACGAGTCAAATTCGCAGTTGACCTACTTTTCATACATTTTTAGGGTTATGTCAAAGTCAAAAATGTTTGTCCTCTACATGGATCTTTTAAAAACATTGCAATCAAACTTTATTGTAAGATAAATTTCTTCCCAGTTCCTCTCAGTGGGGATTTTCTCCGATTCGGTGGTAGATTTGTCGTATAAAATTGCTTTATAAAATTACATTGAAATTGAATTTGATTACTAAATCTCAAAAAAGAAAAAGGAAGCCGTTACGAAAACATTCGTATGTTCTTCCGTCTATAGCAATGAACATTCTCAGAAAAGTAAATTAAAAAAGTAGATCTTGGCATGTACTTAGTAAAACATTATATAAAGCCTCACATGCTTTGTATCGATTAATTCTATAATATTTTATTATGAAAAGATGAAGATAAAAAACTAAAACTCTGCTATTAACAGAAACTTGCTAATACGAATAAGAAATATCATAAAATTTCTAGGGTCGGAGGCCTATTAATTTTACTTTTCAATATTACTCATGACCTCCGACTCCTCCAATATTTAAGAAACTACAATTTATTATATCCATTTATTATATCTATTTATTATATCTATATGTAAATCTGCTATAATGGGTTCAGAAACCATACCTATCTCATTTTCTACATTCAACCAGTGTTATATAAGTATTGTTATCCGTCTTAGTGCTTTAATTTTGTACTTCATTATACAACTCAAAACGATTGCGTAATTTTAATGTCTTCACAGTTCGCGCTACGTATTGCCTATGAATATGAAAAAAAGAACAATAAAAAAATATACGTATTCGTGGGCGGTTTCTATAGTCGTATTATTCAAAATGTGAACAATAATAATTATTGCTACGAATAATTCAATTTTTCTATTTTTTTGTGTAGTATATTCTGTGTGGCAGAGCCATGTTGCATTGCTGCACGAATTGGGCGGACAACTCGGTAAAATTCCACCCTGTCACAGAATATCGGCGTGAATTAACAACATCTACTGCTGTTGTGTTTTGTTCGGTGAATGAGAGTGCTGGCGGTCCATCTCCCTCCTTCCTCTTCCCCATTCCCCTCCCTTCCCATAAAGGCTAGCAACGCACCTGTGACTTTCCGGACGTTACGGGTGTCCATGAGCGGCGGTGATCACTTTCCATCAAGTGACTCGCATGCACGATTGCCCCACTTTTATAAACAAAAAAAACCTACATACTTCATGAAGATACAATGTTATGTATGCAACTATACATAATAAGGTATTATAACACTCATGTCATACTGTTGTGGAAACCAAAAACTTATAGTCGTGTTTTAGTACCCCTAATTGTACAACAGTTGCCTAAATAACTATTATTAACGTTTTTTATACGAGAAATATTGCTGTACATTTTTGCCCTGAAAGTTTTGTCATTTTTTGAAATGGAATATTTCGGCTTTTGAATTTGATACCTGTTATGACGAGTTCTGACGGAATTTCAGCGTCATATTAATTTTTTTTAAAACAGTACATAAAATGTAAATAACTATTATTTACATTTACCGAAATAACTATTATTTATATACCGAGTGTTTCCACAAAATACCGTATGAATTCTTTTTTGTTTCGAGCGGGTAATAATTTCAACAATTTGGCAAGGATATTTGATTTAGATCTTTTCAGTACGAGTGCTTCCTCGGCAAGAAGGATGCTTTTTTAACAATGTGTAAGTTGGCAATATGTCGATAGTTCTTTCAATAGTCGAAATGTTCACATAGCGTATATATTATCTGTTTGCTTTATATACATATATTTGAACTTCAGCGTAGCAACTATATCTTCAGTTTTATATATTTATATATTGTTTTTATCTATGAGGACTTCGATTGGCTTGCAGTTTTATTTATTTTTTAATATAGTTAATATTATTGTATAGCTGCCGGTCTTCCGTAAAAATAAATTGATAAATTTTCTTTTTTATATGAAAAATATTGCTGTACATATTTGCCCTGAACGTTTTGTCGTTTTTTTGAAATGGTATATTTTGGCTTTTGAATTTGATACTCGTTATGAAGGGATCTGATGGAATTTCGTTAGTAGATTTTATTTTGTACTACAGAGTTGTTTTTTAAAACAGTCTAGTGTATTTCACGATTGTAATTTGGACGGATTCAATGATGGTTTAAGCGGTTTCGGCTCTGTGAGGGAACGGAATATAAATATTGTTAAAGGAAGAGCTCTATTCATCTCAATAAAAGTAAAAGAGATGGGCCATAAATAGAAAGGGATGTGGAATCAATGAAGGATTGACAGATGTCATTTAGACGTTCACCCGGAAGGCGAGGCGCCGCTAACGATGGTCGACGCGAGAGCACTTCACTTTTGATCCAGACACCGAACGAAGAACACCCGCTCTCGATTGCTAATTCGTGATTGTTTTCTGTTCTCAGAGTTCTTAGATCTTTCTCTTAGTGATTTCTAGTTACTAGCAAAATGAATCTCTAAATTGATGTTAGAAGTTCGGATAATCATCCCGTGTACATTTTTTTAATAAATCCTACTTTTTATTTTAACAATATGTTATGTTCCTAAAATCATACCTTTCTTTTTTGCTTCGCCGTAGTAGGGTAAATAGGTGGGATTCAGTTTTTCTTTTTCCAATTTTAAAGTCAAATTTTAAAGCAAACTACAAAGCGCTTAATATTATTATTATTGTTAAGTTCTTTGGCAGGAAGAGTATTCCAATCGCTTTCCAACCCTACGAATCCCTGGATGAATTTCCGGTTAGGCCAATTTATAAATGGAACAGTTAAAAACTTTTCCGATATGTGGTCTTGTATTTTAGGTGATCTCCCAGTTTGTGTATATCATCAGATCAGCTCAATAGTATCATCAAGTTTCTTAAAGGCAGCCACTTATCCCAATCTCAACATTGAAATGCATACATATTATCGCGCTGTATTCTTAAAGGGGTTACTTTCTTCGGGGCAAATGTGTACTTTTGAAATTTCCATCAGTTAAAATGTTGACTGTTTGATCTTTACAAGTCAGCTTGGTCTTCCTTGGCTTCAGCTTTCAATCACTTTTAATGCGTAAGTTTTTTTCGGCAATCGGTCACCACTCGTTCTTTCAATGTGCTCCAAACAGAGCATCTTTTCCTTCATTTTTACGGTACGAGTACCATTTTCATCCAAGCATGATATATTCAATACCTCATCGTTAGGTATTTTGTCACGAGAATAGTACCACAGATTTATCTAAGAGATTACATTTTCGTTGCGGTAATTTTACTTTTATTAAACTTCACACTTAAAATAATTGATTATCATTATGTCATTAATAATTTTTGTTGTTGTCCTATTTTGTAATAAACGCATGGTTGTTGTACTTTAGTAGGCACTCAACAGTAGCAATAAACTCATGGGTTGGTATTTTCTATGGAAATAATATTTTGAGGTCAATATAAAAATCAATTGCAGGAGCATAGATAAAATTATTTGTTTTCGTAAGTTTGGCAATTCTCAAGAAGTTTAATGAAAAGAAGTGACAGAGAGTACATAGACTTTTAAAAAAAAATTATAAAAATATGTAATCCAGGCAGTTTTAAAATTATATATTTATAATAGAAATAACGCCGTCTAAAATAAATTTTTATTTCTTTTTTTAAGATTTTTTTGGAATCAAAAGCATGTGAAGAGTAGTTTTTTTTATGCATTCTAATCTTCGACAAATTTTTAATTCCACAAAAATTATTGTATCTATTACGAATACTTATAACATTGTCTTAATAAGAGATTGCTTTATTATATTACTTTTTCACATTACTGTCTGAAAACGTATGCGTTACTTTATTTACATAAATCAATACATAAATATCTTAACGTTATTATTTACACAGTTAACTAACACTAACACTGTTACCTATATTAATTTATATCAAAAATAATAGACTTCCACAAATTTGGCGCTTTCAAAGCTGTTATTGTATAGCAGACGTCTGAAGACTATTAACAAAAATACGTTGAAATAAATTACAAAATTTATATTTAAAAATAAAATGAGACAAAAAATGTTTCCCGTACCGGGAATCGAACCCGAGCCTCCTGGGTGAAAGCCAGGTATCCTAGCCACTAGACCATACGGGATTTATTTATTATTCTGAAATAGGTAAACTGTATTTACAAGACTTAAGAATCAATACAAAACAGTTGTGTAAATAATTCGTCACCGTTATGCTTCAATCACCACGTTGTTGTCATCATTATGACTCACACGTGAAGATTTTTTTTAGTTATTTTTATCTGTCCGCGTCTAAGCCAAAATACTTTATCGTTGTGTGAGTACGAGGCCGTCCATTATATAACGTCTCATTATGAAATAATTACAAATGGGAAGTATTAGCAAACATTTTGTAGGAAATGACGTCATTTAGGGGGGTTTAGTATGATAGGCTAATTTAATAGAGGGAATTTTTTCTTTTATTAAGCGCGTGGTATCTTTGTATAATAGATCTTCAAAAATGATACAGAGGGTTCAGTGTTTTTTATTTAAATTGCTGAGTTATATGTTTCCAAAATCGTAAAACATATGCCCCTAACTTTTTAATTTTGTGGTGGAAAATGTAAAAAAATAGAAATTAAAAACCACTCAATGAAAATTGCTTTGAATAAAATATGTTGTGAGGTTTTTGAGATATGGGGTATTTCTATGACTTTTTGAGATATGGTGTATTTCTATGTCATATAAACTTCATTTCGCTGCTTTGTTGTGAGGTTTTTGAGATATGGTGTATTTCTATGACATATAAACTTCATTTCGCTGCTTTGTTGTGAGGTTTTTGAGATATGGTGTATTTCTATGACTTTTGAGATATGGTGTATTTCTATGACTTTTTGAGATATGGTGTATTTCTATGACTTTTTGAGATATGGTGTATTTCTATGACATATAAACTTCATTTCGCTGCTTCGGAACCCTTTACTGTATGCTATCCGACACGTACTTCGTCGATTCTTAAAGCAATTTCGTGTGAAAGAGTAGATCTTACTGAAACTACATTTCAAGACGTTCGGGACGCGTCCTTGTGTTAAAAAATTTTTCCAACTTGCTATTACTATCTTCTTGACAGAGGTTAATAAGTGCAATTTGCACACAAATCACGTCTCGCTTGTTATTTTAGGTCCCGGCTGGAATCCTCGTCCATTATCAGAAGTTTACTTAGGATCTGAATTGATTGTACCCACAGAATTTTATGAAGATTGCACACTTTACCGAACGTTGAATTTATGACAGCTAACATCTATTAGGTTTAGCGGTGTCAGCAATAAAGTTATACATGTTCGAGAATCGAATAAGGTGCGGGTAAATGGGAACGATTTTGTATAATTGCCCGAAAAACACACAGAGTGTAGAATGTAGTTAAAGACGCATTAACATCTTTTCACATAAGAACAGCTACTATATAAATATATACATATAATGTGTTTTTAATACTGTGCGAAATAAAAACAATATTGCGTTGCTCTGAAAAGAGATTATTTAGAGTTTTTTATTAGACATTAAATATTGCTTAACCGATTACATTATTTCTTTAAAGTAACAACATAGGTATTGGTATCTTACCTGAAAAGAGAAACAACATTTAAAGCTACTATTTCACACTTTACTTTTAATCCACTATGATATTTTTAATTTATTGCGTACAGTCTTTCAATGAAACATAACCTCTCTCTTCAACCCACAGAATACGCATTTATACTTTCAAGCTACGTCGACAGAGCTGTCATGTCAATGCGCGCCATGTCATGTCAATGTCAAAAATTAAATAAAGGGTGAAGAACGTCCTTTACATACATACATATTTGTACAAATCGTCGTCCAGTGGTCAGATTTTGACAGTAAATATAAAATAAACGCTTTCATCCCTTGAAATATTACGCTCCACAGATTCGAAACAGTTCACAGCTAACAAATCAGACGAAATTCACAGTTCGAAAGTTATTCAGTCAATTCGTCAATAATTGGTTGCCAATATTTTAAAATTCTTTAGCGACAATCTCTATTTTGTGGGACTATTTGACCCTCGGACCGAAAAGAATAATGGGTGGAGTCATAATAAGTTTCCGCTCTTAACATCGTGTGTCAAACGAATGTTTGTGTCTCTTTCTCTCATAAAGCGTAAACACGAGTAGATTACAAATGCATTACCAACCTTGAGAAATGAGATGTGAGATGTCTTGCCAGAAAATTCATCAGCAGTCTTGCCCTCCACATCGGAACAAATATTACAAACACTGCTTGCTGTTCGGTGACAGGATTAGCGTGTAAGATAGTGGTAACAATCTGGAGAACCCGTACAAGGTACTAAAGGTACTATCACCGACAACATCCTTGTCTTCTACTAGCAATCACTTGTCCTGTCGAATTTCTTCGTTCGTCATTCGCCATTTGTTTCTGCTTCCATTAATAATTTTAATTATTTTTTCTATTAATAAGAGATTTAATGAATTGTCTCGCTTTTCTTATAGTATATCATCTTACTAATATTATATACAGGAGAACGAATTTTATAAGTTCGATTATATGTGGAGGGTAATCTGTCGAACTACTGCACCTATTTCAAAATTTTTTCAGATGGACGTAGGTTATACATTATGTTCTAAGCCGGGTGAAGTCGGCACGGACCGCTAGTTATGTATGAAATTAGTAAACTTTCCAAAGTTTTAAAGCATAGAATTTCACGTTTTAGTTTATCTGAAACAAGATGTTTCTTTAATTTCTTAAAGAAACATCAACAATTTCTTAAAGAAACATCTTGATAAGAAAGGTAATTTCTTGTGGGCATCGAAAGCTTAACGTAATTTAATTGTTCTCCTAATATATACCTTAATTTCTTTATTTCTGAAGGTTATAAAAGATTCTGAACGAAAAACAGTTAATTGAACTCTTAAGGCTACGTAAAAATGTAAATTTTGACGGCAGGGAAATTACAATCTAAGTTTAATAGTTAACTTTATTTTGCAAGTTGCGATATACGATTGGGTAACTTTCGTAGCACAAAAAAAATACCAAAGAAACCTCTTTTAAAACAGAGATTTACATTTTTCAGAGTAACATGACCAATTTATGTTTCTAAATTTTTTGTAAAGTTTACTCTAAATATATCCTTCAAAATGACAGTTAGATTTTGTAAAACTAATTATAGTTTTTAAAATAAACGGAAATAACTGCTTTTTCGTATTTTTCGTAAGCTAGCGCGCGCACGTTTGCATAAAGCAGAAGTTATATTTTAAACTAAATTATTGTCTACCAATGCGTCGCCTTAATACAGGCATGGACTTAGTACTTAGAAGAAACGTGCCCCCAGCACAATGTACAGCAAAGTATCGTAGTTCGTACTGGATCAGTGTTCCGTACTTCGAAAGAAAAAACTGAAACCTTATGGAATACTTTCGTCCATCTGTCTCTCCGACTATAACAGCCTTTTCGTAGAAGCTATGCGAAATATTCGTTTGTTTCCGTTTAAAAATATCCGTAGGAGAAATAATACTTACATACACACGTACGCGCGCACACGCACACATACATACATATCTTCACACGCTGTATAGTCCGAGACGACGGAGCGCCAAGCTTCGCAGTCCTTATATACTTCTTTTAATAATAATATTAATAATAATACTCCAGACAATTACACAGATTGTGTGACCTCAAACTAAGCAGTAAGCTTGTACTATGGGTACCACACAACGAACTCTGGGGCAGTTCCCAGTAACACCCAGACTCCAAGCTAATTTAGAAAAGTTCGTTTCCTAAATTGACCTGACCGAGGATCGAACCCGGGACCCTAGCTTGGAATGTATATGCCACTGCGCCAACGGGCCAGTCACTTTTACTTCCCCAAATCTCATCATTCTCCTCACACATTTTCGCCTAGCTATGCGAGGTGCTTTTGACATTTCCGTCAGCTAGCACTCTGGCTATTTGATCTTCGTAAGTTGGCCTTGGTCTTCCTTGGCTTCTTTTAGCACTCGCTTTCGCTGTGTAAATATGAATTTATACTCGTAATAATATTTAGAAGACAATAATTTATTCAATGAGTATTAAAATGACTAAATATATATGCAGAGCGTGACGAGACACTACACCATACCTACCGATAAATAATTGGTATATTTAAATGTGCTTTATAATTACCAAGTCAATAATATTTACAACAAAGATAAGCTCGTTAAACATTTGTATGAAAACTAAAACTTGAGTTAACGCAATAAAAATCACTACAAAATGTCTAGGAAAATAAAAATTTCATTTCATGTCATTAATTTATGTAACGATGGTACTTATGCGCTAACACTTATACACGCACACACATACACTTATACATACACACATATTTAAATGTACATAAACACGAAGGCACACGCGCGCTTAGCCACCCGTCTGCAACGAGTATTTAATAGTTATGTGGAAATCTGTAATTAGCCTTACTTAAACCAGATAATTGTAAACTTTATTTTTGTAATTTTGTATACGGTGTTGATTTCCCTTAATAGATAATAAAAAAAAATATATAATAATATTCGGACGACAATTTGCTCAATGAGAAAAAAATAAGGAAATACGTATGCAAAGCGTAGTATCTCAAGGGTATCTCGTAATGACGAAATACGTCATATTATGACATAATATACGATGTTTTAGATAGAAATGCCTACTGATATTGGGCTATTTAATGTGCGTTATATTTACCAAGTCAATAATAATTACAATAAAGATAAGTTCCCATTGAATATGTTTACGAGTCAAATTATACGTATAACGCCTACCTACGTGTCTAGAAAAAAGATCCTTGACCTTGACCTTTCGTGTTCGGACACGAAACAGAAGAAATATGTTCGTACATTGTGTACTTTATTTGACCGGCACGTTTCTGTACGAAAAATACGTCTAGAAGTACAGAATACGCCGAAAGTCTTTATTTCAATCCTGGTGTGGGGTCTAATGATGTTACTTTTATTGACAGAAAACAATTAATATCAATTTAACGTTGGTGTCCAAAGGTATCCATGCAAACCTTCAGTTTCGATATTCGGTTCGGTTAGTCTGTATTTCGCAGCGAGCTGAAAGTATGCCCGAAAATGAAACTTCATTTGTGAATTTTCACGCTACCTTCGCTGGCGATCGACAGTGTCATCTCAACTCAAGCCATTTCATCCACATACTACCAAAGATATTTTTTAGAGCAACAAAACCATTACATTATAATACAACTCACCTGGGGACCTAGACGAGTGGTTCAATTGTCGTAAACGCTAGAAAAATAGTATGACAAATATCATGTAATCTAGCGTAACGAATTTTAAATTTGTAGTCAAACGTTATTAAAATTCTTTATATCAAAGGTAACGTAGTCTTGTGAAAAGCGCCGTACAAAACGAAAGCAAGTTCACCGCCGCACACCCGCAACGTCCAGGGAATCACGGGTGCCTTGCAGGCTTTTTAGTGGCACTTTTAACGACCAATGACGCCACTAAACGTTTTGATTGTACGCAACGTTTGCCAGTTGTCTACCCGCTCTGTTGGCGCGGTGGCGGAGCATCTGTTTTCCGAACCCTAGGATTGATCCCGGTCAGAGCAATTTAGAAAATGATCATTTCGAAATTGGCTCGCGAGTTTGGGTATAAGCTTAGTGCTTAGTTTGGGGTCACATAGTTTGTCTGTCTGAAATATTATTAGTATTAAATAACTGCTTCTATAAACTTACGAACATAAAAATTTTCTGTTTACAATTAGCTAAAGTGAACACAAATTTTAAAGCCTGCCCATGCTGACAGGGGTTGCGTATTTTACTGTTTCTATACCAGGTACATTTCTTGTGACCTGGATATGGATATCTAAGTATACCTAATGTCGTAATGTCCTATGGCCTTCTGCTATGGGGATCAGCGGCGCATATTAATTCCATTTTTATTTTACAAGAAAAGAGCGATACGTGCCATCTACAGTATGAATGCACGAGAATAACTAAAGTTTTAGAGACATTGATGTACTCACCTTGCCGTCCTTATACATCGTTAAAATTATTATGTATACGAAAAAATATATAAATCTGTTTATAAAGAAAGACGATATTGGTGGTATAGAAACTCGAGGTCATGATAAATTGGTTATTCCAAAATTTAAATTACATTAGTCAAATGTTTAATATCTGGGTAACTGCATTCGTTTTTAAAATATAGATTTAGATTAGTTATAAAACAAACATTGATTAGACAATCATACTATAAAAAAATTATTTCGTTGAAGATAAAAGGGTTTATGAATATTGTGTTTTGTTACGAGGGTTAATAATTATTACAAAATTTTACTTATTCAAAGTGAAAAGGAAATAAAATCAATAGCCGTTTGTCTGAACTTGTATTTTCCTAAGTTCACAAACATCAACAATTAATTCGATTTAATCTAAATATATTTCAAAGTCAAAGTCAAAGTCAAATCAATTTATTCAAGTAAACCCAAATGCAAGGTATTTTTGAACGTCAAATCTACTTTAGTTCGGTTCAAAAAGGAAACTTGAATACTGAGAAGAACCGACAAGAAACTCTGTCAGGTATCATTTTTTCAACATCATTCTACAACAGTTATTTAAAAATACAATATTTATAAAGCCAGTAAATGCATATGCAGAGAGGATCACTTCCAGTCTATTGTTGTGTCTTCAATGAAATCGCTAATTTTGTAGTATGCTTTTCCAATCAGTGTGTGGTTAGTGTCAAGTTTAAATCACTTTTCCGTTAGTTGAGTAATTTCTTGAGGAATTTTATTATAAAAACGAACATAGTTACCCAAAAATGAACCACTTGACTTTTGTAATTTAAATTTAGGAATAACTAGCTGATCACGACCACGAGTTTCCATACCATTAACAACGCCTTTCTTTTAAAATAGATCTAAATTTTTTCTAGTGTACATTATGTTTTCATAGATGTATAACGAGGGTAAGGTGAGTACATCAATGTCTTTAAAATGATCTCTCAGCGACTCTCGTGCGTTCATACTGTAGATGGTACGTATTGCCCTCTTTTGTAAAATAAAGATAGATTTCATATGCGCCGCTGATCCCCATAGTAGCAGACCATAAGACATAAGGCTATGGAAATATGCGAAATACACCAGCCTAGCCGTAGCTACATCTGTCAACTGTCTAATGCGCCTAATAGCATATATTGCCGAACTGAGCTTATTAGATAAAGTCCCGATATGGTCCGCCCACTGTAACTTATTGTCTACTGTTAAACCAAGAAAAGTAGCTGATTTCATTGATTCTAATTGTTTCCCATCCAGTTCCAGTCCATTATGGATTTTAGGTACATTGGATAGGGAAAACTTAACACAATTGGTTTTTTGTGCATTCAGTAGTAAATTATTGGCAGCGAACCATCTCGAGACATCCGCCAAGGTCCTATTCTGTCCGCTAATATCTATGTCTTTACTGTTAACTTTAAATAATAATGATGTGTCATATTTAAATCAATTCACGCAATCTATCCATTTAATTCAATAATACTCAATAAATTCAATACCAGACAATTTCACAACATCCAACTAATATTATTTAACATAATGAACCTAAGTAACACACAACATCACTAGACTCAGACTAGACAGATTACAGGGTCACTTGAGGTAAACGTTTGTTCTATCCCACAATGCTCAAAACAATTATGATAAAGAAAGGGCGCCACTGGCAGTAACGGCTGCCAGACCGAAAAATTAAACGTTTACAATAGATAACAATTTAGTGTTTAGTTAATGGTTAATCGTTTCTTCAATGAAATCGCTAATTCTGTAGTAAGGTTTACCAATCGGTGCGCGTTTAATAACTTCAAATCTCTTTTACGTTAATTTGGTCATTTCTTAAGAGATTTTATTACACAAACGAGCACTGTTACCCAAAAAAGACTGGGAAAAAAGATTGAGAGTTAGATGTTAGGATACATACCACTTTGAGTCATTATTGTAAGATCCTCAAAAGTGGAAACACCATTGGAGACAAAATATCCATAAAAAAACAAAAACGTCCTGCTTTGCACGTAAATTCAGTTGGATCAACAACATTTTACACCATTTCAAAATGATTTCTTCTTAATAGGCAATTATATTATCGCAAATCTCTCGATCTAGTTTTTATTAATAATGTAGTTTCCTGGTAAATTACGATTATAGACATATTATGTTGAGACTAAAATATGATCACGAATACGTCAAAATAAATTCTTAAATGTCAGAATGAAATAGCTTCAGACTAAACTAATATGGTTATATTTTAGTTTAGTCTGAAGCTATTCCATTCAGGCATTTAAGAATTTTTAAGGAGAGTATTATAGTATGATTACATATTTGCCTGTTTGTCTGCGTGAATACACAGGCAGACGGTCATCATCAAAATTTTCTACCTAACGTTAAAACTTAAAAACGGCTCGTAATATTTCAGCCTACATTATGACAGTATCAGAAAACCACCGTGACGTGGGTATTTGTAACATTACTTAGAATTAAATGCCATACAATTTATGTATCACCTGTTGAATTTCTGATTAGTATCAGGAACCGAGTTTATTTAGGACGTATTTGACGATATTTGTCGCCCACGTGAGTAGTGCTGTTAGCTGTTACTGATAAGATGATAAGCCGTAATATACGGCTTTCACACATTTTTTTTTCAGATTATTTTGTATGCGCCTGGATTTTACTGCATTATATAATAATTTTCCGATAAAGCACAATAATGATAAAATTGCCAAAATCGTTAAAATCATAGCTTGGTATGTTTTTTTAGGTATAGAACAGCTGATCAACTTGTTCAGTACAGATGTGTGTCGTATTGTTGTTTTATGAGACATTTTCAATATCGAGTCTGAGGACTGAGGACACTTGTATCTCTGGTGTTAAATGCATTGTTTGTCTTACTCTTTACATCTGAACACAACAGTGCAAACACTACTTACTGTTCGACGACAGGATTAGCGAATACGATTGTGGTAGCAAACTGGACGAACTCCGCACTATGTCCTACTTTTCATAATTTTATAACTTTTTTCATTAAAAGTATCTTGAATATTCAAAATATACGGCAATTCTGGAATCATTTTCGAGAAATACGGCAAAATAAAATTTTGTTACGGCAAAACAGACTTTCCTAATAACAACACTGCGTATGAGCCTCCCATTTCGTTTGATATCACGTTTCTATACGACCATAAGGCGATTACTTGACCTCCATTTCTGTTGACCATTCTTAATGTATATTTAGAGGAATTAAAAGTTAATGTTTATGGTAAGATACAACATTTTTTACATTGGACTGTATTCTAGGTTTTACTGAGTACTCTTACTGTACTGTATAACAGTATGTTGTGTTCGTTGTGTGACCCTTAGACCCTTACTGCAAGTATTAGTGCTAGACCTATGTCGTCCGCCAGTGATTCAGTATGATTCAGAATTTAAGAGTGTGCCTATGCAGACTTTGGTGTGTTCTGTGACCTGGATCTCGATATCTAAGAAGACTTAAGAGTTAGATACTTGAATATACTGATACTTGATTATACAACTTCAACTCTGTATCTCGAAATCTATAAACGTGGAAATATGATTGGAGAAAAAATCTCGATAAAAAAATCCAGAAAATACCCTGGTTTTATACAAAATTCTAGAGAATTTTAAAATTATTTTTAGTTGTTATTAAATATATTTTAAATTACGTAAATAAAAATATTTCTATTCTTATAAAATATAATCGATTGATAATTTTTTATCAATGAATATAAGATTGATTGATAATAATCGATAACCAAATGATAATTTTTTAGTTTGTAAAAATAGTTTTTCTCTTTAATAAATGCACCTGATTAAACAATATTTCTGAACGGAATATGTTTTAAAAACTCGATGTTCTTTTCATGATATTAAAATGTGAATCCACCAAATAAATCATAGCAATTGAAAAAAAATAACATTTAAATATGCGATCATACTCGTATCACATATGTTTGGGTGTATTCTCAAAAAGTTTCTTAAAATTACATATAGGTACATATTTAACGACTATAAAAAGAAATACGAATATTTTTTTTTAACCGTATTTTTACTGGCCTGTATTGTGATAACATTAATTTATTGTTTATTTATCTTAAACACAGCTCGATTCGATATATATTTCAATAAATCGATACATATTTCAATATAACAAATGCGATTTGAAAAAGGTAATTCGTAATAAGACATTTTCTGAGCACTTTGCGCTACAAGTATAGCTGAGACATAACACAACCGTCGCTAACAACACTTTGAGCGAACTGACGAAAAGGCAGGATGCCGCCACACATGATCAAGTATGCAGGACGCTCGTGACTTGATCAAGCAAAGAACGATTTGCTTCAAGTAAAACTAATCATGTCAAATCGACGCCACACACGATCAAATATACTTGATGCAGCCGCCGCTTCATGCAAATTGGACGCGCTTGATCATGCTTACTTGATCGTTTGTGGCGGAAATTAAAGTGTTGATGGTTGTAATCACATTTGAATGAACATATCGTCCATCGATTCAATCGTTTGACTCAGTCGGTCTCGGTACTAGTCGATATTTATATAAGATAACTTCATAATACACGCGAGTTGAGCTCACCTTTTATTAAATGTATTCATTCTGTAACTGAGATCCATAGTTGCAATTTGTATTAAAATATATTTAATAACTTACAGATTGTGATTTGTATTATTTACAGAATTACAGAACAGATGAGACTGACGATGAAAATCTACAGAACGAAAACGTGTGATAGAAATAGCAAAGGAAGACCAAGGTCGACTTATGAAGATCGAATAGCCAGAGTTTTAGCTGACGGAAATGTCAATAACTTTCGCATACCTAGGCGAAAATGTGTTTTCGTTAAAACCTAAGAGAAGGATGAGATTTGGCGCTCAGTCCTCTCCGACTACCCCGTTAGGGATACAGCGTATATGTATGTATGCAATAATTTATAAATTAAGTACGAAAAAAAAAACAAATTAACGGATAATCAACATTACTCGTATAAAAATTGTGTTTTTTTGATGATAATCGATACTTTTTTTTAATATCTTCAACATACAGACACGGGTCGTTCGCAGTTTCATTATATTTTAATATGTGAAATAATAAAGTGTATTGTGTGTAGTGTGTGAAAAATAACATTATGGAAACTCCGCTCTCATGATCATAGCCAGATAATGAAGCTAAGAAATATATATTAATATTAGGGCATGGTTGTGAGGATTATGGGCCATTCTGATAATGAGGTGCAATAAAAATTAGGCTTAAGCAAGGGGGAGATATAAGCGTACTATATTATGTGACACAATCTATACGCGCACGATAAAAATTACTGTAATAGAGTTATAGGGCTATTTAAATTGATCTGTGAATAGATATTCGAATTTGTTTGTTAATGATAAATATGTACCGTACAAGCTTTTGCCTGTGACTTCATCTGTGAGGTTTTTGGAGAAACGTCCCTCAAACTGCTTCCTAAACGTTTCCAGTGGTATTAGAGTCTATAAGTAACATATTACACAAAGTGCTTTATATATAGGGAAATCTCTATTTCCCTATAAAGTACTTTGTAGATGGAGAATTTTAACAAGGTATCACCTCTGTATTAGTTAAAATTCTCTGTCTAGTGCCATCTAGTAAAACTAGACTCATATGCGTATATGAGTTTTACATAATATGGGTATTCATATCGCATTTATAAAGTTATTTCTGTACTTAAGTTTTGATTAGTAAAGAATAGTTATTTCATATTTTTCAGAGTTTTTTTTGAAGTCAGTTTAATTTTTTTATTAACTTTTTTTTTCTCCCTTTTGAGTGACCTTAGCCTAAATAAATGTCTAGGCCAGGTCTACGATTAATTTCTTTTCTAATTCTGGAGCGCAACGTCTTAACTTCCATTCTATTGAAGAGCACAAACCGCGGGCTTTCACAATAAAAGATGCGAACATAGGATTTAATTGCCCATTATGGCTATTATCGATATCATTAATTTCATATCATTATTCATCAATATCAATTACGTATAAAAAAATAGTTTAAAGGTTACATCATAATTACACCCGCAGTATTCTTACAATCCGAAGACGACAGCCACCAGCTGTATTCCCTGTGCGCCACAAGACTGGCTCTACTGACTGAATTTATTATATCACAGGCAATTTATGTCTTCTCCCTACTACCATTATACCATGTAGGGACAACGATAGTTAACAAATGGCATGGCATACAAGAGAATCATCAATATAAATGAATAAAGATTATAATCAGGTCTCGTTATTTGGTGTATCTTTGAAATGAAAGCTCCAATATCAGTGAAGTTTCAATGGGACCAATCTGGAAGTGTATCTTTTCAAACAAAAAAAGAATTTTCCAAATCGGTTCATAAATGTTATGTTATGAGTTATGAGGCAACAAATATAAAAAAGAAACATACAACCGAATTGAGAACCTCCTCCTTTATTGGAAGTTGGTTAAAAACTAACATTTTTCGAATCAATTGTAAATTTTCTTATAGGTGTATTATTTACTTCAATATTACAATTGAGATTTATTATTACATTTATTTTCTTTCTATTACTTATAAATATAATATATACACGCATACATACATACACTCACAAGGTATTCCTAGCAGGATCGTCAGAGAGGACAAAGCGCCAAGTATATATATAATAAGAAATAATTAAATTTAACAAAATCTAACAATACACGGTGCCGTATTTGGCCCATGATTTGGCCATACACACGTTTGTAGGCCAATCACACAATACCTTGAAATTCGTTTTGTTTTAACAGAATTGGTTCGTATCATCAAATTTATTATTAGAACCTGCTATATATACTCATAGAAGGATAAAACAAAACTAATTGCGACCCTCGGACACATTTCTAATAATAATCGAGAATGGAAAGTGTCAATAGTTAATTATTGAGTAGTACCGTCCTACTAATGATAATTATACATACTAGAGGTATCGTTATTGGCTTTCTTGTAATACATTAAAATTTCTGTCCATAAATAACCATAATGGCTGCCAATAGAAATTTAAAGAAACGTTTTTAGTATTCTATTCCTACATTGAAAAAAGGAACATATTTGAAATTACCTTGGTCTGTCTGCTACAAACTACCTATATTATTACCGGAGACTGTTTGACGAATGGTAGACTGTATGACAGTAATACTGTATGGTAAGATCTCTGACCAAGACATAAAAGGGACAGAGCATTTGCTCTAAGAGCGTGTCCGTTTTTTGTTGACCGACTTTCTGGACTTTTATTAACGTGCGTGACTAGAAGAGAGTCACAGCTGAGCATGACATACTTTAATTTTTTTTGATACTAATAGCCAAAACACTTAAGATTTACGAGTATTTTTAACCGACTTCAAAAAAAGGAGGAGGTTCTCAATTAGTCTGTATGTTGTTTTTTTTTTTGTTTTTATGTTTGTTATCTCATAACTCCGTCATTTATGCACCGATTTCGAAAATTTTTTTTTCGATTGGTAGGTAATACTTTAGAGGTGGTTCCATTTAAATTTCACCGATATTGGAGCTTGGACTTCGAAGATACACTAGATAACAAGACCTGGTTATAACCTTTATTTATATTGACGATTCTCTTGTATATCGTTGTGCTCCGGAATTAGAATGAAGTTAATTGCAGACCTGCTCTAGATATTTATTTAGGTCAAGATCACTCAAAAGGGAGAAATAAAATTTTTTTATAAAAAAAATTAAACCGCCTTCAAAAAAAACACTGAAAAGTATAAAATAACTATCCTTTACTAATCAGAACTCAAGTACAATTAAAATAACTTTATAAATACGAAACACATACCTATATAATTAAATTTGACAGTTATTGAAGTCGGTGCCAAATCAATGTGCAACAACAGAAAGTCTTTAGTTTGTTAGGCTTGGCACCGACTTCAGTAACTGTCAAATTTAATTATATAGGTATGTGTTTCGTATTTATAAAGTTATTTTAATTGTACTTAAGTTTTGATTAGTAAAGGATAGTTATTTTATACTTTTCAGTGTTTTTTTTGAAGGCGGTTTAATTTTTTTTAATAAAAAATTTTGCAAATAACTATTTCAGTAATGTACGTAAAGTCGGTCATGAGCTGACATGAGTTACACCGAGAATGAAATTTCGATACTTACTAAAGCTAACGGTTTTACTCATGGTTACACTCAGTGAGATAGAAAAAGACTCGAAAATTCGTTCGACGCACGGTAATAAAAGCGGCATTTTATTATGGCACTGTTCATCATGTTTCTTGATCCGAGGGTAAGACAGAAGTTAACTTTAAAAGCCAGTTTTTAATTATCGGTTAGTTTCAGAGGTTAAAAAAATGGTTGTCGTATGGGGTGTTCAATAAAAGTTCTTTAAATTAAAAATTCAAAAATGTATAAAAAGTAATGTAACAAATTGTTTGTGTGGTCCTGCTTGCCTGGAGAAATATCACCCGTTTACAGAATATCGGCGTGAAATAACAGAATCTATTGCCGTTGTGTTTCGTTCAGCGAGTGAGAGCCATGGTGGCCCATTTTGTCCTCCCCCTACGTTTCTTACAGGCCGGCAACGTAGCCGTGATTCTCCGGACGTTGCGGGTGTCCATGGACGGCGGTGATCACTTTCCATCAAGTGTTTCCGTTTGCTTGCCCCCTCTTTTATAAAAAAAAAAGTGATCTATATTTAGATTTTTTTTTTAATTAGCTTAAAAAATATTGTACTCCGACTTCATGTCCAGAAGCATAATATCTGAGAAGAATCGGAACAAAAGGCAAATATTAATGAAATTACTAGTAAATTTTTGGAATCTTTGTTTCAAAATACTGATTGTTGTGAGTGAAATGAAGGGGGATCCCCCTTATCCATAATAGAGGGACTTTGAGGATTTGGAGGATTAGACGCCTGTCTATTATTTTCGAATTAAGGTCTTTAGCACAGCGCTGTAACTTATGAGCACTAGTTTTTTTATCGCAAAGTTCACAATATATTTCAGTACACTCGCAGCGATTATAATATTAAATTCACTAGTTTTTCTTTTATAAATTGCGTAGCGTAGCCTTTAATATTAAGTTGCACGAGCGTCCTAGAGAGAGTTCTATTATTGTTACACAGGAGGGCAGCGGATGCGGAAGGAAAGTATGTAGTGTTGCCAGTGTATTAGAATGAGTATGTGACATAATGAATACATAATTTATTATTTTAATATTTAAAGAAATAGAATCGGCGTAGACACTAGACATTTTTTTACATAAAAAAAAGGCTCTACTACCTCCATTTTAAGTTTGGCAGTACGGAATACTCTTTGCGATTTGCACTTGGGCGATTTTTTCCTTTCTAATTACAATCCTGTTTGAGAAAAACCACAACTCCAATCGGTGGATTTCGAATAATATCTCTTTAAGTAAATCTCAAAGCTTAGAGACATTCAATGGTATATCGTTTGGTCGATCGCCTTCATTTCCTGACCCAGATGAGCTCATTAACCCCACCTCCTCCTGAAATGACTGTACTTTCAACTTTTTTGTAAACTTTTTCCTTTTTTAGTCTAATTAAGAAAATGGGCTGAATATAATTTACAACACAAAAACAAAATAAATAATGAGATGCATAAAATATGAATGTTAATAAATCAGTATCTTATGATAAATTTTCCAGGTTCAATCCTCGGCCACGTCAGTTTATAAATAACTAGCGACCCGCTCCGGCTTCGCAAGGGTAGAATTTTTTTTTAATAAAATATAGCCCATTGTGGAATCTTCTGCCTGGATATGGCGTGGGGGGCCCCTTACTGCAGGCTGTGAGGTCATTATATCGTGGCCACAGGGCCTGTGTAAGGATAGATGGTGACATGTCGCCCTGGTTCGAAGTCTGTTCAGGCGTCAGACAGGGCTGCGTGATGTCTGCCTGGCTATTCGTGCTTTATTTGGACAGTTGCATCCAGACATTGAAAGGTAGTATGAGTGGTATGATATGTGATGGTACAGTGGTAAACTGCCTATTGTACGGTGACAATGCTGTGCTTATAGGACCATCAGAAGCGGAGTTGCAGGCACTAGTTACGTGCATGAAAGAAGACTGTGAAGTGAAAGGATTGAATGTGAATGTGAATAAAACTAAGGTTCTGGTGTTTGAAAGAGAAGATGTACAGACAAAGTGTGAAATATGGGTAAATGGAAAATGTCTAGAACAGGTGAACGAAATTGTATACCTGGGGAGTGCGTTTTCGAGGGATGGAAGATGTGAGTTGGATGTGGAGAGACGGGTAGCAGCCGGCAATAAAATGAACGGTGCTCTGTCCACATTAGTAAGAAGTAAGAATATATCTAACTCAGCCAAAATGGTCATACATAATGCGGTGTTGGTGCCAACATTATTGTATGGTAGTGAGTCCTGGATATGCCCGAAATCGAGTGAAAGTAAGATAAATGCAGTAGAAATGCGATCTCTTAGAAATATGTGCGGTGTCACCCTTGCCGACAAAATAAGCAATAAAGAGATACGCAGTATGACAGGCTTGCACGACAGTGTTATTGTAAAAATGAAGAAAGGAATGCTTAGATGGTTCGGGCACATGGAAAGAATGAGTGATGAAAGACTGACGAAGAAAATCTATAGAGCGAAAGTGAGTGGTAAAAGAAGCCAAGGAAGACCAAGGCTGATTTATGATGATCAAACAGCTAGAGTGTTAGCCGACGGAAATGTCAAAAGCACTCGCATACCTAAGCGAAAATGTGTGAGAAGAATGATGAGATTTGAGGAAGCGAAAGAAGTATGTAAGGATCGCGACGCTTGGCGCTCCGTCCTCTCGGACTACCTCGTTGGGGATACGGCGTGAAGATGTGTATGTATGTATGTATTATTCTAATGTATAGCTATATTATTGTAGTTTCATCAAAATCCGTTTAGTAGTTTTTGCGAGAAAGAGTAACAAACATCCGTACACCCTTTTTTTCTGACGATGCAAATTACGTCCTCGTAATAATTTTTCTTGCGTAAGATCTCGTACAATATTATAATTTCTATTCCCAAAGAGATTTCGAAGATTCGAACCGAAATATAAAACGATAAAAATTAATAAAGGTAACAATACATTTTTTTCATAAACTGTTGCGTCCATACTGGATATGCAACAATCGGAACTGTTAGGATGAAAACTATCGAGTGTATATGTCTGCACACAACGTAAAAAGCGATGAAAATTTCCATTAAAACAATTAACCCTTTTAGCATCGGCCTTCCTGATTACTGATTACGTTCTCGTAATACAATGGTTGGTAAGTAACGATTAAACACCAAAAATAATATCCTTATGTATATAATCTATAAGTATAAATTGTACAAAATTTAGATTGGTTGAATTTCTTTCTTTTTTTCTACCTACTAATCATGTAATTTCTTTCCAATGGATGGGCGTACCCTCACATTTAAATTATGGAACACTAATTTCCACTTTTGAAATACACCGTTATATTTTCATGGTCAAATTTTATTCGAGAAATCCACTCACAAGGCATTCTGATCATCAGTCAATTTACCAACAGTTTGGAAAACTAATCTCAGAAGAACCGACGAGAAATATCTCTTAGTATCACTTAATTAATTTAGATTGGTTTTAACTATGAGATTCACCTTTTATTTTAACAGTAATACATACCCTTTTATTGTGGCTGTAACACACACTTATTTCGGGGGGAATCAAGTCGAAAATAAGTACCCACTAAATCCCTTCTTTATTTATCTTACGAATATAAATATTTTTAAATGTTAAGTACCTTGTATTGTTGTAGGTCTTATAGATTTTCCAAAATTAAAATTAGTTTATTATTTACGAACTCGATGGCGCAGGGTTTAAGGCGTGGCGTGTAAGGTTCCGTGTTTAATTCCCGGCCGGGTTAATTGAGGAAACGAATTTTCCTAGGTTTTCTCTGGTCTGGGTGTACTGGGAGACACTCCCAGTTGTTGTCGTCGTCTGGTTTTGAAACCACAGGGAATGCCATAATTTGAGACCAGGTGATCGGTATGTATTGTTGGGCGCATATATTATTATTTTATTGTATAAATTTACTTATTATACCTCGATAAACGTGAAAATTAAATTCGCACTGACGATTTTTTTTTTATTAGGCACACCTACCCATGTAATAAAAGTTGTAATGTTTGTCCACACAATGTCCAACTAGCAAGTTTCAGTGCCATTAGATATGCACATTGTATACGAGCATAATCTCAGTATATTCAGTACAGCATACGAATATGGTACGTGGTAGTTCGCGGCAGAAGTAGATAAGCGGTATCGGGAGGCCATTTGCCGCATAGCTGCTAATTTCCGTCGTGAGATGGCGTCATTTACACCCTGAACGTTTTTGAACTTGGTCCCACTTACAGAGGGTGCAGAAGCGAGAGCGATTTTGATATGAATGGTCCGCTGCCGCAGTGGTATACACTGCATTAACGTCCAAGTTTAGTAACGGTATTTATATTGTCATGCTTTTTTAAAGTTCATTTTTTTTTCTCGAAAGACAGTTTTAAACCTTGTTCTGAAATAGGTTATTTATGATTTAAACAAACTCTTGATACCTTTGCAGCGTGACATACTATCTTTGGTGGTTAATTACCGTAAATTCCATGTCTTTTTAAGACACGGAAGCGAAAGAGGTATGTAAGGACCGCGACGCATGGCGCTCCGTTCTCTCTGACTACCCCGATGGGGATACAGCGTGAAGATATGTGTATGTAACGTATGTATGTATGTAACGGCCAGCAAACGCCTGTACAGAGAAAATCATCCCCAGACATTCCTGTAAACGTTGAAATTATTAATCTTGTTGTAAAAAATTTTAAAACAATAGTGTTTATTAAGACTTTATATTTATAATTAACACGGACCGATTATTCAAAGTTAGCTTTCAATTTACTATTTCTATTTGCTTAAGGTAAATCATAAAAGAAACGAATAATATTAAATTAACGTTATAATCTAAAATTATAATTACAAACTGTATCTTATTCTTCATTAGGTATCTGCAGCAAAAGTAAAGTGCACCCCCGCTCTTAGGGGTTGTGTCGGGCGCCTCGCCCACCGTATGAACATATGACATCTGTCCATCTTCCATTCATTCCATGTCCTTTTCTCTCTTTAGTCCGTTTCTCTCTTTTCTCACTTAAATAAATGGAACATCGTTAATAAAATTCATAAAAAAACTTCGTTTGTCAAAATCGCTCTAACTTAGACCATACATTTCATCTCCAAATCTTTCGTTCGCTCCGCTAACGACAGAACCGATTCCAATGAATTCTAGACTATAAAGTGTTGCCTTTAGGATGACAATTAAATTTTATGAAAAGCAAAGCGAAGTTTGTTATGTGGTTGAACTGTCTTCACCCATTTATTGACTGGGAAAGTCATCTGGAAGGACATTTGATCTTCGATAACGATAATCGACGAATATTATGAAGGCTATTAATAGAAACAGAAACATATCATTTCCATATATTTAATATCTTAAAAATATACACTGCGTAAAACTACATGAAGCAATCAGTGAACCAATTGCATACAAAAAGTTACATTACTTTTCGTTCATACTAAAATTGACTGTTTAATTTGCCGGTCAACTTAACGATGTTTATCGAAAAATAATAAAAAAAACTCGAATGTGAGTGTGTTGTACACATATTAACTTAAATTATTATCACCTTTATGTACAGTGTGGCCCGTGGGCCTGTGACCGGCCGTATTATTCTGATTATTTATGAAAAATATTATAGGATGATTGGTAGAAATAATGGATACGCAGATTGTCAAGTATTTAAAACGATTTTTAATATCCCATTTACATATGTTCACTTTAAGTATATCAGTTTGACTAGTTTTTCTAAACTACCTACGTATTATCTTTATTGTAAGCGCGCGGCGTGTGTAGTATAAAATATGTGGGTAGATGTAAATAAAAATACGTATATAAAAAGTTTGTTTGTACATAAATAATTTAATTATTTTTATATATAAATTTTATGTTCGTATATATTTATGTATGTGTATGTCTATGAGTACTGTAATAAGATATATAGATATATGGAATAGAGATATAGTGTAAATATTATGTGTGACCGTGTATACGTATGTAGTAAGTGTAACTCCTACAATATCGACATAAAACTTAAGAAGGGGGTGTATCTTTAATAGTTTTCACGTTATTGAATTTTTAAGTCATTTAATTGCGTCGGTCACCTGGCTTCATTTATTTGCTATATTTCCGAAGTTATTGGCTCCATTTCAACACTGTTAGTTGTTTCTGAAAGCTTATGAAATATTTTATTGGTTGAATGTATAAGCTTATTTAATATCACAACATTTTTAGAAAATCTGAAACCGAATACATTTTTTTCCAAAAATAAATTTTAATTTATTTAAAAAAAGACGGCTACGTCGATAAAATGTCCCATCACCATGGTTTTTTTATTTATTATTATTAATTTACTGCATAACAGCTACAAAATAAAACATTGTTAATACCGAACTCTTAAGGATTCGAAACAAAAATCCTACAAAGACAGAAGTTAAAGTAAATTAAAAAGTCTTATTCCCAGCAGTATGGTGAGTAGGTACAAAAAGTTTATATTGATAATGATGCAAATGAATAAAAACAAATAATCAAGACGTTGTCAATAATTTTGTATTCTTTGAATAAAAATAAAGAAATCTAGTTGATTAAATTTTCGAAATGGCCATCTACCCTCTTGTAAGCACACAAAGGCCCTCATGGCCATACTTTTAGTTGTGCTACGCAATTCTTCAGGGTTTTCTTTTACTTCCGTTGCAGCAGCCAAAACTTTAAGGGTTAATTTCTCGGGCGTTTCAATTTGTATGGCTTTGATTATTTAAGTGGCATGATATGAAACAAGGTCACCGATGTAACTAATAAAATAAAAAATTCAAAAACATGAAAATTTTTATTACCCCCCTTTTTAAGTTTTTTATCTATAATTTTTCATAAATAATAATTAGAATAATTCGGCCGATCATATGTCAACGAGCGACATTGTATACAATTCTTTGTATGTCTTTGTCACTGAACCTGTTCGCGCCGCTAATTATAAAAAAAAATATTAGTTATAACATATTCAATTTAAAATTCCCGCTCGAGGGTGATATCTCTGTTCACTCCTTATTCCAAATACCGCTATGCTTTTTTCTCCACTCACGCACCGCTCTGCGCGTAAGCAAGAAAGAAGATAAACTGCTCATTCTTTACTTCGTTCGTTCGCCGACGCCATTCAATACTCACCTCAAGATTTTAAATTCAACTGTGCACATGGGACGTCGTCTTATACTAATTAAATACTTAATTAATTAAACCAAACTAATTAAAACGGTAATTCAATAAAACCATAATATGATAAAGCCCTAGTGAAAGTGAAAACCCAATAACCGTAGCTGTGAAGTATCTGTGAAACTTTGTGTTGAGGAGCGACAAGTTGTTATACCGACTGGACAATACTGGAGGCGGACAAGGGAGGCTCTGCTGCTGCTGGTCCTCGGTGGGTCCCCCTCTGTTTTCCCTTCTCTCTTATCATTTCCATCGACAGAGATGCCCCTCGCAGATACGAGATACACCCGCGTATACAGTCCACGATTTATTATTGAACCAGCGCAAGTGGGTCTTTCTGACAACACCAGAACCCCTCCTAAATGGCGCAACCGATTTTGATGAAATTTTTTGTGTGTATTTGAGTAGGTCCCTAGATGGATTAGATTTACAATTGGACCCAGTAAGTGGCGCTGGAATCGGGTTCGAGGACATTCATTTATTTATTTCGGGAGTCCTCCTAAACAGCTATATAGATCGATTTTTATAATTTTTTTTGTGTGTTTGAGTGGGTCCCCAAATGGTTTAGATTCACAATTAAATCCGGTAGGTTGAGGCTGCAATCGGGTTCTAGGATTTTTTTTTATGTCGGGCAGGATAACGTCTGTCGAGTACGCTAGTACAAATATATAATTTTTTGTTTTTATCCCTGAATTGGGTTATAAATTACGTAGTATATAAAATATTTTCGCTCTTCGTCTTCGCTAAGACGCTCCCGCGCATTTACTGACGAAATATTATGTCAATCAAGTTTACGAGCATAATGTTCAGTGTATGGATGTTTGAATACATCTATATCGAAACCGGAAATATTTCTCTGTTGCTAATTTGTAGGAAATATATTATCATAATGATCTAGTTAATGTATTGCTGATTTTTAATTATACTGCACACAAAATGCATTTTTTTTGTCTATTTCCACCATACTAACTCACAAACTTTTGAAACTAGAAATAAAATACTAGTAGAATTATATAAATAAAAATTTATTAAATTTGCAATAATATAAAATGAAAAGATAATATGACAATTTAATATAGTACCTATTATCAAATACGTAACCCAAGAAAAACATTCAGTCCAAGTCGGTAGCCCTATTGCGTGTTTACGTACCGAGCGACCGTAGGTAATTATCTCTAAGACACTGCCGAGATAGCATACTGTATGCTTACTTGTACTGTGTCAGAGAGGACGGAGCGCCAATATAATGTATATGTATATACAATTTAATATTTGTGTGTTTGTTTGTATACCTAACTATATTCATATATAGTAGAATAACATATATATAATAGAAATTAAACCTAAATAATGTATGTTTATGTAGTTATGTTATGTATTGTATTTAACTAAGTATAAGTTTTACTAAGTATAAGGTACGTAAGGCCTACAATGTATTCTCTATTTCACCAAAGTTACGAAATACTAATAACTAATCTCTCTCATAATAAGTAATTTATAATAAATATTTTATTTTATCAATATTTAATTGCAAACGTTGTTTTAAATTAATATGATTAAGCACTTAGCCTAATTAAAGTGGCGAAAATCAACATACAAACACCGCAACTCCCTTCCGAATAGCAGAGTTCATTAATTAATTGTAATTAATTAACATGGTAATAATTAATTTCTCTTCGCAGACGCCGACGCGTTAGCTGCAAGTTGACGCATCTGGAGAATGGTGCAGGAATATACATGACAATATTGAGCACAACATAATTATAGATTAATATTACACATATTAGTTTGATATGATCGCAATTGGCGTTAAAATTATATACCTATTAAAGCAAGTGCGTGTTCGTCTAATGTTTAATATTTTTCTTAACTGTTGCCATACAGAAGTTGGCTAATGCAATAATTGCTCGTATTGTAAATTAACAATAAAATCAATAATTTAATTACTGTAATTAGTGTAATTAGTTTAGTGAACGCATCGACCGAGTTTATTTTTCGTTACCAAGCCTATTAAACTAATAAACTTTCTGTTGTTGCTCATTAATTTGGCACCGACTTCAATAACTGTCAAATTTAATGATGTACTCGTATGTGTATCGTGTTTATAAAATTATTTTTATTGTACTACAGTTATTTTGTACTTTTCAGTGTTTTTTTAAGGTGGTTTAATTTTTTTCTTTAAATTTTTTATTTCTCCCTGTAAATCCTCCCTCCCTGTAACCTTGGCGTAAATAATAAATTTATCTAGGGCAGGTCTACAATTAACTTATTTTTAATTTTAGAGCGCAACGACATACAGTTCGCGTTGCTTGGTGTTATTTGGTGTATCTTCGCAGTTCAAGCTCCAATACCGGTAAAATTTAAATGGGACCACCTCGTATACCCTTTGAAACAAAAAAAAATTTGTAAATCGGTCCAAATAGACGAAGTTATCGGTGAACATATTACATAAAAAAAGAAAAAACATACATACAGACGAACATAGTACCTCCGCCTTTTTTGGAAGTCGGTTAAACATTTTAAACTACATCTGTCTTCATAAGACTACATCGTACACGACTACTCGACGGCTACTCAACAACCGCCTTTTATTTGGTAACACACTATACTTAGAACAGAAGTACTCAGAGGACTCTCGTAGTGGTCTTCTTTCGAGGGGCTCCGGCGGGGTTATTACCTAAAAATTTGCAGAAAGCGACAGCCACGCGATCACTGTGCGACCGGTGACGAATTGTAATAAAAAATTAGTTTCATGTATGACGATTTCGTGTCTATTGCGCCACGGCCGTAAAATTCACTTTTCGCGTTAGATTTAGCGCCACTATACAAATTACATTATACAATTCGTTTTGAAGCGTGTGGGATTTGCTACGGGACATGCGTGAATCTCTCTCACTATGCTAAATTACTTTTAAGAGGGACAGTAACTGAGTCGTCATCTCCTCGCACACGTGAAAGTGCGTAAACCTCGCAAAACACACTACTTTATCCAAATATACCACTTTACCTAAATTACTGATGAACCCTGAAAGATGTACGGTGTCAGCCTTGCGGACAGGATAAGCAATGAAGAGATATGCAGTATGACAGGGTTGCACAACAATGTTATTGTAAAAATGAAGAAAGGAATGCTTAGATGGTTCGAGCACATAGAAAGAATGAGTGATGAAAGACTGACGAAGAAAATATACAAAGCGAAAGTGCAAGGAAAGCCAAGGAAAATCAAGACTGACGAAGATCAAATAGCCAGAGTGTTAGCAGATAGAAATGTCAAAAGCTCTCGCATACCTAGGCGAAAACGTGTGAGGAGAATGACGAGATTTGAGGAAGCGAAAAAAGTATGTAAGGATCGGGACGCTTGGCGCTCCGGCGGTCCTCTCTGACTACCTCGTTGGAGATACGGCGTGAAGATATGTTATGTTATGTTATGTTACAGCCCATGTTACAGCCCATGTTACTCGCTGATAATGTGGTTTTCTATAGATGAAAAATTTTTGAAATTGGTTGAGTAGTTTTTGAATTTGTGTGTAAGAACCGCGACGCTTGGCGCTCTGTCCTCTCTGACCACCCTGATAGGGATACAGCATGAAGATATGTATGTATGTATGTGTGTATGTATGTATGAACCCTACGAATGCGTGTTTGATTCCTCGACGCTTTTTTACAATAGCGCTTTCATCCAATCTCAGACAATGAATATAAAAAAGATTATCATAACCGTCAACTTAGTATATATGTTTACGAATAATTATTTCGTGATCTGCAGTACTAAATACAAAATGATGATACAACGTGTCAAATAGTCCCAGCAACAAAGATGTAATTAATTTCAGAAGGACATCTGCATCATGTCGCACCAAATGCGTCCCATTGCAAGCCAAGCCTGCGCTTTTACATCGATGTATTTCCTTGATAGTTGAAAATATTCTAACCAACATACAACAATATAACAACATATCTTCACGCTGTATCCCTAATAGAGTAGTCAGAGAGGATGGAATACCAAGCACTTAGAAACTTAAAATTTTAACATAACACACTTTTACCTCCTCAAATCTTGTAGGTAGTTCATAATTTTCGTAATTTTCAAAGAACATATTTATTATTTTTCATAGTTCTCTAAGCTCATAAATAAGCTTACGTACCTCAAAAGGAAAAAATGAAACCCTTAACATTTCGTTGTCCTTTCGTTGTGTCCTTGTATCCATCTGTCAAACCAATCAAAATTATTTATCTTAAGAAGGGGTATATCAAGTTTAAATTAATATCAAACACTAAATATATGGTCCCTTGGAGATGTAAAAAATGCAATCTTCCATAACAATTTAGTCAACAGATAAGGTAATTTATGTGCTCAGACAAAAACGTATAAGTACTTCATTGACATAGAAGCATGAAATTTGGCAAAAAGTAAGCTCGCGTCATTCTTCTTATACACTTTTGCCTAGGTTTGCAAGTGTTTTTGACATTTTCGTCCATTAACACTCTTGTTATTTCATCTTCATAAGTTAGCCTATGTCTTCTGCTACCACTCACTTTCGCTCTGTAGATTTTTTGTCAGTCTTTCGTCACTCATTCTTTCTATGTAGCACTGTCGTTCACCCCTATCATACTGAGTATTTAACCGCTAAAATCGTGCAGCAAAAAGCAGTATTTACGCCTGTCTGATTGTTTGTCTGTTCGTCTGCTCGCCTGTTACGTAGGTTTTCTAAAAAAACTCACTTGCAACCTAAATAAATATAAATCGAATTAAACTAACCTTCAAATAAAAAAAATCTTGAATAAATTGAAATTTGCGTTAGGTATGACGTCTACTTTTTTATACGAAAGAAGAAATGACAACCTTTGTTTTATAGTGGCTGGTTAATAGTAAATATCAACTAACATCAAGTAATTGTGTATTACAATAGAATTTTGCAAGAAGCCACACTAACACAGTGGGTACAAAAATCTACTGTGTTTGTACTACACAAGAGTGTTAGCAGATTCAGATTTTTATTGATTCAGATTCAGTAGGCCTTAAATTTATTTTGGTTTCATGACTACAGATAATGATAAACGTATTAATTTTTTATGCTTTTTAGAATTGCGTATCTCGACTGAAAAAACGGAGCCCATTACATCACTGTCGCATTATTTCATGCAACATAGAAGCTTATTTGACAAAGTAATACACTTTTCTCGCTCATATAGTCTACACCAATTAACACTTTATAATGTACTTATATACATAGATTATGTGACCTCACTGAAGATGAAATGCGTGAAGAGAATGATGAGATTCGAAGAAGCGAAAGGCGTATTTACATACAGAGAATAGATTTACATTTGCTGTGAAACATAAATCACAAGGCTGACTTTCGAAGATCAAATAGCCAGAGTGTTAGCCGACGGAAATGTCAAAAGCACTCATATACCTAGGCGAAAATGTGTGAAGAGAGCATGGAGCACTTAACCTATAGTGCAGTAATGTAATTTATTTTGTATGAAAACAAATTACATCTATGGTAAACACTGTTGCAGTTACTGGCGTTCTGTTTTATAGTTAGATTTTTTGCTGTTTTTGCCATAACACCGAATAGAGCAATAAGCCATTACATAAACATTTAAATATATGTCCAGTTTCGGTTATGTACTGGTTAATGCGAGCGAGAGTTGATACTTGTTAGTGTAAATATACTGAGCAGTGGTGAATAAAATGGTCCGATATTTCACCTCTATATGTTGAGGTTGGAAGAGGGCGATGAGATTTGAGGAAGCAAAAGAAGTATGTAAGAACCGTGAACTTGGCGCTCCGTCCTCTCTGACTATCCCATTAGGGATACAGCGTAAGATGTATGTATGTACATATGTATGTATGTGTAAAGAAGAAACTGGTTTTCAAATTAACCCAAATCCAGTTTATAAACTTTTGCATTTTGCAGAGTTTCTACGTAATACATATAACGAAAAACTCGATTTTATTTTCCGTTCACTTCCGCGATGTTCTCACGCTGTATCCCTAACGGGACAGTCAGAGGCGACGCAGATCCAAGTATCGCAGTCCTTACACATTTCTTTCCCCTCCTCAATACACACTTTCGCCTAGGTTTGCGAATGTTTTAAACTTTTCCGTCAGCTAACACTCTGGCTATTTGATATTCATAAGTCGGCGCTGGTCTTCCTAGGCTTTGCTGTCACTCATTTTCGCTCTGTAGATTTTCTTCGTCAATCTTTCATCACCAATTCTTTCTATGTGCCCGAACCATCTAAGCATTTCTTTCTTAATTTTTACGATAACACTGTTTTCTAACCTTGTCGTACTGAGTATCTCTTCATTACGGAATTTGTCTGCAGATAATATAATATCTGGAAATTCTTGACTCGTTACAAACAATGTTCAAAGTATCAAGATTACATGTAGCGTAACCTTTGTGCATGGAACGGGAAATCCCCTGCGTCTAATCGCTTCATTTAGCTGACATGTTGTAATTTATGATATTAACGAGTGTTCTCATGCTTAATATATTAGCGACAATTATAATTGCCATTTAATGCTATTATTTAACATCTAGTGAAAAATTGTTGACGCTAATATACGTACATTATTCATAACCACGATTTTATAGCCATATTTTTCACTTTTTCGTGGTGGTCTGGAGAGAGAACAACATATAGTGTTTATCTTTCTTACACGAAACTGTCATTTTCATGGGTCTGCTGGAAGAAATTTCTAATAGAAATAAGTTGTACATGTAACTTTCTGTTATGACCCAGTTGCCAAAATTTTGAGCGTTTTTAATTAAGTTTGCTGAAGCGAGCAGACGTTTTATTAATGTGAAATTTTAATATATATTTCTTTATACTTTTTTTTATCGACTGCCTAAAACCATAACGCAATTTATGTACTTTCGTTCCATACTTTTTTTCTGTAACGTGATGCCCTTTTGAGAGATTTTTAAATATTTCTCCTAAATGACTTAAGTAAGTCATATAAAATTGCGGCTAACAGGAAGACAATACAATTTACTAAATACTGGCTAAAGGATTTTTTATTACATGAAATAATATTCCAGTTATAGACTATTTATGTCGCGGTTGGGTGGCGGAGTATGAGGGCGGAGCGTGGCAAGAAAATTTTTGGCGGCTTGCATGTAACTTTCTGTTTGTGTATTGTATGTGCAATAAATATTTAAATAAATAAATATAGGCTAAGAGAATATCGGACTGATATTAGTTTAATGTTCCCTGGTATATACAACGTAGTAAGTACAGTGGGTAGCAGAAGCCAAGGAAAACTAAGGCTGCATATGAAGATCAAATAGCCAAAGTATTAGCTGACGGAAATTTAAAAAGCATTCGTATACTTAGACTAAAATTAAAGAAATGGGTCTAAATTATACGTACTTAATATTTTGCCTCACATTTTTGAGTTTGTATTTACTAATCATACATATGTATATGGTATAGGTACATATATCGTAATATATATATTTTATGTATACATAGTGTCTATGTGCCAAATTTTAGCTCGGTAAGCGTAAAGATGACGAAAGAAATCGTCTGTAAAGAAACATACAGACAGACATAATAAAACTGTATAGGTCACTTTTTGCTATCTTTTTGGTTATATTACAGAACCATAATAATGAGGAAAGAAATGTTTAGACAATTGAAGCGTATTAAAAGAATGAGAGAAGAACGATTAAAGAAGAAAATATACAGAACGAAAATGATTAGAAGTGAAAGCCAAGAAAGACCAAGACTTAATACTTATGAAGCCAAATAAGATGCTTAGATGGTTCGGGCACTTAGAAACAATAAATGATAAAAGACTGACGAAGAAAATCTACAGAGCGAAAGTGAGAGGTAAAAGAAGCCAAGGAAGACCAAGGCTGACTTATAAAGATCAAATAGCCAGAGTGTTAGCAGACGGAAATGTCAAAAGCACTTGCATACCTAGGCGAAAATGTGTAAGGAGAATGATGAGATTTGAGAAAGTGAAAGAGGTATGTAAGGACCGCGACTCCTGGCGCTCCGTCCTCTCTGACTACCCCGTTAGGGATACAGCGTGAAGATTTGTAAGTATGTATGTAAGTTAAATAAGTTCCATTGTTAGCTGATAAAAACAAAAGTTCACATACCTTGGCTAATTTATTTGAGGAGCCTGATGAATGACTGGATTCTTGACGGCGTATACAGCAGAAAATATATACAGTTTACTTTACGTTCTCAAATTGTATATGTTATTCCTTTTGACAAATACTAATTAACGTGTACAAGAAACTTTGCCAATATTGTACACAGACTGAACTAAGAATTTGCCCAATTCGGCGCATTTTGTGGTTCACAGGAAATGCAGTACGTAGTCGTGCAATACGAACGCGATCCGTATTTAAATCTCTGATAGAGGTCGCAAGTATTAAGTTGTAGCGGAGAAATAATTGCATTTAAAATCACAACAACAAATTCGTGGAAACGACGTAAAATACTATTTATCGCTATGAAAATAATTCTAATAAATTTATTAAGAATACACTAAGTGGAAAAAACATAATAACGCTATAAAATAATTATAGCCTGTGCGGTACTGTTCCAGACACGACCACTGCGCGTGCTGGGCCCTTTGTTATTTCGGCAGGGTAAAAAAACGTGCGGGGAACTAAGACGACATCGACTGCGATACGTGGCGCTGATCAACAATATTATACAAATAATGGAGGCTAAATACCTTTAATGTCCGTTAGTCTTCAGGATGGTGGAAGTTGGAGGTGGCTTCCGGCGTCGTAAAGGCACAAAACGGAAGATATACACTTCTCACCTACCTAACCTTTTGGTCTACCACTTTTGAATTATAAAGTAACAATTAACAATGTAAGTACAATCAACTGCTAATTTCAGCCTGCGAACACACAACAACCCGACGGAACTTCTTTTTGCTGACAATCAGTTTAAAATCAGTCTAAAATCTCTTTTAGTCTAAAAAGCTGCCGACGCCTTTTTAGACTTCTCCATTACAACATTCATTTCACACAGAATTACTCACGTGCCAAAAAAAACATGAGCTATACTCCCGACAACCAGCGCCAACTCTTGGCATCGAGAGACAATAGGAACAATAATATGTTTTATTCCTAACATATATAGCCTATAAAAAATGGAACGGTACAAAGCGATACTTATATGTACATTAGAGTCTAGTTAAAATAGTTAATGCATAGAAGTAGCTTTATTGCGAAAAATATTAATTATATTTCATTTTATATTTAAATAAATTTCTCCTCGATGTGTGACGTGGGCGAAAGCTGTCAATACAATACGAAGAGAGTTCGACCGCGCAGAAACAAGCCGAAATTAGGTATTTGAATAACGACAGCTCATCTCACTCTCGCTACAATCTGTCTCATTTTATTTCTTTTTCTGCTGGCATAATACGACATACTGGAATAATACTATGAGTAGTATCTGTGTGTGTGTATCTCTTATTTATTTTTAATTGACGCAGGAGAAACCTGAGCATAAGTACCCAGCTCTTTGTGATAGATCCTGGGCTATGCGGGGCTTTTATTCACTAAAACTCCTGCGATAGTGCTCTTCGGCACATTATCGAGAGGATCTCATACGGAATGCACCGGAGCCTCTCTCAAATTGTGCCCAAGCACTTTCCGGGCCAGTGACTGAGCCTCTGTTTGCATTTATTTGTTCATAATATGTGTTGCAATAGTTGTTACAAATTTATTACAGTTGTTACCACATTAAGCGTACAAATTTTACAAATGATTATTTACAAAAAAATATATATTACATATATTACAATTAAATAATAAAGAACACAATAATTAATAAATCATTATTATGAATTTTATAAATATGTAGAAATCGCGATTGTGTGATTAAAATGCTTTAATAAAAACAAAATGTCTAATTACATTAAAAATAAAATGTCAAGATAATAAAGAAAATTAACATACTCACCAATAACAACAATCTCTAGTTATAAAATGTTTGTTAAAAATTCATCTGTAGGTACTAATATGTCTTCCGTAATAAGTATTAACAGTTTTTTCATCTTTGTCTAAAAATGGTGACATTGAGTGTTTTATGATCGTCAGGTATTTTATTAAAAACTTTTGGTGCCATACAGAATATACTTTTTCCAAAAGAGTAGTTACATCTGTTTCGTGTGATAATATCTGACATTCGAGGGGAATGGGTTGGATTACAAAAGCTCCCACTAAAAAGCACCGTGACTCTGAAGACCTTTGCAGTCTTACATTTTTGTCAGGCGGGAAACTTACGCTTAGTATTTTCCGGCGTGAATTATAGAGCTGCACATGAATGCGTACTTTACCTGTTCTATTTTTAGACGGCTAATTCGACTGATTAAACCAGGGTACAACCATAAGTCAAATGTTTTGAATTAACGTGTAATGCAGAGACTCATGGTTGAATACCGAACGTTTAGCAAACTATCATTAAATTGCCATTCATTTTGCAAAACACTTCCACGAGCGTGTAATGACCGCCTTTTAATACACAATGGTGTGACATACCATAGCTTTCTTTTAAATCAAAGATCAAAATCATGAATGAAATCCGCCAACTTTTCATACTTGTACCGACGAAAATAGGCGTACCCAGTATCAATGGACTCGAAATTCAAATTCAAACTAAAAGGAGAAGGATCAGTCTAAATCTGACTAACGTGAACTGAGAATTCTGAATCTATACCTGTAGCTATGCAATCTATGTTTATACTTATAATCTATAATATATATACCTACCTAATAAAATTACGAACTGTGTCTTGAAAACAAGTGTGACTCATTCGTTTTCAATGAATCGCCAATAAATAACCTTTCTGCGACCATACCCATATAAAAGGTAATAAAAGGCAATAAATCGAATTGGCTGAAAGCAAAATTGAAAGGTTGAATTAAATGGTTTGATTTATCAGCGTTTTCTTCTTTGAATTTGAAACACGAAATACTTATTGACAGTTATGATTTTCCAAAATTTCAATGGTTGTTTAGCAGTTCCGGTTTCGTTAATAATCCCTACAGGCCGTGGCTTATGAGCGGTAGGTTCCACGGGGAGGCGAATTTGGAGAGCGCGGAATGAATAAATTAATTATTGATATTGGAATACATACAGTTACCAATTGTCTAATATAAGTCTAGGTAAATACAAGCGATAAGACGAGCCGCAAAATTTAAGGGCTTAAATCATATACTGCTTATTAGCCATTATTAATAAACGGGTTTGAGACGAGAAGAAGTGGGAGGGAGAAGTGAGGTTGTCATATTATTTAGATTTTCTATTTTTTACATTTTTAGGAGTTTTAAAGTACAGTAACAGTGATAGTATATTGTGTTTTAAAGTTCTGTGTAAGCGAAAAGGTACGCCGAAAAGTAAACGTTAAAAAAAGTAAACATGTGTAGCTGAAGTTCTCGTGCTCTACCAAGAAGTCCTTTATTACTCAGTAAAGCCTACTATCACTTTACTGGAGGAGTTTTACGATAAGAAAAAACTAATTTACTTGTGATCCTACTTATTAATACGTAACATTGGCAAATGTGCTAATTTGTGTGCCATGCCATAAAGAAAAAAAAAAGAAATAAACGGGTTTGAATTTGAATATGTCATTATAATTTTTTTTAGAAATGGCGGCCATGAATAAATTTTGTAAAAATCGATAGCTGACATCAATACTGACAAGAAATATTCTTTGACAAAAGTACAAAACTTCGTAGTGTCAAACTTCGAGATATAAGCAACCAAAAAACTATTATACACACATAAATACATATCTTCACGTTGTATCCCTAATGAGGTAGTCAAAAAACAATTAATGAATATAAAAATACTATGACGCATACACTCGTAGTCGTTGGCATCAAATGTTCAACAGTGATGGAGAGCAGCAATTATTTTTTGTGTTAATAAATATTACATTTATTTGTATATGGTTCATTTCCAGTTTTTTGGACGCTTATATCTCTGAAGTTTGACACTTTATGAGTTTAAGGATTTTATGAAAGAATATTTTTTGTTTATATTGATGTTGGCTATTAATTGTTATGAGAATTAATCACGGCCGATATTTTGAGAAAAAATCAAAATGGTGTATGGGCCAGGCTCTATACTAAAATAATCTTCAAAGCCCTTTCGTATTTTTTAAGTTATTCATCTTTTTACTTATTAAACAAACTAGTTACGATATTAATTTATTTTTTCCGATGTCTTCTATATTCACGGAATAATTGTATGATGTTACGTCATGATTACACAACACACATAATGCCTACATGTATTGTGTCACGAAAACAGTCCATATGTGGCTAGCCTTAACCATCCATTCTAAACATTCAGCATCCTCTATTTGTATTTGAAATCTATATATTCCGTGAAATGAGCTTCCGATTAATTTGGCCTTACACTTCCCGCTTGGAAGCTCATCCATTTAACGTATTCAACTGATACTTATTGGAGTTCACGAGATAAATTAAAGAGGCTTTATAAACGTTTAAAGAGGTGTATATTTACACATAATCAAATTAAATTTTTTATTAATAACGTTTAATTTTCGGCGTAACTTACGTTACAAGGAAAAACAGAACCCACAAGATCATATTTACATCACATCAATTGTATGCAACGATATCTTTGTAAGTATTAGATTGAGTGTTCGAAACAATCGTTAAAGCCCAGTTCGGACTACGCGAGCGAGTCGAGTAGCGAGTAATTTAGTACATGAACTCACTATCGCCCAAAAAATCGTTTGCACTACGGTCACGTACAAAATATTAGTGAATAGTGTTTTACGAGATGCACAGGCTGCAACAATATAAAGTGAATAAGCTAATAAAGCTTATGATAATGACTATTTTAGAAGATATGGAGGAAGAAATTGTGTTGTAAAGAAAAGAAAGTTATATAGATCCGAAAATAGATTAATAAAAGAGATAAACTAAGAACTACGAAAACTTAATATCACACAAGCACTAGTGTTCTATAATATATTTCGAAACTAATTTTGAAGTCGTTTGTTCGCTCTGGCGAAATGACATTTTTGCGGCAGCTAACGAATTCGACCAAAACGACTGGTTCGGACTTGTTTAGTCGATGAACCACTATGCAGTGACGCGTGGTGGGGCGCTACTTGCCAAAAAAATTAAACAAAATGGATCGACTCGACTAAATTACTTACTAAACTACTCTACTAAATTATCATTGTTTAGACAGGTTTAGTTACTAAATTACTTGCCACTCGACTAAATTACCAGCCTAGTCCGAATCAGGCTTAGTACCACTCTATTGAGGCTCCGGCGACCACGCCTTACTTACTTTCAATTCGACCCTTGTGCAGTGATTAACGTAGCGTTTACAATAAATAATTAAAAAATTGAAGCTCAGATTATTATTAGACTGCAAAATATACATATAAAATAGATTATTAATGAATTAAACTTTTTTATTTTAAAACGTAGTAAGCGGTTTTGCTCGTTCGGAGCGACGACGTGATAGCACTGTCTCATTCTTACTCACAGCGAAGTGATTATTGTTTTGATCTACTATTCTAACGTATAATTCTTGTTTATATGTCACTATGGAGCACTCAACCTATAGAGACGAAATATCGGACCATCTTATTCACCACTGCTCAGTTTATTTTCACTACAAATATCAACTCTCGCTCGCATTTAGCAGTACATAAAATCAATACTGGACCTGCGTGTACATCTCTACATATACCGACAGATATTTCAATATTTATGTAATGGCTTATTGTTCTATTCGGTGGTGTGACAAAAACAGCAAAAAATCTAATTACAAAACAGAACGCAGTAACCGCAATAGCGTTTAGCCGTAAATTGTTTCCATATAAAATAAGTGACATTGCCACTCTATGGATTGAGTGCTCCATGTATGTCACTTAGCACGGTGATCGACTTGATAAACCCGATGTAAATATGTTGCACTATTTAAAGATTTATAGGATATTAAAAGAGATGTAAAGTCGATTCCAAACTCGACCATTCACCCTACTTATTTCTCAAACTATTGGAACCAAATTTCTAAAAAAATCAGAGAATAAAAAGACCTCATTGATCAAGAATAAAAACGGACAAAGCAAAGCATCCGATAAATTGGTCGTCTTTAATATGAAAAATATTATCACCTCCAATTTTCTCCCAATATTCTCCAAATAAATACGAAATATTTGTGAAAATATGAAATATTTGTGAAAATATGAAATATTTGTGAAAATATGAAATATTTGTTTAAATTCTCATTCCTTGGAAACTTGGAAGATCGCTGGTGTGGGATGCCACTTGTGTCGATACACTTGCTGTTTCCCATGTGCCGGCGACTTCCAAGTCAGCAGGTGCCGGGGCCAGCACTGCCGAGAACTTGAAGCGGCGTAAGTATGCGACTCTCTTAAAGTTTCATATTTACGCCCTTTGCAGTCGAAACTTTGGGTCCCTGGGACCCCGAAGCCCATCGACTGGTTTATGATATTTATAAGAGACTGGTCGCGGCTTCGGCAGACCGCCGGGCTGGCTGCTTCTTCCGCCAACGAATCAGTTTGGCTATTCAAAGAGGCAATGCTGCCAGTCTGCTGGGTACCTTAAGCAATGATAGCTTTCTAAGCGGCAACGTTGAGGAAGTTTATTAGTTAAGATAATATGTAGTTTTAAGTTTGTAAATATTAACGTATGTATGTACTTTTTGTTAATGTAAATAAAGTTTGTTTAAATATTTGTAAACGACCTCCCCACCCCACAGATAGTTTTTGTGCATCTTTGCAAAGATTTTTACACATGTCTGAAACCGGCATTTTTTAATTCCGTCCACTTCCTTGAGAAGTTTTCACTTGCTCTAAGTTTGAGGAAAACATGAGCAGAGTTCGCCGTAATACATAATATATTCGGTTTTACATATGTAATGTAAAATAATTACGAGTATATAACGCCTGTATGCAATATGCTAATTATAATATTGTTGTAGCTGTCATATAGTTACATCCATACACACGGCCGCGACGAGTAAGGAGTATAAGTATGTCGAAGTACTTGTATATATATCTTTGTGAAAATGTGAAAGAAAAAAAGTTCGAGGAAGCAAAAGAGGAGGTAAGGATAGCGGTGATCTGTCTACCCTGTTAGGGATACAACTCAGACCAAATACTTAGGGATACGAGAACAATTTTTGACATACTTGGATGTTTTTGAAGTTATGAAAAAATGCTATCTTGCATCAAATTTTTTGTTGCCCTGTATGCAAAATAACCTACAATTTTTTTCACGTTATTTTAAATCATTGCCTTGCTTAACATGAACGATTATCTTGCCGTAAACATTACAAACATGTCCATAAAATATTTCGATTTGTAATTAATTTAAGAAATTAAGGCTTTTTAGCTTTGAACATTTGCTATGAAAAATGTCCTGGTGAATGGGTTCAAAAAGTTGTCATACAGAAATCGAGTAATTGAAATATTTATGTCAATATGGAAAACGATATTTTCTTCCCTTAAAGTTTAAATGTCACTAGACATTTCGTTAGTTGACCAAGAAGATAAATCCCTAGGAGCTAAAGGCTTACGTTAACTACTTACGAGGATCAAATAGTCATAGAGGTAGCTGACAAAAATACGAAAAGCACTCGTAATACTCGGCAAAAATGTTTGAAGAGAACGCAATTTGAGGAGGTAAAAGAAGTATATAGGGACTGTGACGCTTGGCAGTTCATCCTTTTTGACGACACTATTAGGAATATGGCGTCAGGTTTACAGCGTTATTTTAGGTTAAGTATGTAGACATTAGTTTCTTCTTATGAAACTTTAAAACACAACAAAATATACCGCGAGAATTAGTATGTATGTATGCATTAATGTTTCTTTACTTATGGACCCACAATGCGAGCTTTATGCTTTTCTTTGACACCACAGACAATAGTTGTGAGTTTCTTAAAAACCACCAATTTGTTTGATTTTTCGACAAATTGAAGTTAATTCCCTGGTTCAATCTTCTATTCTCACTTTAATAATAGGACTTAATTGAATCAACTAAGAGTTTGACGTCGTACAATTTTACTTACTCTTCCTTACTATGAACAAACAAACCCTTAAACGGTTTTAAATAAAATATTCGTATGTAGAAAGAAATTGCGTTAAGAAAAATTGTGTCTTTAAGACAAAATCGTCTATTTAGATAAAATTAAAAGCTAAGCTATATAAAGTATGAACACCTAGATTTGAACAAAAAAAATCGACGACATTAAATGCTGATTCAAATGACACACTTGAAGTGAACAAAAAACAATATCAGTCAGTTTTGCTTTTAACTCGACAAAGTTCATTGCGCTAACAACAATTTATTATTTGATTTCATGTTGTGAGCTACTAAGTCAGTTTAGGTCAAAAATACATTTGTTTAGGAAATTACGATTATAAAAACGAAAGCAGAAATTTGTTAAATTCAAATTCGACAAACTAAGCGCCGTGTGTCACTCTTAATAGTCTGTTTACAGTCGTTATCTGTGCCGAACACACGGGTAGTCTGTTGTTATGTTAACAGTACGTTGTTGGAAACGGCGGTAATGAGCCGGCGCCGTGACGAACGCTTATACGACGCGGAATAAAAAACAAATGACGTCATTACGTAGACTACGATGAAGTCCGATTGTTGAGGAAAAAGACCTTTTTTATCCGATGACGGTGAAAACAAAAGGAAGGGTATTTTAATGTCTTTGTAAGAGGATGCGCGATGTGGGTATTCCATCATAGCTCTTGAATTATGTGACGCATATAGATAAAAGTCTTGTTTCATTGATTACATTTTGACTAGCAAACGTCATAGTACAAATATTAATACATATGTATATACATCTGCAGCGATGGAGTGAATACTATGGAGAACTGTATGAGAGTGGCGACTCCGTCTCTGATACTGAGAGCGATTCTAATGAATTGCCACACTCAGGCCAGGGACTGGAGGATGCCATTAGTATGAAAGAGATTGTGAAAGTGATAAGAAGTTTGAAATGTGGAAAGGCTGCGGGAATTGATGAGGTGACTGCTGAGATGATCAAGTATGGTGGTCCTAGGGTCTGGGATGCCTTCTATGCACTCTGCAACCTTTGTTGGCAGAAGGGGGAGGTTCCAGAGGACTGGCGCACGGCAGTCATAGTACCTCTATATAAAGGGAAAGGTTCCTACCTAGACTGTGCGTGCTATAGGGCCATCAGCTTGGTCAGCTTAGCGAGTAAAGTCTATACTAAAGTATTGACTGAACGTATGAAAGGTGTTTCAGAAAGATATTTGTGGGAGGCGCAAGGTGGATTCAGGAACGGTAGGGGTTGTATGGATCAGATTTTCTCGCTTCGCGTTATCGTGGGAAGGTTTCTGGCTTTAGGTCAGAAAGTTTTCTGCGCTTTCGTGGATCTAGAGAAAGCATTCGATAGAGTAGTGCGGAAGAAATTGTGGAGTCTTCTGCCTGAATATGGCGTGGAGGGCTCCTTACTGCAGGCTGTGAGGTCATTATATCGAGACCACAGAGCCTGTGTAAGGATAGGCGGGCACATGTCGCCCTGGTTTGAAGTCTGTTCTGGTGTCAGAAAGGGCTGCGTGATGTCTGCCTGGCTATTCGTGCTGTATTTGGACAGTTGCCTCCAGAGATTGAAAGGTAATATGAGTGGTATGGGATGTGGTGACACAGTAGTAAACTGCCTATTGTACGCTGACGATGCTGTGCTAATAGCACCATCAGAAGCAGAGTTGCAGACACTAGTCACGTGCATGAAAGAAGATTGTGAAGTAAAAGGATTGAAAATGAATGTGAACAAAACTAAGGTTCTGGTGTTTGAAAGAGAAGCGGAACAAACGAAATGTGTGATTAGTGTAAATGGAAAATGTCTAGAACAGGTGAATGAAATTGTGTACCTGGGGAGTGCGTTTTCGAGGGATGGAAGATGTGAGTTGGATGTGGAGAGACGGGTAGCAGCCGGCAATAAAGTGAACGGTGCTCTGTCCGCATTAGTGGGTAGTGTGAATATATCTAACACTGCTAAAATGGCCATCCACAATGCGGTGTTGGTGCCAACTTTGTTGTACGGCAGTGAGGCCTGGATATGCCCGAAATCGAGTGAAAGTATGATAAATGCTGTGGAGATGCGGTCTCTCAGAAATATGTGCGGTGTCACGCTTGCGGACAGGATAAGCAATGATGAGATACGCAGTATGACAGGGTTGCACAACAGTGTTATTGTAAAAATGAAGAAAGGAATGCTTAGATGGTTCGGGCACATGGAAAGAATGAGTGATGAAAGACTGACGAAGAAAATATACAGAGCAAAAGTGAGTGGTAAAAGAAGCCAAGGAAGACCAAGGCTGACTTATGAAGATCAAATAGCCAGAGTGTTAGCAGACGGAAATGTCAAAAGCACTCGCATACCTAGGCGAAAATGTGTGAGGAGAATGATGAGATTTGAGGAAGCGAAAGAGGTGTGTAAGGACCGCGACTCCTGGCGATCCGTCCTCTCTGACTACCCCGTTGGGGATACAGCGTGAAGTTATGTTATGTTATGTATATACATATCTTCACGCCGTATCCCTAACGGGGTAGTCAGAGAGGACGGAGCGCCAAGCGTCGCGGTCCTCAGATACTTCTTTTGCTTCCTCAAAACACCAATGTGTGTTTTCGCCTGGGTATGCGAGTTATTTTATAATTCCGTCAGCTAACACTGGCTATTCGATACAAAGTCCAAGTCAAAGTCAAATCAATTTATTCAAGTAAACCCAATCACAAGGTATTTTTGAACGTCAAATCTACTTTAGTTCGGTTCAAAGAGAAGAGAAAAGAAAACCTGGACACTGAGAAGAACCGACAAGAAACTCAGTCAGGTATAATTTTTTCAATATCATTTTACAAAAGGTTTATTAAAATACAACATTCAGAGAGCCAGTAAATGCATGTGCAGAGAAAATCATTTCCAGACTATTGTTTTCTTAACCTTTCTTAATCTTTAACGAAATCGTTTATTTTATAGTATGATTGTCTAATCAATGTACGTTTTATAACTAATCTAAATATATTTTCTGTTAATTGAGTGAATTCTTGAGGAACTTTATTATAAAAACGAACGCAGTTACCCAAAAATGAAACATTTGACTTATGTAATTTAAATTTTGGAACAACCAATTTATCACGACCTCGGGTTTCCATACCACCAATATCGCCTTTTTTTGTAAATCGATCTATATTTTTCCTCTTATACATAATAATTTCAAAGATGTATAAGGACGGCAAGGTCAGTACATCAATGTCTTTAAAACGATCTCTTAGTGATTCTCGTGCATTCATACTGTAAATAGCACGTATCGCTCTTTTTTGTAAAATAAAAATCGAGTTAACATTCAAATTTTAATAATTAATTTATTTGATTAATATAAAGTAAATAGACTCCTTTTGTTATCTAATCTTTCTGATGGTATTTGGCTAGCTTAGCTTTAATTTTATGCGGTATGTGTGCAAAATAAAATACAGCCCATATGTTACTCGCTGATAAATGTAGCTTTCTATAGGAGAAAGAATTTTTAAAATCGGTTGAGTAGTTCTTGAGTTTATCCATTACATACAAACAAACATCGTTTACCTCCTTATAATGTTACAGTATAGATATAAACAAGGATTATTAATTAAAACACAGAATAAACATTTCAAACATTTATTTTCATAAGAAGCGTATCGTATTCTTTCGAGTTGTAGTTTAGGATTTTCTTTAAATAATTCTTTGGCTTCGTTAAGAAGATTTCCATTGTTTTCTTCTTTGTTTCACCTTCGTTATCGATGATGATTAAAATGTACGCCTGTTGTACGCCGCTATGTTGAATAGAAATTTTTATATTAAATGATAAGCTGTGTGCTCGTTTTTCTCGATAAATATGTTTCAACCATAAAAAAAATCATGGAGACACTGCCTTTAGTAATGTTACTTTTTTCTGCTACTGTTACTCCATTTGGCCCAACAGCGTGATGATGAGTGCGTTGGCCTTACAATTTAAGTGCCCCAGGTTTAATTTTTGTCCAAGTCAGTATAGGGAACCAATTTTTCTTAACTGTCTTGGAATCTGAGAATCATTGGGTCTTCTCCCAACTCGTTGTGTCATCCCCATAGTACAAAGCTCGTGCTTGATTTTCGATTAAATATTTTTCCTTCTTGCTGCTAGTAGTTAATGTATTTTCTGTCTAAAGAAATGTGAGTTTTACTTATACACTTCCAAATGATTAAACATTTAACAATTTTCTCTTTGGTTTTTATTCACTACCATTTATACTTTGTCATCTCTACAACATTTGAGTTTCAAATATTTCTTGTTAGTCTCTAAGTCACAAAAAAAACTATGTACTATTTCAGTATTTGAAGTTTTAGGTTTAGTAATACAGCTTCAGTAATGGTAATAGCTTCAGTAGAGGTAACAGCTTCAGTAGTGATAATAGCTTCAGTAGTGGTAATAGCTTCAATAGTGGTAATTGATGCAGTAGTAGTAACAGCTTTAGTAGTGGTAATAGTTTCAGTAGTGGTAATAGCTTCAATAGTGGTAATTGATTCAGTAGTAGCAACAGCTTTAGTAGTGGTAATAGTTTCAGTAGTGGTAATAGCTTCAGTGCCTTCTACTTAAGATATGTCTCTTTATACATGTAAATAACAAACAAATCTGTTTTGGTTGTCATTGTAGTACTCTTTGTAATATTGAGCTATGATTTTTCCATACGTAATTGTGGTCTTCTGAGTAATTGCACAAATAGTATCGATAAATTCTTCTAATGGAATTGTTATGTATAGCAGACGTCAATTACAATTTTTTATTGAACCGTATGTAGGTCTTCACTATGAAATAATTCTCTTTTGAATAATTTTCTGTTCACAATTCAATTCTAAGTTCTTTATATATAGTATTCAATTATGCCACTTAAATAAACTGAGATTAGTCTTTGTAATTTTTGAAATTGCTATAAGAACGTAAAAGGAATGTTAATAAAATATAATATAATTGATAACAAGAATATCATTTTTAATATTTTCATCAAAAGATATAAGAAACAAGTAATCAGTATATGTATAAGAAACATAATATTTAAGATAAGTATAATATCTCTAGATAAAAATGAAAACAAGATAATGTAAATAAATCCAACACAAAACCGACACATCGAACGCTAACTCAAATTCTGTTATTTAAAACTACTAACATAATATTTAATTCAAATAGAAAGCAAATCATAATATACTATAATATACTCAGACATTTCACACAGTGCCATCTAGTCCCAAGTAAGCAGCACAGCGCTTGGTTATGGGTACTAGACAACTGATATACTACTTATATACTTTTCTTTTGTAAATAATACATATGATACTATTATCGAGACGGGAATCGAACCCGCAACCCCGTTTACTTTACGACGCGCTAAGCCATTGCGCCACGGAGGTCGTCGAAATTATCAGTAAATCAGTTAATTACTAACATTTTTAAGAATAGGTTTTATAAAAAAAATACTAAATTAATCGACAATAAACTGTAGTATAATTTTACTTTTCATCACAATAATAAAATGTAGTCTATATTATGTTATACTTATTTATTTATTTAACTATTTATGAACATACACATACTTGTAAAAGAGACATGAAATGTAACTTGTCCAAAAGGTACTGCTTATTTCAAAATGAAATTTCTTCCAGCAGAAAGCCGTTGAAGTCGAAATGTTTAATATGTATGAAGCAGAGAAATTGTATATACCATATTTTGTAATAAAAATGCTTTTTTCTTTGTCCTTCAATTACATGAAAACTACTGAATGTATAGGTATGGGACTATGGCCATTCGACGCGGAATCGTTTGTAGATGGTTTCAGGTTATTTGTTTTTTGAATTTTTCAAACAAAAATCTACTACTAGGTACAAAATTTTCATTTACGCTCAGCGAAGTGTCTACTAAATAATAAAACCATAATACAAAGGAACTCTTCGGTGTAATGTTCTTGTTGAGATGAAAGAATAGAAAATAACAGAATATGAACAGAGCTGTCGCTCTATAGTTCAAAAGTGTCATAAGTAAATCAATCTCTTTCATTTACGCCAATCGCGTGATCCCAAACTAAGGACTAGGCCTAGTTAGCGCCTAGTAACATAGATTACAAGATAATTTGGAAAATTTGGTTTCCACCTTATAACTTCTATCAACTGGAAATATAAATCGATTCATTTCTGACTAATTGATAGATGTGAACCAAATCAGATACGTTTTTACAATGGAAACAGACATTAAGGGACAATTATGTCTATTTACCTTCACTGAAAGTCTCAAATTCGGGTCCCGGTAAATGAAAACCAATAATTAAACAAGGTAGGTATTTGTAAAGTTGCCACAGTTCCTACGTTTATATATTACAAGTTAATTTATAAATTATTTTCTGAGTTATAAAGTATATTACGTACTAATAACGTAACTAATAACAACTGACAATAATATTGTTTTTAATTCCTATATCGGGATTTTTAATCTATGGTTTTAATTAGTATTTTTTGAATTATGTTGTTCGACTCTTTTGAAATATAAAGCCTTTGTCTTGGACATATTTATATGGCTATTGGAATACAATATATTGTATACATAATATAGTAAATATTATTGAAATAAATGCACGTATGTATATATGAATTAGATAATTAAATAATAAATATATAAGTACGTACTTCAGCACTTCAGACAGAGGAAGAACGTGGTTGGTTCGCCTTATCATTTCCACAAGACCTCATAACACAGCAAGGTGGTCTCTCTGGTCTAAACGGCCTTTCGTTTCCTGATCGGTCACAAGGCCCGGGCCTACAGGATCTACACTCATTACGTCCACGTCCAAATGGTCCGAATCCGCTTGGCCCATGTCGTAGAAATTCAACAGGCCCGAAGCCATGATGGGGCTTATGATGATGTGGTCCATGGTGTGGTCCGTGATGTGGCCCGTGATGGTGGCTATGATGCGGTCCGTGATGTGGTCCATGATGCGGTCCGTGATGTGGTCCATCATGTGGTCCATGGTGTGGCCCATGGTGGTGTGGACCGTGATGGGGCGGTGGGCATGGCCAGTGAGGTTTTCTAACCCCAAAAGGTCCACGATGGCACGGACCGCGGCGATGTCCAAAGTCATGCCATGGCCCACAATGCTCGAAAGGTCGAGAACCGAAATCACATTCAAAATGCGGTCTCATTTTAAAATAGGCTGTTTTTCACTACTTTTATCGTTCGATATTCGATGTGTACGCTTCTAAGGCGTCGTGCAGTTTGGCGTTCGATCGAAATCTGCCCTCTCTATATAGGGATTATTGCGCAATGTTTTTCACATATGACGCAATAATTTAACTAGAATTTTTCAAGCGGGAAGCAATTTTCATAGTAAATTACGCAAACGACATCTGCGTACTTAATTTTAGGTCTGTCACTTTTTAGTTTTTATCTATTCCCAAATAAAAATAATGACCACATTATTTGTATATCATTTATTTTGACAACGGCCGTAAGGTGGTTAATGTATTTCAGATACATATATCTAAGTATTATATTATAGACATATTTGTATGTATTTATGCTTATATATTTTACTTTCTATATACCTTTATACATCTATCTTCACGCTGTATCCCTAACGGGGTAGTCAGAGGACGGAGCGCCAAGCTTCGCGGTGTTTACATACTTCTTTCGCCTCTGAATCTTGTCATGCTCCTCACGCATTTTCGCCTAGGTATGTCGGTGCTTTTGACATTTCCGTCAGCTAACACTCTGGCTATTTGATCTTCGTAAGTCAACCTTGGTCTTCCTTGGCTTCTGCTACTCACTTTCGCTCTGAAATTTTTCTTCGTCAGTATTTCATCACTCAATATTTCCATGTGCAAATTTTCTATTCTATGTAACTTATATATAAAATTCAATGTTTGGTGATTTTATTGGCTGCCATACCCTTAATCCGATTGCGATGAAATTTGGTATGGATATAGATTAAACCCCGGGGCAAGAAATCTTTTGAATTACTTGTAAACCCATCAAAATCACAACTGAGTATTGTAGGGAGTAATACGCTCAGGAGTAAACTAATTTCAATGAATTTACCGCCACTGTATTATAACGGCGTTAGCATTCCCTACTCAGATAAAGTGAAAAACTTGGATTTAGTAAAAGATTCTAATTTAAATTGGACTACTCATATCAATGAGGTAAGCAAACATATGCATTATACATTTCACTCTCTCTAACAACTCCAGAATTTCCTGCCTTTTAAAATCAAAATTGTGCTCTCTCAATCTCTTCTTCTTCCTATCCTCGACTATGCAACAAGATGAAATTACTGTGATTCCTTGAATTCGTTGTCGGATACTTACTCGTCTTTCTCTTGTTCATAATATCATTTATATATGTACATATATAAATTAACACATAAATATATTGTATAATAATATGTAATAACATTGCCCTTTAATTTCACAATATTGCAAAACATTGCGTAACTACCTACAGGTATGTTCCCGACAAAAACATACAGAAAAACGGACAAACTTTTGGACACGACCGTGGATTTTACCTGAAAAAAATACCTGAAATTATTAACCTGAATAATTATGCCCCTCGGTCCTTTCCTAAACGTTATTAGCAGTGTTTTGATAAAAAATAAAAGTGCACATTTGAATTAATTCTATGGATTATGTCTTATTCGTATGTTCGTTTATCTGTCCACATTTCACAGATAGTTTATTCCGTGACCTTCACACCTGTTGAGCTTTTTGGTACAGAGACAAATCCAAAACTCCGAACAACTAAAAATAAAGGCCAGGATCTTCAAAATTAGCTTATTTCCGATTCAACGATGAACAATCAAATATTCTTCAATAAAATATATGTTGTGATTATTTTATGGTTACGATATCTTAATAACTTCACTCGATCATAAATGAAATTGTTTAATTAATTAGTTTTCATAGTATGAAAAAGAAGAATTGTTAGTTTTTCTAGTCGTATTCAATTTTATGAAAGTTTAACTTACAAAAATATGTTGAAATATAGGTAATTAAATTATACGGAGTATATTATATACTCTGTATACAAGCATACACATACATGATTTCAAAGTGAAAGGTGCGCAAGGTACGTTGCGCAAGAAACGGAACGCTTTTATTTAACACTTGTATAAATTTTACTCCTCATAAAATTTCCATACCGGGGGCCTTATATGAAAATCGATTCTTAAGGAGTAAACTCCAATAAAAGAGAGATGTTATTCGATATGTAACAGAACAAAGAAGTTTTACATTTTTAAATTTTAAATTTATTTTTTCTCTGGCATGCGATTAACGCATGGTTAACGCCGTCCAGGCAATTATCGGCCAGTAACATTTTTCACAAAATATTTTAATTGACCTCTTTGCTTGCAGAACATTAAGGATGAATCCCTGTTCCCTATTTAAATTCATTTCTGTCCTCTGTGAAAGTCTTTAAGAGAAAAGCCTATTTTGGTTGCACTTATCGAAGAACCAATAATCGTTTTGTATGTTTTGTGAATCGATTGTATAACGAGGGAGTAATAGTACATTGTTACTCTAGGGCTGAAAGTAACATATGTAGGCCCGAGACGAGGCCAATAGTTCGAGGGACTTAATAAGTCTATCACCCGAGGTAAACACTGTGCTTTTCATTACGAATACGAGGAAAGTAAAAACATTAATTAGCTAAAGAAAAAATGAGTGAATGTTATTTTACATAAATCAACAACTTTGGTGAGATATTAATTTAAAGTATATAGTAAAATTAGAGCAATTAGTTATAGTTAGTGAAAGGTTTTTTCCGGGTATGTTGACATTTGATATTTTCTGGGAAACTTCAGTTTCTGCATCCAGGGATTCTTGGGTGTATGTTGGGGACATCGGTATTTGTCTATTTTTTTCAGCTGTTACAGCAATGTTTTTGGATTGCACCGGATAATCCTTTGAAGTGCTTGGTTGTGGAGAGTCAGTGGAATGCAAATTTAGCATTTCTGTTACTCTATGCGATATCTTAGTTTTATTTTCCACTGACTCTTTTATGTCGCCTTCAGCTACTTTAGTCGACTTCCAACCTCCATGCCTTTTGATGTCAGTTAAATCGGCACCAGAATCGGCTAGCAAAGTCACTGATGTTCTGCAAAAGCAGTGACCCGAATAAAGATTTGAGTTTGGCAAATTAAGGTAGGTGGCTATCTCTTTAGGAATACTCGAAATCTTGTTTTTGCCAATTACTTGCCGCAGACACTTATATTACCTTTATGATAATTTATGAAAAAACGGTTTGTTTCCATACCACTTGGTCGAAGTTTTTGGTATTTTTCTATTATATTTACAAATTCTTTTTTAATAACGAAGGTTCGGTCAACTTTGGTTTTGGTGCCACGTAACTTCACCAGTATTATATCACCTTCTTTCTCAATATCATCAACCTTCACATTTACTAGTTAGATAGTTCTGCAAGCGCCACTTACTGCCAATATCAACACTACCTGAAAAGTAGATATCTCTTTAATATGTGTATAAAATATAGAACGTTACAATATAAAAGAGGAAGCTACAATTAACAATAAAAAGATTTGCTTACCTTCATTGCTAGGTATATTTCATCAGGCGCTTCGTTTAAGAAGATTTCTACCTCTTGATAAGTGAAAACTTTGGATTTTTTCGATTTAAATCCATCTGATTGCTTTTTGAGAAACGATGTTAGTCTCTTGAAATCCTTTATATGTACATTATGTTTAGTATTTAATTTTGTCTTTAACATAGAATACACGCTCCATAATGTTGAAGGTTGATAATTCGTTGAAATATATTAACAAAACGTTTTCTGATAACGATTTCACTTTTTTCTCAGCGCGCCATTTCATAAAATCGTCGCAAAATTTTAAGTATCTTTTTTTTGATTTAGGCGGTAAAAGGTTTTCCACTACTGCTTTAGCCTCTTCTTTTACGAAATCAGGCGTTAAATCCATATCTGAATCTGATGAACTCATCGTGTTAATACAAATTTCTGCTATACGGAAGTATAAACAAACTCTACAACTCGAAAAAACGAATGACGATAGGATTGTCGCTTTCCCGCCTATTTTGTTTTTTTTTTCTGTGACCGGCCATTGTTATTAATTACTAACTATTTTGCCCAAATCTATGTTATTTTAAAAAAGTAGTTGAAAGTAAACTATAATAAAGTCATTTAAAAAAATATATTCTTTAATTAATACTTATTTTTACATTATTTCAATTTCACATCGCGCTGTAATTTAATGGCTGTATAGAAAGTTGGGACATGATACAATAGAAATGTGAAAATAGAACTACTTACTTTTTTTTATAATTTGACAGCTGTCAGTTGAAAACGATTCTCCCTAGGGCTGAAAGTACTATTTTCAACCCGCTTCTCAGGCAACTTCAGGCCTACTTTCCGAGTATAAGTAATGAAAAATATTTTTTTACTGCGAGGCGTTATTTTGAGTACCAAACGCAGCGAAAGATTCTACAGCAGAATCCCGAGCGCAGCGAGAGATTCTAAAGTAGAATCCTGAACGCAGCGAGGGATTCAATGTACGTTGCCTGAGGTAAAAAAGTAATTTTACTACAGAGTAATACACACTACTTTTCATTCCCCTCTATGAGAAAAATAACTGAGAGATATGTAAAAGTACAAAAAAGTTTCATATTTTTAAATTCTTAATTTCTTTTTTTTTTTTGGCGCGCGGTTACCGCCACCCAGGTGATCATCAGCCAGTAACATTTTTCATACAATATTTTCATTTGATCAATTCGTATTGCGTATTCAAACTTATTTCTGCTCTCTATGAAAATCTTTAAGAGAAAAGACCTATTTTGGTCACACTTGTCGGGGAACCAATCATCGTTTTTCGAACAGATGGAATGAAAATATTATTTAAAGTTGTATGTAATCTATGTACAACTTTAACTAATACTGACGTTTCTCTGTATCGCAGCGCGAGGAGGAAGTAAGCACTAAATATCTAATGCGCTCAAAAGGCCTTAAATGATGGATATTTTGTATACTAACTTGTCTTAAGTTGCTATGGAACCTTACATTAGCACTCACCTTACGTAACTGACGCAGTGCTTCTTCGAATGTATGATGACATTCGTCGAAATGTTCGTGATTCATCTTCAGCTGTGGTTCTGCCTTTGTTACGTTGATACTTTGTACGACTAATTACACTGCGTTTTAATTTGCATAACTACAACTCCAGATTTGACTTAATTTATATATTATAGAAAAGGTTCTAATAATTATTTAATTATTACTTTAAGTGTCATCGTAAATTCAGGATTATTTTTTTTAAGTTGCTTAATATTTCTTGTTATATTTTTTTTAATATCATCGGCTATGTAGATAATAATAGACGTGATCACTGCGGCTAATCGATATTTTTAATGTCGTTCCAATATTGGAAACTGTCTGTCTCACAGCTAAACTTACAGGGCTTTACTAATGAACGCGGCGTAAACATGGACATCTATGACAGCCTTCGGTCCTACTCAAGTTTATGAACAAAAGAAAATACTGAAAGGGACAAAAAATTCTCCCGAAGTATAATCTCATTGTAATTTTCATTAGTAACAGGGTTAGTTGATAATTATAGTCCGTGAGATTTAATAGGTCGGATTTGACATCTGTCACATGGCTGTGACTAGTTATGGACCAAACAAATATGTCTCGATTATTTTTCAATTCTAACGAAAATCGATACCATTGTTTAATAACATAATAATATTTCACTTATGATTATTAGTTTGTTAGCTACATAGTATGTTTGTTGAGATATGGTATTTGTTACAGTAAAACATATTTAAGTATATGAACAAACTTAATTCGATATATTTATTTTCTGGGACTAATGTATAAAAAACTTCCTCAAAATAAAGGCAGAGTGTAATATTGGTGAAAAATAAATATTTAATCATTTTCTGAGCTTGGATCCATGTCCGTAGAGCTATCTTCCCACTGGACTCCACTATTATGATTAATTCATTTTCAATTAAATTGTCTATTCTGACGTCTCTTTCAAAGTCTTCCTTTATTATTTTTTTTGTTTTCTCTACCATCTTAGCCCAGTCGTCCTTTGATATTTGATTACATGCTTCTGTCAGTAAACTCATCAAAAAAACAATACAGAACTAAAATTATTTAAATAATATAATAATATCTTAATTTTAAATTATTCGATTATTACGACATTTCAATCGATTATCGATTTCGTTTGGTAACGAAACGATTGCAAATGGTAGCAGTACTAGAGCAATACGCCTCGTGATATAACATTGTAACAACGTCCATTTAGAAAATTCTTTTGAAGATATATAAGGAAATATCTGTTTTTAACTAAAAGAAATCAAAGTTAGTAGTTTTGTGTAATGATCAGCAGTGGGAAAAAGAAATAATAAAATAATTAAAAGCCTTCAAAAAAACACTGAAATATACAAAATATATATCTATCTGTTACTTAAAACTCAAGTACAATAAAAATAACTATAAGTACCGATACGCATATTTTATAAAATTAAATTGACAGTAATTTATAAAATTTAAGTTTGTGCCAAATCAATGAACAAAAACAGAAAGTTTATTAGTTTGGTAGGCTTGACATCGACTTCACTAACTGACGAATTTAATTACGTTATCTGTATCGTATTTATAATGTTATTTTTATTGTACTTGAGTTTTGATTAGTAAAAGATAGTTATCTTGTACTTTTCAGTGTTTTTTCTTTTGGCCTTGTCTTCGCCTTACGAGAAACGAAAGTTTGTCGTAGACTATTATAAACTTTTTATTTGCGATTGACGGTATGTAACAAGCGCAATTACACATGTCCGTTTAACACATTTCACTTAAATGATAAATTTTGTAAATAATATAAAATTGTATTATTTTCTCAACTACGATGTGGCAGAATTATTTAAGGCCATTGAGCGATGAACACACACTGCTCCATATTAAAACATAAGTAGATATAAACACTATAATTGTATTCCTTCACACACGATTTCTTTTGTTTTCTTTTTATGGCGGAGGGGGCAATGATCAAGCGTGTCACCCGATGGAAAGTGATCACCGCTGCCCATGGACACTGTGCAACGTCCGGGGAATCACGGGTACGTTGTCGGCCTTTAACGAAAGAGTAGGCTCGTCTTTTGAAGGTCCCTAAGTCATAACGGTCCGAGAAAGCCGCCGCTATAAGCTGGTTGTAATAATGTAAATAAAAAGAAATTGCTGTACGTGGCAATTAATTAACTCTACAAAATAGACGTACAATGTGTCTCTACACAAAAATCTCACATTTTCTTTTTTTCTATTGGGTCTCCACGATACAAGCTTAGCCTACTGTGGGGGCCATTCATACTCCACAGATCACATTAACACATGTTCAGTGTAATAGTTAACTTTCTGTTGATCAAAGACAGAAAGATATTTGTGGGTATGTAATATTTTTTTGTATTTTGGAGTGTCACTTTTCATGAATGTGCAATAATTGTGTTAATATTAAATATTTTAATTTTTTTTTATCATATTCATTTAATTTATGGTGTTAATGTGTTAAAAGACATTGTGTAATAAATAAATAAATAATAAATGAAATTAAAAAATTAATATAAAATTTTTGCATATCTGTACTTCTATACTCTATACTAATATTATAAAGAGTTAAACTTTGTCTGTAAGTAATTGATATGGTTTTGGAGTGTGGACTCAACTGTTTGAGTGATGCTGAATTTCAGTCCGCGGTAGAAAACCTGCACAATCTTGAAACTTGTCTTATCTTCTATCTATCTATATACATATATATTTTATTTTATTTATATATATATATATATGTATATATATACATATATGTATATATGTATATGTATATATATACATATATATATATATACACTAAATTAAGTTGCATTTAATTTTATATACTTAGCTTACACTAACAGATTTAAATTGGTAATCTGATAGCATTAAAAAGCATGTAATTTTATACCTGCATATATAAGACTAGCGATCCTCTTCAGCTTCCCACGGATAGAAATTGTTTGATAATAAAATACAGCTCATGTTAATCGCTGATAATGTAGCTTTCTATAGGTGAAAGAATTTTTGAACTTTTTTGACTTGTCTATCTATATATATATATAATGAAGTTATGTTTTCTTTGTGCGTCAATAGCGTTAAAACTACTGAACGGATCGACATGGGACCACGACCATTCAATGCGAAATCGTTTGTAGATGGTTTTAGGCTACTTATTTTTTGAACTTTTTTTTTTGCCCAGCGAAGCGAGCGGGGAACGGCTTGACTATCTATATATATATATAATGAAGTTATGTTTCCTTTATGCGTCAATCACGTTAAAACTACTGAACGGATCGACATCGGACCACGACCATTCGATGCGGAATCGTTTTAGATGGTTTTGGGCTACTTATTTTTTTACTTTTTTTTTCCCCAGCGAAGCGGGCGGGAAACGGCTTGTTATTAATATTATTAATTATTATTTATAATGTTCGCTGTAATTTAAATTAACTAAAATATTCACAGAAATAAATAGTAGCCCCCATTTGATTGAAACTAACGGGGTTAATTTGACCTGTATAATACAGAACTAGAAGATACCTTGGTGCGCTGTACACACTTTCATGTATCTTTATAATATATATACTTTAATATTATAGAGAGTTAAACTCAGTTTGTTTGTATGCAATGGATAAACTCAGAAACTACTCAACCGATTTCAAAAATTCTTTCACCTATAGAAAGCTACATTATCAGCGATTAACATGAGCTGTATTTTATTATCAAACAATTTCTATCCGTGGGAAGCTGGAGAGGATCGCTAGTCTTATGTATGCAGGTATAAAATTACATGCTTTTTAATGCTATCAGATTACCCATTTAAATCTGTTAGTGTAAGCTAAGTATATAAAATTAAATGCAACTTAATTTAGTGAACATAATATAGATATAAGTTTGTGGCAGCAACCAATGCGGTTTGCACTGCTTAAGTCGATAGCGAGGTTATACCAAGTTCGTGTTATTATGAGATAGAAATTAATGTCTTATCTATAAACTGTGTTATTGAGGCAAGCCTGTAACGTATTTTAACGAGATTTTATGAGACTATATATTACTACCCACAGGAATAACGCTTCAGTTTAGGTAGTTCTCATTTGTTCTATGAACATGATATCAGAAGACAAAATGAGCCAATTATTCCCTATTAATCCACAATTATATTAAACGAGCAATATTTGTGTATATAATTGATTTCGCTGTCTCGAAAACGGTTCGAGCGATTTCGATGAAATTTACAATATAGGGGTCGAGGAGGGCGAAAACTCTATCTAGGTAGGTCTTAATTCTGGGAAAAATCGTTTTCTCCGTCTTTCACACACTTAAAACTTCCGAACTCTAAACTTTTTTAATTTCGCAGCACAGTTTACCTTCTTAACTGCACAGTATCTGAGTTAAAGGTTGCTGCGACTCGCGAACCCTCGGGGCAGTTCGGGTGTACGAAGAGGAGCGAAAGACGAGGGGGCCCGAACAAAGACTTCTAACTGAACTTCCGAAACAATCTCACGCGCACGGTGTTAATTACGACTTATCTATTAATTGTATTTATATATCTTCTGTCCAACATAAACCAGCAAAAAATACATTCCACTTTTACTTTAAATCCTTTAGGACTCTACATAGGTTTACCACGCCAAAGAGCGCGGGTTCGAACCCTGTAATGTGGTCAGACCTTTTTTGTTTTTTTTTTCATATTTTGAAATAATATGTTATACAGTATGCAACAAGTACTATACTAGTAATATTTGTATATTTATAATTGCGTTCTCAAAAACGGCTCTAACAATTTCGATGAAATTTACAATATAGAGCTTCACGGTGGTCAATAATCCATCTAGCTAGGGTCCAATTTTAAGAAAATTCGGTTTCTTTATGTATTCGCATACCTAAAACTTCTGAACTCTATTTTTTTCTGATTTCACTACAGATTTTACATTCTCAGTAGTACAGTGCCTAGAACGTAGGCCTACCAAGCTGAAATACGCGGGTTCGAATCCTGCAATGTGGTCAGACTTTTTTTTGTTGTTTTTTTTGTAAGACACCGAGTAAAGCTCGGTCACTCAGGTACTTGTTCCATAAAATATACAATTATTTTATTTCTGAAATTGTTCCGTAGAACGAAGATATCAAGACTCGTTAATGATTAAATTATCAAGCTTGAAAACAATGTATTGTGGACTTATTTATACCTACTTATTTTAGTGAGATTACAGGCAGGTATATTACAATATTCCAATATTGTTTGTAATGAAATAACTACTGCTACAATGAAAGCTAATGAAATCAGATCTTTGTGTTAAACACCGCATGGAACAAATTGGTAAATTATTTTCTGTTTTTTACTATTGTATGTATGAAATTTTGCAATTTGTGCTGAGCAGTCAAGAAAATATATAGATACGAAAGCGAATTTATATTGCATATTCCGGGTCCACATTCAAATCGTAGATTGAATGCAATCTTCTTAGGGCGCGATTAATAGACACGAATTTCGGTCGCGCCGACACAACGCGGTCGGTAATAAAATTATCTGTAACAAATATGGGAGACTGATTTCCACATAATGATATCTAAGTCAATGCGATATATTACTAGACTTCATAATCCAAATAACAACATAGACAATGTGACGTCATCATAAATCTAACGTGGGGATTTCCCAAGATTTCCCATTTACTCACAGATTCCTGTTGTTGCCCAATATGATGAAATAACATTGCGCGAATATTTAATGATATTGTTAACTATTGCATAATTCACTGGTCTGAAAGAGAAAAAAATATTTTAAGATGTACTTACTTCTACTTATCTTCTCGAAAAATTCAGCCAAGGTATGGGGCTTATTACTATCCATTTGAACTAAGAATAGAAATATCAAGACGCCATTTTGTCTCATATGAAACATCAGATAGAAATGTGCATATCAGATAGTGACGGTAATTGAATGTGACCGTCACTTTATACCTCCAGCTAAAGATTTAAAGTGACGGTTGCATTTACATCTATAAGGTAACATTTCGATTTTGGCGACCTGTCGTACGTCTTCTGTCTTCTGGTCTCCTGACGTCTGCTGACTACTAGCTTACAATCCAAGCGACCGACAGCCATTCTCCCGCAGTTTTTGTAACGAATGATTGTGATCTGATTCTAGTATTTAATTACGTCAGACTATTTCTCGACAACTAGAAAACAAATTTTCTTCTTCCAATAACTGCTATATAAGGTAAATATTAGCATTTTGTTAGCATTGTTTTCTGAAAAAAACGAAAATCGACTCTATTTGCAGATCACTAAAAGATGAGGAGTGTTTTTAGATACTTTTACTAATAAATCATCATCAGCCGCAGCAAATATTGTCATTTTAATATGCAAAGTGGTCGAGTCGCGCGACGACACTGTTACCAGAGTAATAGCGTCACGCGACCGCGGTCGCTTGCTAGCCACGCCCATAAGTCGCTCAATGCAGTAGCTTGTATTAGTCAGTGTTCCATATTATAAGTTCAAATTAAACAGTGGGTCCCGTGACCTATCTAACGCCGTCGCGGGACGCTGTCGACGATATGGGAATCCCACCTTTATACTAAAAATGAAAGTGACAGTCATTTATTGAATGCGACTTTGCATTTCTTACTAGATATACAAAAGTGAAGGTCGCGTATACATTTCAAATATTAAGAGTAAAAACGATTGATCGATTTTTGAATGTGATCGTCAAAAAAAGACCAAAATATGTAAACAGGAAAATAATATTACGCCGTGATTAAATTTGGACAAACTACATACAATTATTTGCCGGAATATCATGAATAGTCTCATTCACACTCACGAAAATGACAGAGAGACAGCGAGGAGATTCTATAGTTACCCATTATTCAATTTTTTTGATACTTGCTTACCTCCATTCTGAACAACGGAAAACTAACCGATGAGAGCACGTCAGAACGGTAATCAGTTTTCCTAAACCTGTCGACCTGTCTTATACAGACCCAATTTACATATTACTATGACACGTTACATATTATGTAGAAGATTTTGACAGCAACTATGTAACATGGATTGTAGACTTTAGAGGAAGTAGTAACCATTACATTTTTGAAAACTGAATGAGTATATAAATAAAGAGATGCATTTGAAAACAATATTTTGGTAAAATGCCGATAAGATCCTACATAACGCTATCAAAAATATAGCGTTTTAAAATGAAATGTTACCATTTTATTAATAAATAATTAATAGACTAACTTAATAAAATATAATTATTCTAAGAAATTACATACATATATATCTTCACGCTGTATCCTCAACGGGATAGTCAGAGAGGACGGAGCGCCAAGCGTTGCGGTCCTAACATAGTTCTTTCTCTCTTCTTCTCCTCACACGTTTTCGCTTAGATATGCGAGTGCTTTTGACATTTCCATCAGCTAACACTCTGACTATTTGATCTTCGTTAGTCAGCCTTGGTCTTTCTTGGTTTCTTTTACCACTCGCTTTCGCTCTGTAGATTTTCTTCGTCAGTCTTTCATCACTCATTCTTTCCATGTGCCCGAACTGTCTAAGCATTCCTTTCTTCATGTTTACAATAACAGTGTCGTGCGACCCTGTTCTAAAAAATTACCACAAATAAAAAAACTTACACAGTATATAATATAATACGTGCATATAATAATAAATGCATACATATCACGCTGTCATCAGGCTGCGTCCCTAACGGGACAATCAGAGAGGGCGAAATGTCGAACACCGCAGTTCTTGTATACTTCTTTCACCTCCTCAATGTCATCATTCTCCTCACACATTTTCATCTATGCCAAAGAGGCAATGTTGCCAGTCTGCGGGTACCTTAAGCAATGACAGCTTTCTAAGCGGCAAGGTTGAGGAAGTTTATTATTTACTTAATGTGTAGTTTTAAGTTTGTAAATATTAACGTATGTATGTACTTTTTTGTTATTAATAACTAGCAAACCCGGCCCGTTTCACTGGGCGTTAGTTGAAGTTAAAATAAATTAAACAGTTTTTATAACTATTTTGATACTGAAAAAAAAAAACTACTGATCCGATCGCTACCAAACTTTACAGGGGTGATCCTGTAAAGTTTGGTAGCGATCGGATCAGTAGATTTTTTTTTTGGGCCAATCTGAAGATTCCCTGAAAATTTCATCGAAATCGGTCCAGCCGTATCGGAGTCCATAAGGAACATAAATACATACGTACATCGCCTTTTATATATATAGATGTATACAAGTGTTTTTATATTATCGTCAGCTAACACTCTGGCATTAGGTCCTTTGTGTTCTAATTTTTTTTTTTTAATTTTATTCCTTGTTCCATTTCAATAAACAGTAGAGATGATAATAAATGAATTTGACAAGACCATAAATGAACAGAAGAAAATAATATTGTTAGAACTATTATTGTTAGCGGTACACGATAGCTATTATTTTGCTAACTCAATTGATAAACTATGAGTCTTGGAGGACTCAGATATTAGTAAAATATAATTATTTGGGTCGATCAATTTGTATCATTTTACCATTTTTGTAATTTTCAAAATTTTCATTGAAATATAAAATTTTATCTAACATTCATAAATGTCTTTTGTACATTGCCAAAATTAAATTTAGCTTAGCGTCAAGAAGCCCATTGACTGGTTTCTGAAACAAGCAATTGGTCGAGGCTAAGGGTGACCGTCAAGCTGGCAGTTCTCTTCAGCCAGCGATTTAGTTTGATTCCTAAAGATTGCTAAATAATACTGCTAATCTGCTAGACATCTCAAGCGTCGACAAATATTTAAATGGCGATTAGAGGAAGTCTATTTTTAACCGATTACAAAAAAGAGGAGGATCTCAATTCGTTTATATATATTTTTTTATGTTTGTTAGCTCAGAACTCATTTATATAAAAAGATTTGGAAAATTCTTTTTTATCTGAAAGGATGTACTTTCAGATAGGTTCCATTTCAATGTCACTGGTATTGGAGCTCGGACTTCGAAGATAGTACACCAAATAACACCGAAAAACGAAATAAACTTTATTTATGTTTGTCTTATAGGTTATTGCGCTCCAGAATTAGAAAAGAAGTTAATTGCAGATCTACCCTAGATATTTCTTTTGGCCAAGGTCACTTAAAAGGGAAAAATAAAAAAAAATTAAACCGACTTCCCAACAAAAACAATGAAAATTACGAAATAAATATTCAACGAACTAGCCTTTACTATTCAAAACCCGAGTACAACAATAAATTTAAATACGATACGAATACCTACATAATTAAATTTGACAGTTATTGAACTCGATGCCAATGCCAACAAATCAATGTGCTACAGCAGAGTCTATTAGTTTGTTAGGCTTGGCATCGACTTCAGTAACCGTCAAATTTAATTATATAGGTATTCGTATCGTATTTATAAAGTTATTTTTGTACTTAAATTTTGATTAGTAAAAGAAAAGTTCATTTGCACTTTACAGTGTTTTTGTTTTGTAGTAGCTTTAATTTTTTTTTTCATTTTTTTTAAGATAGTGTTTAGTTTTAAGTTTAAAAATATTTATATGTAAATTATACAGCTTTGTAATTATTAATTTAGAAATTTACGTCTATATAAATTACGGTTATATTTACATATATACAATGAATTACAGTGTTACAATTTATTTAAAAAAAAATTACTGTTATGCAATGCGTGTCTGCTAAAAAAATTTAGTAAAATTATTGGAAAGATCCAAAGCTATGGAAAAATCTCCATCGATCATTCCTTCGAGCGGGATTATTTATGTTTCTAGAACAGCTTTTAATTTCCCCTTTTGCGGACATCTCTGGCAGTTTTATTGTTTGCGAGAGTGATTTGCAGCCCGTCTATGAAAACAACAACAATGGAAAATAATATCCACAATATTGTTTTTAATTAGTAGGTTTATATTTGATGGTTCCGTAGGTAATATGGTAAGAATGGAAATAAAGTTAAAAGTTCTTTACTTTTTTTTATTGCTTCGCTTTTCTCGATCTTATTCTAACTCAAATGAATTTATAAATCCAGTTTCAAGTTGTTTGTCCCTGCCTGCGATTCACAAAGAAAACACGCCGAGCTGAGTGACAAGAAACTCAGTCAGGTATCATTTTTTCAAATTCATTTGCAATAGGTACGTGTATCAAAATACAATATTCAGAAATCCAGTAAATACATGTAGTACATGGAAGATTAATTCCAGATTGTAGTTTTGTCTTCGATTTAAATAATTTATTTTGTGGTATGATTTACGCGTTTTACATGAAATTTAAATCTCTTCTCCGTTAATTGAGTAACTTCCTGAGGAACCTCATTCCATGTAGAACGGGACGCAGTTACCCAAAAATGAACCATTTGACTTACATAATTTATGTCTTGGGTTTAACCAATTCATCATGACGACCTCAGGTTTCCATACCATTATTAAAACCTTTCCTTTTAACCAAATCTATAATATATTTTTCCTAATACCTATACATTATATTTTCAAAGATGCAAGTATAAGGACGGCAAGGTGAGTACGTCAATGTCTTAAAAACACTGTCTCAGCGACTCCAGTTCGTTCATGGTTAGGCATATATGGCACGTATTGCTCTATTTTTTAAATAAAAACTGAGTTAATTGATCTACTGATCGCCTCAGCCGAAGGTTATAGCACATTAGGCTATGGAAATATGCGAAGTATACAAGCCTAGCCACATAAGCCACATAAGTGAATTGTCTAATACACCTAATGGTAAAATATATCGTAGAACAGAGCTTACTAACCAAAGCTCCGATTTTGTCTTGCTTCCGCTAGTTTATTGCGCCGTTCTATCTCTTTCGCTGTTTATTTATCATACACAGTGTATTGGCATGTATTGGCAGTCCTGTTCCCTTGAAAATTCACAAAATTGAGACAATAAGCAAGTGAATTCCAAAACTATTACATACTAAATTTTTAATTAAAATCTTGCTTTTCATTTGGCATTCTTATTAAGAATTTCCCCATTTGCATGTCTAGTACAAACTCTAACGTAGCGTATCTACACTTTAATAAAAAGTTCACGATTTTTATAAAGTAATTGAAAAGAAAAATGTTATAACATTGTAAGTCCCTTGTTCCTAACTCATTTGCCTTCATTTGCATTTCTTTTTATTTTTAACGAAGTAAAACTAAAGAACTAGACAGGGGATTATTTAATTATATTTTTTAAATATAAAATTGTTTCTTCACTCTTCAGGCATGTAGTTCATTTGAAATATTCTAAAGAAATGTAATAAAATATGTACTCGTATTTATGTAAAGAATTATTACGATTTCTTTTGTAATGATTACAACATAGTTACCGAATCCCATAATCTCCTGAATTAGCGAAACAGGTTCTACTCGCACAAACAGGATTCCACACTTGTACACATCTTACAATACTAATTAAACGGGTCTATGTCGTGTTAATACTTTAAGGCTAAAACCTTTTATATCCCAACATTTCGACCTGATTGCACCGATCGTGGCACTGGCACACTGATGAGAATGAGTGTCGTCTTCGTAGTGTGCCGTTTCTGGCAACTACTCGCATTCATTCTTCACATATGTGATGAATGAGTGTGGGCAGTTGTAATCAGTCTGCCCGTGACCACGTTCGGTGCAATCCGGTCGAAACTTCGAGATAAAAAAGGTAAATAGATTTAAAAACACGACATAAACCGTTTAGTTAGTATTGTAGGGTTCCATACGTTAGGCAGGTATTTATAAAATGTTACTTAGTAAGCTCCAAAAGTAAGGGAAAATAGGTCTTTCTAATTTTTCTTCCATGAGTTCTTTTTTCAAACCCGTACCCTCAATAACGAGTTGAAATTGTATGTATATGCTAAGCTCAAAGACCGAAAACGCTAATTGACCGAAAAAACAGTTTACAACGTGTTGTGGTCTCTGTTAAAAATCCACGTCGCGAAATTTGTGTTATGGCTTAAAAACGTCCATGATGCGTGTTGCAACGGCAACACAGGCCCGTGGGGCCCACTTATTATTTTTAATCTGTTTTTTATTTTTATATAATTTTCATCTACCCTTACTTACTTACTTAGACTTGCCTGTGGATTTTACTTATTACACGATTGTATATGGTGAATTCATATTTTTATTTCGTCGTCGTATTCTTACCACCTACAATCAACTTACCAGTCACCTATGGATACAGTTACACGAACAATGCGTTATGACAATCACAGAAAGACGAAACGAAAGAAGAATGGCAGTTCCAGGATCGTTTTAATTACGAAGTGTGTGTAAGGAAGTAAATATATTTTATAAAGTATGGTACATATATTTTATATACTGCCATTTCGTTCACCCGATTGCGATGAAATTTGGTATGGAGATAGCTTGAATCCTGAAAAAGGACATAGGCTATTTTAAAAATAAAAAACGTGGACGAAGTGGCAGGCATCAGCCAGTAAGTAGTAAGCATGACAACTGACTCAACCATTTTCAAAGCAGCCCATCTGTAGTTTCGCTATAAATATCATAGTCGCCAAAGTTTACATTATGGACAAAAATGAAAAAAATAGAATATACTGAATTACATTTCAATACTAAAAGTTATGTATTACATACTATTATTTTATATTGATTTTATTAATAGGTTTTACTTATTTTATAGCGTCAGTTTATAATATTTGTAAAGGAAGTTCTTCGTCCTTCATTTAATTTAAACTTGCCGCGCTTTGACGTGACAGCTCTGTTGACGTAGCTTGAAAGTATAAAGGAGTATTCTGTGGGTTGAAGAGAGAGGTTATGTTTCATTAAAAGACTGTACGCAATAAATTTAAAATATCATAGTGGATTAAAAGGAAAGTGTGAAATAGTAGCTTTAAATGTTGTTTCTCTTTTCAGGTAAGATACCAATACCTATGTTGTTACTTTAAAGAAATAATGTAATAGGTTAAGTAATATTTAATGTCTAATAAAAAACTCAAAATATTCTCTTTTCACAGCCACGCAATTTTGTTTTTATATTGTTTTTATTATTTTAGTGAAGTCTAACACAAGGAAATAAAGCAACTTCTAACATGCAGGACATTACTTTTTTGTAGCGATAAATATAATTTCTGCCTTTCGGAGTAATATCACAGTACATGTATGCATACAGTATTCTATCTCGGCAGTGTCCTAGAGATAATTACCTACGGTCGTTTGGTACGTAAACGCGCAATAGGGCTACCGACTTGGACTGAATGTTTTTCTTGGGTTACGTATTTGATAATAGGTACTATATTAAATTGTCATAATATTATCTTTTCATTTTATATTATTGCAAATTTAATACGTTTTTATTTATATAATTTTACTAGTATTTTATGTCTAGTTTCAAAAGTTTGTGAGTTAGTATGGTGGAAATGGACAAAAAAATGCTTTTTTATGTGCAGTATAATTAAAAATCAGCAATAAATTAACTAGATCATTATGATAATATATTTCCTACAAATTAGCAACAGAGAAATATTTCTGGTTTCGATATAGATGTATTCAAACATCCATACACTGAACATTGTGCTCGTAAACTTGATTGACATAATATTTAGTCAGTAAATGCGCGGGAGGGTCCTCATACCGTCCAACGACAACCGCGGCGCGCCTGCAACTGTCGTATGTCGAGATATGCTGAGATTTCGAGCGCGTCGTTTGGGAGCGTTTGTATGAAGATAGAATACTGTATGCTTACTTGTACTGTGGTAATATTGCCACGGGGTTTTTTAGTGGGTAGCAGAAGTAGGTGACCCGTGATCAGGTAAGTAGATGGACTAAAGGTATGGGTCAAATAAACCAGTTTATAGTAAGTACTAGCCTGGTTTGTTAAGCCAATCATCCGCCATTCGCCGCACAACCCGGCGTTCCGTAGTTATAAGGGAGTCACTGGCCTGCATCGTTCGGTAGTTCCGCTGACGAGCTCCGTTTTGGTCTTTTGTCCATTAAATATGAACAAACAATCAAACAAAAATTTATTTTTATGTATTAGATTAGTAAAACAAACATTTTTAGAATTTTCGTCCGTATGTGTGTTTGTGTTTCAATAAAAATCACCAAGAATTAAAAGATAGTAAACGTCAAGATAAGTGTAAAAGTTTGTATTTTTAAAAAACACTTAAAAATAAAGAAAAGGAGATTAATGTTGTGATGAATTTCTAAAATCTTTAACTATTTTCGGCTCAAACTCCAAAAACCACCAATCGACACGTGTTTCGCCTTTTAACGAAGCATCCTCAGGATATACCAGAGATCGGACTCGGTGAGCTTACCAGCACCGATTGATATTGATTAAGATTAATATTGTGTAACGGAGCAAGATGACGTCACTGTCACCGGGTCTGCCTAGCTGACATCACATCCTGCCTGCCACATTTGTTGTCGCAAAGGCGTGGGAGAAGTGACGTCAGGAAGTCTATATAAGCCGATGCGAGGATATGGATCATTCTATTGTATATCATTCTGCGGCTGTTGATTATTCATCGTAGGCTATTTGTTATTAATTATTGAGAAATAAAATGTGAAAGTGAATACACGAGTCTGTGTTCTTAATTTACGTAACAATTGTTTGCACATCGCAAACAATAAAATTCTTCGGTTGTTATTTATTTTTATTTTTTTAATTTGCTCCCCCTAACATGGGCAAGGTCAGGGCCCTTATTTTTCCTATTATACCAGTTCTCGCTTTCATTAACTTCATCTGGGTATAAACTCCCTTTTACTCTAGCCTAACTGTTGGTTAGCTATAATCTTAAGCTATTACATTTTTTATCTCTTACTTCTATTACAATTTTGTCGATTTAATCTTAATATTACACTTGTATATATGTACTAACTACATCCTACATGTTAATATCACATCTTGTTTAAACTATTTTCTTATATAGTTAATTACAGTTAACTATTGTTATAACATTATTTATTTATTGTATGCTTGTATATCTATGTACATTAATTCTATACTAACTCTTATAAACTATTATCACAGTATATATACTTATATCTATATCACTGTTTGTCTTAAACTATATATTATTGCAATTTCTTATTGGTTAGCTTTTGCTAAAGTTATTGGTTTCGCATGTTTTCATACGTATATCAATTACATACTTTTATATCACATGTGATAAGTTCTTATTTTCATATCACAGCTTGTCATTTATATATAATCTACTATTTCAGTGTAACATTAATTTTTGCTATTTATATATTCCACTATTTTACTTTCTATTTCAGTGTTTTATTCCTTTCTATGACTCTTCCCGCAATTTTTCTGCAGCATTTCAAGAATTTCCCTCTCATATCTCTATTCTGTATTAACTCTGCTATCGTATTTCCATTAACTGTATAATTCAATTCTGTTTCCAGCTCAAACCTTTCCCTGCTGTAGGCGGGGCATTCACACAGCACATGCATCACACTTTCGCTCAAATTCACGTCACAGACACACGCCGGGCTTTCCTTGCACCTGAATCGGTGCAGGTACTCGGAGAACCCCCTATGGCCCGTGAAAACTTGCACTATCACACTATCCATTCTAATCTTTCTTACTACCGAATGAGCTTTGGTGGCGTTCGGGAAAAACACTTTGGTGACAGAGGCCGTTGTCTCACTTACGTACCTCCTATCCCATTCATTAATCGATTCCAATCGGATCTGTCGCTTGATGAATGAGATGGGGCACTTATCGTAATCCGGCCTCGTCTTCCTATTGAGTGCCGCGTCCTTCGCCAGCTCATCGGCCCTTTCATTGCACTGCATCCCTGCATGCGTACGAATCCAGTGCAGTCTTACGGATCTGCCTGTATTTATCATCTTACCGATGTTTGTTCTGCATTTAATAACTAAGGGATGCAGAGAGTTACTTCCAACTACGGCGTCCAGAGCAGATCTGGAGTCAGTAAAAATGCAGCAGCTAGGCGCGTCACAGCGGAGCACGTAATCCACTGCCCTAGATAGAGCCAAGAGTTCCGCCTGGAAGACAGTGCAGTAGCGTTCCAAACGCAGCTTTTTCCTATCAATCTCGGCGACGCCGTCCCAAATGGACAACGCCGCCCCAACCTTACCATCAATTCTACTACCATCGGTGTAAATGTTACACCGACTATCCTTACAGAGTTCCAGCTCCGCACTGTCCTCCACACGTTTGTACTCCAGCTCCATCAGGCACGCTGGATGTGGCATCTCAGTGTAAGGTATCGGCCTCTCCACATCTCGATCACCTACCCGCTGGGAGTACCCCCTCTTGACCTCGTAGAGAAGAGCGGTTTCCCGCACCCTCACATCAAGAGGCAGCATCCCCGCGAGCAGCAGCACCGAGTTGAGAGAGACCGTCCTATATGCCTTGGCGATCTTCTGCCCGATACCCCGCTGTACCACGCCTAACCGCTTGCGTTTGCCCAGTCTGTTGGACGCCGGTGCCCATACGTTCACCGCATACAAAACAATCGGTTCGACCACTGCCATATATATGGTCCTAATGATCTCCGATTCCAACCCCCAGTTGACCCTGGCTGCTCGCGACACCTGCTTATATATGTTCAGCGCTTTGCGGCATACGTTGTCCACATGAGCGCTGAGCATAAGGTTCCGGTCTATCGTGAGCCCCAGGATCTTAATCTCTTCCGAAAGCCCGATGCTCACCCCATCCATGTCCAGCACTAGAGGATCGTACTTCAGTCTTTTCGTAACTAACATGGCCTTAGTCTTGTTAGGTGCGAATTTCAAGTTATTCCGATTTCCCCATTGCCTAACACAACGAAGCGCAGCATCGGCCCTCCTTTGGAGACTCTGGGTGTCTTCCTCGGAGAAAATCAAGACCACATCGTCTGCCAATGCTTGGCAGTAGTCTCTCCTTTCATCCAACTGTTTCAATAGGGGGTCTAACAATAGATTCCAAAATGTCGGTCCCCCTATCGAACCTTGCACACATCCTTTCTTCGTCTTCCTGACATACTCCTCACCTGCGTACCTGGCTCGCATCTTTCGGTCGGACAGATACGAGCCCACAAGTCCTCTAAGGTTTGCCGGACAATTTGTTTTGGCGAGTTCGCACCGTATTGCCGGCCACCACGCGTTATCGAAGGCTCCCTCTATGTCTAATTTCTAACTAATTTCCGCGTAACTTTATGGAATTTAGTCGGAAAATTCCCAAACTTTTACACAAGCTTGGGGACTGTGTTTAACACCAAACTGCACTCCAAAAGCTGTAGGTCGCCACACAAAAATGAGCGGCGCACGCACTTTTATTTAACAACTCGTATTAATTCTCACTATTTTCGCTATAGCTTCCTCACTTTCGCATTGATTTCTCAAAATTTGACACTACTGTACAGCCACACACTTGACGATTAATTCGATACCTCACTCGAATTAATTTAGGAAAACTTGGAATCAATCTTGATTTAACTCGCGGAGCGCTAAGAAGTTGCTGCTTACGTTTACGGCTAATATTATAATAGACCTGTTGTTATTTTGTTTAATATTTGGAACAAATCGTGTCACTCGCATATTAGAGTGAACTGATTCATGATACTACTTTCATCGAGGAACATAGGCAACCTTTAGGTAACGCTGTAAATTAAAAACAAAACGCTTGACAAATCACCTAAATTTTTTCATTGCTGTATTATTTTGGATAATATAAGAAGTTATTTGTGCATATTTCTTAGTTTCGTGTACAAGTAAAAGAGAAGCAGTGTTATTAGAGTGCTACGTGTAATACGTTGGACCAGCGAACGGTGAAAATTTAGCGAAATTTTGGTTACTTTTTTGATTGGTTATATTAAAGTCAAAAATGAAAGAAATAGTCCATATAATATATTAATATATAATTTTATTCACTGTAAGTTCCGCTGGCATAACAACGTCATTTGGCCGTGGTTTACACGATTCAATTGTAAAGACTCGCCGTAAACTGAACATTATTAATTTAAAATGCAGTGGTTAAGTAAAAAACAGCTTTCTATGCGGCAACTTTGAGTAAGTTTATTATTTAAGATAATGTGTAGTTTTAAATTTGTAAATATTAACGTATGTATGTACTTTTTGTTAATGTAAATAAAGTAAAAAAATTATTATAGTAGTTAACTGAAAGTGGAAACCTTGTGAAAACTACTAATTTTTACCTGACTGCGAAGGAGAGTATATATTTTTAGTGTATGTATGTATGTTCATTTCTTTGACACGCTCTTTAGCCTAAACGGCTTGATGGATTTTAACATATGAGGTGTCTTTAGATTCCTCTTAATTGTGGAAGTGACAGAGTATAAAATTTCAATATGGCGCCCGAGAAAAAGAAAGTAGAGGAGGAAAAGTATAGCAATATGGGTATGAAATGAAAATTAATGAACAGCCAATTTCAAATTTATAATAACTAATAAGTATTGTGAAATGTCAGATTTTTTGTTTTTTTAAATAATTTAGTCTTGTTATTAGTTTAAGTTTTCTTTTCTTTTTTTTTAAATACGCCAGACAGTACACACCAATCATCTGGTTTCAAACTAGGGCATTCCCTGTGCTATGAAAACCAGCTGTCGACTACTAGGGGCGTACCGAGTACACCCAGACTCGAGACAATCTAGAAATGTTCGTTTCCTAAATTGACTTGACCGGGAATCGAACTCGGAACCTTTAGCGCTTGGATTCAACAGCTAAACCACTGAGTCAACGAGATCGAAGTTGAAAGTATTATGAATAAATAATTCTGTTGTTCGTTTATTTCCTATTTGTTTGTACCTAATTCTTATCATTTAATCTCGTTTTTTTTATCTAGAAAATCGTAGATATTTTTGGAGCAGTGACTAAGCGAATAAGATAAGCAGTGAAATCTTTGTTATCAAATGTTATCAATTCGTCATACAAATTGTATTAATCTTTAAAATGACACATTGATATATCATTTAGTTCTGTGACGCAATAACTGAACGAAGGCATGTGTTTAACGCAAATACTTAGAGCTAGCAATGCTTCATCAAGAAACTTAGGTGTGGATAGGTATTTATACCATTTTTTTAATATTGTTGTTATTTTAGTAATAGGTATATTTTTTACAGTTCCGAACATTAAAAAATACAGTACATTTGTAAGACCACTTATATATCTGTCCGTTTGTATGTCTATACGTCTGTCACATAGGGTTGCCAACTTTCATTACCAAAAATAATAAATAAAGTCGGAGAAATAAAATGAACAGTGTTTCGAAGTGAAAAACAGTACTTTGTTTTATCCTTGCACGTATATTCCTTTAAATTGGTTTTGTGACTGAGTAACAATGTTTTAGAGATGATTGTCAAAAGTAGCAATTTCGATACTTCATTTTTCTTGAACAATATTACACAGCAAAATAAAGTATAATACCGATCTATCAGTTCAATTGGCAACCCTACTGTCAAATTCTATTTTTAATAGTCACATGATTATAATCTTGTAGTTTGGCACAATAAATTATGTTCTCGAATTCTATTTGTTCATTCCTCTCCATATCACCGAATTTACTGACACTAGAAAACTAGGATTTAAAAAGTTCAGGAATATGAAGTTTACATGAAATATGTAACTAAGTTCCTAACTCTATAAATCTTGAGAAATTCAGAACTGTTTATAAATATCGTGTGGAAGCACTTTACTAAATTTCTATTGTTATGAAAACTTAACCAGTAAAAAAGTTTTTAAATCATGTCACGAACCTTATTGTTAGGGCTGCCAACCGCCTCGGAATTCCGGAACTTTGTCGGACTCCGAAAGAAACCGATAGTCAAAGTCTATCGGTGTCAAAAATTATATAAAAATCATAGCAAATGTACAGGCTGGTAGAAATATTACCTAAGTATTTTGATTTAAAAATTCCTAGTCATTGATCTTTGCCAAGACTGATATAAACAAAACTGGGCTAAGATATTCTATTTGTCAGTTATTTTATGACAAATAAAAAGTGTTTTTCCGTCAAGCACAGATTTCTTCTACATAATTGACAACCCTACCTTTGTTACCGGACTCTCATGATTCTAACAATGCTTCTTATACTACACGTGTATATAACATAAAACAAGTAATATGGTATGTTAAATATTTTCCTTTTAGTTTCGTATCGAATAATAACAACAGGAGCAGAAACTGGTTTTTCACTAAACGGAAATTAAGGGTCTCGAAAACGAGATACAGCCTCCGTCAAATCATCGTTAAACCGATCTCGTTTTCTCTGACGGTGATAGCAACGAAATTGTGTGATCTTAGTGGAAGAAACTAGTTTGAACCGGCTCATACTGACTCAACGCGGTTATTGGTAGAAATAACTTGTTATAATTGGATTACACTATTTTTACTCTATCTCAAAAGGCATAGGAACAAGATAAAATGAACGATATCTGTTTTCTAAAAATCGAAAATGTATTCTCTTTGAGAAAAGGTAGATAACCTTAAAGGTTTATCTTAAAACCTAGAGGAAACCTTCGTCTCCAAGGAAAGCATCAAAGCGTATGGAATTTATACATACGAAAAGTGTGTTTCTAAGGAAAAGAGGCTTCTGTGAGTGATTGAGATTAAAGCAATACATAAAAGAAAAGCAGTTATCTCAAAATACAAAATAAAAACATTGATTTCATTTTACAAAAATTGGTCAAGTGTGAAATTGAGACATACAAAGAAGTCCGTACAATATTTGAACTACAACCGTACAAAAAAATGATTTACTTAATTATTTTTGCATAGACTTTATTAATAACTTTAGACACCGAGTCTCAGCAGTAACTTTAAAGCAAATCAGATAAACTGTCTCACTTGTACGTATGACACACATTTATTATCAGATAAGCTTATGCGCGCTATTTCGATAAAATTATAAACGCGTTAATATTTTGTATGTGAAACAGCATTAACCCGTTCCAAATTTTTTAACCCATAAATATAACATTTTTAATGTCGACTTTAGTCTTGGTCCTGAATTATACAACAGGTCAAAATAAGCTCTATCTTGCCTTAAGAGTCATTGGAATGGTGTTACAGACCTTAGCTACATATTGAGCGAGTTCAGCCTAATTCAGACATTAGTACGTATTTTAGTAAAACAATCAGAAAAACAAATTAAGAGCATTTGAGATCAACACTTTTCTGCCAGAATAGGTTTTCTAATTTGTAGGTATTTACGAACAACTGTTTATTTTAATTAATAACCATTTAGCTACATTTTATTCCAATGAATGTTTCGGGATTTAAAGGGAAAAAATCGGGACGGACAAAATAAAATCGGGACTTTTTTAATCATAGTAATAAACAAGCGGTAAAAAACTCCACTGGAAGTTTAAACATGAGACAGACTCGGAATGTGATAATAATCAATGAACTACTTACTAGGTTATAATACATACAATACGTTCAGTTTTTGTTCTTAAAAGAACTCCCCCCACCGCATTTGGTCACTCTCATTGCGGTTGTTTCACGAATAAGTTACAAATCAGTAAGCATAGAGTACATTTCGTCAGTAGTTACTTACACCCTTGGCCGGGCGACGACATGACACGCGAGCGCGGTAATTTGGAAACAACAGTAGCGAAACTGGCGAGTAATAAATTAAAAAAGTTGTAGATGTTAATAATCGGGACAATTAGCGTCCCGCCAATGCTGTGGTCGGGACGCGGAACATAGGGCCACAAAATCGGGACATCCCGATTACATTGGGACAGTTGGCAAGCAAGAAAACACTCTCTGGAGCCTTAAAGTCTATGTACTTTTGTTGTAAACTTTAGGTAAAGTTTTATGTTTTCCAAAATTACTAAAATTCTAAGACCAGTAGTTTTGGAGACGGTCAAATGAAATAGGTATCTATGTCGCCTCTTTTCTATAGTCCTGTGAATATTTTAAAATGTTAACTAACACAGTATTAGCGAGTAGAAGACTACGCAGGTTCAATATCTAAAAACACGGGAAATTAACGCGATTGCCTTTTATTTTCGCTTGACGTTTCGGGCGAGTTGCATCGGCCGTGGTCTCAAGTAAACTTTACAAGGAGTTTACTTGAGACCACGCTCGATCCAACTCGCCCGAAACGTCAAGCGAAAATAAAAGGTAATCGCGTTAATTTCCCGTGCTTTTAGATATTTTATAATGCAACGCGAAAATTTAAAAGTTTATATACGCAGGTTCAAGTTAGACGTCGCACAGTTTCTGAGGAAATCGACTATGACAGACATACAGATGTACATGCGGACGGATGCACAGATGGTCTTATAATGATTGAGGATAAAGATACATCACACACATACACATACATACAGAGAAGATGGAGATCCTTCATCCACTACTTTCGCCTCCTCGAATCTCGTCATTCTCCTCATAAAATTTCGCCTTTTTTTATGGCGGAGGGGGCAAACGAGCAAGCGAGTCACCTGATGGATAGCGTTTGCCGCCGCCCATGGACACCCGCAACCCCCAGGGAATGATGGGTGCGTTGCCGGCCTTTAAGGTAAGAGTAGGCTCGTTTTTTATAACTCCCTAAGTCGTAACAGTCCGAAAATACCGCCGCGATAAGCTGGTTCTATAAAATTTCCATACGTGGTAGGAAATGTCGTAAAAAACGTTGTAGACCGCCATTCATGAAAGTGGTGGGGATGGAAGGACAGTCGATTGCGTGACGGTAATGGAATTCAGCAGCGGGCTGTACTTCAAACAATTCCTCAGAATATTCCCCATGATAAATGCGATAAAATATGCTTAGGGACTCAACAACCATACGCAGGGCCAGAGCCAGAGAGTCGAGCCGATCATAAAGTACCGGATCGTCGATAACGCGAACCGCTCTACATTGTATGCGGTCAAAAGGAAGGAGTTGATACTGGGGGCTCCAGCCCAGAAATGGGAACAGTATTCCATGTGAGGCCTAACCTGTGCCTTGTAATCGCCTAGGTATAATAATAATAATGGTATGCAAGTGCTTTCGATGTTATCGTCAACTAGTCTATTATTCTTATTATATTTATTATTTAGTGATACGTAGTCCTGTATTGTCGCATTGTTTATATACATACATATTATAGTACCTAATTATCTGTATTCAGATACAGTGTCCTCATTTCATTCCAGGCTGCAGTGAGAATTTATCCAACCAGCGCGTGCAGCGATTAGTTCATTACGTTTGATATACGAATAAATATAATGACGAGCAAAATATTCTTATGTAGTACAAAATTATCATACAAAAAACACAACATACAAAATTATAATCTGAAAATAATATCTGTCATCGCGTTTACTGGCCATCTGAATATTGTATTTTAATATACTTATTGTAATATAATGCTGAAAATTCCCAACTGAGTTTCTTGTCTTCTTATGTCTTCTTATCATTCGTAATTACGATGTATTTTTGAAACGACTACAAAAATACCTCGTAACTACTTTTGCTTGGATTAATTAATTTGAATTTGACATACGATTGGCGTAATTATTTAGATGTGTATTTACTATAGTTATAAAGCAAAAGTTGGTCTAGAACAGCCTAAAATTACATATAACGCGTCATACATACGCTTCGTATATCCTATCTTTTTCGTCTTCAACCTTAATGTAAAGAAACAAGAAACTGACCAAAAATTTTTCTAAATGTTCACCGTTTGCTGATCCAACGTATTACACGTAGCACTCTAATGACACTGCTTTTGCCGTTATTCTTCTATTCACTAATAACACTATTAACATTGATACAATTATTCATATTCGCAAGCTGTATCCGCCTGTAATTGGGTCTGCATCCTGGCATCTTATCTAAAAAGTTTGTTACATTTTTCTTAGATGTGGGCCTGCTGCCGAACCAATTAAATAAAGAAATAAATTAGATAAATAAATATTATCCAATATTAAAAAAAAATTGTCAAGCATTTTGTTTTCAGTTTGTAAATCACTTAAAAGTTGCCTGTGTTCCTCGATCAAATTAGTCTCATAAATCAGTTCACTCAGGTTCACTCTAATATGTGAATGACACAATTAATTCAAAATGTAAGACAAAATAATATCAGAAGAATATTATTGTTTGCGATGTGTAAACAATAATAATCTCCTATTTGTTGTTTTGAAGTGTTTTTTAAAAATATAAATTTTTGACACATCATGACGTACATTACTCTTTTAGTTTTTGGTGGTTTTCATTGAAGCACAAACACGCAAATGGACAAAAATTCTAAAAGTGTTTTGTTTTACAAATAACTAATAAGTATGACAACCGAATCAATCATTTGCGAACTAGCTCATCTCTATTTATGTTATAGATGTCATAATCGCCACAGTTGTTTTTATTAAGGACAAAAATGAGAAAAAAACATACATATAACATAGTATTTACGTACTTTATATTTACTTCGTACCACATACGCGTCCTCCAGTTTTTTTTATGTCAGAGGAGGCAATCAAGCAAGCGTGTCACCTGATGGAAAGTGATCGCCGCCGGCCATGGGCACCCGCAACGTTCAGGGAATCACAAGTGCGTTGCCAGGCTTTAAGGAAAGAGTAGGCTTGTTTCTTGAAAGTCCCTAAATCGTAAGGGTCCGGAAATACCGCAGCTATAAGTTGGTTCCACAAAATTTGTGCTGTTATATCGAGCTGTTATCCAGCTGTTTATAACCTCACACATTTGATTCATACTACACGAAGAGAAAAATATCAAAATGTACTACAAATAGAAATTACTACAAAGAATAGAATAGAAGAATAGAAACGGAAGACACTACATTAACATCTGTCATTTAAAAAATGTAACCAAAAAGGTTTTGTATTATTCGCCGAACTACAAAACCGTGTGTATATCACGCACTACGTTCGACGGAAAAGCGCATTACACGCTCTGTAATCACAAACCTCCGGTTGCTTGACATGTCATTAATGTTTAAGTATTTGAAACATCCTGTTACCCACGCGAAGAGTTTAGTATGTCACTGTGAAAGGCTGAATCTTATTTTGACTTGGGTAAATGAAGAGATACGCATTATGACAGGGTTGCACGACAGTGTTATTGTAAAAATGAAGAAAGGAATGCTAAGATGGTTCTGGCAATGAGTGATGAAAGAACGACGAAGAAAATCTACAGAGCAAAAGTGAGTGGTAAAAGATGCCAAGGAAGACCAAGGCTGACTTATGAAGATCAAATAGCCAGAGTGTTATCAGACGGAAATGTCAAAAGCACTCGCATACCTATGCGAAAATGTGTGAGGAGAATGATGAGATTTGAGGAAGCGAAAGAAGTATGTAAGGACCGCGACGCTTGGCGCTCCGTCCTCTCTGACTACCCCGTTAGGGATACGGCGTGAAGATATGTATGTATGTAAATATGTTTGTGTAATAGATAAGAAATCTAAAAAATTTAAACTCCGATTCAGTATTTTTTTTATCAATGTAAAACTAAATGGTGCATGGTAGAAGAGAGTATTCCTTCATCATCCACATCCAAACATCGTTATCAAAATCACACCTATGCATCATCATTATGAACCAGGCGACGTCGACTGCTAGACATAGGCCTTCCCCATATATCGCCAAAGCTCACAGACCTATGCAAGCCATTTGCCTCCATCGACTCCCTGCAACTTATAGTTATGTATGTCTACCGCAGGAGCGCCGACTACGTGGATGTTCAGGGGCTCGACCAGTCACGAGAATCATTAGTGCATCCGAAGCACCCACGACCTGAGGTATACATACATACAAGCCTCAAGCTGTATCCCTAACAGGGTAGTCGGAGAGGACGAAGCGCCAAGAGTCGCGGTTCTTACATACTTCTTTCGTTCCCTCAAATCTCATCATTCTCCTCACACATTTTCACCTAGGTATGCTAGTTCTAAGGTATACAAATATAATTAATAGGCGATATAAATCCGAAAGGGATCAACGATGGTAAATTGTGGCCTTGCTATAAATCATTGGCAAAAGTTTGTTATTTTATTAAAATACTGTCAAACTCAACATATTAGAAATCATTTCTATAGTAAATACGCACCCGTAAACTATAAAAGAAAAGAGTATCTAATGTTTATCGTATTAAAAATATTGTGTTTTTAGGACAGGCATTTATTTTCAGTTTTGGATTGCAATTCCAAATGACGTTACATATCAGTGGCGTGCCTAGGGCTTGGGGATAGGCGACATACATGTTCTTCATTGTTTTTGTAAAAGTACAGGGAAGGCTAACATATTATAGATTACTAATTAATCACGACTTTGGCACAACCGGTGAACAAGAAGAGAGGAAAGAGACCGCTCCCCGCATTATCTTTCAACAAAACAACATTTATAACATTTTGCTATTAAAAATGTACAGGCGTAAATAGTTTATCAGTTCTTAAAATATTAATGTCTCAATTCGTTGTTTATCCGAATTACTAAAAGAAATCACTATATTCATGTGTTTTTGTAAATTCATGGGTCTTTCATGGCGCCAGTATAGTTTTTTTATCGTCATAATCAGAACAATTCTAAATATTTTCGTCATTTCAATAGTATACAGCACTTATAACAATAAATATACCACCTACCTATAACTTGATGGGAGAACCGGGAAAACAAACAAAAATTCAATCAGTTTCGTAAGCTGATAAAATTGTCTTTTATGCGAATTACTAATCGAATAATACATAAATCAGGCGTAGGTTATAAGTATAACGAAACAATTGTTTTTTCTATGTAAAGTTCGAAGATTTTACATTTTCAAGGTCGAAAGGCATGGCAGGCTTTTGGGCTTCTATGAAAGTCAAAGTCAAAGTCAAATCAATTTATTCAAGTAAACCCAATTACAAGGTATTTTTGAACGTCAAATCTACTTTAGTTCGGTTCAAAGAGAAAACCTGGACACTGAGAAGAACCGACAAGAAACTCAGTCAGGTATCATTTTTTCAACTTCATTTTACAAAAGGTTTATTAAAATACAATATTTTCATTAAGCCAGTAAACGCATGTGCAGAGAACATCATTTCCAGACTATTGTTTTATCTTCAATGAAATCGTTTATTTTATAGTATGATTGTCTAGTCACTGTACGTTTTATAACCAATCTAAATTTATTCTCTGTTAATTGAGTAATTTCTTGAAGAACTTTATTATAAAAACGAATGCAGTTACCTATAAATGAAACATTTGACTTATGTAATTTAAATTTTGGAATAACCAATTTATCACGACACCGGGTTTCCATACCATTCATATCGCCATTCTTTTTAAACAGATCTATATTTTTTCTCGTATACATAATAATTTCAAAGATGTATAAGGAGGGCAAGGTGAGGACATTAATGTCTTTAAAACGATCTTTAAGCGATTCTCGTGCATTCATCTGTAGATGGCACGTATTCCTCTTTTTTGTAAAATGAAAATGGAGTTAATATGCGCCGCTGATCCCCACAGCAGAAGGCCGTAGGACATTAAACTGTGAAAATATGCAAAGTACACCACCTTGCCGTATCCACATCTGTCATTTGCCTAATGCGTCTAATTGCACATACCGCAGAACCGAGCTTACTAGCCAATGCCCCGATATGGTCCGCCCACTGTAACTTGTTATCTACTGTTAAACCCAGAAAACTGGCTGACTTAACGAATTCTAATTGTTTCCCACCCAGTTCTATTTTATCATGGATTCTGGGTACATTAGAAAGGGAAAATTTAATACATTTAGTTTTTTGTGCATTCAGTAGTAAATTATTGGCAGCGAACCATTTCGAGACATCTGTTAGGATCTTGATTACGCAAGTACCGCCACTGTTACATAGAGATATATTTAAGGCAAGACATAGCTTCTTTTGACCCCATTGTCATAATTCAAGACCAATACTAAAGTCGAATATAAAAATGTTAGATCTATATGATACAAAATATGGAACGGGGTAATGCTGTTTCAATGCTCGAAATATTAACGCATTCATGACTTAATATGAATGAGGAGGAAAAACGTTTCAAAAGCACGAATCAACACCTCACGAGGAATTCAATATCAATAAGAAATTCAATCAAATCTCTCGAGAATGTACCTATAAAATTATGGGATTCCTGCGGATTTTTTCTGTGGTCCAAGTCACAAGTGTAGGTAAAATTCATACCGGTCTTCCAATAGGGCAGAACATAATTTTTAAAATCATTCTTAGAGTTCTATTCTATTCCTAAAATTGAAAAAGAAACGCTCATAAAATTACCTCGTTAAAAATTTCTTTGTACTTGTCTGTAGCATCCATTTTATCTTTTAAAATATTTCTGTACATTTGTTGTGTATTGAGAACTTATTTTTAAAACTTACGTGTAATAAACGTCGCCCAAACAATGGAGCTCATTATTATTACAAAAAATAGATAGTTGTATAGGCTAGGCTATCTATCATTTTGTGACTACTGTCTATGAATCCTAAGTTAGAAATGGGGTCCAGATGTTTCTTTTAGGCATCATCTGTCTACGCTGGATGTAAAATTGCATAAAGTTACGCATCCGATTTATAAGTATAGACGTCATAACACATTTTTTAAATGCCAGAAGCCTCCTGCCCGAAAATAACTTACGAACGGTGTCGAAAACAAGCTTTTGGGATTTTTCTTAAAAAAAAAGAAAATTTCATAAAATCTCACGAGTTCATCCATTTGTGTATCTGTTATCGTAAATATTCCGAAACCATACGCCGTAAAAGTTTTAAATTTGTGGCAGTAATACGCCTTAAACATAATTATATTGCATAATTTAAAATATAAGCACAAGAGTAATAAACAAGCAAATAAGGTATGTACAAAAAAGACTGGATCGTTCCACTTCTAAATAATTATTGTAAATACATAAACTTTTAACTAAACAAAAAATATCTCAAACGGGAAATGAACGCATTTTGGCTTTGAATTTCAATTTGGCTTGACGCAAGTTTCACTCCGTGCCGCGACTGTCTGCTTGAGACGACGGCCGAAACGGCACGGAATATAAAAGGTAATCCCGTTAATTTCCCGTTTTAGATATTGTAAATATAGTTTATTGTTGTAGAAACGAAACAAAAAACTATTTTAAACAGACTTTCGACTATATGAGAATGAAACAAAATGCTGATAAAACTAATCAGAAGCAGATTGTGAATGTCGTTAACGCCTGGTAAAAGTTGAAGAGCAATCAATATTTTCATTTTACAAAATGACTGAATTTATATTTTTTGTTTTGTCATCAATTTAAATAATTAAAAGTGTGGTCTAAATAATAAGCATTTCTTTCACGAAATTTCTCTCTTAAATATTTCAAATTATAAGTAGTCTTTGTTTTATTTTATCTACATAAATACATATTTCCACGCCTTTTCTTTTTTAGGGTGACAAGTCGCCATTTCTAGCGTTAAATTTAATTTATGGCTTGAGCCAAATAATTTGAACCCGGGCAGTGATTGTTTTCAGGCGTAACTGTTCTAAACATACTTTATAATTTTTGATAATCTATACTAATATTATAAAGAGAGAGCGCCCATTTCGTAAGTTTGTTTATATTTGGACGTAATCTCCGGACTGCACCTATTTAAATAATTCTTTCGCCATTCGAAAAGTGTATGGTAGAGCCAGGTTGCTGCTCTCACAGAATATCGGCGTGAAATAACAGCATCTATTGCCGTTTTTTTGTTCGGTTACTGAGAGTGCCGGCGGCCCATCTCCCTCCTCCTTCTCCTTTCCTTAAAGGCTGGCAACCCACCCCTGAGTCCTGAGTTACGGGTGTCCATAGGCGGTGGTAATCACTTTCCATCAGGTGAGACTCGCTTCCTCGTTTTCCCCCTCTTTCATAAAAAGAAGGTACATTATTAGAAATAGGCATGTATTTAACCAGGGCTAAGTAGGGACAAGCTGCTTGTCCTGGAATATAATACTTAATATTACATTGTATAAGACAAACTTAGTCATTTTTTTAAAAGCGGAAGCTTGTAGCCGCTCGCTTCTTCACACAATATTAAGCAACAATTGTGGTCCAGTTGCGGTCCATAGTGGTAATTTGTTATACGGCCCATTTATTAAACGATTTCTACAAAATATGAGGAAACTTACGGTAGCTAACATATCTATCGCCATGTTTACACGTCATCAAAAATTATAACTATACAACTTATCTACGTATATAATTATATGCAATAATAATATTCAGCGAAGTCTAAATAATCATGACATTTATGAATTGTGAAAATAAAATAAATATATATTTCTTTATACATTTTTTTATCGAATGCCTAAAACTATAACGCAATTTTCGTACTTTCGTTCGATGCTTTTTCTCTGCAATGTGATGCCTTTTTGAGAGATTTTTAAATATATCTCCTAATTTACTTGAGTAAGTTACATAAAATTGCGGATAGCAGGAAGACAATACAGTTTACTAAATACTGGCTAAAGGAAATTTTATTACATGAATTAATATGCAGAGCCTACCCAAAAAACTTTTAGGAGCTTACTCTTAACGTTTAAAGTGTTTACAAAAATCTATGTATGTGTGTATGTTATTAGCGTATCGATTGAAATAGATTTTGATTATGTTTTTTGAAGTGTTAAGACTTCATGTCACTCTACAGACCGCAATTTTTTCAATTTTATTGCCGAAAGAAAAGAAAGATGCCAAAATTGGTTCAGTTTCGTGCGTTAAATCGGTTTCAAAGCGTTTTTATTCTGAGAATATCCGCTTTTCGCTTTTAATTTAAGGCCTAACGAAGAGTTATTATAGAATTGAGATGACTGAGTTCGCTCAAATCACATTCAACGTAAATCCTTCAAAATCTTTATAGAAATGAACTCGTTATATAAAATAGTATTATAGCTCCATTTCATATTATATGTACTCACATGGAATCATGTTTATCTAAGATATGTACAGGCTGTTCCAGAATCCATTCAGCAAACTGAATTGATATTAGATCTTTTCGTATTCTATTATAAATATTATATCAAAAAACAACATTATTGAAAGTTACACATTACAAAAGTACAACATTATTTTTTAGGGTTCCGTACGTTAAAATAGAAACCAACCCTTGTAATACGACATAGGCTTATACTTTAACCAAATATTTTTAACCTAAAACCCAATAAACCCAATAACATTTGGTTATGTTACAGAGGCAATTACTATGCAAATCTTTGTAAGAGTTTGATGGTTTTTTTTTTTTGTATACTGCTTCCCCTGGCGTATGTCTAGTCAGGGTCCTTGTTCGTCGGTTATAGTATTTTTACTTCTTTCTATCATACAATCCTTCCAGGGTCATAATCCTTCTATTCGTTCCTACCCGTTGGTCAGCTAGTTATTTTACTTTATTTATTTTCAATTTCTATTTAGTTACAATCACCAAAAAATTTTTTACTATATGTATTCACAATAATTTTACTACTACTATTAACCTTATCTATTATATCTTAATTCTATTATCACAAATTTTAACTATTTATACATTTCCACTTATTTCCTTAATCTAAACTTTCACTTTGCCTTATTTATTTCTAAATATAACCTTTTTTGTGATTTTTATTGCATATTTTATAAATTTCTCTCTCATTTTGTCGTTTTCCATTATATCACATATAGTAGTCACATTTAATTCTTGTTCTATTTGTTTTTCTAGTTTTCTCCTTTCATATTCGAATATAACACAATCCAATAGCACATGGATCGCACTCTCGCTAGTCCCAGGGTCACAGGGGCATGTTGGACTCACCTTGCATCGAAAACGATGCAAGTATTCAGAGAATCCCCCGTGACCCGTTAGCACCTGAACCAGAGTATGATCCATGTCCATTTTCCTTACTATCTTATATTCGCTTTTGGCGTCTGGGAAGAAGATTTTAGTCGTCGAGGCCGTGCTACCGCCCCTGTAGCGCCGGTCCCATTCATTAATCGACTCATCCCTGATTTGTCGTTTGATGAATGAGACCGGGCAAGCGTCGTACTCCGGCCTCGACTTTCGTTCAATGCTGCATTTTTTGCGAGCTCGTCTGCTCTCTCATTTCCCTCCATCCCCGCATGAGCCTTTACCCAAAACAATCCTATTATTCTATTGTCCTCGTTTATATTAATTATACTCGATCGGGTTCTCATCACTAGGGGACGGAGAGAAACCCCACTCACTATAGCCTCTAGCGCTGACCTCGAATCGCTATAGATATTGCCTTCGGACGCTGTGCATCAGAGAAAGTATTCAACGGCCGCGGACAGGGCCAGAAGTTCCGCCTGGAAGACGGTACAATAATCCAATTTAAGCTTAATGTTTCTAGTTTCGGCACTGCCCCTCCAAATTGACAGTGCCGCTCCCGTTTTTCCCTCTATCTTGTTCCCATCGGTGAAAATATTCACTTCGGGAGCAAGTGTCTCTTTCAGTTTGTTACCGTCTTCCAGACGCTCGAACTCCAATGCCCTCCACTTTGCCGGATGTGGAAGCTTTTGAAATGAGGCCGGCCTCTCCACCTCCCTGTCACCCACCACCCGCCTGGAATACCCCTTTTTTATTTCATAGAGTATCGCATTTTCTCTTATCCGTATATCTAACGGCAATATCCCAGCGAGCAGTAGGGCAGAGTGCAGAGAAACCGTCCGATACCCTTTTAACATTTTTTGTACTATTCCCCTTTGCACAAAGTCCAACCGCTTTTTTATTCCTATTTTATTCGACGCCGGCGCCCATATACTCGCACCATACAAAATAATTGGTTCGACCACTGCCATATATATGGTCCTGATTATCCCCGGATCCAGCCCCCAGTGGACCCCGGCGGCTCTCGATATTTGTTTGTAAACATTGATCGCCTTGGTGCACACGCTTTTTACATGTCCACCAAAGGTCAATTTCTTATCTATGAGTAGCCCCAGAATCCTAATCTCCTCCGACAACCCAATGCCCACCCCGCCCATGCTCAAGATTGGGGAATCATATTTCAACTTATTTGTAAGGACCATTGCCTTTGTTTTCTGCGCTGCAAAGTGCAGCTTATTTTTGATTCCCCAGTCCCGAACACAGCGGAGCGCCGCATTGGCCCGCCGTTGGATATCCTGAGTGCTGTCTCCCGAGAAAAGCAGGACCACATCGTCCGCGAATGCTTGGCAGTGGTCTCCTCCTTCATCCATCTCTTTTAATAGAGGGTCCAGTAATATGTTCCAAAATATTGGACCCCCTATCGATCCTTGTACACATCCTTTCGTAGTTGCCTTAACATACTCTTCACCAACATACTTAAGCTTGACTTTCCTGTTTGTAAAGTAGGAGTCAATTAGGCGTCTTAGGTTTGCCGGGCATCCGCTTTTCGCTAGTCCGCATCGTACCACCACGCGTTATCAAATGCTCCCTCTATGTCAAGTGATACCAGAATTACTATTTTTTTACTTTTTATTTGCTCTCGGATGTAATTCACCATGACATAGAGGGAGTCCTCGGTACCCCTTTGCGGCATAAATCCATATTGATGCGGACTCATGCCCGGCAAAACATGCCACTTGACCCTACCTATTAACATCTTCTCCAAGATCTTGCCTAAAACTGGCAATAGTCCGATTGGTCTATGAGATCTTGAAGAAGTGTAATCAGTTCTGCCAGGCTTTCTTATCACTATGACCACTGCCTCCTTCCACTGTGTCGGGAAGTGAGCCAGGGCCATGCACCTATTATACAATTCTAGAAACATACCGGGGTACAGTGCGATAGCCGCCTGGCAGATGTCTGCTGTGAAGCCGTCCAGACCCGGCGCTTTCCTCGGATTGAAGCTGGATGCGGACCACATGATTTCCCCAAAGTAAACGGAGGATCACATATATCATTATGCGCCTGATCGTTTATTCGCTCTGCTCTTTCTCTTACCCTCATGTGCTCCGCATCGTCGCTCTCAACATCGTCTTCCGGATAGAAAGTTTTTGCCAAAAGTCTGTCTGACTCCGCAGCCCCAAGTGCCACACCATTCTGGGTTAGAGGTAAATCCTCCTCCCTCGTGGTTGTGCCACGTATCACCCTGTACACCTCATCCCACATGCTTTCTCTATCTTGCTTACTGCAGAATTCCTTCCAGCTAGAAATCCGAGCCTTCCTCGCCTCGATCTGATAGATTTCTTTAGCCTTCAAGTACTGCTCCACCACCCACGCTCTTCTCACTGGCGCTGCGCATGCTATCCGACGCTTCTTGGTGTTTACTTCTCTTTTAAGGCGGGTGAGTTCCCCGGTCCACCAAGGCAATCCTGTCCATTTCCCCATGCCAACCTTGGGTATACACTGTCCACATGCCAAACCAATGTCAGTAATTTTTTCCACCATATTCTGTAGTTGTTCTATCTCATTTATACTTCCAACAAGTTCGGCAATTACCCCCTTTTCCTTCCACAGTCGGACCAGCTCCTCTTTGAGCTGGCTCCACTTGGCCTTCCGCGTGTTGTATACCCTTGTTGACCTTGCAATTTTAATCCTCCCTTTTTTGCCTAAATTCAGTTCGAATAGAATTGCCCTGTGATCCGAGGTCGTCACATCCGCCTCAACTCCCCACTTTTCCACCCAGCGGAGCATGTTGGTGGAGCAGACTGTCAGGTCCACGCAGCTTGTGAATCTCTTGCCGCCTCTAATCGTGTCAAAGGTCGGCTCGAACCCCCTGTTCAGAACCTGCATGTCCCGTTCATCCCATACTTTCGCTAACAGTTCTCCTCTTTCATCTGTCCTCACACTCTCCCACCACGGGTTCCATGCATTCATATCTCCTGCCATTAATAGATATTTGGTTCCTATCTCATTTTTGATCCTTTCCAAACACCGGATATACGGTTCCAGTGGTTTGTCTCCCTCCAGATATACCGACACCACCCCAATCTCACCAAATCCAGTTTTTACTTTGGCTACAGCCATTTTCGCTGTCATCAATGTAGGACATGGGGTGATGTCGATCCCCCGGCTGAAGACCGCTATGGCGGCTTTGGTTGGCTCTTCTATATTTCCTTGATGTTGTAGGATTTTAACGCCTGAATAGCTTCGAACTTTCCCCATATTTCCAGTGTATGGTTCTTGGATCATCACAATTCCTATCTCTCTTTTGACCGCAGCCATCATAAGTTCTGCCTTGGCTAGTTGGGCACGTTGGAGATTTGCTTGTGCCAATTTTATTTTGATGAGGCCGTTATTTCCCCCCTTTACAACTTTAGCAGTATGCCACTGACGCCCGGGCCAATGCATCCCATTTTTTTCGGGGGGGTTCGGGCACATAGACAGAATGAGTGATGAAAGACTGACGAAGAAAATCTACAGAGCGAAACCGAGTGGTAAAAGAAGCCAAGGAAGACAAAGGCTGACTTACGAAAATCCAATAGCCAGTGTTAGCAGACGGAAATATCAAAAGCACTCGCATACCTAAGCGAAAATGTGTGAGGAGAATGGTGAGATTTGAGGAGGTGAAAGAATTATGTAAGAACCGCGACGCTTGGCGCTCCGTCCTCTCTGACTATCTTGTAGGAAATATAGCGTGAAGATATGTATGTATGTATTTTTGTAATACGTCATAATTTAACCAAATATTTTTTAAATCAAAACTCAATAAACCAAATAATAACATTTCAAATGTGTAATGGTCATGTTACAGACTACAGCTATGTTACAGTACCATACATTTAAATAATAGTACTGATAAAACTCGGTTTTATTTTATATTTTGTATATAAGGTCATTTTAAAGTTATTCAGCATCTATAGACCTCTCTGAGAAATTGTTTGTTGAAAATTACCTTGGCTTACACCCTACACATAACCCTAAACAATAAAATAGTTCAAAATAAAGTCTGAAGTAAAAGACATACTTTAAGATGGCGCGTTGACTTTGGACCAAAAATCATAACGCACGGAGCCAGCCACTGTTATCACCATGTGTCAAAGAATAATGTTTTTGTGTTTCTCTGTCTATCTCATTAAGCGTAACCAAGAGTAAAACAGTCAGCTATTAAATATATTAAGTTTGGCAACGTCGCCTACTTGACGTACAAAATATTTCAGTATTTAAATAATTAATTGCAAAATACTCGTAAATTTTAAGCGTATTGGCTATATTTCTTTTTGTTTTTTGGCTTTGTTTCTTGGCTGTATTCACAAAAATAGAAATTTGTCTTGTTCATTTGTGTATCGTTGAACTGTAACTCTCCCCTAGTTACGCACATTAGTACATGTCTAGAATCTAGGTCAACAAAAAATAGACACGCTCTTAGAGCAAAAGCTTCGTCCGTATGATTTTTAGTCTAAGGTGTCGACTTTTTAGAAGACTTATGAGTTATATTAGAGGGTATGGGAATATCTACTAAACGAACAAAGTCGTATAATTTAATTAACGACATCCAATAGTTATTGAAAGTTATTGAAAAAACTTAAAATGTATTTTAAACAAGTTTTAGAAGAAAAAATAAGTTTTAATGTAACTTACCGAAAAATTAGGCTTTTTTCACTTTTATTTCAGAAATTTTCGGAAACCTGAGCCGATAAAGCAATTTCGAGTTAGAATTCAGATTCAACGCTTCAAAGACCTTCTGTGAAGTATATACTTACTGATTTCTGAAAAAAAGTATTGGCCTGTGATATATTATTTTTTTATAAGAGAACAATTTGCGACTAAATATTAGGTCAAATTATTGTAAAATGTTATTTAAAAAAGCCATGATGTCCTCATTTTTTGTAAAGATAATACAAAAAGAGTTACTAACGTTATTACTTTGTTCCTTAAAATTGTATTAATTTTTAGTTATAAAATGTCATTACTATGACAATAAAAACTTAATGCAAATAGTTTTAGATCAATAATTCAATTATTCTTACGTACCAATCCTGGCACGAAACAGCAGTGATCGCACTGTTTTCCGGTGTGGAAGGGAAGACAGCCCGCAAAAGGAAGATGGTAGAAATGGGCCTAATATGTTACATTATGGTTACATTATTATGTAATATTACAAACAAAATATACATCAAAAAGTTTTTTATTCTTATTCCATTGAAGTATTAATTGAGTTTTTAAAGTATAGTTAAATATATTCATGATGTATCCCTAACGGGGTAGTCAGAGAGGATGGAGCGCCAAGCGGTCCTTACATACTTCTTTCGCTTCCTTAATACTCTCTACTCTTCCTCAAATTAAGGAAGTGTCTAGTTTTGAGGAACAAAGTGCAAACAAAGAGGAACAAAGAGGAGGATACAAAGTAATAATACAGTATACACGTAACAGGAGGACGTCTTTATATAAAGCTGACGTACGCGGTTTGTATGTGTGCTCGCTAATACGCACGCGATGTGGCACGCACACAATGGCTATGTTTTGGGTGAATATGGGTAATTATTGTAGCCAGTCAGGGTCACACGTAATGCAAGCCCGCGACGGCTTCTGTTTGTCTGTAATTCGTTCTTTACATCGTCGCAAATACAAAAATGTCTAAATCGCGTGAAGGAACGTTTGGGCTAACGTTCAAAATGTCCCTAGACGCCTAAATAATTTTAGTCATTCGAACGCACAGTTATCATTCTTCAACATAACTATAAGAAATTAAATTTAACAAACATGAAAAACTTATCCGTGTACATTAGTTTTTGTTATTATATACCTATTAAACTAGCGACCCGCCGCGGCTTCGCACGGGTGGAATATCGATACTAATTCCTGGTATCGATCTAAATACGAGTAGCTTTACAAACTCCACATAATTTGTATCCATTTTTTAAACATTGCAATGGTTATAGAAGGCTATCCGTATAATATAGACATAAGCCATTGCTGACTTTTTTGTAGTCCTAATAAAAAGGTACAATTCCATAATACATTGTTTTGGAATAAGACAGCATTTTCCATGAAAGCTCTCAGTCGGCTTGAGTTTTTCCGACAACACGAACTATTATCGTCATATCTCAACAAATTAACATCAAACAATATTAAACTATATATATATATAAATCTTCCTCTTGAATCCCTCTATCAATTGATGAAATTACGCATTAAAATCCGTTGCGTAGTTTAAAAGATCTAAGCGTACAGAAGGACAGACGGCGGGAAGCGACTTCGTTTTATATTATGTATAGATAGATAGATATAGATGTATAGCTAAACAAAATGCTCACCGCATCTCACATCCAACGCATCAACTCGGCCCAGAGCAGGCAATTCCCTTACTCATGAGGTGGGAGTCGGCCCTTCTTTTCTTTATATTCTTCCGTAATAGGTAACAGTCTTCTTCATTTCGTGTATCGATGAGGTCCGCCTTCTGTATGCTAGATGGCGCGCGATAAAAAACACTACGCCATTTTCTCTTGAATATTTATTCCACTGTTACCCCACACTTTATTCAAATAAATTTTATATTTTTGTGCTTGTGAAAATGTAATTTAACAGTCATGTAATTTTCTTTTCTGTACAGCTGGGCCCAGGTTTGTATGAACGATTGCCAGATAGCCAATCGTTTTTAGAGCAAGTATTTCGCTGGTTGTCTTCAGCACTGGGTACAACACTTGTAATCTTAAGGCTGTGTTTGTACAGTTGCAATCCAAAGTGATTTTTTAACCTTTATATCGCAAATGTCCATGGTCTCATTGCACTCACCATTAAGTTGACTATTTGCTCGTTTGTATTCCCCGTCGTATAAAACAAATTCATAATATATATGACTAGATTTAAGAAGCCGCGGTGCTTCTCTAGCGTTAATGTTGATTTTGTCATCCAATTCTGGTTACTCTTTTAACAGGTATGAGAAAAGGGGAAAGTGTTTACCATTTCACCCCCTTCATCAAAAACATTTCTGCAAAATTTCAACCACATTGCCATAAAAAGTTTCATACAAAGTTCAGTATATTCAGTATTTCATACATTATCGAAGACCACGCTTTGTACGACGTCCGCTTAGTATGACTTGTTTGTCACTTCCCTTCGATGTCATTATTAGCGGATTCTACTGTACAACACACGTACAAAGATTGTTTTTGAAATAAAGCCGACGTCTAGTCTAGCCTATTCCTAACCAAGGCAACCTCACACTGTCGTTGTAATTTATGTCTTCTCATGAGCGACTAGACGTTCAAAATATTGCAGTACTGAAATATTTTTTCACAAAATACTCATAAATCTTAAGTATTTTGGCTACTACTATTCACGAAAATAAAAATGACATTTTCGGCTTGTATCGTTGTACTGTGATCCTTTCCTAATCACGCACATGAGTAAAAGTCTAAAATCTAGGTCAACCAAAAAACGGACATGGTTTTAGAGCAAAAGCTCAGTCCGTTTTGATTCTAGGTCCAAGGATAAAATTGTATACATATCTGTCTCTTAAACGGCAGCTAAATGACAACACCTTCACTCCGAAAATCCAAATTTACAGTTATATTGGACTTCCCACACACACAATCCTGAAAGGTAGAGTTGTTTGAATTCCGATATGGCGCAGCAATTTGGTACTTGTCACGCATTTTCACATACTTCTTCGTAGTATAATTGAGATGTTGTAGACATTTTTAAGATCGTCGACGGCGTCGCCCTGAACCGAGATCCGTCCTCCACACGAATATCCTTCGGCCGGTAGAGCAAGACTGTGCTCGACCTAATGCGACTGGTGTCGCTGTAAAAGCCACTAGGACTAATGACATTACTCAGTCGTCGTAGTCTGGCTGAGTGTTCTTGAAGATGTAGATTAATGTGAAATATCTTTTGACTACCTCCGTGGCGCAATGGCTTAGCGCGTCGAAAAGTAAACAGAGGTTGCGGGTTCGATTCCCGCCCCGAGTCTGGGTGTTTATGTATCATATGTATTTATTTACAAAAGAAAAGTATATAAGTAGTATATCAGTTGTCAAGTAACCATAACACAAGCGCTGTGCTGCTTACTTTGGGACTAGATGGCGCTGTGTGAAATGTCTGAGTTTATTATTATTATTATCTTTACCAAAATATAGCCTCCAGCATTTTGGCTCATTTTTATAAATAATTATTTTTACACTTGCCTGGGTACGTCATTAGAGTAAATTGATTATACCTAGGTACTTTTAAAATCTGCTTTTCGATTCTTGTACTCGTACCTATCGACTTTCATAAAAGTCCCTGAATCGAAGTGTGGACCCCATTTCGGACTTTATGGACTAAAAAGATATTAATAACAATTTGGAGATAAAATCTTTTACTTTCCGTAAGTTATTGAATATCTATCGAGAGTTTTTCGCTTCGTTCTAGAAATAGCATTTTTAATAAGAATTGAAATCTGACGTCACTATCTGTAATTACCAAAGCTTAAATGTTGAAAATCTTTGATCAAAACGTTTTGTTTTAAAGTTGTAAACGAGATTACTTAACTGTAACTTATTGGATACATTTCCGGTGTCTGCATATGCATATATTAGACCTACTTTATTTCTTTTATTTACATTTTTTTTATACGAAAAGCTTTTTCACATTCGTGCTCGTGCTGTATTGCATTATAAATGACTATCAAATTCGACCAACTTCTGCTGACTGTATTTTTTTCTTCCAGTACAATAAAATAATGCTTACATGGAACTTAGTCGATCCGCATTAAAAAAAAGTTGCAAATTTTCGTATTTTATGGACTTCTCACGCTTGACCAAAAAATTGATAATGCCAAAATTGTTGTCATAAAAAAGATCGAATGGTTCCTAAGACGATTCCCCTGTATATTATGGATTCGAATTTCCTCATACTGTCCTAGTTAAAAAAAAACACTGTATAACTATTTAAACACAGAGGTGTCAGCAACTCTGGTTGTATCATTTACGCCAGATGTCATATTTACGTTAAAAGTTTGACTTAAAACTTTTTTATTCGCCGACCAGCTCCTACGGGGCGAGGTAGATTTCAGCCTCCTCAATAGTCAGACCGGTTTCAAAAAGAAAGCTCAGTTATTTCCTCAATTTTAATAAAAGTTTTTCTCAACTATACTTAAGCTGCGGAAATATATCGGCAGAAGTATTTGAGAAACTTATCGGGGAATAACTACAAAAGTTATATTGAAAACTGATTTTGATATGTTTTTTGTTCCTTATAGGTACAGTTTGTAGTATTCTGAGAATATTCTAGAGTTCTGAACTTATAACTGCTAGATTTTATCAATCTGAGAATAATAACGCCTAGAAACTGATTTAGAGCATTAAGTTGAAGTCATTTACTTGAAGTTATGGCTTTATTTATCCGGATAAGGACTTTTCAATTGCATTTCTTCATACGCACTTAATACATATATACGTATCCTCACGCTGTATCCCTAACGGGATAGTCAGTATCTTGGACTTTAAATGCATCTTTCCAATTCTCAAATTTCATCATACTCCTTACACATTTTCGCTTAGGTGTGCGAGTGCTTTTGACAATTCCGTCAGCTAGCACTCTGACAATTAGATCTACATAAGTCGGCCGTGCTCTTTCTTAGCTTCTGCTGCCACTCAACTTTGCTCAGTAGGTATTCCTCATCATTCTCTTATCACTGGATCTTTCTACGCCTGAACCATAAAATAGTCTGATTCAAAAAATAACAATCAGGTAAGTTAAACAGTGATAAATAGTTACATGTCGCTAACATATCTCATAATATTTTCTTCTTTTTTTTGGAGCTTTCCCCGAGGCATTTGTACTCGTAATTGTTAAACCCACTGTTAAATATGTTTCATAAGAGTGTTCAAGTGTTACTGTTAAATATGTTTCATAAGAGTGTTCAAGAGTGTTACTGTTAAATATGTCTCATAAGAGTGTTCAAGATAACAGTTAAAACTATATAAAATAACATAATTAAATCATAAAACAAGTAAGTTTTATAAGTTCATGCCTACAAGTATTTTTAACCCTCGAATTAAGAATGAGATATTTTCGTTTAACGCCATCGTCTACGTACCTATCAATCTGTATCTGTACGATGACTCTGCAAATCTAAGAAACCGCTTTTACTGCATTATATAGGATTAGAGGAGCAGGACCTTCTGGAATGTTCTTCCCTATATTCGGAATGCAGTCGGTTAGTGGCGGGCGGGTTATTGTAACTTTTTTTATCAAAGAAAACAACCCAGTTTAATACAGCATTAAATTATTATCAAACTCAAACAATTGGAGGAATCTTCGCCGATTTTCATTAAAATACTGCAGATAGTTAATTACCTGTCGCTCTGCGGGAGATATACAGAGAATAAATTGTAAGATGGTACTGGAATAGACTGAAATATTTCGAAGATTTTTGTTACTTATCGTGTAATGTCAGTTGTTTCTTGCGGAATTATGTCTCAATAATAATTAATGTATATCAATAATGATTATGTAATATATTTTTAATATATATAATAGTATAATAACTACAAAGAAAGCTAGCGAACGCCGTTTGTACCTATATAATATATGCGCGGTAATTACGTACGTGCTATCGGACACAAAGGCAAGATTTGGCATGATTAAGACTGTTCCAATCGAGGTCCTATCATCACACTGTAGCCGCTATTAATCATGCATATATCGTCTATTGAATTCAACAAAGACATAACTCGAAAATTTAGATATTTTTAATTGAAATACTCAATTTCGAACTATATTAACATAAATGCAACTATTATTACACTTACCTACAACTACCTGCAATGAAGAAACGTATTAGTAAGAGACATCCCTACGTATCCGGCCGAGAATAGACAATTCAGTGACGTGCGGGCCGTGAGTTGGCCTTCTTTTAGATATATTCTTTACCTTCGAAGATGTGACCAACCGAGAAAATAGTGTGGATTTTCAGCTGAGTATTATAAGTAAATCCAGATTTCAGTACTTCATTGTTCGAACCGAGTAAGATGGCTAGAATTCATTAAAATATCTCATTAGGCAGCGCCTTCAAGAGACATTGGTTTATGTACTAACTTCAAGACAACAATTTACGTTCTTGAAATCTTGCCTTGTCTTTATTGTCTCATTAGCGCATCTACTTCAGAACAAAAACTTGCGAAAAAGATGTAATAACTGTAATAGAAGTCGATAAAGATGCCTTTTTCACTTGCCCAATATTTTATAATGGGGTATTTAATTAGGACCCTGGGGATCAATTCCATAACTTCGCTTGACAAAAATTGACATAATGTTATTTATAATAATAATAATACTCCAGACAATTACACAGATTGTGTGACCCCAAACTAAGCAGTAGGCTTGTACTAAGGGTACGACACAACGAACTCTGAGGGAGCTCGCAGTAACACCCAGACTCCAAGCCAATTTAGAAAAGTTCGTTTCCTATATCGACCTGACCGGGGATCGAACCCGAGACCCTGGCTTGAAAAGCAGATGTATATGCCACTGCGCCAACGGGTCAGTCATTTCGGCATTCCCATTGTAGAAATAGTATGCGTTGATCAATGAGTCCGAAATATCAAATGACAATGCCCAAATTCGCTAGTCAGATCACTGGTAACCATTGTATTTAAAAAATATATTTTAATTTGTTATGATTTTCTGTGTGGTTTGTAAATTAAGCTTCCTTTAACAAGCAATAATCAAAATAAAAAGTATTTTTAGTAACTAAACCATTCATTATGACTGTAAACGTCGACATTTCAGTTCTTTATATATATATTACTAGCGACAGCCCCGGCTTCGCACGGATAGAATATTTTTTGAAAATTAAATACAGTCCATGTTACTCGCTGATAATGTAGCTTTCTATTGGTGAAAGAATTTTCAAAATCGGATCAGTAGTACCGGAGATTACCCCGAATATCCAAACTCACAAACTTTACCTCTTTATAATATTAGTACTATAGATATGCAGATTTATATTAAAAAATGACCGTATCTTCTTTCGTATTTTTTTCGTAAATGAAATAACTTACAGGGAGATAGCAAATCAACGACGCTGTCCGAGTTCGACTTATGAATTATAACACAACTAACGTCATTTACTTTGACATTTCGCATTTTTAAATAGTTACATCAACACCATCTACATAATATATAATATTTGCTTGTTGAATAACGCGAGACCTTTCTTTTCTGCAATTTCATTAGATTGTATGTAAATAACAACCCCTGCTGTGTTTCTGGGTGCTTTGTTTGTCTATATAATATGATTACTGTTGTCTGTATTCCACTTGACTTCTGTAGTCGTTTTGCAAAATCTCACAATGCGCGTGCTAATCTTTGGTAGGCGCTTTTAACATTTTTTTTGAAGTATCTTTAGATTCACTAGCTATTTCGCTTTAGCTAGTATACTATTTTCAAGTGCTCAAATAGACCATACAATAAAATAAATATTAATACTCTGCATACAAATTTGTGGATGGGGCAAAGTTCTCCAGCTTTTGGGCATTGTCATTTATAATTATACAGCCAATGGAAATTTCACAGCAAAGCCCTAGTTTTTATTTCCAATTGAGAGAAGCTAGCAAAGGAATGGCATATTCTAAAATGACTTAAGTATTAGAAATATACTTTGAACCGGTAAACGTATATTTGCAGATAGAATTTCCCATTTGTGAGATTAGTCTACACCTTAGGTCTACATCTCAAAAGAGTTTGCTTTTGAGTAATTTCGTCGAACTAATAGTTTATTGAGAATTTAATTTTTGCTTTTTAGGGTTCATATACTTTACGAATAATTGAAACAATGTAATTGTCGACCAAGTTGGAATAGTTATTTCGAGGTAGTTCTGACGTCGTGAGTAGGACTACATACTCGTTTCCCTACACGAGTTCCTTAACAAGTTGGTCCCTTCATACTTCTTGTACGCAATTGCAACTCAGTTAGGGTTGTTGATATGCAAATGAGTCAGGAATTTTAATTACTTAGTGATAACTTTTTATTTAAAAAAATAGGTGCTGCCTGCGAGATCGTCCATATGGAATTAAAATTTTTCGATATCCATTACGTTATCCCTTTCACGATAGATTTACTAAATCAAAATAAATCAAATATGAAGTTATTTATTTGATAGATTCTTAACACACAGTTTTCTGCTATTAAACGCATTTTCAAATTTTTCCGTACTAGCTTTAACACTTTTTTCGACCACTTAGGAGTGGAATATTCAAAAATCTATTATTAGTGTTTCCTCTTCTAATTTCAAGCTTCCAATTTCCAAACCCAACATTAGTCGGTACTTTACTTTAGTCGTTACTGAAGGCGTTAACTTAGACGTTATTTTAAAAGTAACTTTTTGTACTACCTGGTTTCGCTATACCACATGTAGGTATATATATAACAAGGGGCCCGTCCCGACTTCGCCCGGGTTAAATACGTAATATATAGCATGTCCATCTGGAATAATGTAATGTACCTTTCAAATGGTGAAGGAATTATTCAAATAGGTGCAATAGTTCCGGAGATTACAATAGTTCCGGAGATTACCCTCCACATATAAACAAACTTAAAAAGTCCGCTCTCTGTCTCGTTGTATCGTAACAACTTTATTCTTGCAATGTAATCTTCTTCAGTTAACATTTTCTTAATTATAAGAACGTAATCTATACAAATATTATAAAATTATACATGTTTGTATATATATTCTATTTCTATAAAAAAAAGCTTTTTAAACGATTCCGGCAACCCTACTTAGACTTGAGTTCCGGACGTTGTTGCGGCAATGCTTTGTGTAACTTTCAAGCATACTGTATACGGTGGTATCACCTGTGGTAACTAACTTCAGCAAAATTTCCAGACCATTTTACTACATTTCAAAGTAGGATGATCATATGTATACCTACTGCTGCTACTCGTGTAATTTAGAAAAGCATCTGTCCTTCCTTAAGATTCACACTATCTCCATACCAAAATTTCATCAAAATTATTTCAGTTGCTTAACAGAATTAAGAATCTGTTTTAAACATAAAATACACAAATACATAGATAACTTCACGCCAATTTCTACATGGAGTGGATTGAACATCAAAACGCAGTAAAATCTCGCCTCGACGCACAGCAATAAATTACCAAATGGAAAAGTGGGTTTAGATGGTGGCATTATCCTTTAGCTAGGGCAGCACCAAAAAATTCCGTAATCGGAGCAATAGAATAAGGTCACAGTGTCTTCTACTTGTACGAGGCGTACGAGACTCGTACAAGGTGACTAGAGTGGCCTCTCTGGGTAGTAGCGACCCTGAGGAAGAAGACAACATGCGTGATCCGCGCTGCCGCGACTCCGCGACGGTGTATTCCCCTGAGAAATGTTTCGGAAAAGCATGAAAGAACTTTTTGTTTGTTCTATGGGAGATACCCGAGTCCCTTGACAATAAACTGCGACCACGGCAGGAGTTCAAATGGGTACAAACTCTACATCTTAGTCTCGCCTCCAGGGCTCTACCTTTGTGAAGGTTTCGCCTTGTGTTATCAAAAAAAGCCAATGCGAGAAACTACAGCTTGCATGAGCATGAAAGTTATATGAAAATACATGAATATATGAATTATATATTCTACTGTATAATGACTTAATGACAATAGAATATATAATTCATATCTTTTCTGATATAAAATATCAAGAAAAATATGAAGTGGAGAAGGTAAACACCCGCCTTACTGTGAAAATATGAGTCTATACCTCGTACGATCTGAGAATAAAGAATACAAAAAGAGAACCTTATCACTTATCGTCAAAAAACAGACGCTTAAGACCACCAGCTTATTTCTACGATATTTAGTGATATAAACCGGTTTAAACCAGTTTAAGCGGTTCTACATTTACGAGTGGTATCGACTGACTAAAATACGTTCAGTGTGTACATTATCGACCAAATGAAATTTAGATTATACATAAAAACCCGCCAAGTGCGAGTAATACCGCGCACCGAGATTTCCGTGCCATCATACAATGTACTTGTATTATGTATTTACTGGTAATATATCATATAAGTCGGTTTCGAAAACAGATTTAACTTTGCAATTGAAAGACACGTTCGCCCATACTATCCAACTGTAAATCTAAGTTTGTTTTTTTATGCAAAAGAGGGACCAAACGAGCAAGCGAGTCATCTGGTGGAAAGTGATCACCGCCGCCCATCGACACCCGCAACATCCGGGGAATCATGGGTGCGTTGCCAGCCTTTAGGAAAAGAGGGAAAGGAGGGATATGGGCCATCGGCACTCTCACTCATCGAACGAAACAACAGCAATAGATGCTGTTATTTAAGGAGGATATTCTGTGAGGGTGGTATTTCACCGGGCGAGCCGGCCCAATTCGTGCTGCAATACAGCATAGATTTACCACACAATGCCAAATAGCTACAAATTAACATTTTTCGGATTTTTTTCTTTACTTGTGCTAAGAGACATTGACCTTGAGGTCAATGGGAAGTACTCTATAGATTTTGATTTACTTGCGAGTGTCAAAATATAAAGCATATGTGGCCATAATTTTTGATTGCGCTATTACTTAGAAGCTTGATTCTTTTACAGCTCTAAAGAACTGCAAACACAAGAATTTAATATTAATTTTAACTTGATATTTCCACGCATTCCTGAGATAAAGAGTACGATACCCTAAAAACCAGGACAAAGTACAAAATGTAATAACATTAGTGACATTTGGCGAGTATTCTAATGTGACTTATTTAATATAACTTATTTAACGACGTTAACCAATGTATTATTACATGTTTAATCGCAACTCGATAAGAAAGATAAAGCCAAGGCAAATACAACTACTCAAGGTAAATTTTCAAATTCATTAGACACCTATTAAACAAAACAGTGTAATATCTATCGCTATCCAAAGTGTATCCCTATCGCTTACTCCAGAGTATTATTTTAAAGTATCACATTAATAAAACTTTGCAAATGATCTTACGATGTGAATGTCACAACTGCCAAAACGACTTGCAATTTGAGTTGCATTGATTATTTCTGAAAAAATAAGTATAGTTCTTGTTTTTCATACCCAAGAAATCAGGTAAAGTGTAGGTAATTATATTTACAAGGACAACAGAGAATGATATAATTGAACATTTATTTTTATGAGAGTTCGAAAGTTCACTGTACCTAGTTTTCATTAGATTATGTTATAATACTAATATTTCATTGTAACCCTTCATTGAATTCGATATACATACATAACCACTTTTTTTTACCTTCAGGAAATACATTCATAACCATGAATCAACCATAAAGGTTTCTGTGTAGTTTTTGTCATAAAAATGTATTAAAGGTAGTATTGAAGATAAAATAAGTAACTGTTTTTGTAAATATTTGGTTATATATCTGTGATCAATTTAAATGCAATATTCCAAAATCTTGATTTTGATAATTTTTTTCTATTTAAAAAATTGGTCAAGTATAGTCAACACTATGAAAATAGGTACAAATGTACGCAATTGCAGAACTAAGTTTATCTGTTTAAAACAATTACAATTAAAAATTGTAATAGTAAAAAGTAATTATGAAGACATTTTGTTAGGCAAACAATTACAATTATAAAAAGTAATTGTAATTGTTTTTACAATTACTTTTGCCCAACACTGCTGTGCGGTACCTACCCACTTTTTTGTAATACCGAAGTTAATATTTCATTAAATACACAAGCAAAGTCGCAGCCCAAAGAGTGAAAACATAAGTATTAAATTATAATGACCTGGCAAAAATTCTCGAAGGACCGCGTCGGAAAAAACATGCCCGGACACGAACTAATGGTCCCGGGAAGCCGTCGACAGAATGCTAATAGTACCTACGTTATTCTACTTTTGGATTGTTGTTTGTTTCTCAAGATTTTCGCTCATTTTTAATACTGTTTTTTAACCTTGTCCTAGTCTGCGTAGGTACTTACTGCGTGTTTTGGGTACATCTAGTATGTAATTAACATGTTAGATTTTTTTTATACAATAATTAAATATACAGAGCGAAAGTGAGTGGCAAAAGAAGCCAACGAAGACCGAAGCTGTCTTATGAAGATCAAATAGTCAGAATGTTAGCGGATGGAAGTGTCGAAAGCTCTCGCATACCTAGGCGAAAATGTGTGAGGAGAATGATGAGATTTGAGGAAACGAAAGAAGTAAGTACATAAGACCCGCGACGCCTGGCGCTCCGTCCTTACTGACTACCCCGTTAGGGATACAGCGTGAGGATATGTATGTATGTATGTATGTATGTATGTATGTATGTATGTATGTATGTATGTATGTATGTAATAATTAAATTAAAATATTTGAAAAGATAGTAAGTGCGACTTCACAAATAACTACAATCTTGTATACATAGGTATAAATAAAATTTAAGAATGTATGTCTGTGATTTCAAAATAAAGTTTATAATGTTTCGAATTAAGCATATGTGGTTATTATTTTGCACTTAACGAATCCTAAACTTTTTAACTTTTTCGTGTTACTGTTTGTTTGTCCGAGATAATCTCCGAAACAGCCGAATAGACTTTCATTGGCGAGTAAAAGATTTTTCAGTTTGAAATATAAGCTACTTTTTATGCAGGAAAATCATCTAATTTAATGACGGGCGAAACCGCAAGACACAGCTAGTGATTAAATTGGACTGGCCTGTTGTTGCAATGGCAGAGCATCTTCCTTCCAAGCCAGCTACTTTATTACGTAACTGCAGCCAGTAAATGACAGCCGAAATCTTGTTAAATCGAGCACGACATAATGTCGCGAATCGCTATTACAGCCGCTGATGATTTATCAGTGAACTAAAAACTACTGCCAGCGACCTTATTTGCGCTACAAAAAGTCATTTTTTATTACTCATGCGGGATAAAGAGTATCTAAACGCACATTTTTGCAGTTGATAAGTAGCTATTTTCTCATTTCCAATCTGAGTGCGACAAGTTTACTTGGCACACGCAAATTCACGATTTAAAAAAGAATGTAAAATGAATATCTATAAAAAAACAATCGATTATACCCGTTAACATCAGTGTGAAAGATAAAGAAAATCTTGATTTCGAAGTTTTAGATTAATATAATAATAAATAATAATAAAGCTATTACTTTCTATAATTTTTGTTTGTACCGAAATTATCTCCGCATTAGTAATAAAAAATAGTATCTCTAACTCGTGCAGTGTTGTCGATTGCCCATTCCAGCGAATGAGCGCACTCGCTTCGCTCTTGCGCTCAACTTCGTTCCATTGGGCAATCGACAACTTACCGCACTTGTTGCACAGTGTACTATTACCGCATGGCACACGGAGAGAAAAATTTCACGTAATTCTGACAATTTCGGCTTGTTGGATGGTTTTCTGATTGAATGAAACGTATTTTTGTTACCAGACACAAACTATTATAATTGTTTATTGCTACAAGTCGATTATTTTGAAAGAACAATGTGGAAATTATTAATGGACAAGTTGTTGAAACAAAAACGCTTGTTAAAAACATAAACTTACCTAGGTAATATGATTTCGATAAGACCAACAAAAAAATCAAACAAAAGAAAACTTGTAGCAATAACTACTTGATATCTAGATAATTAAATAAAAATGTCTTGTTATACGGTAACGGTATTATACTTGTAAAGTTATACTTAATTTTATCTAACTTGTAGCTGCAATAAAAAAAACTTGTAGGCGCTAATTTAACCAAAACTAATGGTGTATCCAATAAGATTCCAATTGCAATTTCTCTCAATTCGCTGTAATCGCGCAATTAAGTGTTACTTATTTGAGACAACCGTTGCGCGACTGCAGCGCAGGCGCAGCTATCACTGTCTGCAGTTCTTTACGTGATAACCTTAGCGGGTGTCCAGGCTGGATCCCGGTCAGGTCAATTTCTAAAAAGAAATGTTCTAAATTGGCTTTGAATTTAGGTTTAACTGGGAGCTCCTCTATTTCGTTGTATGGTACCCATAGTATAAGTCTAGTACTTATTTTGCGGTCACACAATTTGTGTAATTGTCTAGAGTAATATTATTATTATGTCAATGAAACAGCAATCAACATTGGATAAGAATTAGCAAATTAATGGATTAAGTTTCTTAATTTACATATTATTAAACACAGCACGTGAAGCATGTAAACGTTGGCCTTAATTGGAATTTTCTCATCGTTCTTGGAAGAAAGTTTCAGCGCAGTGCGGGATCAATTTCCAATTCAGAGTATTCTATTCGCGTTTCCTAGAGCTTGTAATGTGGCCTTAAATATTACTGAAATATCGATAGTTTTGAAAATATATGCTAAAATATTGTATCATTAAAGTTTATCTATTAATTTATATAAAAAAGAGACACTACAGGGCGAAAACAGAATAGGAAAGGAAATTAATGAAGGATTGAAAAATGTTATACAGACATTCACTCTGAAGGCGAGGTGGCCCCAAACAACGGGAGTACACTATATTTTTATTCCAGACAGCCAACGAAGAGCAAGCGGCTTCGACTTCTAAGCTGTGATTGTTAATTGTTGTTTTAAGAGTTTTTAAAGATATACATCTCTTGGCGACTTTGAAAAAATAGAAGAGAGTGTCATTTCAGCATGTAGCAGAAGTTACGTCATTGTTCTTTTTTTTGTAAAATTCTCTCTAGAGCGGGAAGGCAAAGGGATTTATGTCCATAACAGCCGACGTTTTCAGTAATAAAATGATAAATTCTTCATGTTATTTCATCAAAATGTCGACGTAATATATATTAGATGTTTGTTGGAGTTTCTGACGACAATTATATTGAGGCAGTCTTTCTAATAAGATCTGCAGAGGCAGACTAAGACGCTAAAAAAATGTCAACATCATTTTACTAAATAAGCACTTATTTCAAAAATTTCACATAACAGCACATCAGCGTAGATACTTGGGACGCAAAACTACTCCAATTTTACCTCATAATACTCACTAGAAAACATTTGCAAGTAATTAAATAAGCGACCAACCGCTCCCCATAAAATCCTTTCAAAAAACCCATTGACTAAAAACAAATTATTTTTTATTTCATTTCGTTAATTTCAAGCGGCCAGTTTTATTTTTTTATATGTGGCCAGTTTTGTTCCTTTATATGCCTGCTCTTTCCTAAAATTTAAAAAAAGGAAGTCAATTAAAGACTGTACAAAACCAAACAATAATTATTGTATAAAATAAATATTTTAATTTTAAAAAAATTGTACAAAATCTTAAAACTTTCTTTGATCAAGATATCATTTTTAAACCAGTTTTGCCAATCTGGCGCCAGCCACAATACCCTCCCAAGTTTCTCGGCAAACTTGCTCAATATATCTCGGATCCAAGTGGAATCCATTCAGTCCTAATGCAAGTCCAGGCAATTCGTAAGTGTACGACAGTGGCACACCGATCAAGTGGGCGTAATCCTCAGAAGCGCCAGCAGCAGGATACCCAATAACTAATACTGAGTTTCCAACAATATAGTTCGGGAAGTATGACAAAGCATTGGCATGAATTGCGTCAGCCATTGCGATACCAACGGTATGCAGAGCAAGAGCATTGCTTGATAAACTTCCGTCATGTCCCCAAGGATAAAGGATCATACTTCCATAGCTGTGCATTGTGAGGTACAATGCAGTTCTCTGTAGATGTTCGAGTAAAATATCGCGAACTACACGGGTCTCGATTTCAGAGAAAGCGCGGCTACCTGCGAAGACGTCGGAACAGGGGCTGCTACTAGTGCCAACTGTATTGAAGAAAAAGTCGTAATTGCGGTTACCGTCGACTCCAGGACACAGGTAACTCAGAGCGTGCTGGTCTGTTGATCGAGTCTTACGCCAAAAACGCTGCAAAAATAAGTTTGGTTAATAAATCTACTCCGCTTTAGCTCGTGCTCTATCTTACAGAACGATGAAGTTTACTTTAGAAGGTACACACTATAATTAAGATTAAAAATGTCACTCTATGAAGACTTTTCTACCAAAAAATTCCTTCGGGCAGTTATATTCAATGATTCAGACTTCACTGTTGGCTTTACTTGATTTCTAGATATTCTAGATTAAATGCTATTTCTACATAATTGAATTTCCATATTATATTTTGAGTGACAATAATAGGATTTGATCTGTTAAATCATAGAAAAGATTTTGGAGTACTTACAAAAAAATCTAATTTTTCAAAATAAATTAAAAAAGTAAACATATTATGCAATCCTTTCAAAATATCCAAAAGACATTTTGAAATGCTTATCGAAATATTATTCCGTAATTATAGATTACTTACGCTAGTTGTGAAAGTGTGTTTGTATCCATCGGGGTTGACCACAGGTAAGACAATCCAGTCAAAATCGTTAAGAAGATCAGATTCTGTCACGTCTTCGACCAGCTTGTGGATCGCCCAAGTGACCGATGGTGGAGAAATCCACTCTCTAGCGTGGATACCACCGTCAATGAAGATAACTGGCTTTGATAGGTCTTGAAAGTTGGTGGTGGATATCTTTAGGTATTTGATTGGTCGGCCTTCAAAGGAATTAGCTGGGGATACCAGTGTCACCAAGTTCGGGTAGCGGCTTGCAATGTCGTCTAGGTATGCATCGATCTGTTAAAATATAGGTGAATATTTTAATAAGTATTTTTTTTTAACATTTTAGTTAAGAATATGTAAAAAAAAAAATGATTATGAAATTGCTCATTTAATGGAATTTGATTTAGATGTATCGTAAAACGAAAAACACAATAAACTCCGCACAAGCGGACGAACGCATGAACGATCTCCTGATCTCATTAAGGTAGCCCTGTAACCTAGGCCAGAGAATGAGGGTACGGTGTTCTTCGCCTGTCGTAAGAAACGATTAAAGGGGCGTTCGGGGTCGTGGTAGATCGGAGTGGGGCTCTGATCGTCCATCCATGCGACCCCGAGAAAGACGATAGTGCGTGTGGTGCGCGCTGTTGTGGCATAACAAGCGTGCAGAGGAGTCTTAGTAACTGTCTCACCGGAACTTTTTGGTGGGAATGGGAGAAGCGAAGTTGACATTTTATTTAGATGTTTCATTTTTTAGGTTTTTGTGAGTTTTAAGGTACGAAAGTGATAGTATATAGTGCGTTAAATTTCTGTGCAAGTGTTAAGACTTGGAAAGTTTAAATACGTGCAACTGAAGTTTTCGCGTTCTTCCAAGAAGTCCTTTTTAACTCCAGTAAAGCCTACTATCACTTTACTGGAGAGTGTTAGAGACTTAGTAATAAGAAAACAGACATTTTACTTAAGAGATACACCACTTTTTACTTGAGAATGGCAGAAATGTTTCTAAAAAATACGAAACGAGTTGCGATATAAAATATAAAAGATATAAAAGAGAAGAACTGCCTCACCGAAAGTGCTTCGACACAGAGGCTCCAGCACAAGAGAGGTTTCAGTGCGTTCCGTAGGCGATTCTGGAGCCCCTCGACAACACGCCAAAGACAAGCACCACATAAATTTTGTTGGGTAAAAGCCCCACATAACCTACTTTCACCCCCAGGGGACTGGGTATCTGTATGCAGATTTTTCTTGCGTAAACAAAGAAACTGTTATGTTTTCGTTTTTTCATTGAAGATACGGGACAAAAATCAGAGAACGCAGTCGTAATAGGCATTGATTTTTAACACAGTTAGTCGTACATACCACTTCCCATTCTTGATAGTTATCGTATGGTAATTGTCGGCCGCCATTTCTTGTCATGGTTTCATTTCTTCTCCTCTCAATAGCTACATCATCCAAATCAAGTTGTCTGTAAATATGTTAATAATTTTTAAGATATTCTATTTATTTGTAGTAGACTTCATAGGGATATAAAATAACATGCCTCTGCTATATTTCTTTATGTTTTGCAAACATTGACTTAAAAGTTTTCATTTGAAATATTGGATCTGTAAAACTTTCTTTTTATTTTATTCCTAATATACTGATAGTAAGCTTCGTAAGTTTTGATGTACATAATATACTCATTAAAATTTTACAACCTGACAATTTGTAAATAAAGATTAATAATTTCGTTTTTAGAGGTTCTTTTAAGTTGGAATTTAACTTGCACACAGAAGTTTCCATACGATTAATATAAAATATATACATATGTACATTATACATACATGCTTATCCTTACACTGTATCCCTAACCGAGTAATCAGAGAGGATGGAGTGCTAAGCATGCTTACATACTTCTCTCGCCTCCTCGAACTTGGTTTCTTAACATCTGACTTTCATTGTATTTCCCGTAAACTTTAGGTAAGACATTTTCTCTGAAATCTTCAAATCCAGCAATTTCTGAGATACGGAACGAGAATGAAGAATTAAGGAAAGTTCGTCAAATAATCAAGTCGCGACATTGTCGATGTATTTTCTCGGCGTGGAATAATGTAAGTTTATGTATCGAGGAAAATTCAGCGACTGAAGCTCACCAAAGACTAGTCAACATGATGTCTTCCACATTCCAATAAACTCTCCCAAAAAACGGTAAAAAAATAGTACAGATAGTTGAAAAGACTTCGATGTTAGGGAGCATCGTGGAGGCGATCACAAAACTGGACACGAAACTGACAAGCGCCGCTCCTAAAGATGAATCAAAAAGCATTTCGCGAATCAAAATCTTTGTCTTTAACTCTGTTGTTGGCTAAAATGCTGAATCCTGTACTTAAAACCATTTATTTTGAATTATTTACGAAAAAACTCAAAATGTGTAAAATCAACGCAAAGTGAATCCCTCGTGAAAGAAATGAAGATCAAAAAAATATGCGAGTGGAATTTGTAAAAGTAAACGTACATATTTATAACCAGCAACCGAGCATATAGCGACCATCTACGAAACATGGATCAGCCTCCACCGTACATCTGAGAAGAATTAATTCAAATAGGTAATGCGAAAAACGGCCAACAGCTGTAGCAAGAATCATCGACTTATGCCCATGGGGATGTTAACGACACACTACAAGGGAATAAATCTACTATGAATTGCTAGACGACATTAAACCACAAATCATAGTAATTACATCCAATGTTTAAACCATCTGATGGATCGATAGGGCGAAAATCGTAAGTACACAATATGGTTGTTAGATGGCAACGCAAGAACTCACCGTCAGTCATCTATGGAGGTCTAGTTGGATCCAGCCACCATATTCCTGACTTAAGTCCTTACGATTATGGTTGTTTTCACCAATTGAAGAGAAGACTTAGTGGGGTAAATAACCCCGATACCACTGATTTATGAGAATCTCTGGATAAAGAAATAATGATGGCAACGAAAATGGAGGGTACCAGTTAGAAAGAAAGCTACCTGAGCGATTGCAAGTGCTTATAAATTCACAGGGTGGCTACCCCTTGCTGTTCCTTAAATATAATCACTAAATTACTAATTATATTTTTTATTTAATCTTCGTAAGGCCTAGCCTATGGCCCGAAAGAGGTAATAATTTCATTATCAGTTTTTCAGTAGGCAATTTGGAATGAAATATAATATCGCCAGCGATTTGCTAAATTATGCAAGTAAGACTTCATTACGTAACGTTTCTTTGTATTGATATCATTGCAGTATAGATTAAAAAATGATCTGATTGAAAATTTAACACTTAGGTATAATTAGCGCTACGACAATATATGATGTATTAATTTTTATCTAATAATAATGTGATGTTATAACGATAATAATGATACTGTTATCGCTAATAACAATGTCATATAGCTTGAAAATTGTTAAAATTTACGACATATCAGCCCATCAAATACTAAGTGATTTTTATTAAAGATAATATTCAAAGCTTTAATCAATATAACTACACAATAAAGATTTTTAATCGCAATATTGAACATTATTCAATTAGGAAATTAGATTTCAATAAAAAACTAACATTTATTACATGTAGCTTAGAAAACAACGATAGATGTCTTTTATTAGGAGTGGAAAAAAAAAATTAAACCATTGTTACACAATCACTGTCTGTCTGTCTGTTCGTCTGTCATAGTTGAATTTCTTAAAAACTACGCGACAAATAAATTTCAAAAGCATGGTAATAAATCTTATTGAACCGTGTTTTACAAGAGGTAATAATTTTATATATTCATATGATATTGAAAGAAGAGGACGACGGCATTTACTCGAATTGACTCAACTGTTATTTCACCACTAACTACTACCGGAACTAAAATTTTCAAAAAGTTAAAGACTGCAACGCCTTACTGGATAATAGGGAAATTATAAGCGAAGAAAACTAAGTCTTGAGGATTTGTAAACTTATTGTTTTACTTAATATGTTATACTCTGACATGAATACTCTGTGTGTAAATTGGACTTTTAAATACATATCTTCACGCCGTATCCCTAACGGGGTAGTAAGAGAGGACGGAGCGCCAAGCTTCGCGGTCCTTACACACTGCTTTTGCCTCTTCAAATCTCATTCGCATTTTTGCTTAGGTAGTACTCTGGCTATTTGATCTTTGTAAGTCAACCGTGGTCTTTCTTGGCTTCTGCTACCAGTCACTTTCACTCTGTACATTTTCTTCATCATTATTTCTATGTGCCCGGACCATCTAAGCATTACTTTCTTCATATTTACAATAACAGTCTTTCAATCCTGTCATACTGCATATTTCTTCGTTGCTTATTTTGTTCACTGGTGTGAATTTTTTTCACAAAGGTTAAGGCAAATTTCAATTAAATGACGAATAAATGTTGCAAATAAGAATAACTTACTTTTTCACGTCATCAGCGTGAATTCTGTAGGAGATCCCCACTTCTTCCAATTTCGTAGTGAATCCAGAGTCATATTGTGGCTGTACGAGCACTACACCTTCTCGTACCAAAATCGGATGAGACAATATATCCACATTGTATTCCTCTGCTATTGGACCGAAGGCTTTAAGTTGTTCTTGCGTGGTCGGTCCTACATAATAGGATTTCCATCTGTAAAAAGCATATTTCAATTATGGCTTATTTTATCGAACAGTTCAAAGACAATTTAGCCATGTCGTCGAAAAACTTGAACAATGTGTGCGACGAGGATGAAATCATTGAGCAAGTTACATCTAATGTACATAGTACTTGCTTTTGTAGACGAAGACGACTTATTGAAACTTTAGCGATGTTTTAACCGTCTTAAAAAAAAAGGAGGAGGTTCTCAATTCGACTGAGGTTTTTTTTGTATGTTTGTTACGCGATTACTCCGTCAATTATGAATCGATTTTGATGATTTTTTTTTTATTTGGTAGGTCATACTTCAGAGATAGTCCCATTTAAATTTAACTGGTATTGAAAGTTGGACTTCGAAGATACAGCAAATAACGCGACCTGGTTATAACCTATATTTATTTCATGTAAGCATCATTTCATTGTACCGAAGGAAAAAGATCTGGACAGTAAATGTTGGTCTAATTTAATAAAATATTTTTTCATCCAATACAGTATGGGAAAATCCGAATCCATAGGAGATACAAAGGAACCGTCTTAGGGATCATTCGGTCCCTTTTGTGAAAATAATTTTGGCATTATAATTTTTTTGGTCAAGCGCGAGTTATCCATAAAAATTTGTAAAATTAACTATTTCTTTTTTTTAATGTAGATCAACTCAGTTTCACGTAAACGTCATTTTATTGAATCGGACGAAAAAAATCTGGACAGCAGAAGTTGGTCAAATATTATGAAAATTTTATATAACCATACAGTCCCAGTTAAAAAAACACTGTTATATATATCGCATTTATAAAGCTATTTTAATTGTACTTGACTTTAGATTAGTAAAGGATAGCTATTTCGTGCTTTTCAGTGTCTTTTTTTGCATTACTTTTTTGTCTGCGTTTTCCTTAAATAAAATAAATAAACAGGGTATACTGAGTACGGTTGGAATATAGAACGGTTAGAACATTAGGTATAACTCATAAACTGTAAGTGGTAGAAGACGGGTACGTATTAGAAAAAGGGGAAGCTATACTGTCGCAACACCGTCGTCAGTATTTTGCCACGTTGCGAACGATTACTACGTTGTAATGCCTCGATTACTCGTAACGAGTACAGTGACAAGTCAGCAAAATGTTACTAGGCCGAGAGAGTGATATAGGCGAGTGAGTATTTATACTCATTTTTTGTCTTAGCACCGAGTCTGTCAGTCATTTCAGTTTAGATGCATTACAGGGACTTACGACATACCAGCGGGCCAATGGATCATAACGAGTACAGTGACAAGTCAGCAAAATGTTACTAGGCCGAGAGAGTGATATAGGCAAGTGAGTATTCATACTTGTTTTTTATCTTAGCACCGAGTCTGTCAGTCATTTCAGTTTAGATGCATTACAGGGACTTACGACATACTAGCGGGCCAATGGATCATAAAAAATACATAATTATAAAATGTACGAAGTGTGGCATAAAGGGAAATATCGTATTATAAAAATACACAGCAATTAAAAAACCGCAAGAAATCCAGCGCACGGCAAGGCGAGTACCGAGTGCCGAATAGGGTCCGAGTAACTGTCTCGGTCATTTTCTCGGCCGGACGCTCGGCCGAGTGCACTATCTCTCGTTACGTGTAATTAAGGCATAAGCGCGATTAAATAATTTCGGAAATGTGCATTAAATACGTTGTGTCAAAAATTTAAAGAAAGAAGAAGAAGTCTGCGTGTTTTATTAAAATTAAATTATTAAAACTAAATATCAAAGAAAAAATGGTCCAAACATACCCAGTACATCCTACCCATACTTAATTTAAATGTAGCCTATTTCATGAAACCAATAAATTATAATAAAGAAATGTTGTGGAATTCAGAAAGCAGACGTACATACATATCCTCACGAGATATCCCTAATAACCGGGTAGTCAGAGGGACGGAGCGCCAAGTATCGCAGTCTTGACATAACTCCAAAACACAATAAACAGGACTCAAACGACAAATTACAAAACATAAATAAAATTTTACTTAATCAAAGTAGATGAATAAATACATCACAAAATACTCAGTAATAAAGCCAATATTACAAAGTCATCAAAATAGCAAGACATATGGATATCAAAAATATTGAATAGTTAGAAGCCCATAATATGAACGCGATATAAATATTAACATGTAAATAATTACATACATATTATGTAGTAACTCTTTGAACTGTTTTTATAACGTTATATATTAGAGAACTTGTAAATGAAGATGGACGTAGAGTGACAAATATATTAAATTGAAGAATTTAAAAAAAGTTAATAAAATGAAATGAAATTGCACAAAACAAAATAAAATAGATTTTAAAGAAATCTAAATCAAGTCTGCATTACTTTTTAATATAAATCAACAATGTCTATCGTCAAAGATGGTCTTGTATCTGAAGAAAACTGTATGCCTATTAATATCGCTTATTTTACTAATTTCATTAATTTCGCGAACAATATTCTTCAGCCAAATTGATTTGCGATTACTTTGAAAGGGCTGGGTAATGTAATTAGCTGCAGAATCAATGAAATTCGTACTAACCCAGCATACTCCTCGTGCTTCGCGTATACCACTGCACAGAGTAATACCAAATACCACGCCTTCATTGTAATGTAGTATGAAACTAAGTAATCCTCTCCACCACTTTTATATGACCACAACACAAACTAAATCTTCAGATACCAAATTGTTATCGATAGATATGGTATTACTCAGATAAAACTAGTAGGTACTGTTTTGCTATTTTGTATACATCTACCAATACACGTACTCATTTAAAATTGCTTTTAGACTTCAGCCATATTATAATATCGATATGAAGATAACACATATAAAATTTTCCATCTTACTAATTCTCCAGTCATGGTTAGTAAGTTATATGATTTCTAAAAGTCCAGCCCTCTTGCATAAGTTGTAGTCTTACATTCGTTAGTAAATTAAATTCAAAATTATAAACGTCTACGACAGGAAAAATGTTAATATTCTGTCCTTAGAATAATAGTACCCTTAAAATATTAACACTGAAGGAGTGTTTACTAATCAGCGGCACTGAATAAGTAAAGCAAAAGTGCAAAGCGTGGGTGTGTAGGAAGTTTACGCACACATACTTATCTATAATGAAACTGTGAAAGTAAAACGATTGAATAATATGAATGTCAACAAAGCTAATGTTGATAGAGAAGAATTGCAAATGAAACATGAAATATGAGTAACTGGAAACGTCTCGAACGAGCGAATGAAACTGTACATATACGCGGAAAGTGTGTTTTCGAGGGCTGGAAGATGCGAGCTGGATGTGGAGAAACAGGCAGCTACTGACAATAAAATTAACAATGTATAAAATCTGCTAAAATGGCCATCTACGATGTGATGTTGGTACATGGTAACTTTATTATACGGCATTCAGATCGAGGTGAGTGAATGCAGTGGAACTGCGTTCGAAGAAAGAAAAGAATGCGAATGAAGACATATATGCAATAAGGTAAGATTGAAGTTTAGTGTTATTTTAAATTTAGGAAAAAAAATTAAACCAATTTAAAAAAAACACTGAGGAGTTCAAAATAACTTTTACTAATCAAAACTCAAATACTACTATATAAATATAAATACGATACAAATAATATAATTTTTGACGGTTACTGAAGTAGATGTCCAGGCTACCAAACCAATAGATTTTTTGTTGCACATTGATTTAGAGAGTCCAAACCCAAACTCCAATACCAGTGAATTTAAATGGGACCAATCTGGAAGTATATCCTTTCAAATGAAAAAGGATTTTAAAAATCGGTTTATAAATAACGGAGTTCTGAGGCAACAAAAAAAAACATGCAATCGAACTGAGAACCACCTTCTTTTTTTGAAGTTGGTTAAAAATGCAGAAAAAATGCTTCTTAGTTGAATGACAAAAAAATATCGAGAATGAATAGTAGCAGAAGTCATGAGAGAATAAGAGTGACTTATGTAGATCATGTAACCAGAATCCTAACTGACGAAAATATCTAAATCATTCGCGTACTTCTGCGAAAGTGTATGAAGACAACGATGAGGTTAAAGGAGGAAACCCAAGTATGTGAAGACCGCGATACTTGGCTCTTCATCCTCTCTGCGACATCCTTTTCAGAAATATAGCGTGAAGATGGTAACTATGTAATACGTGGAATACGATATTAGATTTTTTTTACGTTTTCGGAATATTTAATGCTATAACTTCACTGCACAGATTTTATTTAATTTGAGGGAGACGCTTCTCAGGCAATTAATCCACTCCAACAGTAGGTACTCCAAGTAATTTTCCTTCAGTTTCGTGCACTTAATTGGTTTCTAATTGTTAAATCCTAAGTTCTATGTGAACTATTGTTTTTATAACACTTGGAATTCATTTGTTTCCTTATTTCTGCTAAAGAAAAATGTCGAATACGGTGGTTTTGGTCAGTTGTAGGTAATAAAAATCAGTCAAGGGCCTGTCATAAGGTACTTGTGTTACTCAGGAACATTATTCAAGAAAACAATAACAAAGATTAAAACTCTTACATCGATAATAAAATAGAAATAGAAACTGATCACTTTTAATTTAATTTCTTTATAACTAATGACAAATCACAGACTGTTGTAATTCTTTACATTCGTGAACTACAAATAATGAATAATGAATCGTGTAGATCTTGGCTCGCGACGGCTTTTATCTGTTCGATGGCTTCTCGCATGACTTGGCAGTTGTAGGCGTGGCAGGTAAGATGCAACATCAGCTAAGCCAATCCGGTAACAGTGACGACATCTTGCTTCGTCACAAAGCAGTTACTAAAAATATACGTACTGTTAAATATGAAATGTAACAAGTTAACAAGGTATTTGATTACTATGAAGTCACTATAAATTCTCCATCACAACTACTGTTTAGTTGACAACTCGACGGGTGCACCCCTACAACGATAAAATTAGACTCTTATACAGACCCACTACACGTGTGTAACATATTTTATCCCCGTTCTTGTTACTGAAATGTTATAAAATGTCACGCGTGGCTAATTTATGTTATCGAAGATCAAATAGCCTAAACCTGTTACCTGACGGAAATCTCAAAAGTACTCGTATACCTAGGAGAAAATGTGTGAGAACGATGGGGTTCGAGAAGGCGAAAAAAGTATGTAAGGACCGAGAAGCTTGGCGCTCAACCTCTCTGACTACCCCATTAGAAATACAGCGTGTGCATAGAATTATTGTGAAGCTAACACTAACAGTATATATTAAAAAATCTGTCAAGCGCGACTTAATTGCACACAGAGGGTTCTGTACGATTTTTATAAAATTGTAAATTGTATTTAAACGTAACTATGGAGTAAATAATTATTGAACACGGCTATAATCACGTCCAATCGGTATAGGTACCGATTAGTTTCGGACCTATTGGAGGTCCTTCTTCAGGGAGAGTGGGATGAGTTCGCGGACGCGCCCCGTCTCGCATTACGCGCCTGAGCTCGCAACGCGCGGTTTGACAGGGCAGGGGCGCGGGGTGCGCTGGCGATGAGGACGAACTCGGCGAGATCGACGCGTTTACATCACTGTTGGTGTTTACGGGCGCACAAAATGTACTCACTATGTCCACTACATAATCGTCAGCACTATAGTTCTTATTCCGAGTCGCATTTAACAACACGGGCTTCCAAGTAGGCGGCGGGGCTCATCTCTTGTCTCTATTAAAATTAGGCCGGCGATCGATTTCGATGGCTTTAAAGAGCTTGCGTGACACAAAGTTCATTTTGCGAGCCAACACTTTCTCCTTATCGAAGCTAATATAATGTGAGGTGTCGGAGTTGAGGGCGTGCTCTGCCACCGCCGAGGTGTTGCTGTCCATTTTGCGCAAACTGCAGATGTAATCGGTGAGTCTAGTATTGATGTTGCGTCCCATTTCTCCAATGTAGCTTTTGCCGCAATCGCATGGAATTTCGTTGACGCCAGGACTATCTAAAGGGTCCCGATCCTTAGGCGATCGTAGAAGTCTTCTAATCTGTATCATGAGGCGGAAAATTAATGGTAAATATGCCGGGACTCGCTCTACAATCTGAGGCCGTTATTTGCTGGTCGTGTTTGCTAGCCGGCAAATCCGTCGCCAGTTGTAGCCATTGCACTCTAACACCCGCCACACGTGTGTCAATTCCGACTCTAGGAATTGAGAATCGCATAGATGAAGTGCACGATTAACGAGAGTCCACGGCACAGAAGATAGGTACGAGGGATGGTGATGGGAATCTGTTCTTAGATACCGATCGGTATGTGTCGGTTTTCTGAATACCGTATGTATCAGGCTTCCACTAGGTTCCTGCTTCACTAGTACATCCAAAAATGGGAGATTTCCGTCTTTTTCCTCTTCTGTAGTAAAAAGTATTTTTGGATGTATTTGGTTCAGGTGGTCCTTTGGTGGTCAGGCCGTACACCTTGTCTGGAAACTATGGCAAACACATTCGTCTATGTATTTCCACCAGTATCTTGGTTTTAATAGCGTACTTTTCAACGCTTCCTCCTCAAAATGTTCTATGAATATGTTGGCCACGACTGGTGCTATTAGTGAGCCCATCGCCACTCCATCTAATTGCAGATAGAAATCCCTTCGTCAGAGAAAATAGCCACTCGTAAGGTAAAACTCTATCAATCACAGGAACTCAGTAGGTAAGTTGTTCAATAATAACTGTTGTTTTATTATATCAATAATTTCTGCTGTTGGTACATTGGTGAATAAAGACACCACGTCGAAACTGACCATTATCTCATCGTTTTGGATTTTGACGTCTTCCAACAGATGGATGAAATGTGTGGAGTGTCTTACAAAGCTCGTTGTTTTACCAGTCACTGTCTGCAAGATACTTGCCATGTGACGTGAACTTTTGTAAGTAGGCGAGTCGATTTGACTCACAATGGGACGTAAAGACTAGTTCGGTTTGTGCATTTTTGGCAGTCAGTATATTTTAGGAAGTGTAGGGTTCAAGGAACGTAACCGTTTTTTCTCTCCATCTGACAGCGTGGATAACAGCTTGTTTAATTTGGAAGCTACGAGAGCTGTTGAATTGTAGTTTACCTTTTTAAAAGTACCGGTATCACTAACTAGCTGTGTAACTTTCTGTTAATACTCCACCGTATCTATTATGACAGTTGCGTAACCCTTATCTGCCGGTAACACGAGGATATCAGGATTTCTGCGTAAAGACATCAGTGCCTGGAACTCTTGCCTTGGAATGTTCGGTTTCAGATTCTTATGTCTACGTATGATAGCAGATGTCCTGCCTAAGGCATTCAGCTTCCGGTCCGGGCACCTTGTTATGCATGAAACATAGTTCTCGACGCTTAAAATTCCTGAGTCCACCGGTATCCTATTTGGATCAATCGCAAAGTTTAAGCCTCGTGCCAGCGCTTGCTGAGCCTCAGCTGTGTGACGATATATTAAACACACTACTTTCTTGTGTATTAGAGCAAAGTTGTCTCTCAGCGCTAACTATTTTGCCTTCATTTTTTAACAGGCGCTTTAGTTTCTGTCCATGAGTTTTAATTGTCTCCAAGTTAAATATATATAATAAAAATCATCACCTCTAAACGCTCCCATACATCCAAACCAAGAACTCGACCGTATATGTAACAAAAAAAGTCTTTGTTTACACACGCGATATAACGACATTAGTCTTGAATTACTCGCCTCAGTATTTTGTTGCTCGTCGTATTAAAGAATTCCTTGTAACCCCGAAATCACTTCACTTCCTTGATACGCGCAAATTTCGGTATCACAGCATTATCACGACACTGTATCACAAACTGTAATCCACTTTCGAGTTTGTTACGTTTTATTCTTAACGCCGCGAACCGTTTCACACGCGTTTGCCATACCTTGCCGTATCGGTTAGCAATTAAATTATTAAAACTTATTTTAATGTTGTTAAACGCGACGCGGAATAAGGACTATAGTGATGTCTATTATGTAGTGGACATCATGAGTACATTTTGTGCGCCCGTAAACACCAACAGTGACGTAAACGCATCGGTCTCGCCGAGTTCGTCACCATCGCCGGCGCACCCTGCGCCCCCACCCTGTCAAGCCGTGCGTAGCGAGCTCAGGCGCGCAGTGCGAGACGGGGCGTGTCCGCGAACTCATCCCACTCACCCTGATGAAGGACCTCCAATAGGTCCGAAACTAGTCGGTACCTATACCGATTGGACGTGAGTATAGCCGTGTTCAATAATTATTTAGTTAATAATGTCTCACGAAAGTTTTAATAATTTAATAACCATGGAGATTTGTAATGCTTAGGATTCACAAAAATTGTGAACGTTAGGTCCAGTAATTTCGGAAGTAAGGGAAGAAGCAATCCGTTTGAATTTATTCTAAGCCAATTGATGCCAAGCCGACTATTGGAGTCCTTGGCGTCGGTATCTCGAGCGACGTTCAGTTTCGCGGTCATCTGGAGGGTAAAACTAAATTAGCTTTGAAAAAACTGATTGTGCCCATGGCCCATGGCCTACAACTTTACAAGGCACAGGTTAGGCCTCTCATGGAATACTGTGCCCATCTCTAGGCTGGAGCGCCCCAGTATCAACTCTTCCTTTTGACCGTATACAATGTACAGCGGTTCGGGTTATCGGCGATCCGGTACTCTCTGATTGGTTCGACTCTTTGACCCTGAGGAGGGACATTGCGTCTCTAAGCATATTTTACCGGATCTATCATGTGGAATGTTCTGAGGAATTGTTCGGAGTACTGCCTGCTGCTGAGTTCCATTACCGTACGTCACGCAATCAACTGTCCTTCCATCCCCACAACCTTGATAGATGGCGGTCTACAACTGTGCGTTTTTAACGACATTTTCTATCACGTACGGCAATTTTGTGGACTTAGGGAACTTCGAGAAACGAGCCTACTCTTAACTCTTGATTTCCTGGACGTTGCGGGTGTCCATGGGCGGCGGTGATCACTTTCCACCAGGTGACTCGCTTGCTCGTTTGCGCCCTCTGATAGAAAAAATAAAAAAATAATAATTTCCCTGCCTTTAAGTGGTTCCTAATTATTTGGACGAGCGAAACGAGTCCTACTACTAGGCCGCAACCCGCACATTTTTATGATACACTGTGCGAAAAAACTATCATACCACTAGATTTGGAATTTAACATCGTAATTTAAAGTCACGTATTATATGTGTTATCTAAATTAGCTCTGTGTATGACATATTACATACATACATATCTTCACATTGTATCCCTAACGGGGTAGTCAGAGAGGACGGAGCGCCAAGCTTTGCGGTCCTTACTTCTTTAGCTTCCCTAATCTCATCATTCTTCTCACGCATTTTCGCCTAGGTATGCGAGTGCTTTTTAAAATTTTCGTCAGCTAACACTCTGGCTATTTGATCTTCGTAGGTCAGCCTTGGTCTTCCTTGGCTTCTGTTACCATTGGCTCTGTAGATTTTCTCCGTTAGTCTTTAAGCGCTTATTCTTCCTATGTCCCGGAACCATCTACCATTCTTTTATAGCATACCGCATTGTGGATAGCCTTTTTGGCTGAGTTAGATATATTCACACTGCCCACTTATGCGGACAAAGCACCGTTCACTTTATAGCCAGCTGTGACCCCGTCTCTCCACAGCCCACTCACATCTTCCATCCCTTGAAAACGCACTCTCCAGATACCCAATTTCATTCACTTGTTCTAGACATTTTCCATGTATCTATATCTCGCATTACGTCTGTACATCTTCCCTTTCAAACACCAGACAGACATATTACTATGCATATTACCTATATTTCTCTACGATGACATATTTCAGGTGTAACTCTATTTACCTACGAAATAAAAGTAACAAAATAATAAAAAATAAATAAACACAATTATTTTTGTAAAATGTAAAATAGTTTAAAAAAAAAACAGAAAAAACACAAATTACAGAATTAATAGATAGATACAGAATTAATAAGCTGTGCTTTTGCTAGTTTAAAATGTTGATCAGTGAAATGAATCACTATGCCATTTCAAGAACCGTCTGTAACTGACAAGCGTAAGGACGGACGGAATAATTTTATTAGGATTCCGTTTTTTTTTAAAGTATGGTTTTTAATACTCCACGTATTAAAAACCATACTATTTTGGAACTAGATAGAAGAGTAATATTCCAAAAATTTTTACTTAATTTAAAGGTGGTAGAGCTGCAAGCTGTATTGCAGCACGAATTGGGCCGGCTCGCCCAGTAAAATACCACCCTTTCACAGAATATCGGCGTGAAATAACAGCATCTATTGCCGTTGTGTTTCGTTCGGTGAGTGAGAGTACCGGTGGCCCATCACACTTGCCAAAAAAAATTTAGCTTTCAAAACATTGCAATAAAATTCTGTTGTAAAAACTGATAGAGTTACTTACCACTTTTTCTCTTCCACCTCTAAGCAACGATTTTATGAAATTGCTGTGGTCAGTCTGCAACATGATGCTAAGTCAAGACCTGTTCATGGTCACAGACAGCACACGTCAGGCACATTTGTATTCTTTCTTTCTTTCTTTCTCCTTTTTGCGTTTTCATTATCTTATTTGCTTGTTTCTCCATTTTCTGTTATTGACTATTTATCTATCCATCTAATCCCTTGTAATGATTAATTACGATGTTGACTATTAGGTATTAAAATATCGGTTTTTACGTTTATTAGTCATATCTTTTAATTCCTATCGCAACGATATCATAAATCAGACTAATTAATATTAAAAATTATTATTATTTTTTATTTTCTTGCCTGATAATGACACGTAAACATTAGGTGACGTATATACTACGTATGAAACGATACTCACACAATATACGCATAGTTATCATAGAGTATAGTTAGCAAAGAGTATTCTATTCATAGAGATTTAAAACGATAATGTTTGATAATAGTCTAAATGACACAATCCGAATAAAGAAATTACAAGTACCCACAATAAAAAAAAAATTGGGTTTGTCCGAAATCGATCCGTTGGAAGCTCGGACGCTATCACAATGGACGAAGCATTTGCTCTAAATGTTGACCGACTTTCTAAATTTTTACTAATGTGCGTGATTAGGGACGGTCACGGTACAACTGTGCTATACATGGCTGAACATGAAATATTTTTATTTTTGTGAATGCTAGTTTTGGGTACTAGCATTCACAAAAATAAAAATATTTCCAAAGCCAGGGCCCTTGTTTCTCTTCCACTCCAGTTCTCTCACATTTTCATCATCTAGGATAATTATCCTTACATTCTAGCCTATCCGTTGTTTAGCTAATTCCTGTAATTATTAGCATGAAAAAGCCTTATGTTACTTTATATTTTCTTCTTATATTTTGCTTTTACATTTGCTCTTAAACTATTGTGGTTACACTATTATTCTTAGTGGTATTCTTATTACATTGTTCTTATACTTAACATTCTCTCGACACAGGTTTATTGGCATACTACGTTACTATTACATTACTAACTTACTTTCTACTTACATTTCAATTTACAATCTCTATTTTAACACTACACTATTACACTTATACACATACGTCAAGTAGTTTTATTGTCTGAACTGTTTACACTTTTCCAACACTACATTTTTGCACAACTCTCATAAAAATCACAGTCAAAACCGCAGGATAATATTAATTTCGTAAGAATGTATTTCCCATCTTCGCTTCAAGCGTCAAGCGACTGTATAGCGGCATTGACGCAGCTCGTAGTGCGTAGCCGTAATCACTATTTTTTATTTTTTTATATTTTTAATATCTACCTTATCATAATTTATCCACAATATTTGTTATCGTTAGCTTTAGGCTTACTGATTACTAATTACTGTTAGCAACACTGACTAATAAACAAAAGGAGAACACTGGCGCCCTCTAGCAGAGTGCTACGGTGTTTGGTATCGAGAAGAACCAATGACGGCTTGTTCTCCACTACCGCTGCGAGAATATATAAGTCAAAACTCGAGCGCTCCACCACTCTCTTTTGCTTTTTATCTTCACAACTGCAGCACGAAATGTTTGAATATTAATTAATTAATTATTATTGATAATTGAAGTATAGTTTGGGATATTTCATTGCTACAGATAACTAACTTACTATTTAATTCTATCGTAAATCATATTACTTAATCTACTTTCTTGTATTTAATAGTAACATTTCTATTGCTTAATTGCTAGATCCTTTATAGCATAATAATAAATATACAATAGTGTATCAGTTTTATCTGTCAATTTTTCGTTTTTCGTTTCGTTTCGTTTTCTTTGCTACATTCTTACAGAACTAAGAACGTATTTCTAATGATTTTTTCTTTCATTATTTTTTGTATAATATTTGCCTCTGTTATTATTCTTATTTCCATTTCAAGGTCGCATCTCGCTTTACTGTATATGTGGCATTCGGTCAAGACATGTTCTACACTTTCATTGACCGAAGGATCGCATGGACACGACGGGTTGTCCTTGCACTTGAACCGATGCAAGTACTCGGAGAACTCGCTATGTTCTGTCATTATTTGAGTGAGCAATTGATCACTTCTAATCTTCCTTGTTATTAGGTAAGCCTCGATGGCGTTCCACTCGCCACACATTCCCAGACGGATCTCACGTTTGGCGAATGAAACCGAACATTTATAGTAGTCGGGCTTGGTCTTGCGGTATATTGCCGCATTCTTCGTCAGCTTGTCGACCCTCTCATTCCCTGCTATGCCTTTACCCAATATAATTGTGTATCTCTGCCCCTTTTTTTCATTCCAGCTTTGTTATTTCTGATGTCCACAGCCAAAGGATGAAGGTATTCACCACCTACCACCGCCTTCAATACCGATCTAGAATCAGAGTATATATTTCAATTCTCCTTTGTGCAATGAAGAGCTCTCTCCGTGGCTGCTTCGTAGCTAGGGCAGCTTCCCTGACTGTCATGTTCAGGGGCAAAATCCCGGCGATCAAAACAGCCGAGTTCAAGGAGACCGTATGATAAGCCTTCGTTATCTTCCGGAGGAATGCTCTTTGCACTGTTCCTAGCTTCTTTCTGATTCCTACCTTTTTTATAACCGGGGCTCACGCACTAGCCGCGTACATCACTGTAGGCTCCACCACTGTCGTATATATGGTCCTTATTATCTCAGCCCCCATTGAACCCTAGCAGCACTCGCCAGTCGCTTATAGAGACCGAATGACTTCCGACACACATTAGTTAGTTAGAGCGGTGAGTCATACTTTCATTTGCTCGTTATTAACATCGCCTTAGTTTTTTAAGGCGCAAACCGAAGTTTGTTTTTGACTCCTCCACTCCTAAATATCTCAGAGTGTGGCATTCACCCGCCCTCGCAGCTCAGAGGTCTTGTCACTTATTCTTCTAAACATCATTTTTTTTATGATTTTCCCTAGCACTGGTAAGAGTCCTATAGGTCTCTATGACTTTGGCTGTGTGTAATCTTTTCTACCTTGTTTTCTTAGTACGATTACAATCGCCTTCCTCAATACAGATGTCCGCCGTAAAGCAATGTAATCCGGGAGCCTTCTTCGGATTAAGGCTCAGCGTGGCCTTATCCACTATTATAACGAAGCCATTGGCCTCGTATTGCCGATGTCGCCGAGCCAGGCTAGCCTGCCTCAGGCTAGTCAGCCTCGCCAGCCAAGATGAGCAGTCCAGCTCCGTCAGGCTTGCCACCTTCACTGAGCTAGCCAACGCCGGCAGTCAAACCAGGCTAACCAGCCTAACCAATATTATTTCCAACCTTTCATACTTCTGGCCGCTTAACCGTAAAAGGAGATGACGTCAAGCCAGCCTGTTAAACGGAGCGAAGTGACGCTACTATCGCCGAGTTGGCCTAGCTGACGTCACATCCTGCCTGCCTGCCTGCCTGCCTGCCTGCCACACTTACTGCCGTCAAGACGTAGAAGTGATTTTAACAAGTCCATATAAGCCGATGCACGCCAAGATTATTCCTATCCACTATTTTTTATTCGTCTTTCGCTGTTTGTTACATAGTCTGTGTTTTGTCAATAGTTATCAAGAAATTATATGTAAATGTCATTATACGTCTTTGTGTTTTTTATCACTACTGCAGTACTATGAAAGGGACCACTGTCTGTACAAATTTTTGTTAGTACATGCGTGTCAAACACCATCAATCACAAAACAAAGTTAATCGTGGAGTCGTTTTTCATGTAAAAATGTATTATAATGCAATGCAATCCAAATCATTTTCTTCAGTATACACAGGCCTATTACATAAATCTCAATCCTCCTGATTCTTTTTTTTAATTAATGGTAAGAGAAGGTTTTGTCGATGCGATAAAAGGATAGCAATTTTTCCTATATTATCGAAAAAATCTTATAAAAACTAACTACAAGTAACATGTTAAGTACGCGTTTTTTAATTTGTAGTTTAAAAAGTTTTTTCTATTTGATATTCCACAACTCAAAAGAATTTCTTTTTAGCATTTTAAGTCCCTAAAACTCACCCTTACAGGTGAAAACTCGATTTTTGAAGTTAACATAAATCTTTGGGCTATTTCTTACTATTTCTAAATTTCATCTGTTTATGTCAAATAGTCTCAGAAAAAAACGATAGTGACAGACAGACAGAAATCAAAGGATACTATAAGTGTATCTTTATTTAATTTTGAAATAAAACACTAATAACATTATAAATTATTATATTTTAAATGAATAAAAGCCGTCAATTAATTAATAACTATCTTTTTGTTTGACGATACAAATATAGTAAATACAGGTGGAGAGAGATCTGGCGAGAAGTTTTGCCCTATGGAAAAAATAATACAGAGTTGCCATCAAAATAAATATGCTTATAGCATAGTACAAATGTACTTCTAACATATGCACTAGATAGCCGTAGCAAGTATTGTAGCATCGAGCGCGAATTCCTGACGCGTAGATGGAAGCTCCACCTTAACACTTACGCACGTATCACCGTCTGCTGATTAATCATTATTATCTATTTGGATTATTACTCTCTTTATCATTTATCAATAATTACAGTCAAGTACATATTATTAATATAACCGAGCGTTTACATTTATCCATCAGTTTAAGACTAAAAGGCATTATTTATAGCCAAAATGTACAAAACAGTTTTTTCATTTTGTCTGTTATTGTACGTTGCTTTTGCGAAGCACGAGGAATATGACGGGTAAGGCTTTTATGGTTTTCGAAGTAATTTTATAGGTAGAAAGGATAAAAGAGGAGAAACTGGTGAAGAAAAATAAGTTTTTGTGGGTACATTACTTATGTAGTGTTTGTGGGAGTGTATGTTGGTAATTTGTAGGAATGTATGTGCGTGTAGGGAAGTGATGAAACTGTACATCTGGGAGTGTGTTTTCAACAGTTGGGAAATGTGAGATGGACGTGGAGATGAGGGTAGCAGCTGGCAATAACGCTGCTCTACCTAGCATTAGTTAACAGTGTGTGGCGTCGTTCTCTGTCGGTCTCTGCCTATTCCTAGGGATACAGCGTGAGGATATGTATAGATGATAGATAGTTTGTTCTTTGCCTGTGCGTACTTAAAATTCAAACTTATCCATGGTGTCGATGTACTTGTTGTTTCCTATGTCCGAGTCAGTGACTCTTGCAGCCAGCGCCGCCGAGAATATGAAGTGGCGACTCTCTTTAAGAGTTTCGTATTTATGCCTTTGTTGTCGAAACTTTAGGACCTTGGGACCTGGAATCCCATAGACTAGTTTCTGAAATTTGATGTTGACTGATTGATTTGATGAAATTGACTGATCTGATTTCCGAGAGACAGGAGCCGGCAGCTTCACCTGCTAGTGAATTAGTTTGGTTTAGTTATTCAAAGAGGTAATGCTGCCAGTCTGATAAACACCGTAAGCAATGACAACTTTTTGACTAGAGATTTTGAAGAGGTTACTATTATATAAGCTAATACTTACTTTTAGGTTTGTAAGTATACAAGTTTAAATATTTGCTTATTCAATGTTTTGAATACGGCCATGTGGAATCAGATAACCAGAAGGCCAAGTTCCTAGTCTATAACTTGACTTTACACCTAGCAACTTTTATAGACTAGCTGGATTAGGAAAGTTGCTTATGGAAAGGCCATCCCTTGCGTTATTTTGGAGACTTACACGGAAATGCATATGTTAGTATATTCTACGGTATTCTTTCTCTCACAACAATGGAAGCGATTAATAGAATATGTCGACACCTGCATAGAGCAAAAACATATGTCGGTTATTGGCAATTTCACGTATACTTCACACATAATTAGTAATCATGTTCATATCCACACTGAATTGAATTAAATTTAACATAACTTGGAAATTAAGTACGATGGTATTTCTTGCAGTTATCAATGTAAAGCATAATTTATTTTCATACGCCAAGTCATTTAATATGAGAATTTAAAGAAAAATCTTTGTTACATTCTAAACATCAGTGATCCACAACATAAATAAACGCATTACGTATTCACTAAAAGCTATACCGAGTATAAATATGTACAGTAACAATTTGAAAAATGTTATAGACTAAGGGTGGCTTGCACCGACAATTTAAGGTCGATTTAAGGATTTGACATCTCGCTTGCACCATCTATTAAACAATTGGTGCAAGCGAGATGTCAAATCCTTAAATCGAGCTTACACCACCCGAAGTGCGAGCTTCTACAACCAGTGTAGACCCCGATGACAAAATGGCGGGCGATATTAATAAAACTTCCGTAAATGTTTTTCGAGACCAAAATGTGGGTATTACATTCAATTTGTAAAACTATAATAGATACTTATTGTTAGAACTTTGTTTTTTATCAAAAATCAATATGATCGCAGCACAAATAATATTAATTTTAATTGTATCAATTAAATTATACATTACGAATAATGAAAGACAATGTATATGTTGTTTTAGTTACATGCTGGCTCTTAGCTCTAGGGAAATCAATACTACTAAATAAAAATCGTTTACTAAAAATGATGAAAAATTATTCAAATTCCTTCACTAGAAATGAAGTTAAAGATAACATACGGTCTTATTGAAAGAAACTGTGGAAATATGTTATTTCTTTACTGCACTTTTTTGTAGCCTAAAGTATAAATTAAATGGTAGTGGTACCACAATATCACGGTAATAATGTGACTTACAGAAGTTCTTCGCGATTACGTAAGATTCTGGAAACGGGGATGTTCTCACATTCCTACAAAGCTTGTAACTCCAACACAGTCTACTAACACTTTATTGGAAAACCAATATTCTTACAAAATAGAGAGGAACATGTACATAGTTGACGATATATTAATTTCAAGAATCTTTATGAATGTGGAAAGGAAGTTACACGTATGCAATAATGTTATTGGTAAAGGTTTCTTGTGCCGCGATGTGCAACAAAAAATAAACAGACAGATACATATTATCACGTTTTGTATATATAAAAATAACCTTGTAACATGATTAATTAATAAGAATTTCCACAATCAATCAATTAATTAATAATTCATAATCTAATCACTGAATAACTGAAACGTCTTCGATTAAAGCATTTTAAAATAGGTATTTATTTATTTTAATTACCTACTCAGGCTATTAACGTCATATACTGAAAACACAGAATAGTATTAGAACACTGTACAGTTTTAATCACACATAATCTTCTTTATCCAAACGTTGTTACACGTTATAATCGGAGGTGGATTATGTTAGCTTGAAATATTTTCTCGAAGCCTCGAAAATCGACAGTATATTTCAAATGTCTATATGTTATTAGTTATCAATATGTCGTTTGTATATTATGTAGTGAACCATGTTATAATGTTCCTGAGCATTTCATGAAATCCACCATCACACAATGTGAAAGAATAGAGAGAAAATTTGAGTGTTTGTTTGTAATGGATAAACTCAAAAACTACTAAACCGATTTCAAAAATTATTTTATTTATAGAAAGCTACATTATCAGTGCGTAACATGGACTGTATTTTTTTTTAATGTCTACCCGTGCGAAGCGAATTACTATTAATATAACTAGAATTACTATTAATTACTATAAGCAAACCGCCCCGCGGTTTGCTAGTAATATGCAAAGGTATGTTTATCGGTACGCCATATCTCCTTTAATACATTATCAAAATTAATTAATAAAGCATCATTTTAAAAATTACGTTCAATATTAAAATTATTACAAAACAGTAAACGATGAGAACGTTTCTGATTTATGTCATGTCATCTTTTTCTTATTCTTCAACTATTGAACCCTATTAATGTACAATGCTTACAGACATGTTCTATATGAAGTTAACGTTAAAAACTTGGAGCAAACAGAACTACTGAATGCATTAGAAAGTCGACTAGGAGTCGACGTGTGGTCACATGCACTACCATCAAGAAAAGGACAGGTGCTGGTATCGACAGACCAGAAGAAGAATTTCGAAGAAACACTTGATGCGAACGGAATAGAGTACAAAGTCGAAGTTCAAAACATAAAGGAGTAAGTTTTAAGTGATAATAAAAAAAAAAATAAACCACCAAAAAAAAACATTTAAAAGTACAAACTGCATTACTAACCAAAACTCAAGTACGAGAAAAATAACTTAATAAGTACGATACACATACCTATATAATTAAAGTCCACAGTTACTGAAGTCGGTACCAAGCCTACCAAACCAATAGACTTTCTGTTGTTGCACATTGATTTGGCACCGACTTCAATAACTGTCAAATTTAATTGTATAGGTATGTGTATCGTACTTATAAAGTTATTTCTATTGTACTTGACTTTTTATTAGTAAAGGACAAGGATATCTAATAAAAATAAGGATAACTAATAACATATTTTGTACTTTTCAGTGTTTTTTTTTTTTGAAAGCGGTTTATTTTTTTTCTCAATTTTTTTTATTTCTCCCTTTTAAGTGATCTTGATCTAAGCCTGCAATCAACTTCTTTCTAATTCTGGAGCGCAAAGATATACAAGGGAATCATCAATATAAATAAAGGATATAACCAGATCTCGTTATTTGATGTATCTTCGATGTCCAAGCTCCAATACCAGTGAAATTTAACATACCAAATTTATGAAGTATGACCTACCAAACAAAAAAATAATTTTCAAAATTGGTTCATAAATGACGGTGTTATGAAGTAACAAACATACAAAAAAAACATACAGTCGAATTAAGAATCGCCCTCCATTTTTCGAAGTCGATTAAAATACATTTAACCGTAATAAACTTTCTTAGATTATGCATAGTCAAAAATTATCACTGACGTTATTCCTCTAAAATGTAACTAGCATAACATTATGCGAGATATCCATATAAATAAATAAAATAAAAAGCCTTATATTTCATTACAGATTTCAAAGGAGTAAAACTTAAATTCTATGTTAGGCAAGTTTAGTTCTTAAATTTTAGTTGTTAGTTTATCTTTAACATAAATTTAATTAATCTTATTTTAAATTATATTGTATTTTATTTTTGTATCATTTAGTTATCTGCATGAATCCCTCTACAGGTAAAGGCCTTCTCCAAAGATAGCCAGTCTTCTCTAGATTGGGCTACTTGAATCCAGTTAGGGCCGGCTGTTTTTTTGAGCTCATCTTCCCAACAAGTTACAGGTCTGCCTCTCCTTCTTTTTCCTTGTGGACCTGCCCATGTGGTCACTCTTTTGGTCCATCTCTGGTCTTGTATGCAAGCCACATGTCCGGCCCACTTCCATTTTAATGACTGAGCGTGTACCAATCCATCCCTTGCCTTAGTGATTTGTCTTATTTTTGTATGTCTTATTTTTTTGATTTTTTTTTAGCGAGATATCCTTACGAGTGTATTAAATTGAGGACAAGTTATTTGATTAAGATATTAATGATTTGTTTTTTTTTTTCAGAAAATTGGACTTAGAAGATGAACTGCTTGCGGCTGCCACGGCGCGAAGCAACAGATCTACTTTTGGACTATCGTTTGATACAATTCATAGATATGCGGTGGTAAGAACTGATTTAAAATAATCAAATCAAAATTGGCGAAAGATAGAAGAATGCAAATCTTAGTTTTTTATAAAGGTATTAAATTAGCAATGAAGAAATACGCAGTATGATAGAGTTGCACGACAGTGTTATTGTAAAAATGAAGAAAGGAATGCTAAGATGATTCGGGCACATGGAAAGAGTGATGAAAGACTGACGAAGAAAATTTATAGAGCGAAAGTGTTAAAAAAAAGAAAGGGCAAAATAAGCCAAAGAAGACCAATGCTGACTTATAAAGATCAAATAGCCAGAGTGTTAGCCAATGATAATGTCAAAAGCACTCGCATACCTAGGCGAAAGTGTGTGAGGAGAATGATGAGATTTGAGGAAGCGAAAAAAGTATACAAGGACCTCGACGCTTGGCGCTCCGTCCTCTCTGACTACCCCGTTCGGGATACGGCGTGAAGATATGTATGTATGTTTTAAACACAATACAGAAATTTCTCAAACAATAGCGCCAAGCCATTGCAGAAGAACTTATTTAAAACCATGTACGTATGGTTTAACCTTTTAAATTCGAAAACGACCATACGCCATCTTAACTTTCAACAGGTGGATGCTTACCTCGTGGAACTCGCTGCCCGATATCCAGAAGTTGTCACTGTTGTTTCTGCAGGAAGAAGTTTTGAAGGTCGTGATATTAAGTACTTGAAGATATCTACCACAAATTTCCAGGTAAGAAAGATCCCCAAGTATGTATTAATCATCAACTTACGGTTCTGCTAAATTTCCTGGTTGTGTCACTGTTGATTTTGGCTACATATGTTCGTATGTATCTAATTTAGAGCTATAATAATGAAACAGTTCTTAAAATAATTTGATCACATTAGCCTATCTGAAGTAAATACAATAACAAATTCTTCGTTTATAACTTATAGGACCAAAGAAAACCAATAGTGATGATGGAGTCCCTCCTTCATTGTAGGGAATGGATTACATTACCAGCGACTTTATACGCCATCCAGAAGTTGGTGATCGATGTGACAGAACAAGACATGCTCCAAGACATCGACTGGATTATACTACCAATCGCCAATCCTGATGGATATGAATTCACTCATACCAATGTAAGAGGTTAAGATATTTACTACTAAGTTTAAACATTTTCTTTCCGATGTATCGCGGCACTTCTTAAAGCTTTTAATTAACTATTAAAGATTCTAACGATTTTTGAAACTCTATGAAGATAGTCGAATTTATTATAGGGGTAACTTAAGAAATTAAAATTAATTTGAATTCTATGATTCTAATTTTAAATTATCCAAATTACACTTGGATCACATAAAACTACCCAGCACTGGCATGTAATCAACACATTATAAAAAGCAAAAAATTAGCAAATCTCAGTACATGAAATAATTAAATCTACAATGGTATCAATGTAGGTGTAACGAATTAAGGAAATCACTTATATATTTACGTGTTAGGACACGTCATTGTATCACTAATTCTCTCATCCATTATTTTAGTGCTCATTCAGACTATTTGTAAGAAATAGTACATGAAGTAGTTGACGAATGTTATTAAAACCTTTTCTAACTTAATTTGCAATAAAATAAACAATTATTCTTCTAGACACGATTCTGGAGGAAGAATCGCGCAACGGGATACTTTGTCGGAAACTTATGCAGCGGCGTAGACTTAAACAGAAACTTCAACGTTCATTGGGGTACAGCATCCAGCGCATCTGTCTGCAGTGATACCTTCCACGGCAGAAGCCCGTTCTCAGAGCCAGAATCCAGGATAGTTGGGAGCATAATCGATGAATACAAAGACCGGATAGAGTTGTTCCTAGACATCCACAGCTTTGGTAGCTGGATACTTTACGGTTATGGTAATGGCGTGCTTCCCCCAAATGGACTCATTATCCACTTAGCCGGAGTATTAATGGCACAAAACATCGACGCCGTCAAAATTCCATCCAATCCTAATTACGTCGTCGGCAACGTTGCCGCCCTTCTTTACGCTGCATCAGGCAGCGCCCAAGATTACGCCCAACATGTTGGAGTCCCGTTGTCGTATACATATGAACTTCCGGCTTATAGGAACTTAAATACAATGAATGGTTTCCTCGTCGATCCCGACTTTATTGAGCAAGCTGGGTATGAAACTTGGCAGGGAATCAAGGCTGGAGCTACATTTGCACTGGATAGTTACAGAACAAGAATGAAGGTCTAAAGATACTGATGGATTAAATATATTCACTTGATGAAAATTATGTTTTTTTTTTCAATATATCCTTTTCATAGGAATTTAAAAGGTTAGTCAAAAAATTGAAAAGGTTAGTAAATTTTCCTAATGCAGCGTAGTCACTGGGCAATACATAATATAGTCTATTCGACAAGTTCAAAATGGTGTTAATTCTTGATAAAGGTCCTGAAAATATGTGCGATAGCTCATTAGATTCAGAATGAAGTCTAGAAAAACGTGTTTTAAAAATTTTACAACACATAAAAATTGCAAAAGTTATTAACAAATTAAGATGAAAGAAAAAGGTATTTAGTTCTTCGCCTGTAATTCTAAAACTATTAATATTTAAGAAATCAAAAAAATGACTCCTAAAGGAAAGGAAAGTTCGAGACAATTTTTTTTTCCAACGGGGCTTTATTTTTTGAAGTGTTCTGATGACACCATAATTTTTTCAAATTTTAATATGGGCAGCATTTCATGCTGTAAAAAAATTATTTTACATGGCACACTTTCAGCATTAAATTAAAATTATAAATAACGGAGGTAGACTTTCAAGAGGTGCAACTTTTTTTAGGAAATTTTCTCTTCTTTAGAAATCATTTTTTTTAATTTCTTAAATATTAATACAAATATAAGTTAGTGCTTATTTGAATAACTATCGATACATTCGCAAGTGTGTAGTATTATGACCTACAGAATATTCTCTATAGATTGGGGTATAGTTCAAGATATTTTCAAAGTTGTGTCAGCCCAGTGGGTAAAATAGGCACATGTAAGAAAAAAATTATAGAACCTTTGTTATGGGTATTCCGTGACAGTACATACATACGTATGTGTGTCATAATATGGCTAGAAGTATATGTGTACAATATTTTTTAATTTTTGTAGTAGTATTTTGAATTTATATCTTCTTGACTAATTATATTAAATCCATTTCATAATTAGGTTTTAAAGACAAATCAATCGTTATGTATTAATTGTCATTATTTAATTATATACAAGCCGCCTGTCTCGACTTCGCATGGGTTGAATACATAATACATAGCTTATGTCTATCTGGAATAATTTACTCTTCAAGTGGTGAAAGAATTATTCAAATAGGCGGTTCCGGAGATTATTCTCCTTGAACATATTATGAACGAACTTACAAAATCCACTCTCTGTTTATAATATTTGTATACATTTGTTTTATCGATAACGATAAAAGAAAATAAGTAAACAACACTAAGAGGTCTTTGCAAAGGTTTCAACTTCACTCGAATGATAATGCGGTGTAATCTGAATACTCGATTGAAACTTTTCAATAAATTTAGTGCAGCGCAGCGCCGGTGCAACGTTACAACACAAACTGCACTTGCTATAAATCTTTTTTAAATATCTTCAAAGTGACTTAGTAATTAATTTTTACCAATATGCCACCTGCAATTTCCGTCCTCGGCTTGTATTAATAAAGCCTTAATCATGATCATCATCATCATCATCATATCAGCCGATAGACGTCCACTGCTGGACAAAGGGCTCCCTCAAAGATTTCCACAATGACCAATCCTGCGCTGCCCGCATCCAACGACTTCCGGCGACCTTCGCTAGATCGTCGGTCCATCTTCCACTCGAGAACCTTTCCGCCCCAACGGCCGTCAGTTCTGCGAGCGATGTGCCCCGCCCACTACCACTTAAGTGTAGCAATTCGTTGAGCAATGTCAGTTACTTTGGTTCTCCTGCGGATTTCCTTATTTCTAATTCTGTCGCGCAGGGAAACTCCGAGCATGTAAAGCCTCAATAATATATGCATATTATTATATACATACATATCTTCACGCTGTATTCCTAACGGCGTAGTCAGAGAGGACGGAGCATTAATCGTCGCGGTCCTTACATACTTCTTTCGCTTTTTCAAATCTCATCATTTTCCTCACATATTTTCGCCTAGGTATACAAGCGCTTTTGACATTTCCGTCAGCTAACTCTGGCTATTTGATCTTCATAAGTCAGCCTTGGTCTTCCTTGACTTCTTTTACCACTCGCTTTCGCTTTATAGATTTTCTTCGTCAGTCTTTTATCACTCATTCTTTCTATATGCCCAAACCATCTAAGCATTCCTTTCTTCGTTTTTACAATAACGCTGTCGCGCAACCTTGTCATACTGCGCATCTCTTCATTGCTTATTCTGTCTGTAAGGGTGACACCGCACATCTTTCTAAGAGATCACATTTCCACTGCATTTATCGTTTCACTCAATTTCTGGCATATCTGGGCCTCACTATCATACAATAAAGTTGGCACCAACACCGCATTGTGGATGGCCATTTTGGCAGTGTTAGATATAGTCCCACTGTCCACAAATGCGGACAGAGCACAGTTCACTTTATTGCCAGCTGCTACCCCTCTCCACATCCAACTCACATCTTCCATCCCTCGGAAACGCACTCCCCAGATACACAATTTCATTCACTTGTTCTAGACATTTTCCATTTACCAAAATCTCACATTTCGTTTGTACCGCTTTCCTTTCAAACACCACGTATGACTACGAATTTAATAAAAAAAGAGCTACGTAACGTTATTATTATAACGAAATAATGAATACGTGAATAATATTATTCCATTTATTTACCGAAAATAAGAATCTCCATCTTTTTTTAAGGTTTTATACTTACGTCTCGTTTTTAAAATTTTTCGAATACTCAAAAAAAAAATGCACTCAAATATTCATTTGATCATTATTTGAGTACATACATCATTTAAGTGCACATTTGGTTCGAAGTTTTTGGAAAGTTGATCGCGTATTTTGTTTTTATATATAGTCAAAGGGTTCAGCTTAATATCACTACGCCACCTTCCCTCTTTCTTTTATAGGATATTTCTATTTATATGAGTTATACTGGGAATCACTGGCAGAAATAAAGATGTAAATTTAGATAGTTGCGTACAATTTTATTGTCCCAACTGAACCCCAATTTAGGTCGCGTTCGTTCCGATCGGGCAGTGCGCAGTAACTGCCGCCGACGGTCGCATACATCACGCTTCCACACAAAACCGCTGATTCGTCTTTTCTAACACACTTACAATGTCTCTACACTTTCTTCTTCTTTCTACGGATACCTGCCACTTCCTTTGGCTGCGTGCTTTGCTTCACAGTAGACTTCAAGATGACTTTATATTATTCTTAAACTTTATCAAAACTGGTTTAGTGGCTTTTACGTGATACATTCAAACAGAGACAAAACGTTTAGTTTTATTATGGACATTCTGTTTTGTGGTCAATGCTTTCATAGAGCGCCATAATAGAACGTTGGTAGGTTGTTAGTACTATGAAGCGTTAATAGGCTGTTAGAGGTAATGGAGCCCGTATAAGAACAGTTTGGGGTAATATAGATAGTGTTAATTAGGGAAAATTGGTTATTATACTCCTAACGATCTTACTTTCAATGTAAATGTAATAAGTGTGGAAAGTAATTATTGAAGTTACACTTCTTTTGGCGTGTTTGGAAAAACAGATCAGAGTGTATTTTTTTAACCGACTTCAAAAAAAGCAGGAAGTTATCAATTCGTCGGTATGTTGTTTTTTTTTTTGTATGTTTGTTACCTCATAACTCCGTCATTTATGAATTGATTTCGAAAATTCTTTTTACGTTTGGTAGGTAATACTTCAGAGGTGGTTTCGTTTAAATTTCACCGATATTGGAGCTTGGACTTCTAAGATACACTAGATAACACGACCTGGTTATAACCTTTATTTATATTGATGATTCTCTTGTATATCGTTGCGCTCCGGAATTGGAATGAAGTTAATTGCAGACCTGCCCTAGATATTTATTTAGGGCAAAAGGGATCACTCTAAAGGGAGAAATTAAAAATTTTTATTAACAAAATTAAACCGCCTTCAAAAAAAAACACTGAAAAGTATAAAATAACTATCCTTTACTAATCAAAACCCAAGTACAATTAAAATAACTTTATAAATACGATACATATACCTATATAATTAAATTTGACAGTTATTGAAATCGGTGCCAAATCAATGTGCAACAACAGAGTCTATTAGTTTAGTGGATTTGGTACCGACTTCAGTAACTGTCAAATTTAATTATATAGGTATGTGACTTCTTGGAACTTCTTGCAAGACTTCTTCTTGGAAGAACTTGGAAGAGCGCGAGAACTTCAGTTACACATGTTTATTTAGACCTATTCCGTTCTTTTCACTTATGCAGAACTTTAAAACACAATATACTATTACTTTTGTACTTTAAAACTCCCAAAAATGTAAAAAATATAAACTCTAAACAAAATGTTAACCTCACTTCTCTCGTTCCCGTCAAAAGTCCCATTACAATTAATGACCGATTTAAAAAACGGTTCAAAAACTAAAAAATTCTGACATGAACCACTTGTTTATATAAACATTTTAAGGCGACGCATTGGAAATTTTGACGGCAGGGATCTCAATTTTCATAAGTGACTACAAAATTTATGAAAGTGATATTTAGTAACCTGATTCTTCATTTCATTGACTTTATTTTGCAGTTGCAATGCACGTTTGGTTAACTTTTGTAACACAAAAAAAAAAAAAAACAGAGATTTACATTTTTCGGAGTAACGGGACCGATTTAAGTTTTTAAATTTTCTGTATAGTTTAACCAAAACATATTTTTCAAAATTCTAGTTGGATTTTTTAAAATTCATTACTGTTTTTAAAATAAACGAGAATAACTGTTTTTTCGTATTTTTCGTAAGCTAGCGCACGTTTGCATAGAACAGAAGGACTATTTTAGATGAAATTATTGTTTATCAATACGTCGCCTTAATAGAGTAAGATCCCAGAGCCCCATATTTTATATATACACAATATATATAAGAATTAGCCATCAGAATTTAATTTAAGTAAGCCCTGTTTTAATTCGCCATTCTCACCTGGTACCTGATAATGGGCCGTCTGGCAAGTTAACGAGGTAGACGGGCAATTTAAGTACACGTTAATATTACTTAATACCACTAGGTTTGTCCATCAGAAAAAAAGTTGTGTCTGGGGGCCCTGGGATCTTGGACTATAAGGCGTTACTAAGCATTTTTCTTGAAAATGTTACTTGAAAAGCAATACAACGTAACGAGTTATAGATACACAATATGTATATCTTTGAATACGCTAACATTTCATTCTCTACATAATAATGATAATAATAATAAAGCCTTTTTTATTTCCTTAATAAAAAAATTGTTAAAATTTTTATAGTACCAATTTTTATAAATGAAATTTTTAGTTTAAATTAATGTTATTATTAGATATTAGAGTTATACAGATAATTTATTTTTATACATGCAACAATTTGTAATTTTCTTTTTATTTTTATACACTATTTCTTGTATATATTATGATTAATTTATCAAGGGTCTCCCTGTAGAGTAAAGGCCTCCTTCCTCCGTTTTACTCCACATCTATACTTTGCCTTTTCCATCCAATTAATTCCTGCACTTTTTAGAATTTCGTCAGGCCGTCTCTCTGGCAGTCTACCTCTGTTTCTTTTGCCAACTAGTCCATTCCATGCAGTTATCTGTTTTGCTAATTTTTCATCACTCATACGTGCAAAATAGCCGGCCTACTTCCATTTAAGTGCTTTACAGTGCTGTAGAGCATCAATAACTTTGATTACCTTTCTATCTTTATTTCTATAGTGGTACTCTACATACCAGCTCCAAAAACAAATGTTTTTAACATCGTATTCAAACCTCGGAAACTAACTTACATTAGTCAAAACTAAACTTTTGTTTACGTGTATATTTACTGTGACTGTTCTTGTTCTTGAGAAATTTTTTTGAAATGGAAAAAAAAACAGACACCGAGACGACTCCATAGTGTTCCGTTCTTCTAGTTTGGAAACGAAACACTAAAAATCTGTAAAACGGAAAATCAACTCAGGCAGAGAGGGTTTCTTACGATATTTATAAAATTGCAAAATTTTTAAACTTCCTTTTTTGGATTGTACAGGCTGCCCAAAAAATTAACGTCAAGCCTAAAGCCGGAAACGGGTCATGACAGTAATCAAAGAAATGGAAAAAATCTTAGCCAGTTACTTTTAAAATTTTAGTCATTAAATAAAATCAAGAAAATTGAGACCCGAATTGGTCTCTCAAATACTGTGACTACAAAACTTTATTTTTACTTCATTTTTTTATTTGTGATGTAATGTCCTTCTGTAATTTGCAGTCTAAAATTAAAACATAAATGCTTATAATTTTAAAAAGAAATGACAAACTTTTTTTATTTTTGTGGTAATTGTTACGATTTGGCCTATCACGCGTTTCTGGCTTTACGTTGATTTTTGGGACAGACTGTATAAGACCAAAATTTTCGTCATATGTTCCCGTAATCTGTAAGTAAGGTTATGGACTTTTTGGCGGGAACGAGAGAAGTGAGGTTGTCATTTTATTTAGATTTTCTATTTTTTACATTTTTAAGAGTTTTAAAGTACAACAGTGATAGTATATTGTGTTTTAAAGTTCTGTATAAGTGACAAGAATGGAGGAGATCTAAATAAACGTGTAGCTGAAGTTTTCGCGCTCTTCCAAGAAGTCCTTTATAACTTCAGTAAAGCCTACTATCACTTTACTGAAGGAGTTTTACGATAAGAAAGAACTAATTTACTTGTGATTCTACATGGATTCTGTGTCTGTATACTAGTTTGTGTTAATGCGTGACATTGGCAAATGCGCTAATTATCTACTGAATTGTTTTCTCGCTTTACTTGACGTTGGCAATGTACTCACGTACGGTGCCATTTAAAAAAAAAAAAATAGTAAGGTTATAATAATCTGAAAATTTTAATTTGAGAAGACAGGTAATAGTCAAGTCACGATCGGGAGCCTAATTTGACCCTTTTTATTTCCTCTGTAATTATTTTGATACGTTATCTTAAACGTTAAAATTTGGCCTATGTATTTGGCCTACACATAGGCTAAATTTCAAATTTAAATGTTACAAAGTTCCACCAATTATTAAATTATTGTTGCAAGCGAGATGTTAAATTCTAAGTGAGATGTCGAAGCATAAGTTTCCTAATAAAACAAAGCCGAACTAAAGTAGATTTGACGTTCAAAAATGCCTTGTAATTGCGTTTACTTGAATAAATTGATTTGACTTTGACTTTGACGTCAATCTTCAACTATTTTACTGTCACCCACTGCCATCCCCGAATTCCTAATAAAAATTATTCGTAAAATATAGTTATATAGGTATATATACAAATATGCACCGGAAGCGTGGGTTTAAAAAATTATGCGTTCAGTTCAGCGCTGGCACACAATGTTTCATATCATTAACGCTGTAAGTACGAACACTTTAAATCCATTTAACCTGTTATTCGATAAGTTGGCTTTAAGCACCGCTTGGTCTATTAACTTTTGACGATATGTCTATATTTTTACATATTTCCGTGGTTGTCCAGGTCCAGGAAACGAAGCAGTTTCAGTTGTTCAAGGGTCAATTTTACTATTCTTTGGGGTTTTTTTGGTTTTGTAATCATTCCTGTCTACAAAAGTGCGTTGCTTATACGTATTTATAAATATGTAAATTATTGTCTTTTTTAGTTATTTTGATGATGAATAATTTAAAAAATGAGCCGTCGCGGGACACCGGGCAAATGTGAAACATCGAAACTATTTTGTATAGAAAATATGGATAAAGGAAATAAATAATATAGCATAATCAAAAACAAAATATACAGATTTTTTTCAAAGAAAAAAAAAATCTTTATTTAAAAAACACAGGCAACGTGTTCTTAAGTGAATAAGAACACTGAATGCGCTATAGGTATACGAGGTTGATAAAAGCGCGTGGCGACGCGTCGCCACGTCGCCACGCTGGCAGCTGGTCTGACCCGCCGCATAAGATGTTTCACATAAAAAAAATATTACTAACCAACCGACTAGACAAAAAAAATTATCAACCATATTACAGAGATTTCGTTTTTCCTTTTAGGACACAGAAAATTTGAAACCATTAATGAAGATTTCCAAAATCAGAAGATTGCTCCTTAATACTTAGTACATAAAATTTCATACCAAAATCGCAGTGCCCTTATCATTCACGGTACAAATCCACGAATAAGTCACTAAACAAACAAAAAGCTTCGAGTTGGCTCATTCTCATAAAATATTCCTGAAGTTACACTCATCCGTTTTCCCGAAGAAAAACAGATATCAGTACCATGAAATCGGCATTACTCTTTCAGTTCAGGTAAGTAATAATGAGGGTGAATTCGTCGAATGCCTCGGCGTGCGAATGGAAGGAAATACAGGCTAGGGAAATTATTGCCTCTAAGCGAGACGTGACGCGGGACAGGGCCAGGCTAGGGATTTATAAAGGAAGGCCTTTAAGAGCACTATAAAAATAGTAATATTAGCAATAAAAAATATTTTATCGCTGTGAAGAATATAGTATTTGCACTATAATAAATTACCATCTATCTTCAATTTATATAAATAAAATAAATTGCCGCATTTATGGAAAATCATCATTCGAGAACAACTTGAGTGATTTAGCTGATTTTCTTTATTGTGTTCTTAATTGTCAGGACAAGCTTTGTATGAAAGAAAATTTTGTTAAAATCCATCAAAAAAATAGGGAATTTGGACGGAATTTATTATGAAAATGTTAATAAAAACATTTGGCGTGTCGCAAACAATCTTCGTTCCACCCAGACAAAGCCGGGGCGGGTCGCTTGTTAAAAATATAATAATTTCAAAAATATAATGACACTACAAAATAATTGTAGGCTCTGTAGGCTATTGAAAAAATTAAAACAATACAAAATAAGTGCTCGATGCACAATTGTTTTATGGTCGGTACTAATGAAATACGACTACCACAAATCTACCACTAGGACTCTGCACATAATTTTTTCTCATTTATTTCTTCTATTATCTTGATATTGACATCTATCCATGGCTTAATGACTTATATCCTATTTTTTTCATTATTCACTTTAATGTAAACAAACAAGAAACTAACCGAAATTTCGCTAAATTTTCACCGTTCGCTGGTCCGGCGTATTACACGTAGCACTCTAATAACACTGCTTATCTGTTATACACACGAAACTTAGAAACATGCGCATATAACACTAATATTATCCAATATATCCGTTATAGGGACCCGCCCTGGCTTCGCATGGATTGAAATTTTTTTGAAAATAAAATACGGTCCAGGTCACTCGCTGATAATGTAGCTTTCTAACAGTGAAAGAATTTTCAAAATCGGATCAGTAGTACCGGAGATTACCCCGAACATCCAAACTCACAAACTTTACCTCTTTATAATATTATAAGATAGTAAGTATATATATAGATATATTCATTAAAAAAATTGATGATCATTGTCAAGGGTTTTGTTCTTATTCGTAGTGTTACCTAATGGTTGCCTATGTTTCTGAATCAAATTAGTATCATGAATCAGTTCACTCTAATATGTGAGTGATGTGAGTGAAAATTAATATATTACGGTAATGTACTACGTTTATGGAGTGACACGATTCAGAATGTAAGTCAGAATAATAAATTATTGCTTGCGATATACAAATGCATGTTAAAGTTCAAATCATAATTAGAAACTAGGGAACTATTGATTCGAAATATGACTTGTAGTTCAATAATTATATTGCTGCTATGTGTATTTCACATCTATAAAGAAATTTTCGTTCTATTCTCATTACGGTTTCTTTTATTATTATACAGGTAACAGGTGGGCATTGCTCGCAGATTCAATTATTTTATCCACCCACGTTATAAAAATAGGATAATGACGTGTTCGTGCCTACATGAAACCTTAAAAAAAAAGATTCCTCATGAAGACACTCAAAGAAAAAGAGATTTAAACTTGTTATCGAACGTATTCTAACTGAAAAAAGTATGAAATGAACGATTTCATCAGATGACTAAATTACACATGCAGAAATAATGATCTTTGCACGTGTATTTACTGAATTTTTGAATATTGTATTTCAATATAGTACAGAAAAATGTCGAAAAAGGGATATTCGACTAAGTTTGTAGTGCAGATTTCTATCCAAATCAATGGTAAATTATTTATTAACGTTCTGACTGACTGAAACCCTGGTTTTTTCAAACAAAACAATTGAAATTCTAATTCATTCAGTAATTTGTCGATTAAACTCCAACAAGCGAACAGACAAAAATATTACGATTGTACTGAAATCGGGAATGCCTGACAAGCCAATGTTGGAAATGATGTAACTAATCTTCAACAAACTTTGATGTATAAGTATATTTAATTTTAATAAGGTAAATATAAATAGATATAAAACATATGTAAATTGACGTGTTGTAGTCCGATGTCAAACGACGAGTGAGTTGATGGTGACGCAAACGCAAGACGCGCCGGACCTTTCCCCGCGCGTCTTACGTGCCTTTGTTCTAGGGTAGCACAAACGTCCCTTTGTGCCGGCGATGCAATTGTTAACAGCCAATTGTTTTAAACATTCTTTCAAAAAGCATATGTAGATGTACTACTCGAACTCACAGCGTAATGATACTTTTGTGTTTAATGTGATTACTAAAGTTATCCAAAGTTACGCGCGGTCATCTTCGTATTTCGATACACATGTTAAGCCGTTAGTCCTGAATAGAGCTACGTTGAGACTACCCTTAACAGCTGGAAGGACATTTATGCTGCTTGAAGTTAGTTACATTCATTGAATTATACGTTACACTAGATTAATAAATTAAAACGCGCTGGCAGAGCGTGACGCAGGAAGTAACTTTATCTCTAAGGCCTGTTACACGTGGCAGCGCAACAACAGCGGTACCGCCACCGCTTCGGCGCCTTCATTGTGGTCATCCTTGTATTTGTATACGTACTTCCTTACACCCGCCGCGGCGGCAGCAGCGACTCGTAATACCGCAGCGGCAGCTGCGAGCGTGCCTCATAGGCTGTGATGTGACGCAGCAACTCCTGTGGCACCGTAAAACACTGCTGCCGTGGTGCCATATGTTACGGCTCTAACGCGTGACACTTCGCCGTAAGTAAAAGCTAGACAGTGCTATTCTTTCGTCGCTTTAAATGCGCTAGTCCTATTCAATGTGCGACAATGGACTTGCCCACATCTTTTTAAATTTTTTTTTCATGCGATCTAATACTACTAAAATGAATATTAATTCACTTTATTACTTGCCATAAAAGTATTATGTTAGTATAAAATCATTCAAAAGAACGCTACGTTATTAAATGTACACGCGCATACAAGCATCAAAGTGCATGTGAGCTAGGTGTGGGTCCCAAACCTCAGTTGAGTAGAACATAGACATAGGCCACATAGATATTGGCCGTAATATAGCTTTTAGAGGAATAGCTATGATTTTCTTTGTTTAAAAGAATTGTTTCCATAAAAAACCGATCCAATGAGATCCAGTTCGCTAATTTCAACAAAATCAGTTTACCTTTCAATTTTGTTACCAAAGTATATTAAATTTCTTCAGTCTCTGCATCAAGACTTGAAAATTAAATTTCACTTTTTTCATAGCCAGAGGGACAGGATCAGTTTTCAATTTGAGAAATATTAGGTGACATTCCGTTTGGTCCAATAAAGCCACAAATTATTCTCTTCTCGCTTTCAATAGCAACGACGTCGTTCTTAGAGAGCCATTTATGAAAATTCTTCGGCGTTTTTCATAAAATTAAATATCACTTTCGTTCCTTTTTAATGCGTATCGTGTGATTGTGGTTAAGAATTAGACCCTTAGAATAATAACGCTTAAAAATCGATTAAGAGCATGTCTGAATTAATTTTCTTTGAACCATAAATAGCTCTGTTTGCCGGGCAAGTAATAGTCGATTGCGTCTCATTCACTTAAAATAGAAAATGCAATGGTCCGTTTAGTGAAATGAAAAAAAAATGTAAGTGTCTTATATTTTATTGTTCTATCATAACACATTGGAAAAATTAAAAGTGTCTCACGTTATCGATGGCGCAGTGGTTTGTTTAGACATTGCATCCAAGCGTGAAACGTTCCGGGTTCCATTCCGGCACGCTTATTACCTAAATTGCAATCACTATGCGACAGCCAAATATCGCGCGATATCTGCTGTCAAAACGAGAATTTGTATAATTTACTTTGTACAGTGTTGCTAAATATACCGCGAAAGGTACATTTTACTGTCATGGCGCAATAGACGCGCAATCGTCATACATGATACCAATTTTTTATTACAATTAGTCACTGGTCGCGCAATAATCGCGTGGCTATCGCCGTCTGCAAATGTTTCTGTAATAATCCCGCCGGTCAGGTTTACTTAAAGGTCACGTTTAAATTTAGGAAACGAACTTTTCTAGATTGTCTCGTCTCTGGGTGTACTGGGAGACAATGTAACACTTTTTTTTCGTAGATATATACTTACGGTTAATTACAAACAAATTAGAATCGATCACAAATTTCATTTGCATTCCACAGTAATATTTGTGGAGGTTAGTGGGAGACAGATGACAATTGTCTACGATACAATGATTAATAGGTAACGCGTTCGGAAAGTTGTTCGCAATCGAGTACGTAGTACTACTTCATTCTTCTCAGGTAAAATCAATAAATATTGCATAATAAGTGTATATTATTTAAACTAGAACCTAATGTAGTAAACTTTTAACTATTTAATTGTTTTCATTATAAAGTTCATTGTTACTTTCGTTAAAATCTACATTTACTTACGTTACGTTCAGTAATAGCATTGAATGTTTGGAAACATCGATAGTAATAAGTATCGTGGTAATAAATCGATAATCGATTTTCTTTTGTATAAAAATATAGTTTTGTTATAAACAAAATAAAACAATTTGAGGTGATAATACTTTTATTAGATATTAATATAATTTGTCCAGGTTTGCTTTCCCATTTTGACGATGAGGTAAATAAATCGATGTAAAAATTTAAATACGAGTAATTCCTAATAATCGATTGTATTCGATAAGAGAGAGACGAGTGTTGATATATATCTGTTTCACAAATCAGGTAAAATGGAATGTTCGAGCAAATGGGCATTGCTTCCGTCTTGTTTTTCAGTGGCTACTTTTATCTAGATCTTTTTAATTCTATTGTGGATCTGTCAATCTGACATTTTGTGGTTGTCACTTACAAATTTTCAGACACTTCCTATTGGTCGATGTCTTTTCAGAGACTTGCTGTCTCTTTCGTATGTCGGAAACTTCAGACTGAAATCTGAGTAGTTTTCAGTTACCTCAATAATGATGATTAGAGAGGGTAAAATTATGTCGTGGTGTGATTCCAAGATGGAGGGAGCCATTCACTTTTGGTGGTGGTTAAGTGGCAGACAAAAATGCCCATATAGAAGTAAAATATACATGCCTATATATTTAGGATGTTTCTAGTGTTATTAAGAAGTTGTTTTTCATTTTTTATATATATTATAGTCCCATGATAGACCTCATGGTAAGTAGGATGTAGAAGTTGTAGTTTTCTTTTAAAAGTGTTTTCCTTGGTGCTTAGTACCGTGTATTAACCCCAGGAATTTTGTTACAGGGTTCCAAGCTAAGTTCCAGGCTATGTTCCATGTTTAAATTCCAGTCTAAGTTTCATGTGTGATTCCATGTGTGATTACATGTTGACTTCCAAGTTTCTTAATACGTTTAATCTCCAAACTTAATTCTACATTGGATTTCCAAGTTTAATTCTAAATATTAGTTCCATAAACACAGTGGACTAATGTTATCTTCTTAACCTCATAAACACCGTGGAATGACGGTGTATTCCACATTTAGTTGGATATTTTCTTTAAATATACATGATCAGTTGGATTACCTTCTCGGATGGTTTGTGCATTGCAGTATGAGGTTAGATTACCTTAATACATATTTAATCTCTTTTCTTTGAGATTTATTTGTGAGTTACGAGTATAGTGGACTTCATGGACATACTTTGAGACTATTGGAGGGACAACTCGGCTTGCGGAAGACCTAACTTAATTGTGCAGTCACTAAGGGTTTAGTGAACACCGTGGATATTCTTATGGACCATTGGTGGGACAACTCGACTAGCTATATGTATACATGGTTATCTCCTTAGATGGTAATGTACAAGCATATATAAAAATTATTAACATTCAAGAATAAATCTACATAACTAACCTTATGTTTTGTTATTGTAGTTCATCTTAATGGTTTAGTTATACCAAATATTAAGAAACAGTTACACTTATTATTGGTTACAGTACTCATTTTTGTAATTTCCAATACAGATGTAATTTGTTTGTTTTGTATGTAAAATCTCATTTAAAATTCTTCTATATAACATTTAAGATTTCATTTAGTGAGCTCATGAGATCTATATTTAGGGATAATTATAATTCTTTAATAAATTGGTGAAGGTTGTATTAAAGTGTGTATTTATTTCACAACTGAAATCGATTGTAGCAATACAGGGAAGGCGCCCTTATAAAAATTTACTCTGTATTCCTCTCCAGGGTGGCCCTAAAGAAACCCAATATCCTGAGTAGTTCATGCCTACTAATAATAGAACATTGAAAATAACATCACCGTAGCCACGTTACAAAGAGTGGCGCCCAACGTGGGCGCCACTCTTCAGCAGTCGTCATCTCATTGTCATAGCAAAGGGAATGCCCTAGTTTGTGATTTAGTTTTTGATAATTCGTAATTTTACCCAGTTTAACACAAAGTATTCTTAAGCTACTACATGCAACAAAAGCATTTATTACGGTTTCTCTCTTTAATGGTAGAGATAGCATTATGTGTCATTATGTGTTTCCTGTAACGCTGCCAAGTTTACTCTGATTTATTTCATTTCGAGTTATGCGATTGATGTATTCAGTAGGCGTTATGCACTTTCACGCGTATGTAATAAACAACGTTTAATCAATAGACAGTTGAATGCTTTTATACGTGTGTAATACTTTTATGGTAAATAATATATAAAACTCGAAAAGCAAATTACCAAAAAAAGTTTTGAGTAGGCTCTGCCCTCACTCTCCGCTACCCGAAAGCTACATTGTTACGTACTACATTATAACTGGAATATTACTTCATGTAATAAATTATCCTTAAGCCAGCATTTAGTAAATTGTATTGTCCTCCTGTTAGCCGCAAATTTTATGTAATTTACTTAAGTAGTTTAAGAGAATTACTTAAAAATCTCTCAAAAAGGTATCACATTGCAGGAAGAAAAAGGGTCGAACGAAAATTATACATATGTAAAAAAAATGTAATTTTCTTTAATTTAAATATTCCCGCGAATCAAACGTCATCGTGATAGAACGCGACATACACGGAGAGATTTTGTACTCTATGGAAAATTATAATCTATGAGTGCTGTCATGACAAAGCAATTCATTAAAATAATTTAGTTAGCGGTAAAGTAAAGCTTAGAATAAAAACTAATTGCGATTTAGGATCGACATTGTGATTAATAACATTAAATGTAGTTTCTTTTCTTACAGGTAAAGTTTGTTTTTGTTACTTAATTCATAGGGTTATTTATCTGAATCATACATGTAAATTAACACAACAAGATCTTTTCTTACAGAGAAACTCAGTTGTGTTTTAATTAACTGTGTCGTCCAAATCACTACAAGCAAATAAAACTACATATCTTAACATAAATTGCGTTATGGTTTTAAGCAGTCGATAGAAAAATGTATAAAGAAATATATATTTAAATTTCACATTCATTAAACGTGAGCCCGCCTCAGCAAACCTATTTAAAAACGCTCAAAATTTTGCAGCCGGGTCTTAATATTAGATTGCATGAAACACAAAATTACAATGTCATGAACAATTACTTTGTTACACATTGAATTGGACTTGCCCGTTCGGAGCGACGAAACTATACATATCGTCTCGCTTTTAGTTACAGCGAAGCGCCACGCGTTAGAGGAGTTAGAGCTACTTCCCGCGTCGCACCACGCACGTAGCGCTATGATCATTGTTTCGATTTACTAATCTACTATAACGTATAATTCAACAACCATCTTCAATTAAAATAAAATGTGGTCCGTGTTATTGTGGCATTTTAATTCTTTGCCTGAGCACCCAATTTCATGAAGCTTGTACCACGACACTGAAACTTCCAACCACGTATAGTATCGCTCACGGTAGCATTGTTATTACTCGTCATACATGCAACTACCTTTGCGTTTAACAGATTGATAACTTATTAAAATTGTCATTTTAAGATTTACAATGTTTGTGTTCTCTATTGGTAAATAAAAACAGATTACAATTTGGCCATTACAAAATACTTTACTTTACTTTACATTTATTTATATCACATTATCAGCAGCCACTGATATTGCCCGCCAAACGCCCGCTACTACACCTGTTATTTCATTTTCCGCTACATGTATACCATCTTCAGTTTTAATACCTATATTATATGTATATAAAACACCATTTTCTCTTATGTAATCGGTACTTGTACCAGAAGCTCTACCTAAAGCCGTTGAAGCAATATCTGTTTCGTAATTATCTTGTACAGCTTCAACCATTTGCATTCCAAGCCTGTGATGTTGAATGAACATTCCACTGGCAGCGTTTTCGTAGTGCCAAGGGTAAGAAATAAGTCCGTAATCGTTTTGAAGTGAAACATAAAGGCCGATTCTGCTTCCATATTCTTCTAGAAGAGTCTTGACTAACTGGCTTTCGACTTCGGAGAAGGCTTCGGGGCCAGCGTACATATCACTGCAAGCGCTGGAACTGGAATCGAAGTTTAGCCAATCAATGTCGAAGTTGCGGTTAATATTGATTCCGAGACAAAGGAAACCAAGCAAACCTTCAGCTCTTCGAGATTTTATCCACACGCGTCTCTGTAAATGCAAAGACATTGATTTAGTCTGAGTTTGACTGGCGCACAAACTGAGGGTTTTCTGTAAACTTTAAGTAAGTGTAAATTTGGCTGGAGCTCAAAATGAGTGTTCTCTGTAAAATTTAGGTAAGTGTGAGTTTGGCTGGCGCACAAAATGAGGCTTCTCTGTAAACTTCAGGTAAGTATAGATATGGCCAGCGCACAAAATGAAAGTTCTCTGTAAACTTCAGTCAATTCTAGTTCGAGTACTCGCTTCTCTACCACTGAATATACTACTTCCTCAAATCGCCTACAAGTATTTTAAAACGTTATCTAGTACAAAATATTGTGTTGGCTACCAAATTGTACTTTCATATATGTACGTCGTTGAAATTCTAGAAAATCTAGTATTCTACTATAACAGAAGTTCCGGACGGCCAGAGCGTAGAAAACATTGAAAATCAAATAATTTAGTAGGGACTGTTTACCCCCTTAGTTTATAGACTTAAGAATTTACAATAAATATTTTCCTAATTGTGTTTTATTTTCCAATAGTTATAAGTTTAACGTGTAATAGATACATAATAGATTTTAAATAGATATATTGTAAGCCGACGCTCTGCTCGCCTCGGGAGCGAACGCGGGACGCAACGCGCATGCGCACTCTGCGCACTAGGTGGGCACCGATTGGTCGGCCGCAAACAGTATTATCATTGGCGATCCCGCTAGTTGCGGTCCTCCCGAGGGAGGATATATAGAGCACCGGTAGGCCGTAAAATTCATTCGAAATGAAAACAGTCTGCTCTCGGCCGCCGTACGAGACGCACGCGTCGCTCGCTCGCTCGCTCGCCTCGCCTCTCAGTGCTCAGTGCCGTTTCCGCGCGCCCGCGTTGCGCTGCCATCGCTCTACTCGCTGCGCATCGTGCGTAGCGAATTAGTGCGTTCGTGTCGTGTCGTGTCGCGTTGCGCCTGCGCTCCGCGTAGCGCCGACCGGTTATCGCGTCGCGCCTGCGCTCCCCGTAGCGCTGACCGGGTTATCGCGTCGCGGCCGCGCCAACTCAAATCGTTACGATTTCTCCGAGCGCCCGCGTGCGCTGCCACCGCTGTACTCACTGCGCATCGTGCGTAGTGATTAATATTGTGTTCGCGTCGCGTCGCGGCCGCGCCAACTCGTATCGCTAAGTGTTAGTGTTAAGTTAGTGAAGTTTATATAAGACCTAGGTGTTAGGTACACATCTGTGCACAATAAGACAGGCACAGTACGACCAGGGCTACAAAGTAGGCACTCTCCCCCCTGCCTATCCCCTGTAGGGAGGTCCTCTCATACAACTTGGCGGCTCTACCAGCGCCATGGACACGCTGACGGACACCCAATTCCGCGCGTTCGTGATGGCTCAACTCGAGTCATCACACTCCCATATTCGCGACCTGTGGGACCACCTCGTCTTACTCGGCCGTTGTTTCCGCCGCCGCTACAGTCGCGAAGCCCCCGCCGCGCGAACCAACCAAGCCGGCCCCCGTTAGCGATTCGCCCGCTTCCCCTGACCCGACGGAGGCTTCGGACTCCGAAGAGGAAATGGACATAGCGCTTCTCTCCTCTTCGGAGGACGAGGCCACTAAGAGCGCCGATTGGCACTTAGTGGTCAAGAGGAAGCGGGCGAATTCCCCGAGGGAAGGCGACACGCCCAGCCCGCCCCCCAAAACGACGAAGGCGGCCCCTCAGGCCTCCGGAGCTCCCGCGGCCCCTCTGGCCGAACAAAAAGCGCCTGCCTCACAGGCCACCCAGGCCCCTCAGGCCGACAAAATCAAAACACCGCCGCCGGTGTTTATTCAAGAAAAAGCGTCGTGGGATAGGGTCTCTCGGGCCTTAGACGCGCCCCGCATTAAATTTGTTTCCGCCCGCAACACTGCACAGGGCATTAAGGTGCAGGTCCCCACCCCGACTGACCATCGGGAGCTCACAGCGCTCCTACGCTCGGAGCGCATAGGGTTCCACACTTATGCGCTCCCGGAGGAGCGCCAGCTTCGCGTGGTCATCCGCGGCCTCCCCAAGGAGCTCCCAGAAGAGCTCATTCTCGGCGACCTTAAGTCGCAAAACCTCCCGGCGCGTGAAGTCCACCGCCTTTACAAGCCCCGCTCGAAGGAGGCCTTCGACCTCGTGTTAGTCGTACTCGACCTCTCCCCCGAGGGAAAGGCCGTTTTCAATATAAAATCAGTGTGTAGGATTTCGGGCCTCTCCGTAGAGGCCCCGCACAAGCGCGGCACGGTGGGTCAATGCCACCGCTGCCAACTGTACGGGCACTCGGCCCGCAACTGCTTCGCACGGCTTAGGTGCGTCAAGTGCCACGGAGACCACGGCACCCCCGAGTGCTCCCGCACGCCGGAGACGTCTGACCCTCCCGGTTGCGTACTGTGCGGAGAGCTCGGACAGCCGCGAACTATCGCGGATGCCCGAGAGCTCCGAGGTAAGCGCCGAGCCGGCGGAGCACATCAGGGCCAACGCCGCGGCCCCCCTGCGCACCCAGCCCAACCTAAGGCCGCCCCTACCGCGACCTCCGCACCTACACGGCCCGTGCTCTCTGCGCCAGCCAAACCCGCGCCCTCTGCGCCAGCCAAATCCGCGCCCTCCGCGCCGTCACAACTCGCGTCCTCTGCGCCGCCACAACCCGCGCCCTCCGCGCCAACTCAACCTGCGCCCTCAGCGCCGAACAAACCCGCGCCCTCAGCCCCGACCAAACCCGCGCCCGCGCGCGCTCTACCGGCCCGAGAGACCATAGCGCCGACGCCAGCACAACCACCGCGGCGTAAGGGGCCCGCGCCTCAAGCGCGTTCAGTGGCGCCGGCTCCTTCAGCGCCGGCTTCCGATCTCCTCGGCGACATCCGAATGCTCGCCGACCTCGTTAAGGATATTAACCTCAACGAAATTAAATTAGTCGCGCGTAAAATCCGCGACTGTAGCGACGGGATGGGACGGCTCATCATACTCGCCGAACACGCGTCCCTTCTGGACAGCCTAAGCCGCTTCACGGCGCCCCCTCGTAGGTTATAAAACCGGGCACCCACGAGACAACTCCCTCCGCGCGCATCAAACCGCGCGGGCTCTCAATCTCATTTTTTAACGCGGACGGACTCCGCAGGCAACGCGATCTTCTTCACGAGTTTACGCGAGACCACCAAATAGATATAAGGCTAGTGCAGGAAACCTTTTTGAAACCTAGAAATCGCGACCCCGGCCTCTCCGGGCTTAACATCGTGCGAAACGATAGGGTGCCCGCCCCCAAAGGCGGCACTGTTATCTACTACAGAAGGTCCCTGCACTGCATTCCGATCGATACGCCCGCCCTCACCAACATAGAGGCGTCGGTGTGCCGGGTGGCCCTCACGGGGCACGCGCCTGTCACACTCGCGTCAGTTTATCTCCCTCCCGGTAAAGCGCTAATTAGAAGCGATCTAGAGGCCCTCCTAAACTTAGACGACTCTGTCATACTCGCCGGCGACCTCAACGCTAAACATCGTCGCTGGAATTCGCACACCACCTCGCGAAATGGCAGAGCTTTAGACGAACTAACCGATGTCCTTAACTTTGACGTTATCGCCCCCATGACGCCCACCCACTATCCCAGAGTTATAACACACAGACCGGACGTACTCGACATAGCGCTTCTAAAGAACGTAGCTCTAACGCTGCACTCAATAGAGGCGTTACACGAGTTAGACTCTGACCATAGGCCGGTATTACTCAAACTAGGACCTATGATAGACACTAGGACGCTCACAAAAACCGTGACGGATTGGCAGAGTTTAGACGAAACGCTAAACTCTGAGAATTCGCCGCGGCTTAACGCGATACCGGATGTTATCCGTTCCGCCGAGGACGCGACCGCGGCGATAGACGCGCTCACCGCCCACATCCGCGAATCGGTCTCCTCGTGCTCCCGTGAGGTCCCGGCGGCGAACGACCGCCGTTGGGAGCTCCCTGGAGACATCCGTCGGCTGATCAGAGCCAAGAACGCCGCGACCCGCGCTTACGACTCGTTTCCCTCAGAAACGAATAAACGCAACTTACGCGCCCTCCAACGCGAAGTCAAATACCGAATTTCCGAACTTAGGGATAACAGGTGGAGCGATCTCATGCGAGAGATCGAGCCGACGCACCAGGCTTACTGGAAGTTGGCCCGATCTCTCAAATCGGACACGTTCCAAACAATGCCGCCCCTGACGAAACCGAACGGACAGACAGCTTTCGACGATGTAGATAAAGCCGAACTTTTGGCCGACACTCTGGAGGCCCAATGCTCACCTAGCTCTCAGCCTGTAGATCAGAATCATTTAGACATGGTCAATCGCGAAGTAGGCTCCCTACCGCCCGCGACCGCCCCCTGCCAACTCAGACCCGCGACGGTTGACGAAGTTCAGGACATTGTCAAGGCTCTCAAACCTAGAAAAGCCCCCGGTAGAGACGGCATCTCCAACCGAGTAGTCAAAATTTTCTCGATGCGCCTTCTCGCACTCTTAGCAGCCATTATCAATGCCGCCATGGCGAACCGCGTCTTTCCAGCCTCCTGGAAGGAAGCGATCGTCATCGGAATCCCGAAACCGGGTAAACCCCGCAGTAGCCCCAATAGCTATCGCCCAATCAGTCTCCTTAGCGTGCTAGGGAAAATTTACGAACGGGTCCTTCTGGCTCGTCTCAAAGCCCACTTAGACACCTCCGGTCTCCTCATAGACGAGCAATTTGGCTTTCGAGCCAAACACTCGTGCATACAACAAGTGCACCGCCTCACGGAACACATCCTGGAGGGCCTTAACCGCCCGAGTCGCACTATAGGCACGGGGGCCCTCTTCTTCGATGTAGCGAAGGCGTTCGACAAAGTCTGGCACGCCGGGCTGGTGTACAAGCTGCGCCGGCTCGGCGTGCCTGACGATCTCGTACGCATAGTACGGGACTTTTTGTCAGACCGCTCCTTCCGCTATAGAGTCGAAGGGGTGCTCTCCTCTCCCCGCCCCAACAGGGCAGGCGTCCCACAGGGCTCCGTTTTATCGCCCACGCTCTACTCGCTCTACACGAACGACGTCCCCAAAACCCCCGGTGTAGAGCTCGCCCTATTCGCGGACGATACCGCTCTGTTCACATCAGACCGGAGTCGCCTCAGAGTCTCCCAACTCCTCCAAGTCGCGGTCACGAGCCTAGGCGAGTGGTTCCGTCTTTGGAGAATCGAAGTCAACCCCGAGAAAAGCGCCGCCGTGTATTTCTCGAGGGGAACGACGACCAGCCGCGCCCGCCGCGCTAACACTCTCACAACAATCACACTTTTCGGCCAGGATATCCCTTGGACTAGGAAAGTCAAATACTTAGGAGTCACCCTTAACAGTGCCATGACCTTCGGCCAACACATTAAAACGGTCCGCGACCGCGCCGCGTTCGTCCTCGGTCGTCTCAACATGCTCATTTGCGCTAAAAGCAAAATGTCCCTCAGACATAAAGTTAGCTTATATAAGACGTGTGTCAGGCCTATCATGACGTACGCCAGTGTAGCATTCGCTCACGCTGCGCGCTCTCACATCAACTCCCTCCAAGTTATTCAGAATAGGTTCATGCGCAGGGCTACCGGTGCCCCTCCTTACGTGCGCAACGTAGATCTGCACTACGACCTAGAATTACCCTCTATAACTCAATATCTAAAAGAGGCGTCCCAACGCTTCTTTCACCGTTCCTCCTTACACCCGAATCTCTTAGTGGTCAGGGCGTCATCGTACACCCCCGAACGCCGCGTCCGCAAACGCTATCGTAGACCTAGACATGTGTTAGGCGACAGCGACGACGACATTACACGTTCGAACTCGAACATGCCAACCTACACACTACGACCGCACCGCCCCCACCGGCGGAGGCGAGGACGACCCCCGCGACACCCGTAGGGTCTCACGTTTAGACGCTCGATCACTTAGCTCTACACGCACACACGCGGGCCCTAAGCCACATTGTAAACTGCCACGCGGAACACTAGGCACACTAACCGGCCCTCAGCCGTCTCGCCGGCCGGGTCCGCTAGAGGCCCGGCCCTCACCCGAATAGGAAGCCCGTTAAGATGCACGCAGGTGCGGAAAGCTCCCCTGGCGACGCCTTGAGCCCGAGGTCCGCCCTCCAAAAAAAAAAAATTCATTCCGTACATTCCGCTCAACAAGACAACATTGTGAAAATAAATAGAAGAAAGAAAAAAGGTGGTTTTCTTCCAATCCAGTGATAGAAAAGTACGGGCAGTCAACTGTATATAATAATAGCAGCACTCGTCCCGTACAACAGATGTCACAAAGATTCCGTTTTTTAATTTCAGATACTGAACCTTAAAAAAATTCATACATGGATCTTAATGATCAATTGAAATTTGACGTGGTGGTGTAGCATCTGTCTTCCAAGCCGGGTCTCGGGTTCGATCCCTAGTCAGATCAAAGGAAACGAACTTCTCTAATATGCTATGTAGTCTGGATGTTACTGGGAGCTCCACCAGTTCATTGTGTGGTACTCACGGCACAAACTTAGTTTGAGGTCATACAATTTGTATACCGCGATGATTGGCACTCCATCATCTCTGATTACCCTATGAGAATACAGCATTAGATATGTATGTACTTCCGGAGATAAAAGGATAATGGTCTACTTGACTTAATATTTTTATTTTAAATTATCTTCAATTCCATGTATTTAAAATATTTTAAAGAATTTACTTAAGCATACAGTAGAAATGAGATTTCTTAGAAATATGTGCGGTGTCACCCTTGCGGACAAAATACTATTGAGTACGACAGTGTTATTGTAAAAATCAAGGAAGGAATGATTAGTTGGTTCGGACACATGAAAAGAATGAGTGGTGAAAGACTGACGAAGAAAATATACAGAGCGAAAGTGAGTGGTAGATGAAGCCAAGGAAGAGCAAGGCTGACTTACGACCATTACATTGCCAGAGCGTTAGCTACGAAAATGTCAAAATCACCCGCATACCGAGGCGAAAATGTGTGAGAAGAATGATGAGATTCGAGGAGGCGTAAGAAGTATGTGAGGACTGCGAAGATATACGCTCTGTCCTCTCTGAATACCTCTTTAGGGATACAGCATGAAGATATGTTATGTTACTAAAGCATCATATTTTGAGAGTTAATGCGATATATAATGTGTCAAAAAGTTTCTAAGTCGTATGGTTCTACAGAAAATCGTCCGTGACATACAGTGATGGAGTGAATGTTCCTATGAGGATTCCAAATTAACTTTTGAAATCCAGGTCTCCAACAATGTGTATAAATACTTTTAAAAATATATATTATCGCTGAAGCATATAACATACACGAGTATTAATCACCCCTCCTTCATTGACAATGAAATCTTACATCAGATGTTTGCAAGATATAAACTGTGTAGTCTTTATAGCGTTCCATTATAAGATTAGTCGAAGCGCTTGCCAAGTGATTTTGGGCGAAAACACGATTCTCTCATTTACAACATACCATTAATTCAAGTTGTCTCCAACAATACCATTAATCATCTCATTTCCATACGTTGGTTATGTAACACTAGTTTATGTTCGCGACCTCGTCCATATACATTGTAAACACAAATACGCATATTCGATTAATTGTTGTGTTAATCAATAATGTTACCAATGGAACCATTGTCCTCAATCAATAACATAATTGACTGCTGCAGAAAAGAAAGCAGGTTTTCATCTCATAAAATTTTCAAAAATTAAAATATGGGTGTCCACAGCTGCAAATTCCATAATTAACGCCTCGAATTGAGGGATTTTCTGTTCAAAAAAGTCTTCCAAATGACTTGAATGACTTTCTGTAAAAAGAATTCTTCCAAATGTTTTCCAAATGATTATTATTGATGAATTATTTTGATTAATTGGTCAGCATTTAACGAATGTTTATGATTTCATCAAATTTCAAGCTCATGCGTCACATAATGGCTTCTTAAATAAATGTATACTCGTATAACTGATTCATAACTATTTCAATTGGTAACTATTTGGTCAAAATAGGTCACTAGATACCAATAATTTGTCGATGACGTAGAAAATTTACCTAAATCAATAATTTACATCTACCAATGTCTAATTAATTGAAAAGTTCGATATTTAAAAAGTAATCCTAGTTGGTAGCAAAATGATAATAATTATTGGTCAATATTGTTTTGGTTACTCGGTCAGCAAATACGTACGTTTGTTAATGGAATGATAAAAATTTCAAGATGTATCATGTAATATGTATTATGACAGTGTCTCAATTCAATTGTATACTACTAATTGAAAGCGGTTTCAATTGATAACAATTTGGTCACAATTAATCCGGTTTTTTACGATACCGTACGTAAAAAGCTGATTAACCACCTTACATATGAAAACGTGGATGATTTTTCAGTTCCCTTTTTTTAATTTTCAATAAGTACCAATTACATAGAGCTTTGATTTACGTCCTAACTTTATAGGAATCAACGAACTAAGTACTGCTACATATATTACGGGTACCACACAAGATCTGGGGAATGTCCAGCAACACTTAAATATCAAGCTAATCTGATGCTAGCAATATCATTTTCCAGATTGATTTTAATTACCTAAAAATATAACAGAAATACATAATATTCATTAATTCCGATGTTCACACTATAAAATATCTCTGATCAGTATTAATCACTCATTTGTTTTCAGTAAACGGAAGGTACGTAGTTAAGCTCTTCGCCTCAGCTTAGAAATCTGATACATCGATCTTTACACCCTCAGTCCAATTTTTATTTAATCTGAGTTTACACCAACGAGCTGGTCGTTGATCTTAAGGCTAAGATTCAGATCAACTTTCCTGATTTGAAATTTGACCGTAGATATTTTAAACTGGGTGATGCTTTAGCATTCTAAAACTATGCCCATGTAGAAGATGTTTTCGATATTATTCAGATTGAAGCAAAGTTTCACTTTAGGAAAACTTTTCTACTCAAAAATGACTTCTGACGAATAGGTTAGACGTCGTAAGGCGATCACTCCACTTGACACTTCAGTCAGACATCTCAATAAATGTCAAAACTCCCTTAGTTGTCCCGAATCACTTCCGATCTTATTTATAAGATTGAGTGAATAAAAGCATGAAGAATACTTACTGTACTATGGGAATATTCGTATCCATCGGGATTCAATACAGGAATGATGAGCCATTCAAAATTATCTAAGAGTCTTGTATTCTCTGCATCTAATACTCGGAGCGCTGCGTTCAATGCAGCCGGTACTGTTATCCAATCTCTAGCACTGGCTCCGGCTTCAATTATCACCACTGGTTTATTATTAACTGTTGGTACTGAATTTATTTTTAAATAGGTCAGAGTTCTTCCTTGCGATGTGGTGCCAAAATCTACCGCTTGGACTGAAATTGATTCAGAGTTTGCGTATACATCTCTTAAGGCGTGTATGTAATCTTGAATCTGTGAAGAGCGAAAAAGGAAATCATTTTTTTTAAAGTTTGATTCAGAATGAACTTCAAAATCTTGACCAACAAGCGCCGCGTTGTGGCAAATCATTCGATCTTTTAGAAGATACTGCCTTTTTGCGTTGGCTTTAGTCGCGGAATATTCCACAACGAATTACTTTTTATTTAATTAATATACTGTATTTACTAAAATTCAGCTTACTTCTTGGTATCTGTAGAAGCCTTCAAAATCAAATACTCTTTCGCCTTCATTCCTCAATGTTCGCGCTAGGCTATTTTCCTTCTCTTTTAAATATCTGTAAAAAAAAATACCATTGATAAATTTCTAAACTACACTGACACTTTCTCATAACTGTTCCTCTTCCTCTTATCATTTCTAATAATAATCTAGTCGAGAGGATGGTGTCCAAAGCATTGCGATTTTTAACAGACTTCAAAAAAAAGGTTATATTAGTAGTTTTTTTTCTTTTATTTATGTATGTTCACCGACAACAGAAAATTATGGACCCAATTGTTTGAAAGAGTATACACTCTGTCAAGAAAGTACCGGTAAAAGATCAATAATACACGAAATGTTAGTTATTCATCCAAATTTATTTTATCACCTTCAAAGTATGCTCCTTCAGAAACGATACACTTACGCCAACGAATAATCCAATCATCAAAACATTTTTTAAACGCTTTTTCCGGAATCGAGTTCAGTGCTCGCCGCGAATTCTCCTTTATGTCTTCTACCGAATGAAAACGGGTACCACGAAGTGGTAATTTGAGTTTAGGAAAAAGAAAGAAGTCGGCTGGAGCCATATCTGGTGAATAAGGTGGTTGCTCGATGGTATTTGTTGAGTTTTTGGTCAAAAATTCGTTCACAATGATGGCCTTGTGCGAAGGCGCATTATCGTGGTGCAAAATCCAAGAATTTTCTTTCCACAAATCTGGCCTTTTTCGTCGAATTTGCTTTAATTTGCCCAAATAATATTCTTTATTTACCGTTTGACCTTCCGGCAAGAATTCCGAGTGCACAACACCGCGATAGTTAAAGAAAACCGTCAACATGACTTTGACTTTTGATCGACTTTGGCGTGGTTTTTTCGGTTTCGGTTCAGTTGGAGAAGGCGCCACTCCGAAGCTTGTTGACTAGTTTGCATGTCAAACTCGTAAACCCACGTCTCGTCACCAGTAACAATGCGTTTCATGAATGTTGGATCGAAATTGACTCGTTCTAGCATGTCCTCAGCGACTCTTCTGCGATTGAGTTTTTGGAGAAAATTCAGGTCTTTTGGGACTAGCCGAGCGGCACATGTTTCATACCCAAGTGATTATTTAAAATGGTACGGATCGACTCGTGAGACACAGAAAGTTCGGCAGCTATTTCTCTCAAACTTGAATGAGGATTTTCAGTCACTATTTCCTTCACTTTTGCGATGTTAACTTTAGTTGCAAACGTTGATGGCCTACCAGAGTGAGGCAAATCTTCCATCACATCTCGACCGCTTTTGAATGCTTTGTACCACTCATAAGCACGTGTTTTTGATAAAATCGATTCACCGTAAGCCTTCTGTAACATTTTCTGTGACTCCGAACACGAAATTTTATTGGCGATGCAAAATTTAAGACAAACTCTTTGTTCGATGTTTTTGTCCACTATGACATTCGCAATATACTCGTACACTAGAATGATATAACTAAAAACAGCACTGTATTTAATCTAAATAACAGATGCAACACAAACTCCGCGCCCAAATGGAAAACAGTTGTGCCAATCTAACAACAACAAAAAAATCAAAAAATTGAATTTGGAACCATAAACAAATCATCCATTCCCGATACTTTCTTGATAGAATGTACTTCTGAGGTGGTCCCATTTAAATTTCGCTGGTATTGGAGCTCGGACTTGGAAGATACACGAAATGATTATAACCTTTATTTATATTGATGATTCTCTTGTATATCGTTGCCCTCCAGAATTAGAAAGAAGTTAATTGTAGACCTGCCCTAGATATATATTTAGGCCAAGGTCACTCAAAAGGGAGAAATAAAAAATGTTTTAGAAAAAAATTAAACCGCCTTAAAAAAAGCACTGAAAAGCGCAAAATAGGTATCCTTTACTTAACAAAACTCAAGTACAATAAAAATAATTTTATAAATAAGATACAAATACTATTCAATTTCAATCTATACAATTAAATTTGTTAGTTATTGAAGTCAGTGCAAAATCAATGTGCAACAACAGAAAGTTTATTAGTTTGATAGGCTTGGCACCGACTTCGGTGACTGACAAATTTAATTGTATATGTAGGAATGTGAATCGTATTTATGAAGTTATTTTTATTGTACTTGAGTTATGATTAGTAAAGGATAGTTCTTTTGTACATATCAGTGTTTTTTTAAGGTGGTTAAATTTTTTCTAAAATTTTTTACCTTTTTTATCTTTTGTCTATTCGGGTCTACAGTTTATCTAAACCTTAAGTGCATTCGCTAATAATCTGGAGAAGATCCCAAGCTTAGAAAGCAGATATCTTCACACCAACGAGAAAATCAATAATCACATAACTCTAACGTATTTCATCTCATTATTTTCTTTAGTAACAAATCTGTATCACTTCGATCTGTAAAACTTTGAACCATTGTGATTACGATAAAGTTGCAATTGCAAAGCACTACAAAGACTCCTGCAGCTATAATGCACAATATTTCTTGAAGTGATGTACCGACTATCCTTCATAATCAGGGAATACCGGCCGAAACAGGTTCAACGAGTCAACAAAACACAAAATTCTAACTTATCTCATATGTAATTATATTCTAATTGAAATTACATGAAAGTATCAAGACTGTGATGGAACTTAGGAACTGCTACTGTCTAGCCTATATGTTTTTTTATACAAATAACTAGATAGATGGCCGGGACCATGACCTTAACGTATCTTTTAAAGCCTGAAACCGTTCTTATACTAAGTGACTTTTATGTTCGTTTAAAAACTGAAGCTTTCTACGTTAAAAACGTCTCTACCCATAAACTTTTCTTGCACTTACTCAAAAACATCTTCAGCATGAATATCTTTAGTAATATTTAGTTCTTCAATCTTCTCTTCAAACCATTGGAAATGACTCGGTGGTACCATAACAAGACCAGTGACGTCATGTTTGAAATTCGGTTTCCTCCAAAAATCTATAACATCGCTTTTGATTTCATAAAACTTAGACTGCTGAATTTCGGAATCTATATTTATTTTGTACACCATGTGCCTGAAACGTAATCAAATGAACATCTTTGTAAAGTCAACAAATAGAAACTTACGCAACTTACATATTATATTAAAAAAGACATTTATCTGCTTGGTAATTAAATCCAGTCGACCAACTAATAATGAATTACTAAATTTTGAAGCAACTATAACGAATGTTATGGACAAATTAATAAATAAAATTAATATTTACCCTTTGTAATCTTCATTTTTGGCTGCAGTCAAAGAAAATACTGCTATTAAAAAATAAATCAATAATAACATAATAGCGGCTACTATCTTCTGTAGCAGAAAAAACAATGTAATTAAAATATAAACGACGATTTGTAATTATAGATAACGAAATTCAAGTAAATCCTAATCTGTGCCAGTAGGTAATCAAATTTTATCAATAAGTGAGTTACTGTTCGTAGAAACAAGTGCTAGCAACAAAGATAGAAGAGCTAGATAACACATTATTTCATTATATCGAACATTCCCACGTGTGGAGTTAAATATTATATTGTGTATCATACCTAGATTAAAAACTGCAGGAAACCATATACCAGCAATCTTAATATAATTATGTAGGTAACTGTTTAAGGGATATGATATCACTAGTACTAATATGATTGCTTTTATCTACCAAATTTCAATTAAGTTTGGAATAACGTTTATCTGATAAGGCAAATTATTGATCTATTTGTTACATAGCAATTCCAATGAAATCTTATGCTAGTCTATAGAACTAAATATCGTCATCTTTGCGCTGAAAACAGATAACTGAGAATTGTTGACAAACAGAGCGTTTAGCGTTTAAAACTTTATAAAGAGAGATATATTTACAGATTTTTTTCTTCTTATTATAGACTGTTACACTAGCCGTTATCTATAGCCACTAACCATCGAATCATTAATTTCCGCTACACTAGATGTGCAAATCAATGATCGTGATTCAACACACCGGCAGAGTGTGACGCGTTTCCTGTTAACATGTGGTATTTTACCAAATTAGAAATGAGACAGTGCTGTTGAATGGACATGAGACTTGATCACGAGATTTCAATTAATTTTAACTTTGTGTATATTAAACATACTAAATTTATTGAACCGCGACCGCACCGCTTGGCGCTCCGTCCTCTCTGATTACCTCGTTAGGGATACAGCGTCAAGATATGTATGTATGTAAATTTATTAAATTTATTTCATTTTAAATACATATTTTACAACTTTATACATACGTACATACATATATTCACACTGTATCCCTAACGGGGTAGTCCAAGAGGACGGAGCGCCAAGTGTCTCGGCCCTTACACACTTCTTCTTACTTACTTACTTCTTACACACTCCTTACACACGTCAAAGCGAACGAGAGCTAGATGTGGAACGATCAGTTAAACATAGCAGTGGAACATATTGATCATTTCGAACAATCGATCTAGTACATAGGTATCGTTGACTATAATATACCGAGGGTTCAATTGTGCAACGTCTATTAACCAGAAATTGAAAGGATAGTTAAACATCGTTCGCGCATAGACAATATTTTCCTAAGTTATTACAAAAAATAAGCATCATTTTATAATCATAGAGAAACTGCAATCCAAAAATGTTTCCATGCTCTCCAGGCTTCCTTGTCTTGACAATATCTTAAGACGTAATATCCCAAATTATACGTGCCTTTATATCTGTTAAGCTCAAAGACCGAAGACGCTCATGGACGAAAAAACAGATCATAACGAGTTGTTGTGGCTGTAAAACATTCACATCGCGAAATTCGTGTTATGGGTCTTATAAAAACGCTCATGACGCGTTGTGGTAATCACAAAAAGACCACATAACGAAATTTGTGTCGTGGCTATCATGCTATACGACCATAACGCATTGTGGCAATTATGAAATGCCATGACGCGTTTTGACGACGGACCTGCAACTCCCAGAAATGTTTCCGGCGAAGCGCCAGAATAGAATCGGCTCTATAAGAACTCTTTTCGGGTAGGTTAGGTTAATTTAGTATGTTGACCACAATGCACGAGCCGCGCGAGCGTAGCGAGTGTGCCGTGGCAGCGGCAGACGAAGCGCCAGAACAGAATCTGCTTTATAAGAACACTCTTTTCGGGTAGGTTAGGTTAATTTAGTATGTTGACCACAATGCACGAGCCGCGCGAGCGTAGCGAGCGTGCCGCGGCAGCGGCAGACGAAGCGCCAGAACAGAATCTGCTCTATAAGAACACTCTTTTCGGGTAGGTTAGGTTAATTTAGTATGTTGACCACAATGCACGAGCCGAGCGAGCGTAGCGAGCGTGCCGCGGCAGCGGCAGACGAAGCGCCAGAACAGAATCTGCTCTATAAGAACACTCTTTTTGGGTAGGTTATGTTAGACATTTACGTTTGTGTTAAATTTTTTTGTTACTTGAAAGAATTTTCAATTGTTATAAAAATAATTGACATCCAATTTTCTGTCTGGCAAATGACAAAAAAAAATTCTCAAGGATATTTACCAAAAAGTTTGTCCATAATGTAAATCACTGTGTGTCATATTTTATTATGGTTCTAAATGCATCATGGATTTTCTTCAATGCCACAATGCGCTGTGATCGTATAGCATGATAGCCACGACACTAATTTCGTTGTGGTCATTCTGTAATTGCCACAACGCGTCATGGGTATTTTTATAAGAGCAATAAGGAGCCATAACATGAATTTCGCGATGTGGATATTTTACAGTGACCACAACGCCCTGCGAGCTGTTTTTTCGGTCAACGAGCGCTTCGATCTTTGAATTTAACATATCCGTTAATTTCGTGTGAGCGCTTTTACAAAAATACAAAAATTAACCACCAGAATCTTTATTTCATTCTAAATGTAACCATAACTATGATTAAGTTTATTTGAAACCGATTGTTACTCTTGAAGAACATAACAACGTTAATAAGGTGTGTACCTTGTATAATAAATGTTAATAATTATACAAGTACATACAAGAGCAGACGTGTAAATTAGATATAGATATACAGAAGATTATACTTATTTCTATTAAGATAATTTGTGCCGTGTAATAAGTTGAGTGTCTTGTAAGGATCATGTTTTTTAGATCTTAAGAACAGGTAGGAAAATGATAGATACAAAAAATGTTTCTACACCTTGGACATTGGAAAAAAAATACCCACGACTATGACCGCGGCAATTATTATAAACAAAATATTTGAAAAAAAGTGTAATATCTTAAAATGCAATGGAAATAGTATCTAAAAGTAATCATTTACTTGTGAATACACAGTGACGGTGTTATTTAGTGTATTTGAAGCCTACACACGATATAAATTAAATATAATAAAGTGAAACGTTAAACTTTCAAAATCAAGAAAAGTGACAGAAAACATAATAAAACTATAAAAATTAAAATGCTTTGTTAAAATGGAAAACAAATATCGATCTTGTGGAAGTGTACAGTTGATTTATGAATATTTGTGCATTATACAGTTAACAAAAAGTCGTTGAAAATCTCAATTAACAAAACACAATTATTACACCATCTATGTATTGAAACAATTTCAAAGCAAATCTACCGACGTCTAAGCAACACTTGTAAATATTCATAATTATTATAAGTAGAAATTTCATTGTAATTCATTTTATTCTCGCTACCACAACGGACTATTCGGATAATATTATTGTATTGCAACAGTGTAACGCATTTACAACTAACTTCAAATACAATTATGGCAATCTGTGCTGCCTGTAATCAAAATCTGAAAGACATGCACTATCTGGAGTGTTCTAAGTGTAGTCTATTATATGATCTATTCTGTATAAATATATCGGAAAACGACTTCCGTGAACTCTCACTTGAGCTCAGAAATAACTGGCTATGCCCTACCTGCAAAGCACAACGCCCAAAGGGGGATAATTCTAGCACTCCCGTTCGACCTCATACGGAAACGTTTAACAATACTTTCACTAAAAATACTAACATCAATACTGTCAGAGGAAGTAAATCAAAAAGTAAAATAACTGATAATTCACAAAACTCAGATATATCGGTACTGATATCAGAAATACGTCAACTCAGACAGGAGGTCGGCGAAGTAAGACAAGAATTAATAGAACACATATCGGGAGTGTCCAGGTCATTAGATGAGAAACTGAATATGTACTCTAACAAACTTGAAGCACAGGAGGTCGAAATACTCCAGCTGAAGTCTACTGTATCTGATCTGCAACAACAGCTAGCAATAAGAGATCAAGAGAGCGTTAAAAACCATTTGGAGATCGTTGGTGTGCCCGAAAATGATAGCGAGAATCTGATGCACATAGTTCTAGTCACAGCCAAGAAAGTAGGTTTAGACCTCACAGAAGCAGACCTAGACGAAGTGATTAGAGTTGGTCCTAAGCGTCCCAAAAGCTCGACATCAACAACGCATGAAGAAAAAATGCCCCGCCCAATCATAGTTAAGTTTCTACGACATTATAAGCGCAATGATTTCATCAAGTCAGCAAAGTCTAGAGCGAAAAACTTAACTTCAGAAAATATCGTGTCTGGGCCGCCTCGGAAGCTTTATATTAACGAACGTCTAACCAGAAGCAACCGGTATTTATTTCGAGACGCCAGGCTCCGCGCGAAAAAATATGGTTTCAAATACTGTTGGATTCGCAATGGTAACATACTCATCAGACGAGATGACAAAAAGCCAGCCATTCGCATCCAATCAGTTAAAGACCTGGACCAGCACATCGGAACAGACAATGTTAATATGTGAGGTCAACTACAAGAAAACATTAGAAATAACTATAGTTAATCTGATACGAATTATGTTTTCAATATTTTTAATAATTTTAATGATTTTATTATTATTATTTTTAAATACTAAGTACACTCAAACAAACACACTTCTTACTCGAACCATACAGCTACACAAAAACACATTTAAACTCTTATTTTCTGACCCGCTCATTTTCTTTTACGATCCGTCTTCATCTATCTTACTCCAATCTGTGGTTCGCGGTCCTCCAGTGATTTTGACCTCATTTTACAAAGCGTCATTATTATTACCAATTTATATATAAGTGGACTTTTTAAAAGATTTTGACAAAACATTATCTATAGATTGTGAATCACTTGAGGACCCAGAGCTATGCTGCAACATATTGACATCCAACTTTGATCTCAAGGTGCTAACCATGAACGTCAGAGGCTTACAGCGTAATTTTGATGGGTTTCTAATAACTATGAAGCGCCTGAGTCTGCAGCCAGATGTTATTGTTTTCACAGAGTGCTGGCTTAACTGTAATACGTTGCTTCCGCAGATGGTGGGATATAACACTTATCGAACAAATAAATTTATAAATAAGAGCGGAGGTGTGACAGCCTACGTGCGAGACTCCTGGAATGCGATTGTGACTGAGTTATTGTGCGAGGAATGTAATTGTTTGAAAATAGATCTCAATACGAACACCACAATATTTGGAATATATCGTTCTCCTTCCTTCAGAAACGTAGACACTTTTACCTCCTTTCTAGATAACTGTTTAAAACAAGTCGCTAACTACCGCACAATTATAATGGCAGGTGACATTAACCTGAACATTTGTGATAACCCGTTGAGCGAACAAAGTTCTGAATATCTGTGCCTGTTGGCTGGACATCAACTTTTGCCTGCCATTACTAAGCCTACTAGGGGTAGGGCTTGTCTCGATCACATTTTTGTGAGAAACCCATTGTCATCTGTGGGAGTTGTATGTCGATCTAGTATAACTGACCATGACATTTGTCTGCTTGGTACTTCGTTAAGTTATAACATCCCCAAAACGAGGCATCCACGAAGCACTAGCGTGAGAATTAATCACAGCGCTATCGTGGAAGAATTGAGTTCTGCAGACTGGTCGGCTGTTTTGTATGAAATAAACGTGGACGGGGCAGTGGACAGGTTCGATGAGATCTTGCAAAGAGCCATTAGCAAACATACCCAACACGTTATGATTGGACGTTCGCGGCGTAACCTTAAGCCCTGGATAACTCCAGGGCTCATGAGATGTCAGAGGATCCGTGACAGACTTCACTCGGAGGCTAGGAGGAACCCATCAAATTCAATTTGTCAAATAACATACAAAAGATACCGTAACTATCTCAATAGTCTTCAACACAGGATGAAAAAAGAATATGAGAGTCAACAACTCCTCAAAAATAAACACAATCCGCGAAAGCTATGGCACACAATCAAAGATATATGTCACTTACCTACAAAGAAAAATGACGCGTTGGGGCTCACCACGATTGTTCAAAGTCCAGTACAGTCACTAAATCAATGCAACGAATATTTTTGTAATGTGGGAAGTATTCTCGCAGAAGAGAGCCTATCAAACCTTGGCTGCTCCCAGACAGCATTAGCCGCTAATTTCAAAAACGTAATGCTACCGGTTGATTCCCTTTTCTTGTCTCCAACGGACCCTTTGGAGGTAGACAAACTATTGCACTCTGTTAAAAATGAAAGCGCGCCAGGACTTGACCGGTGCACCCCGTTTCTAATTAAACAAATTCGTCACTTAATACTGGAACCCTTAACTCATATCTACAACCTAAGCCTTTCCTGTGGCGTGTTTCCTCGGCGGTGGAAACTCGCAGTTGTTACGCCCATTTATAAAGACGGTAGGAAGGATGTGCCATGCAACTACAGACCAATCTCTTTGCTTGGCATTTTCTCCAAAATATTGGAAAAAATAGTTAATAGGCGCCTGGTTTCATTTCTGGAGAATAACAAACTACTATCTGACAAGCAATTTGGATTTCGCCGTGGTGCATCAGCGGAGGACGCAGTGGTTTTACTGACTAGTCTAGTCTCCAACTCATTAGACCGGGGCCGATGCTGCCTGGGTACATTCCTCGACCTTTCCAGAGCTTTCGACACCGTGTCCCCGATCATCCTCTTGCGTAAGTTGGAATGCTTTGGAATCAGGGGAGTCGCCCTGGATTGGTTTCGAAGTTATCTGACGGATCGTAGTCAGTGTACTAGAGTGGGTGCGTACATTAGTGGTCAGCTTCCTGTCAGGTTCGGTGTGCCCCAGGGAAGCATACTTGGCCCTACGCTGTTTGTAATCTACATTAATGACGTTCTTTCGCTGGCCATACCACGTGCGGATATTATCTGTTACGCCGATGATACTGTGATTCTCTTTCAAGACACTTCTTGGGAGAAGGTTTTCAGTACTGCCCAAAGGGGGATGAACCTGGTTACTGATTGGCTTTGTAGGAACTTGTTGACTATGAATGTGGGCAAAACCAAATTCATAACATTCCATAAAACGCGTGCATCGGAGCCTCCTGTATTGCCTGCACTAATTATTCACACCTGCGGGACACCACCCACGGATTTGTGTGGTTCTTCCTGTGATTTTACATGCAGTTGTAAAGCTATTGACAACGCAGATTGTATTAAATACCTAGGAGTGCAAATCGATAAAAACTTGTCTTTTAAATCACACATCACTGTGCTGTCGGGAAGAGTCAGGAAGACTATTTATGTTCTCAGATCTCTACGCTTCTGTGCGAGTAGAGATATTCTATTCATGGTATATAAAGCACTGACTGAATCACTTTTGACGTACTGTAATCTGTCCTGGGGTGGTGCAATTAAAACGAAAATGCTTGAGCTTGAAAGAGCTCAACGGGCTGTGTTAAGGGTAATGCTCAGAAAACCGTTCAAATTTCCCACTGATGCTCTTTATGAGGAATGCAAAGTCCTAACGGTGCGTCAGTTATTTATACTGAAGACAACCACTACAGCACACAGGCGAATAATGGGCTCAGTCGTCACTCACGAGCAGCTTGTCAAGCGTCGTGTGTATAGAATCCCACAGCAGAGAACCCAATCAGCGTTTGCCAAACGTCACCCACCGTTCCTCCACCCCTTCCTGTATAACAAAATCTGTCATCACCTCAGCGGCTTAAAACACCTACCCACCAGCAAGGCTAAATTTGTGATACGGACATGGTTATTGGGGCAAACCTATTCGCAGACAGAGAACCTTCTGGCTGTTGTGGGTTAAGACAAACGCGCTCACGTACACACACACACGCACACACACACACACACACACACACACACACACGCACGCACACACACACACGCACACACACACACACACATGCACGAACGCTCGCACACACACACACCCACACCCAAACCCACCCACACACACACCCACACCCAAACCCACTCACACACATACACATACACTTAGCTTAGGTATTTTAACTTTGTAATTTTCTATCTCTATTTGTGCATATTATCAAATTAATAGGTATTATTTTTTATCTTTCATAAAATTACAATTATTTGGTTTTTGACTTCAATATTATACAATTTATGTTGATTTTTGAAATTCGAATGAAATAGTCATAGTTCAAGGCAAAGGTCTCAAGTGTAGTAGTTCTATGTCAAGGTGCAGTAATTCTATGTCTAAAGTTCAGAGGCGTAGTGCCCGTTAAATATCTACATGGTATATTCACAAATGCACAGGCACCTGCGATACAAGCCTCGAGCTTAGTGCAGCGGCCGCTAAAAAGAGAGAACTGTAAATACACCTCCCTAACATTGCACCCCTTTGTTTAAATGCAACAACCAATCTAATTAAGATTTGTATTAAATTTTTAGGGTGTAATTTGTATTAATTTGAATAAATTTGAATTTGAATTTGAATTTGAACCTTTATTTAGTACCAGTAACATCTGTGTAGAAGACTTTTCAACGTCTCAGTCTGTTATCTCTGACATATCTTGCACCTACTTTAATGCCTTCCCAAGTCTCGAAACCAGCTTGTTCGATGAAATCTGGATCGACCAAGAAACCGAAGCCACCGATCCCAAACCTGCGACCTGGTAGTTCAAAGGTGTATGTCAAAGGCACACCAACAGACAAAGCATAATCTTTGGCACTTCCAGACGCTTCATACAAAACTGAAGCAACGTTTCCGACCACATAATTTGGATTCCATGATGTCTTCACCGCGTCTATGGCTTGTGCCATTTGGACTCCCACTAAATGTATAATCAAAGCATTAGAAGGTAACTCTCCTATACCCCACCCATAAAGGATCATGCTTCCATAACTGTGGATGTCTAAAAAGAGCTCGATTCTATCCTTGTGTTCGTCGAGAATATCTCTGACAATGGTGGTTTCAGGTTCCGAGAAAGGGTCAAGACCGTGGAAGGTTTCCATACAAACGATATTACTTGAAGCTTCAGCCCAGTTTATATCAAAGTTTCGATTGAGGTCTACACCAGAACATATATCGCCGATCATTAAGCCATTAGCACGGTTTTTACGCCAAAATCTATTCTGTAAAATACAAAAAAATTAGTTATATTAAAGTAAGAAATACTTTTTCTTAATAGGCCTGAATCTGTATTTACTGGTTTAAACAATAATTTAAATGTCATAACCATCAGCATTGGACGAAACAAGGTCACAATTTCATCATATCTTCATCGCTATTTACAAAAGTTAATTGGAACGGAATAGAACAAATTAGAAGTTGAAAATTTTATCAAATGCTCCTAAAAGTAAGAATATTATTAAATAATCATCGCGCTCAATACATAATTTGAATACAGAAATTACGTGACAGCGTTGGAAGTTAAAATCTTATCGCTACAGTCGTATATTTATTGATATAATTAATTTCTCGCGTTAAATAACTTGAACTTAAGTGTTTACGGCAACGGTCGCATTAGAAAAATTCGACTCAGGGTGGTTGTAATCTGATTAATATTTAAAGACTGCCTAGCTGCAATTTCAATTCAATCTACTACTTTTAAAACGTCAAAAGGAATCACCAAAATAATAATAATCGCAGAATCTCTGGACAGAAGATGGCATCTCTAACAGATACTTGCTGAGCCAATTAGAAGAACACTAAAAGTATAAATTTTAACGAGCTTTTGTAAAATAAAAAGTTTAGGATTTAAGCCGACTTCCCTTAGAAATATACTCAAACCTCAATCGTTTTTCTAATTTGAATTGATAATGCCATCAATTCCTAGGCTTATTTCAAAGATACCAACAAGTATGACCAACGATTTGATATTATAATAGTTATTACGTATAGATACCCCGGTATGACTGAAGTCGTATCCATCAGGGTTGACAATTGGTAGTATAATCCAATCGATGTCTTGAAGAAGGTCCTGTTCGGTCACGTCGATTACCAGCTTATGGATGGCGTATAGAGTTGCAGGTAAAGTGATCCATTCACGAGCATGTAAGAGCGATTCCATGTACACTATAGGCTTACTTCTATCCTGAAAAAATCAAAAATTAAACCACTTTAGCGTTCAGTTTGAAATTACGTAAAATGGAACTCTTATCGAATAACCTCTGTGTTTGTTTGTTTATCACAATCGTTTCTCTCAGAACAATGTCACGTAAACAGTTGAGAAACAGTTGTAATTAAGATGTAAGAGAATAAAATAGATGCATTAATTAGTAACGCAAAAAGAGGTGAACTTCAAAAGTTTAGTTTTAACTTCCGGCGTTAATCTTTAGCTATTTTCCGCTCGAACTCCAAAAACCACCAATCGACACGTGTTGCGCCCCCCACGAAGCACCCTCAGGATATTCTAGAGATCACTCGGTCAGCTAACCAGCACCGAATCAACAAATGAGTCAACTGAACGACTTTTTATACTAATTACCCTACCTCAATGTCAAAAAGAGTAGTGCAGCTGACTTATTTCTTGATTCAGTGCTGGCTAGCTGACCGAGTCTGATTTCTGGAATATCCTAAGAATGCTTCGTTGAGAGGCGAAACGAGTATCTATTGTTGATTGTTGTAATGGTTTTTGGAGTTTGAGCGGAAAATAGCTAAAGATTTTAGAAATTAATCACATGAAACGGATTTCCGCAAAGTAGCACCTAAGTCTATATTATATACTATATAATATTCCGGAGTTAATTTTTCGGGCTTATATTTAGGTTTTTTTTTTTGAAATAAGGATATTTTTGTTTTTCATACCCAAGAAATTATGTGAAGATATTTTATTATTTATTATTTTATTTTAATACTTATTTTCGGCGGTTGTAATGATTATATATGGTGTTTTTTAATTTTATTCGATAAAATGTTTAATTGACTATTTTTTCTATGCGCATATTTTTTTCTGAGTTTATAGCTGCAGTAGAAGTGTTGACTTTCTGTTATCAAAGTGATATCTTACAACATGATATTTGGAATTTTCTGGTCTTAATATAGGTATAAAAGTATCAATGCCAAGAACAGTCAAATATATTATTGTGTAGAATAATAAAATACAATAAAATATGTAATAATAACCTGGAAATTTGTGGTGGATATTTTCAAATATTTCACATCCCTGCCCTCAAAACTTTTTCCTGCGTTGACTAGTGTAACCACTGAAGGATATGCTTGGGCTAAATTTTCAAGATATTCGTCCACCTAAAATAAGAAAAAAACAAAATAGACAATTTCTGAAAAGTAAAAAGAGACCAAAACAAGTATTATTATCCGAAGACAGTCAGGATATTATGAAAAACCAAACATTAACAGCTTAATGAGTTGTTATGGTTTAGGTTAAGGCAGACCAAAACCAAAAGAGATAAGAAAAATTAAGGAAACTTAAATATTATTAAGCTTAGGTTAAAGTCTAACAAAACGTAAACATTTAGTCATTAGGTCATTAGCCAACCCGGCTCCACACGGGTAGAAACTTTATTGAAAATAAAATACAACCCGTGTTACTCGCTGATAACGTATCGGTCTATAAGTGAAAGAATTTTTGAAATCAGTTGTTTTTGAGTTTATCCATTACATAAAAACAAACAAAGTTTACTTCTTTATAATATTTAAGTACAGATAAATGAAAGCATGTAAAACGCACCAAGGTATCTTCTAGTTCTGTGTTATCCTGTATAACCCGAAATTAAACCCGTTACTTTTGTGAATATTTTAATAAAATTAAATCATAGCAAACATTAAAAATAATTAATAATAATAAGACAAGTTTCAAGAGTGCAGGTTTACAACCGCGTGATGAAACCACAGTCACGCACTCAGCTGAGCCCACACCCTAGACAAGTGGCTCAATTGTCGTAAACACTAGTAGAATAGAATGACTAATACCACGTGATCTAGCGTAACGAATTTTAAATTGATAATCAAACGTTATTCATTTTCTATTCAATAAACGAAACATAAAAACATATGAATAACCTTACAATATTTACCGTGACCACGGTGCAATCCGGTCGAAACATCGGGATAAAATAGGTAATCAGCCTTAAAGTATAAACGCGACATAGACCCGTTAGTAAATATTGTAAGATATGAATAACCGCCTTATAATACGTAGCCGAGTTATACTGTTAACGAAGAATAACGCCAGCATTCGTTTTGGTTGTATGAAGCGACCGCCACTTCTCTAGCTGTCCTGGGGGCCTAGATAAGTGGCTCAGTTGTCGTTAACGCTAGTAGAATAGAATGAGAAACAGCACGTGATCTAGCATCACGAATTCTAAATTGGTAGTCAAACGTTATTAACATATATTAGATCCAATGGAAAGTAAAGTCGTGTGAAAACCACCGCATAAAACGTAGCCAAATGGCATTTTTGACGAGCGATAACGCCAAGAAGCGTATCGATTTTACGATACGCTTGCCACTTGTCTGGCCGCTCTGGTCCTCTGGAAGGATGAAAAATAGGACTGTTTGGTTTTTTATGTTCATTTTAACATTTTTTTGTCATTTCCGATTAAAAAAATCCTAATAATTAATTCAGTACCACGTGTAGAATCTTATGTGTTTTAAAAAGATGCCAATGTTTTCAATTTACTCGTACGTAGAACTGACCCTGTATAAAGAACCTACCAAATTAGTATATTTTCTGTTTTTGTTTATTAGCTTGGCACCAACTTAAATAACTATCAGACTGAATATTGTATATGGTATGACAGTCAGTTAATAAAATATTGTCTTCCAGCTTTCAGATAAAAGTAACGACTTTTTCAATAATTTCTTTTATTATACTGTAAGTACACCTTCCTTTTTTCGCATATATGTATTTTAAGTACAAATTTACTTACATATACAGGGTGTATATGAAAACGGGACAGTTACTTTAATGGATGAAAGGGCATAATTTTAGTATGAAGTTATAAAAAGAATTATCGAATAAAATGTAGCCGTTTAAGAGTTATGACCATTTAAATTTTCAGGTGTTAACACCATTATTTCTCGTAGAAGTTGCTGGAACGTGTAAAGTTACAGATTTTAAATCGAACATATTTTTTTATTTTGTAATAATTTCATCCGTTATTGAAATAAAGCATAAAAACCAACTTCAATAATAATGCATATGCCCCTTAACAATTGTTTACGAATCGCTACGATCATGAACTCTAATTTAAAAGTACGTTATTTCCACATACACAGGAATATCAACCTTATCTTTACATAAATAAAGGAGATTTCTGTGGATTTGTAAAATATTGTAAATATTAAATTTCGGTGTCGGAAATAAACAACTTGTCGTGTTAAGGGGAAGCACAACTGAAGTAAATTGTGATTTGACCTGTGTCATTGTTTTTATTACAAAATAATACTTTATTGAAGCGTAATCAAGATGCATTCTCGGTATACTATAGCATGTTCAAGAAGGTGTTCCGTTTTCATATACACCCTGTATACATACATACATATCTTCACGCTGTATCCCTAACGGGGTAGTCAGAGAGGACGAAGCTCCAAGAGTCGCGGTTCTTGCATACCTCTTTCGCTTCCTCAAATCTCATCATTCTCCTCACACATTTTCGCCTAGGTATGCGAGTGCTTTTGACATTTCTGTCTGCTAACAATCTGGCTTTTCGACAATATAATTTACTTACTTCAGCATAAGTGTAAATTCTATCAAAAGGTAATCCATCTGTACGTGACCTCGTGAAATTCTTGCTATAAGCCGCACTTAGTAATTTGTCTTCAAGATCAAGAAGTCTGAAACATCAGATATAAAATGATTTTTTTGAATTTCTAAAATTAACTAATTTGACGTTACACACGTCTCTAATTGACTTATTTACATTACGTTTCAGAGCATAACATTATACATCGACAAAAATTTCGGCAAGAGTTTAGTTTACAGATGGTTCAGCAAAACTAAATAATGGATTACTGGCCTATTTAATTTAGTTGACGACTATGGCTTTTGCATTTAAAATAAAGCTTCGATCTGCCTACATTATTGATTAATAATAAATAATTTCACTGCTGAATGCCGACTACTCTTGTACAAAATCAAGGAAGGTATGTATATTTTTAATAAAAAATAAGCCGTCGCTGTACGCCTGGCAGGTGTGAAACATTAAAACCATTTTGGTTTGTCAAAGGCAATAAATATGGCATAAAAAAGAAATATGGACATAATCAAAAACAAAATTTTCAAATTTTTTTAAAGAAAAAGTTATTCTTTATTTAAAAAACACAGGCAACCTGTTCCGAAGTGAATAACAACACTGCATACATTATAAGTATACGAGCTCAGTACGAGCACATGTCGCCACGTCGCCACGCCAACAGCCGATCTGACCTGCCGCGTAAGATGTTTCACATCAATAATCTCCATACAAACATTAATGAAATAATTTCGAATGAAACTCTTGTAGCGCCATTATTGTCACATAAAAAACTGGAGAAAATTCCAGTAACACTCAGACTCTAAGCGAATTTATTGCGATCAAAAATTGAACTGGTCTCGTATTCAATCTAGAATCTCTTGCCTTACATATCGAAAGTGATCTTTGAAGATCCAGCATTACTAAGTGCAAAAATTTCACTCACTCTTTTATATTCTCCACTTGCAATTTAAACTCTATGCCGCTTGAAGAGAGTATGTTTTCAAAGGATTGTCTCTGATCCCTCGATACAAGCACCTGTCCAGGTCTAAACGGCAACGGTTGAGACCAGACATCAACTCCCAGCTTAGTCTCGAGAGCATTCACTGTGTTCATTTGTTCTACATCCTTCGCGATGACGTCATAGAGTAAGTGCCTGTGAAATATAACATTAACAGTCTATAATACGCGTCCCACTGTTGAGACAGGCATCCTCTCATTCAGTTTTCTATAGTATAGCACTAAAGTGTTCCCTCTTTAATGTACTCTGCGCCTAAAAGAAAGTCATGGGGATCTCGGACGATCTTTTTTTAAATAAAAAGGGGGCAAACGAGCAAGCGGGTCACCTGATGGAGACTGACCACCGCCGCCCATATTCAACTCAGGTTAGGTTACAATTACTCGTCATATAAAAGCGTTATTTTTAAATTACATTATCATCACAATGCTGCGGAACAGCACGGGTCCTCTAGTACAATGAATGGAATTAGGCCGTTTTTCACGAGCCACCACGCGACCTGATTTGGGGTGAGGATCGAATGATACATGACACATGACACGATAGTGACGTCATGTTTTCCAAATGTTTTTCCATAACTCGACGACAATGACACGGCCGTGTAAATACGAGCGCGTTCACCGAATACAGAATTAGGCAAGTTTTGTTTTGTCATGCGGTCCCTCGTCAGTAAGATTTTTTTTATATAAAAGAGAGGGCAAACGAGCAAGCAAGTCACCTGAAGGAGAGCGATCACCGCCGCCCATTGGCATCCGCAACGTCCGGGGAATCACGGGTGCGATGCCTTTTGGGATATAGGGAAAGGAGGGGGAAAAGGTGAAGGGCCACCGTCACTCTCATTCACCGAACGAAACAACAGAAATAGATGCTGTTATTTCACGCCGATATCTGTGAGAAGATGGTATTTCACCGGGCGAGCCGGCCCAATTCATGCTGCAATGCAGCATGGCTCTACCACTCTGCTTGGAAACTCTGCTTAGCTGCTTCTGCACAACGCTAAGAGAATTCGGTGTATTACATGGGAGATCCTGGATTTTTCCGACATACTTCGAAGAGGACCATCAACCATGAGAGTTTTAATGGGTAAGAGACTCATGTAATCAAGAGAAATCTTCAACAGGTAACTAGTACCGTGGGGGTGCTCTCAGGGAACTAGGAATCTATTAAAGATTTATCACGTATCTCCAAAAAAACTAGTCATAAATTAACGCGGTAAAGATGTAAAACATCATTCCATTGATCCCGTTGAGGAATAATGGATATATACTAGTGAAGTTCACCAATAACATTCCGGGTTATAATAACAATGCCTTAGTGCAATAGCTTACCATCGGCTTGAATCACCTTACGAAACAGAAACGATCGAATAGATGCCACTAGAATTTTCAGCCGATAATTCTCAAAGTTCGTATTTGAATTAAATCAACTGGACAAAACTCGAGTACTCCAAGGGCTTCTCGGACTATATGACCTATTCATTAGGAGACGCAAGTAACATTCTTAGACTGATATTCGTATGAAACACCGAAGCATCACTTCACTGCAATCAATTTCATGAACTTGTATAGCTCTTGCAATGAACTTGCATTAGCAGGCAGTGTTAATATTCTAACACAGCCAAAATGGCTATCCACAATACGGTGTCGGTGCCAACTTTATTGTATGGTATCGAGGCCTGGATATGCCCGAAATCGAGTGAAAGTATCACAAATGCAGTGGAAATGCGATCTCTTAGAAATATGTGCGGTGTCACTCTTGCGAACAGAATAAGCAATGAAGAGATACGCAGTGTGACAGGGTTGCACGACATTGTTATTGTAAAAATGTAGAAAAGAATGCTTAAATGGTTCTGGCAGATGGAAAGAATGAGTGATGAAAGACTGACGAAAAAAATCTACAGAGCGAATGCGAGTGGTAAAAAAAGCCAAAGAAGACCAAGGCTGACTTATGAAGATCAAATAGCCAGAGTATTAGCAAACGGAAATGACAAAAGCACTTGCATACCTAGGCGAAATTGTGCGAGGAGAATGATGAGATTTGAACAACCGATAGAAGTATGTAAAGATCGCAAAGCTAGTCGCTCCGTCCTCTCTGACTACTCCGTTAGGGATACAGTGTGTATATATGTATGTATATGTCATTAATTAGTACTTACCCATCGTAAAGTTCATGTTTAGCGAAAACAAAACCTAATATAACACAGAAGAACACTGCTCTATACAGATCCATGTTAAAACCATAAATGACATCGGAATTAATTATTCCAACGTCTACACGTTATCATAATTAACCTTATCTTTTATCAACGTTAAAAATTATAAACGTTACAATCACGTAACAAGGAAAACTAGTAGTCGCCCAGTGGTCGAAATTTGGCCGTAATCGTGAAAGAAACTTCGTTTCCCTTTAATTTATCCACAGACTCAAACCTCGAAGAATAGCCCGTTGTTTACAAATCATCCAAAATTCACAGCTCGAAACTCATTTCTTCAATCGGTCAGTAATTATTTGTTGGTAATATTTTAAAATCCCTAACGGCAATCTCTACTCTATTCGACTATTTGACCCCCGGACCAAAGAACATATTGAACGAAGCCATGAGACGTTGCTGCTCTTACCACCGTGTGTCAAACAAATATTCCTTTCTATAATATCATTGAGCGTAACCACGAGTAAAACAGTTAGCTGTAGTAAGTATGGCAACTTCGCACTCTCAGTGTATCTCATATCAGCTTATGAGTCTGTGACGAAATAATTATTTGCAAAATACTCGTAAACCTTAAATGTTTTGGCTATTAGTATTCACAAAAATATAAATATGTCATGTTCAGCTGTGTATCGTTGTACTATGGACCTTTCCTAGTCACACACATTAGTAAAAATCTAAAAAGTTGGTCAACAAGGACACTTAAAGAACACGCTATTCAGAGCAAATATTCCATCCATTGTGATATTTGGTCCGAGATTTCACCACAAACTGTTGTGTTCGACATTAAACAATTCATGTTTACGTTAAATTAAGTTAATTACGTAGGCCGCAACCGAATTCCTCAAAAAAAATCAATTTAATTAACTTAAAAATTATGTTATAATAAATTGTTACAAATTAAATTACAAGCTGAAATAGGTTTGGCGACGTTCGATGATTCTAACGAAGTGCGCTGTCCCAGCGTTGTTCATACGAGCTCGGTGTTGTCATCGGCCTGTAGCGCCGATTCATCATATCACTGGCCATGGAAACGTTCTTGCGTAATGGGGGTATTAGGTCCATAACAAGTTTGTGAATATCAACGTTTATTTTATTTAATGTATTCGTAACACATTACACGTACATTTTACCTTTCTGAACTTCTCGTACAAAATTCAATTATGCCAAATTTCGCTATCTTCCGTGCATGCAATATGCTTAAAAAATTGTACAGTTTCCTCTACACGTATTAACGCCAGACGGATGAGCGGAACGTTAATAGTTTATACATTTACTGTCTGTTTGCCAGTTGTATAGTTAAATATCTAAAACGGGAAATTTGACGCGATTATCTTTTATTTTGTAATTCGTATCAGCTCATGGCCAACTTTACGTACATTAAATAATAAGGATCTCAGAACAAATAATCTGTCCTTTTTGATTCTCGGTCCGAGTTTTCAATATTCTAACGATACCTCTATTACTCAATCGGTTAAGGCATTTTGTTTGTATATAACATAGTAGGTCAGAAATGCCACATACGTACATACCTACATACAAACAGTAAAGTAACATTAACTTCGTTCTTTTGACTCGCCATTCAATAAATTACTCAGCTAAAGAAATTAATTAGATTTACTATTATCTTAATTGATTTTTTATCCCTTACTTATCAATTATTTTTGTTGCAATCGATCAATATAAATTAGGTATTTCCACTTCAAAAAGGGGTCATTAATTGTTTGCTCGAATCACCTTCAACTGCTACTGCTAATTGAATATCGCATGGATTACTCTGTATATTAGTCAATTTTGAACCTATCGAATTTTTAAGGCTTTTAAGGATAACTCAGGGCTCATTGTCATTGATAAAAGTTATCGTCATTTAAAGATACTTTTTAATTCGATAAAGCAGCAGAAACCATCTATGTACACGCTAATCTCGGAAACTACAGAACGGATTTTCTTGCTGTTTTCGCAGGTAAATAAAGCTCAGCTTGGTGGTGAAAAGTTGTGCAAATCTACTGATATACCTAAATCCATTATATTTATGTGTTGCAATACCAATTCGTTTACCCCAAAAAAGGCTAACTGGATCAGACGATCTAATGTTATTAAATAAATGTAAAGGGTAACTACATTAAATAAATACCTAATGGTTTCAACATACGAGTTGTTTAATATTATGATACATTGGTTTATTATATGCTTTAACGTTTTCGTATTATAAGTACCTAAGTATAAAATGCCTATTAAAGATTAAAGGCTGTATTTTATTGAAATCGGATGACAGTGAAAAAAGCTATCGCAGTTTAAAGATAATTTTAATATATTAAAGAAGTAGAAAACGTGTATTTGCACGCTAATCTCAGAAACTACTGAATAGATTTTCTTGTGGTTTTCGCATTATTATTACATCCAAACATTAAGGCGACGCATTGGAAGTTTTGACGGTAGAGGTTGAATCTCAATTTTTCTAAGTGACTAGAAAACGTGTGAAAATGATATTTGGTAACCTGATTCTTAATTTCATTGACTTCATTTTGACAGTTGCGATACACGATTGATTAACTTTTGTAACACAAAAAAAAATATCAAAGAAATCTCTTTTAAAACAGAGATTTACATTTTAGGAGTAACGGGACCGATTTATGTTTCTAGATGTTCTGTATAGTTTTAATCTAAACAAATTCAAAATGAGTTTTTTTTTTAATTAAAATAAACAAAAATAATTACTTTTTCTTATTTTTCCTAAGCTAGTGCGCGCACTTTTGCATAGACTAGAAGGTCTATTTTGGATTAAATTATTGTTTATCAATGCGTCGCCCTAAGCTTAACTTGGAACAACATTTAGCCTTTTTTTCATTAAAATCGGATGACCATGGAAAATGTTATCGTTATTTAAAGATAATTTTAAATTCGCCGCTCTCTTGTTAAAGGGTGCGTTATAGAACCGACTTTCACGCGGACGAAGTCGCGGGCACCAGCTAGTCAAATATGTTTTGCATGAATGTTTTTTGTGCGGAGTTTTAGAATGGAGTAAGACAACTTTTCCGTAATCTACGTGTACAATATTGTAAGCGAAAGCTTTTCAATGCTCTCCGCTCTGAAATAACAAATGTGTTGTCGACTTCTCTAATGGTTCCCAGTTCAAAATCTTTTCTCTGCTAATAGAAACACTGAAACACTCGGAGGGCAATAAAATTACACGCTATAAAATCAATGACGCGTAAACAGGTCGTTGAGGAACCGAGAGCCATGGGTCGACTTTTATTTACTTTTTCTAAACTAGTTTTTGCCCACGACATGGCTTCGATTGTCGAAGGTGAAATGACTGAAAATTTAAGGCTCTATACATAGGTATAGTTACAGGTATTAAAATAGGATTTTGAAGTCCTTTAAGATGGCATAGAAGTTAAATTATAAAAAAAATAAAAAGTACGGCCCAGAGTATAGTCCGTGCACAAAAAAATCCAATACCCAACAAAGATTTTCTTTAATTAAAGTTGCGTATAAAAATTCTTAAAGTAGATAAGGAACCCTATAAAGTAATAATTGAACATACAATGAACGTTTCTCAGTGGCGAGGGACCATTTGACCGTTTTTTCCATTGCCATTGACCACGTACAAATCTATTCGAGAAACTGAGTAGAAGTGTGTGGTAAAGCCATGCTGCATTGCAGCACGAATTGGGCCGGCTCGCCCGGTAAAATACCACCCTCTCGCAGAATATCGGCCTGAAATAACAGCATGAATTGCTGTTGTGTTTCGTTCGGTGATAAAAGGTAGATAAAGTCAGCAATATCTCGCCTTACACTCAAAGGCAGAAAGTGAAATTTTCTGCATCGCTTCCCGTAGCTATCGCCAGAATATTCCATTGAACAGTTCGTTTTCAGTTGTAGATATTTAATAAATTTTCCCTGTATACCTTCAATACGATTTACATAGCAATCGTAATGAGGACTCCACACTTGCGAGCAATATTCAAGGTGACTTCTAATATAACTGCAGTACAATATTTTTAAAGTCTTGACATTATTAAAACAAGTTGAAGTCCTCATAACGAAGCCCAAACTCTTAAGAGCTCTTGTAACGATAGAATTTAAGTGAATTCTGTGCGTTGCCTTAGTGTCCTGCATTAATCCTAGATCTCTAACATGATCAACTCTGCCTAACTGCCGTCATTTTAGAGTGTAATTTGTGTATAATGAAGACATTTTACGCGAGATAGATATAAAATAACATTTAGATATGTTCAAATTTAATTTGTTATCGGCACGATAATTATCAAAGCGATTGAGGTCCTCTTGAAGATAAACAGCGTCTTCATTACAGTCAATAGATTTCAATATTTTCATATCGTCGGCGAATAAATAAAATTTAGAATATTGGAAACACCTATTTACGTCGTTTATGAATAACAAAAACAGAAGAGGCCCCAATAACGACCCCTGAGGAATTCCTGAGGGTACGACAATCCAAGAAGAGATGAAGCTGTTCAGTACCACGGCTTGTGATCTACGATCAATATAAGAAGAAAACCATCTGAACAGATTCCCATGTATTCCCGCTAACTGGAGTTTCTTCAGGAGTATCATGTGATCTATTGTATCGAAAGCTTTGCTGTAATCAGTAAAGACACCATCAACCTGTTTACCCTTCGCTACTTCTTCAATAATATAATCATGATTTAGAAGATTAGAAGTGGTGGACCTACCTTGAATGAACCTATGCTGTTCAGGGATAAAAGATGATTTAAGAGCGTTATACGTTTGCGAATGCACTATTTTTTCTAAAACTTTAGATATTGTGCAAAGTTTCGATATTGGTCGATAGTTCTCAATATTCATTTTGGAGCCTTTTTTATAGATAGATGTAACATATGCGGATTTCCAGATACAAGGGACAATACCTTCGTTTATAGAACGCCGAAATATAATAAATAAGGGAAGAACTAGACTATGCGCACAATTGACTATAAAATATGCTGGTATTTGATCAGGACCCGCGGATTTTTTAATGTCAAGTCCTTTTAAGAGTCTTTCCAATTCTTCATTACTAATTTCTATTGATCCTATACTACTCGAGTAACAATCCGGGTAAGTAGATATAGAGAATGAATCTTCAGGGGAATGCAGAAAAGAAGTTTGGAAAAAAAAAGGAATTTCTATTGATCCTATACTACTCGAGTAACAATCCGGGTAAGTAGATATAGAGAATGAATCTTCAGGGGAATGCAGAAAAGAAGTTTGGAAAAAAAAAGGAAAACAATTCACAAAGTCCTTCACAGTTATCTGCTTTTTGATTTTGAAGTCATTGCTGAGGGGAGAGAGAAATTATTGTTTTTGTTTTTTACATACGACCAAAATGTGTTTGGGTTATTGATTATAGAATTTTCAACGTTATTAATATAGGAGTTAAAGCACTCGCTTTCGTATAGTTTAACGGTTACGCAGCAGTTCGAATGTTTTTTGATCGGCTTTGTTTCCATATATTTTAAATTTGCGTAAAAATTTTGATTCTCTTACAACATGCAACTATGCAAATTACATTGTACAAACTTTTGTTTTGACAGCAGATAACGCGCGATATTTGGTTGTCGCATGCTGACTGGAAGTTAGGTAACACAGAGTACATTAGGTAATTTGTGACAGACTCGTAAAATTTGATTCGTTTTTCTCCGATCACAACATGATTATATCCATCGTGTTTTCCTATTTGTTAATATGTATTAAGTTTAGTTACTTATTTGCTAACATAAGTACATATTACAGACTGATGGTATACATTGTATACATAATATACTATGTATGCAAATTCTGAATAAGACTTCTTCAAAATTTCGTTAAATTCACAATAGTTTGTTTTTGTAATAATCACAATTTAGATTGTTAAACTTATTTAATAAAGAAAAACAGCTTTAAACTTCAAAAAGATTTTTAAAAAATATAAAATACTATGCAATATTACAATACAATACACTTTATTGCGCCAGTACAGAACATACAAAGTAAAAAAAAAAGTACAATTTAGGCGGCCTTATCACTAAAACAATTTCTTCCAGGCAAAGAAGAAAAAGCATACAAAAAACTTGCTGGGTGGTGCGAAAATAAAATTATTAATAAATACGAGTATACAATAAAATTAAAATTAAATTATTAATAAGTATCATTATATACACGTGCTCATTGTTCAAATTTTATTTTAATATCTCCAACTACAACAGGCACAAAACGAACGCTAAAATTAAATAAATAAAAAGTTATTGGAAATTCGTGTTAAGAACAAGAAAAAACAAACAGAAATCGTTAAATGTCCTCTAAGGCTAACAAAGAAGAAAGTACCTTCGAACAAATTCGAACGTGAAATTAAATTTGAAATTAGGCAATTATTATTCTTTATTTAGTCTTGTTACAAGATGTTGATATAAGGGAAAGGCAGTAATGGAGGTCATTGGCCCTTACATAACACAAATAAAAAGGACAAGTTATTTTGTGATCTTTCGTGCAGAAAGCATTTGTTCAGGGCCGCTGCAAGGGACGATGACGTAATCACTTCCCTGGTCCAAAAAAAGGATTTAAACAATTGTCAATTTAAAATTTAAAATATGTACTGTGTAAAATCTTCATATAATTATGTTTATTTTTAGAATTCTATACGTTAAAAGAGTCAAATGGAAAAACCGAAACCTTATTATATTATAAACCTTAAAATAAAGTTAAAAATAATAAGAATTTATCACATGAAGTGCATTTCCCCAATTTAACACCTGATTCTATACAACATAGAACTTTGTGGAAGTCTATTATTTAAGATATTGTATAGTTTTAATATTGTAAATATTAACGTATGTACGTACTTTTTTGTTATTAATAAATATTTTACAATATACATATACAACATGTCCCAAAATTCAACGATAAGCCAACACCGGAGGATAGACCTGCCCATGACTACTGGTGGCTGGTTTTAATAGAGTATTATACCATTTTGGAATCTTGATTAGTTGCGTCAATTTATAAAAAAAACTTGCCATAATAGTGTTCATACTTTTTTTTTACACCACGATAAGGCAAAGTTGGTTAAAAGTAAAAATGTTCAAAAAATTAAGGGAATAAAATAAGTTCAATTAATTTTTGTTAAAAAACTAGAGGTATTCTGGATTTTTTAAGAATTGTGGTAGATAGCAGTAGCAGTGCTATTCAGGTTGCCTATAAAAAAAAACAATCAGAAATATTTAAAAAATTGTGGTCATGGTAGTGAAAAATGTCATAAAAGGTCTCAATTTTTGAAGAATTTCATTTTTTTTTATAACTTAAAAAAAAATTTAGATATATTTTTTTTCTTTTTTTTCCCGAGTAGTCATAGGCAGGTCTATCCTCCGGTGTTGGCTTATCGTTGAATTTTGGGACATGTTGTATATATATAATATACCTAATATCAAACTTGATAAAGAGCATAATTTCAAACAAACTCTATTTATCCGATGGTTTTATTAGGTTTTTATAATGTACTAGCAAACCCGGCCCGTTTCACTGGGCGTTAGTTGAAGTTAAAATTAATTGAACAGTTTTTATAATTATTAAATATTAGGGGGTCAACTGAGGAAGCGTGCTCGTCGCGACCCCTGCCAGCCCTTTTCAGGGCTGCAATTCCTCTACTATGCTTACCATGCGGGACAACGTAGATTTAAATGCTAGGGCGTCCTCCGAAAGCGACGGACACCAGTGTGTCCCCGCTGGTGTAAGCAAAGTGCAGTTCGGCGTTTGGGACCGCCACCCAACACGCTGTGCACCTAGCGGCGGGAAGTGGAGGGAGGAGTGCAGAATAGCAGCGTGGAATGTGACAGGTGGGATTGAAGAGAAGATAAATGAAGTGATTGATATTATGGAAGAGAAAAGACCGGATGTGTTATGTTTGAGTGAAACCAAGCGAAGGGGCAATGAACTTGCTGACTTGCCCGGAGGGGGCATCGCTCTGTGGTCAGGGGTACCACTTGGAGATAGAGGATGCCAGGGGGTGGGCGTTTTGCTGTCCTCTCGTTTGGTTAATTGTATGACTGAGTATAAATGTGTAAACCCTAGACTGCTCTGGGTGCGCCTCAAGATGGGCATGACGAGAATTTTGTTTTGGCGGTGTATGCTCCAGTGTCCTCCGTCGGCGTGGGTGAGCTAGAGCGGTTTTGGGAGAATGTTAGAGAAGTTCTAGCGACGGTTGAAGAGAATGAGAGAATTGTTTTGTGTGGAGACATGAATGGATGGGTCGGGGACAGCTCGAACTGGATTTGACACAGTCCTAGGCAAATATGGAGATAGGAGAGTGAATGATGCTGGTAGGATTCTGTTAGGCGTGTGTATGGAAAAAGATCTTTTTGTTGCTAATACCGTATTTAAGCACAAAAGGATCCATCAGTACACTTGGGAAAGAAAGCATGAGAGAAGTATGATTGATTTATTCCTGGAAGATAACAGGCTCAAGAAGCAGGTTATGGACACAAAAGCGCATAGAGGAGCCGATCTGGGAACGGACCACTTTCTGGTGATAACCAGAATAAGGGGTCTGTTTGCAGCATGGCGACATCGCGTAGTGTCCCAACCTGCAGCAGTTTGTCGCATCAAAAGCTGGAAACAGCAAGATGCGACTACCAGGAATGAATATGAAAGGGTAGTATCCGGTAAGCTTGATGATAGATTGAAAGTGATGAGCGAGGATGTTGAAGAATGTTGGCAGAACCTTAGGGATAGTATGATCGAGGCTGCAAAAGAAGTGTGTGGAACGAATAAGATTGGGAACGGTAAAAAGCGTGATGTGTGGTGGGATGATGAGGTGAAAGAGTCTGTGTATAAGAAGAAGAAAGCATGGCGAGACTACCTTGCTACAAAAAATGACTGTGGTATGAAGAATTTGATGAAAGATAGATATAAGCTGCAGAAAGCAGAAACGAAAGCACTAGTGAAAGAGAAGCGTGAAAGGTGTAGAATGTTAGACGAAAAAAGGATGTTGGACAACTTCGAGGAAAATTCCAAATTATTTTGGAAAGAAGTGCGTAAGTACCGAAGTGGCCCGGCATCTTGCAGAATGAATAAAGTGCGTTCGAAAGAAAACAACTTGCTAACAGATAAAAAAGATGTTCTGCAGCGATGGAGCGAATACTATGGAGAACTGCATGAGAGTGGCGACTTCGTCTCTGATACTGAGAGCGATTCTAATGAATTGCCACACTCGGGTCAGGTGGAGGATGTCATTAGTATGAAAGAGATCGAGAAAGTGATAAGAAGTTTGAAATGTGGAAAGGCTGCGGGAATTGATGACGTGACTGCTGAGATGATCAAGTATGGTGGTCCTAGGGTCTGGGATGCCTTCTGTGCACTCTGCAACCTTTGTTTGCAGAAGGGGGAGGTTCCAGAGGACTGGCGCACGGCAGTCATAGTACCTCTCTATAAAGGGAAAGGTTCTCATTTGGACTGCGCGTGCTACAGGGCCATCAGTTTGGTCAGCTTAGCAAGTAAAGTCTATACTAAGGTATTGACTGAACGTATGAAAGGTGTTTCAGAAAGATATTTGTGGGAGGCGCAAGGTGGTTTTAGGAACGGTAGAGGTTGTATGGATCAGATTTTCTCGCTTCGCGTTATCGTGGGGAAGTTTCTGGCTATAGGTCAGAAAGCTTTCTGCGCTTTCGTGGATCTAGAAAAAGCATTCGATAGAGTAGTGCGACAGAAATTGTGGAGTCTTCTGCCTGAGTATGGCGTGGAGGGCTCCTTACAACGGACTGTGAGATGATTATATAGCGGCCACAGAGCCTGTGTAAGGATAGAGGGTGACACGTCACCCTGGTTTAATGTCTGTTCAGGCATCAGACAGGGCTGCCTGATGTCTGCCTGGCTGTTCGTGCTGTATTTGGACAGTTGCCTCCAGAAAATGAAAGGTAGTATGAGTGGTATGTTAGTGTTGACACAGTGGTAAACTGCCTATTGTACGCTGACGATGCTGTGCTTATAGCACCATCAGAAGCCGAGTTGCAGGCACTAGTCACGTGCATGAAAGAAGAATGTGAAGTAAAAGGATTGAATATGAATGTGAACAAAACTAAGGTTCTGGTGTTTGAAAGGGAAGAGCTACAAATGAAATGTGATATTTGGGTAAATGGAAAATGTCTAGAACAAATGTATGAAATTGTGTATCTGGGGAGTGCGTTTTCGAGGGATGGAAGATGTGACTTGGATGTGGAGAGACGGGTAGCAGCCGGCAATAAAGTGAATGGTGCTCTGTCCGCATTAGCAGATAGTGTGAATATATCTAACACTGCCAAAATGGCGATCCACAATGCCGTGTTGGTGCCAACTTGATTGTACGGTAGTGAGGCCTGGATATGCCCGAAATCGAGTGAAAGTATGATAAATGCAGTAGAAATGCGATCTCTTAGAAAGATGTGCGGTGTCACCCTTGCGGACAGGATAAGCAATGAGGAGATACGCAGTATGACAGGATCGCACGACAGTGTTATTGTAAAAATGAAGAAAGGAATGCTTAGATGGTTCGGGCACATAGAAAGAATGAGTGATGAAAGACTGACGAAGAAAATATACAGAGCGAAAGTGAGTGGTAAAAGAAGGCAAGGAAGACCAAGGCTGACTTATGAAGATCAAATAGCCAGAGTGTTAGCAGACGGAAATGTCAAAAGCTCTCGCATACCTAGGCGAAAATGTGTGAGGAGAATGATGAGATTTGAGGAAGCGAAAGAAGTATGTAAGAACCGCGACGCTTGGCGCTCGGTCCTCTCTGACTACCCCGTTGGGGATACGACGTGAGGATATGTATGTATGTATGTATAATTATTTTGATACTGCAAAAAAAAATTCTACTGATCCGATCGCTACCAAACTTTACAGGAACACCCGCTAGCCCAATCTGAAGGTTCCCTGAAAATTTCATCGAAATCGGTCCAGCCGTTTCGGAATCCATAAGGAACATGCATACATACATACATACATCGCCTTTTATACACATATATAGATAAATTAATTGTAGAAAACATTACAATACATTGTAAAAACCTAATAAAACCCTCGGCTATAGTAAAATATTATACCTACCTATCATAAAATACATTTTCATCAGTTAATTAATAAAGCAATTAAAAATCATACATGCGTTCGTGCATGCGTATGCAGCAGCAACGTATAAAGTTATCGACTTAATGATACATCTTTTGAACCAACTGTACAAGTTAAAACTTTGAAACATTCATAGAAAAAATATTATATAGACTCAGGTGTTAATTTGCAGAAATCCATTTCATGTGATGAATTCCTAAAATTTTTATCTATTTCTCGCTGATACTCCAAGAACCATCACTCGACACGTGTTTGTCTCTCAACGATGCATCTTTAAGATATTCTAGACATCAGACTCGGTCAGCTAACCAGCACAGAATCAGAGCTCGTTATCGTAATGAATCGATTTGGTGCTGGTTAGGTGAAACACGTGTCGATTGGTGGTTTTTGGAGTTTAAGCGGAAAATAGCTAAAGATTTTAGGAATTCATCACATTCATAGAAAAGGTTCATAGAAGAAGAGAGGACTAATTGGCTAATCAAGTCAATTTTGACGTTCCCTCCCACCCTTTATCACCAAAATTACATAATCCAGAATTTCAAATACTTTAGGGAATATAAAGTCAAATATATAAAGAAAATCCTATGTTTACAGATTGGATCTCCAGAAATTAGGTTTAAAAGTCTATCATTTTTTAATTAATTTTTTATTACTGAACTAAATAGTTTTAAACACACCCTCCCCTCTCCAATCCTGATTACATTCTTGTATTTACCTGTATCAAATAAACAGTCTTTGACATTTAAAAGGTGTCCTGACTGTTAAGGTTCTATAATTAGCCTGTTTTCGTCGTATGTCATCATTATGTGTACATTATATGTGTCATTTTTGTATACATATGTCGGAAAAGACACTTGGCAATTCGTGCTTTTGCAAATCAGCCATGAGAAATACGTACTCAATCTTACAAGAGGCGAACTACTCCATGAAATACAACGTTAAGACAAAGTTAATGTGCAAACGACAGAAAACTCTTTGTAACAATTATTACGTGGGTAATTGGAAATTTAATAATGGCAAACGATCCGTCGGAGAAATGCTATCGCACCGGCCGCCGCAGTCTAACAGACTCTCAGTGCCGGCCCCGACGTTCCGTTAGCGCGGTATCCCTTCCAAACCGTAAGTCGCGCTTTGCCATAGTATAGTCAAATGAGTGCCTTTTATTATTTCCACCGACATATACATATCGGAACATTCGGGAATCAATAATTCGCGATGTGGTTATGAAGAACGTTTCAATTCATAACTCGCATAGATTTACAGAGTACATTTACATACATTCATACTTGCATAACTTAACACGGTAGTCAGAGAGGACGGAACGCCAAGCATTTCGGTCCTTACATCTTTCGCTTCCTCATATCTCATCATTCTCCAGAGTATATTTAAATTATTAAATACAAATTACGTAGTGTTTTTTACGTAGTGTTTTTGGGGGTCGTTTAAAGGGATTCGAAGTTTTTTGTTCAGAGCCTGGCATACAACCCGGTCGCCATTTGCTTTTTTTTTTCAAAATGGCGGGGCACGATAAAGTCTATATATATCGTTTGGGGACACCTAAACAAACAAAAAATTACTAAGGTCGCTTTGTCCTAAAAGTCACGTTACAGAGTTATTTGCAGGAAAAGATCGATGTTTGAGAATTTCAATAACTATGGAAAAAATATTCATTAAATGTCGCTACTCAGTATAATGTATTCAAATAGCGATTCCTAGATTGATTAAATTTTTAATATAAATATTAGTATATTTACCCGACTGCAGCGGAGCCCAAAAGAAGGATAATGTTTTCTAAATAGTATTAGTAAATAGTATTAACATTTTGGGCTGTCAATATATTATCATGGTGTACTTTTAAGAACCAAAAATAACTATTTTCACTTTATTATTATGGAAATAAACCAGCACCATCATGCGCCCATAAGCAAACAAACAAAAGTGGACAGTGTGACATCGCGTCTTTAATATAGGTACCTACTGAAACTGAATTTAATGTAGGTACTGCATGCGGAGCTTACGTACTGTACTTACTACATTTAGAAAGTTCGCAAGTATACTCTGTAAGTAACTCCAGCACTGATTAGTCGTTCTCGTCTTTGAAATACGACTAAAATGTTCGAAATATTAATCAATATCACAAACTCATCATTTATTGTTATTGTTACAAGATGCCTCAAAGGGAAAACTGTAGATTATTCTTATGTATAACAACTTCACCAAACTTCACCAAAACTGTAGATTATTCTTATGTATAAATATATACAGCTGATAGTTGTGCAAATAAAATGCAACACAGTTAGCCATTTACAGTTTATATACGTATTAAAGTATTGCTTATATAAAACATTAAAATACAGTTTTGTTAATCTTTAACATCATCATCGGATAAAATAATATTATCCAAGATGACGGTTGGTGATTGGACAGGGGTCTCTTGGTGCCAGGCCCACGCCATGTACCAAATCACATGAGAGCAGCACCCGAGTGTTCTCTTTCCCACTAAAGTCACTAAACAATCACAATAGTGGCCCACAATTCTGTTCCAAACTACTGTCATGCAAGAATATACAAAATACACTCGGCGATTGTGATGCCTTGATTGGATTCCTGTCCTAGTAATCCAAAGTTCAGTAACAATGAGGCCATAATAGCCATAATGGTAATGGAATAATAAGGCTGCTATCGCATTTACTACTTGTCTTGCTCGCACTTTTGAGCTTTTTTAAAGGTATGATATAACAGGGTTTGTTTTTGTTTGTGTTCAATACATTTTCAATAGAACACACACATTTTTTCTATTGACATAATAATATATGGTTGAGAAAATGTTATAAATATTATGTCATTTTACCATATTATACATTGCCTACACAAGAAGTGTACTCTGTAAGTTTGATTTGTAAGTTTGTTTAATTATAAATTGTTTGATTTCGCAACACGTGCGAAATCAAACAATGGTTGCTGGTTGTAATACTAGATACATACACAGCATACATATTTATCATAACGCCTTTCTGTGTTCGAAAAATAAACTAACAATCTTTATAAATAGTAAAAATAGACGCTTATACTATTTTAACTAATACCTAATAAGGATAAATCAGTCTAACTATTACCACCATCATAAAATGCGTAGAAACATTTTAATGAGAATTTTTCATGGTTATTGAAGTTCTCGTACATCGATCTTTTCCTGCAAATAACTCTGTAATGTGACGTTTCAGGACATAGGGACCTTATAGTCCGTGAGATTTAATAGGTCGGATTTGACATCTGTCACATGGCTGTGACTAGTTATGGGACCAAACAAATATATCTCGATTATTTTTCGATTCTAACGAAAATCGTTATCATTGTTTGATGTTCATAATAACATCATAATATTTCACTTATGATTATTTATTAGTTTGTTAGCTACATAGTACGTTTGTTGAGATATGGTATTTGTTACAGTAAAACATATTTAAGTATATTATGAATAAACTTAATTCGATATATTTATTTTTTGGGACTAATGTATAAAAAAACTTCCTTATTTAACTATAATAAGCACACTACGTATTTGTATCAAATAAAGGCAGACTGTAATATTGGTGAAAAATAAATATTTAATCATTTTCTGAGCTCGGATCCATGTCCGTAGAGCTATCTTCGTCTCTCACTATTATGATTAATTCATTTTCAATTAAATTGTCTATTCTGACGTCTTTTTCAAAATCTTCCTTTATTATTTTTTTTGTTTTCTCCACCACCTTATCCCAGTCATCCTTTGATATGTGATTACATGCTTTTGTCAGTAAACTCATCAAAAAAAGAATACAAAACTAAAATTATTTAAAAAATACAATGATATCTTAATTTTAAGTTATTCGATTATTACGACATTTCAATCGATTATCGATTTCGTCTGCTACCGAAACAATTGTAAATGGTAGCAGTACTAGAGCAATACGCCTCGTGATATAACATTGTAACAACGTCCATTTAGAAAATACTTTTGAAGATATATAAGGAAATATCTGTGTTTTTAACTAAAAGAAATCAAAGTTAGTAGTTTTGTGTAATGATCAGTAGTGGGAAAAATAAATAACGTTTATTTATTCAGCATTTATGTAATTGAATTTGTATTAGGTATCAGGAACGTTGATACAAAGTTATAGCGGCATGAAAATTAAGAAACGTCAAATCCGACCTATTAAATCTCACGGACTATAATAATTTTTTGTTAGTAAAAGTGTCTCCAATCGATATATATAGGTCCTATCGTGCGCCGCCATTTTGAAAAAAAGAAACAAAATGGCAGCTGAAAAGTATGCCAAAATCTTCGAACCCCTTTGGTTTAAATTCTCAGAATCTCAGAAAGTATAGTACCCAGGTGGAATCAGAGATGGCGTAATAGTTGTGGCGGGAAAATATTATGATCAGACTTCAATGGTGTACGCTAAGTGTTTATTAAAAATTATCCAATCTTAGATTAAATAATAAGTCCAATATTTCACAGGTAAGTATCAAACAATGGAAACAAGTAATGTACAATTAACTTCCTGGATTATTGTTGCACTTCGATTTAAAAAATAGTTCGTGTAATTCTTGCGACAAAAAATCATTATACATTTTTTTTATGTACAACTAATATGATTGAAATAAGATATTTTAAATTATGTCATATTATACAAGGTTACTTTCAGCAAATTTCTCATTTTGAGGTGCTAATTACGTGAAATTTATTATTATACAATTAACAATAAATAATAATCTTACAGCAACTTACATAACAACGAGCAAGCAACAAAAGGTAAAGATTAAACCATTAACGTTAAAAACAAGTTAAGAGTTACCAAAGAAAACAATTTTAGCTCTCAATATTAATGCGGACGTCTATTACACCGTTATTAATATATTTAACTATCGGATCAACTAACCAACACCGAATATTTCCTAATTCGGTGCTAGTTAGCTGTAGGGTTACCAACCGTATTATAAAATATAGTACTGTATTATATTTCGGGTCTGCGTACTATATACTGTTGAAGAAACATTACGCCAAAATACTATATTTCAGTTGGACGAATCAATCTTTATTTTGCTACACCGAAACTATGATAATAGCAAACAAATCCCAACACGCTTCATGAATACCTTTCGAATTTCGACTGAGCGTGTAAATGAACGCGCCTCTGTTTTGAAATAAGCTTTTGATTTACATTAATTTAAAAATAAATGCGATAAAGCTGCTCAATTTATGTAGTGATTGCACGGACATACACTACGACAGTCTTAATAAGTTTGTAACGTCTGCACTGGATTGCTTGGGATAACATTGTTTTTAACATTGTTTTTAACATTGTTTTTAACATTGTTTTTGACATTGTTTTTCTCATAGATACATTGTTGACTTGTTTTGCGTTCTGTAATAGTTTCTTTCTTTTCTTTTTTTTTTCTTCCTTATATAAGCACTAAACTTATGCATGCGGAGCTTACCTATAAGTGATTGTAACACTTTGATTTATGATTGTGTTTTAGTTTAAATGTTGATGTATTGGTGTATACAATTGTTGGTGAGCCAAATAAAATAAATATGACACATTTATTGTACATAATAATTTGTTAAAAAATTAAAAAAATATAGTTTAATAAAAATAAATAAATAACAAAGATATCATTGTCTGTATTGTACTTTTTCCATAAAATTGTTAATTATTTTTTTATAGTTTTTTTCTGAAAAGTATTATAATCAGCCGAAGAAATGTTGGCAACCCTTGTTAGCTGATCGAGTCTGATCTCTGAAATATCCTGAGGGACTTTTTGGTGGAAACGCGAGAAGTGAGGTTGTCATTTTAATTAGATTTCCTATTTTTTATATTTTTGGGAATTATTTTGTATTTTAAAGTTCTGTATAAGTGAAAACTCAGCAACAATTAAATACGTCAAACTCGTTATACGCAGCTGGAACCCGAGCTCTACAAATAACAATAAAAGGATGCTTTCACTGTCACCTGAAAGTAACGTACAACCCCAAGAAAAACCTAAAGTACAGGCGAGCAAGAAAAACAAGACTCAGGGGCCGCTTAAGAGGACATCTAGCCTATCTGAGGAGATAGTCAAACCAGGTATGCTGAACTACTTAGTTCCCAAGAACCCAGCCAACATGCCAAAACAAGACAACACAAACATTGTTTTATAGTAACCACCGCCCCTTTCTCACACGGATTATACAGAAAACTCGACAACCAAAAAAAATACACATCTTCCAAGCCGGTTGGTCACCGTGGAAGAATATGACCACAACCCTCCGATAAAAGGAAAAAATATGAATCAACACCTTAAAATAGCCACCTATAATGTCAGATCACTCTCTACCACCGAAAGGTACTGCGAATTAATGTACGTTATCCGAAACATTAACATCGATATACTTGGCTTAGCCGAAGTAAGAAGAATGGGACGCAAAATAGAGGAACATAACGACCATATATTTTGTTACGTTGGCGAAACCCCCGGACTACACGGCGTGAGATTCTTTATTAAGAAGGAATACAAGGAAAGTATAGTACATTTCAGTGGCCTGTCAGAGAGGTGCGCTCTACTACATCTAAACTTTGACCATACAAACTTGGCAATAATTCAAGCTTATGCCCCAACACAAGATTCAAACGGCGACGAAATTGAAACATTCTATCAAACTCTACAAAAAGCTCACTCACTGTCGGAACGTTTTACAAACACCTTGGTAATGGGAGATTTTAATGCCAAGGTGGGACAATCTCAGAGCAATGAAAGTCTAATAATGGGCAAATATGGCTATGGAAAAAGGAATAAACGAGGAGAAAGACTTATTGAATATGCGTACGAGCACAAACTTTCCATTATGAACTCATCTTTTATAAAGAAGCTAAGCCGAAAGTGGACTTGGTTATCACCGGACACAAATACGAAAAACGAAATCGACTACATTTTGTCAAACTCTCCCAAATATATCACTAACATAGAGGTACTCAACAATGTAGAGTTTCCAAGCGACCATCTAATAGTAAGAGTAACAATGGCCATGAAAACCATGAAAAAATGCAGAAAGCATTTTTAAACCTCAAGTTCACCACTGAAAACGGAAGACGACGTAAAATCATACATTCACAACCTCGAAATAAGCATCAACGGCATACCAATCTGCGAAAAAAACAACATACAAGCGACCTATGACTCGTTAGAACTCTGCATCAAAACCAGCTTAAAACAACGAAACATAAGCAAAGATGAAAACAAATGCCGTTATTTTTTCGCCGAATCAACTAAACTCCTAATACGTAGACGCAGCGAACTGTTAAAAATCAATAACAAAACTCAAGAACAGAAAAAAGAGTTGTCAAATGTTTTCAAAAAATGTAGAAAGGCGATAAGAAATGACTACAATCTTCACAAACAAAAAACAAATGAAACAAGTTTAAAGTATTACAGAAGCGCCAAAAAAGGATATAAACATTTAAGTACACACAAGGACTGGATACAGAGCTTAAATAGAGATTCGAGTGAAACAAAATCGAGAAAAGACGTCATCTCAACAGCGACAACATTCTACGCAGACTTGTACTCCAAAAAACTTGGCGACTCAACACCAGCGACAACTGAGATCAATGTACCAGAAATACGCTCGTCAGAGACTATCCATCTACACGAGGACGAAGTATTGAAGCATGCCAAGAAACTGAAAAACGATAAGAGCCCTGGTCCTGACGGCTTAACAAATGAGGCGCTGAAAATAAGAGCACTGGTACTTATCAAACCGTTGACGTACATATTCAACACGATGCTCAACACCGGGAAGGTTCCAAAACAGTGGCACGATTCAGACATTATTCTGTTGTATAAAAAAGGAAACCCTCTAGACATTGCCAACTACCGTCCGATAAGCTTACTATCCAGCGTATACAAGCTGTTTGCATCTATCATACACGACAAAATCAGCCCTCAAATAGATGACATGCAGCCAGTAGAGCAAGCTGGATTCCGCCCCGGTTTCTCGATGATGGACCATATCCACTCGATGACACAAATAATGGATAAGTTCGGCGAGTTCAATAGAAGCTTATACATCTGTTTCATCGACTACACGAAGGCATTCGATAGCATCTACCATAGCTGTATCTGGGACGCCCTACACAAGTGCAATGTAAGCCCAACAATCACTACAGTCCTAAAAAACCTCTACTCAAACAACACAAGGAGAGTAAAACTGGAAGATAGAGGCGACGAGATCAAAATAGACAGAGGCGTCAGACAAGGAGATCCGTTATCCCCTAAACTCTTCAAAGCTGTCCTGCAATGTATTTTCGCCGAGCTGAACTGAGAATCTGTGGACATTAAAATTGGAAAAACTTGCCTTAACCACTTAAGATTCGCTGACGATATCGCAGTCCTAGCTGAAAATCATCACGACTTAAAAAACATGATACACCAATTAAACACAGAAAGCATAAAAGCCGGCCTACATATGAATTTAAATAAAACTAAGATAATGATAAACAGTACTAAGAAAAAAATCAAGCTAGTCAACACTGAACTAGAATACGTTGACCACTACATATATTTAGGGAAGCAAGTATCGTTCTCTAAAACAAGCAACACAGATGAAATAAACAGACGAATCAAATCCAGCTGGAACAAATACTGGGCAAACAAAGAAATATTGAAAGGTAACGATAATCTCCAAATGAAGAAAACTGTCATGGACACATGTATTCTTCCATGCTTAACATATGGCTCCCAAACTTGGACCTACACAAACAGCATAAAAAATAAAATAACAACGTGTCAAAGAGGGATGGAGAGAAGTCTGCTAAACTTAAGAAGAATCCATAAAGTAAAAAGCAAAAGATCAGAAAAAAAAACTAAATTAACTGATGCTCTACAACAAGTACTTAAATTGAAATAGCGATGGGCCGGCCACGTAGCAAGGTACACTGACCAGCGCTGGACCCTCATATGTACCAAATGGACCGGTCCTTATGGAAAACGAAGCGTGGGACGACCTCAGCAACGCTGGGAGGACGAAACAAAAACCGTAGCAGAAAACAACTGGCTTAAAGTGGCACACAACAGAGATAAGTGGAAGAAATTGGAGGAGACCTATACCCTACCAAAGAGATCCCAATAAAATTAAACCGAGAGAGAGGATATAACACAAAAAGATATACCTAATGAAAAGTCATTAGTACACAAAAACTACTAGATATAAATATAGATATTTTTTCTTTTCTTAGTTAATCTCTAAAGAAAAACAAATTGTAATTTATAACTTTTTTTCTATGGGAAATAAAAGGTTTTTTATTATTATTTTATTTTATAAGTGAAAAGAATGTAGTAGATCTAAATAAACATGTGTAGCGGAAGTTCTCGCGCTCTTCCAAGAAGTCCTTTATAACTTCAGTAAAGCCTACTATCACTTTACTGGAGGAGCTTTGCGATAAAAAGAAGTAGCGAATTTACTTCGAACATAATTAATACGTGACATTGGCGAATGAGCTAATCTGTGCGCCATGCCATGAAGAAAGAATATCCTGAGGATGCTTCGTTAAGAGATAAGTAGTGTTGGAATTTATATAGCTAAAAAATTATAATATTTCATCGCATGAAATGAATTTCCGCTAAGCAATATCTGAGTCTCTACAATATTTAATATTTTTGTTTTTCAGTTCTAGATTTGAGTTACCTATTTACGTGTATTCGCCTAACACATTAGCAGTTGTAAAAATGAGTGATGCCCGAGTCCACCAAAGTTGCTTAGTACGTAGCGAACCCCTAAAATCGGATAGGGATCCGCTAACGATGAAATTTTCATAGTAGTTTCGGTTTTAGGGGTTCGCTAAGTATTAGGGGACTTTGGTGAATTTGGCCATAAATCGACTATGATGGACAATTGTAACAAACGTACAGACATATGAACAATCAGACATGACGAAATTGTAAAAGTATACATTTTGGAAACGCAATCTAAAAAGAAACACAGTATAACATGTCACGGTGTTATAAGTTTTATAAATTGTGATCTAAGAAGTATTTAATTGACTGATTGATTGATTGATTGATCGACTGACTGATTCTTGATTGACTGGCTCGTTGGCGCAGTGGCATATGCATCTGCTTTCCAAAGCTAGGGTCCCGGGTTCGATCCCCGGTCAGGTCAATTTAGGAAACGATCTTTTCTAAATTGGCTTGGAGTCTGGGTGTTACTGGGAACTCACCCATAGTCCGTTGTGTGGTACTCATAGTACAAGCTTGCTGCTTAGTTTGGGGTCACACAATCTGTGTAATTGTCTGGAGTATTTATTTATTATTATTATTTATTTATAAAACATTCCATCAAATTAATGTATCTCAAAATAACCTAAAAAACCATTCAATTTAAGCCAGAAAAACTAAGAAAAATCAACTTTTGTGTTCACGTCTGTATTTGCGTCACTATTGACTACAGTTTATTGTTCTTCAGCCATTTGCGTCGTATATCAAATATCATCATGAAAAACACCCGTGGCAGACATCATGACAAGTGTTTCGTTTTCAGGATTCCATCGCCGAAATAACAAAACCCGAAACTTTATAGATTCATGTCTAATATCTGTCGACTTCCTTGTCTGTCAATATGGCACAGCTGATTTATTCTGCCATCTTTACACGTACTCATAGCGCGAAGGCTTAAACTAGTAGTAGTAACCCAAAACTAGAAATGAGAAAAAAACTTGAGTAATATCCAGTATTCAATTAATATTACTTACATACATACATATCTTTACGTTGTATCCCCAACGGGACAGTCAGAGAGGACGGAATGCCAAGCGTCGCGACTCTTACACACTTCTTTCACTTCCTCAAATTTCATTATTCTCCTCACAAATTTTCGTCTAGGTATGCTTGATGCTTTTGACATTTCCTTCGGCTAACACTCTAGCTATTTGATCTTTATAAGCTAGCTTTAGTCTTCCTTGGTTTTTTTTACCACTCGCCGTCGCTCTGTAGATTTTCTTTACCACTCATTATTTTTATGTGCCCGAACCATCTTAGCATTCCTTTCTTCATTTTTATAATAACACTGTCATGCAACTCTGTCATACTGCTTATCTTTTCATTGCTTATCGTGTCCACAAGTGTGAAACCACACATATTTCTTAGAGATCGTATTTACTTGACAGAAATGATTTATGTAACATGTAACTGGTGATTATGATGCGTAATATAAGTTTTTGTTTGTCAGTAATGCACTTACACGCGAAATGTGCATTCGGCACACAATGGCACTCAAGGAATATATATATCAACTGCGGGATGGGACCGCTATTGTTAAGTATTACGAAGAGAAAAATTATACCGATTTCGAAAAAAAACACTGAAAAGTACAAAATCCTTTACTCATCAAAACTCAAGCACAAAAATAACTTTTACGAAATACGATACAAATACCTATATAATTAAAGAAGAACTAGTTATTGAAGCCGGTACCAAGTCTTACCACACTAGTAGACTTTTTGTTGTTGCACATTGATTTGACACCGACTTCATTATCTATCTTTAATTAGAATAGGTATTTGTATCATATTTATAAAATTATTTTGTACTTGAGTTTTGTTTTATTGTAGTTATTTTGTACTGAGTATTGTTATAGTTATTTTGTACTTTTCAATGTTTCTTTTTTGAAGTCGATGTTTAATTTTTTTTCTTAAAAAGTGTTTTATTTCACCCTTTTGAGTGACCTTGGCCTAAATAAATATTTAGGGTGGGCCTACAATTAACTTCTTTTCTAATTCTGGAGCCAAATGATGTACAGGCTTCAATGTCAGAGAAATTTATATGGGACCGCCTTGTACCTATGCTGCACCCAACGAAAAAAGATTCATTGAAATCAGTTCAAAAACAAAGAAGTTATGCCTGTACATACAAAAGAAAATACATAACGAACGAACGACGAACATGGAACGTTTTTGAAGTCAGTTAATAAAAATAAGTGGCTCACTGCTTATTACATCAGCCCATCATTGACAACAAGTAATAAATTTCCCCTTTGTGATTTTTATATTCTTCGCCTTAGATATTGTTCGGTGTGTAAGTGTCCCTCCTTTATTCCGAACTCGTTCCTTGCTTCCCTTCTGCCTTAAACGACATATTCATATTTAAATTTATGGCAAAACTTTTGATAGTTAAGACTAGACGAAGCAATATAACTTGGGCCTCATTGTTCCAGTTTGTAAGCCGCCACTTTTAATACTACGTGTTTACGGTACGGTCTATTTATACAGGGGGTCCTTAAAGATATGGGTCAAATCGAACAAGAACAGCGAGCACATCACTTCTAAACATTTTTATTGCATGTACGTCAGTTTCAACTTTCACGGTTCAAAAGATATGATAAATACCTTATAAATATTATATTTTTTAAGTTCACACATAGTGCTGAAGCCAAATAAACCATTAGAAACCGGTCAAGTACGAGCTGGACTCGCGCACCGAGAATTCTGAGGGAGACGACCTTGATGGCGCAGTGGTTTAGACGTTGCATCCAAGTGCGGAAGGTTCCGGGTTCGATTCCCGGTCCATTTAACTTTTCTAGATTGTCTCGAATCTGGCTGTACTGGGAGTCGCCCCCAATAGCTGTCGTCTGGTTCTTATAGCACAGGGAATACCCTAGTTTGAGATCAGATGATTGGTGTGTATTGTCTGGCGCATTATTATTACTTGGGTACTTGAAATAGACTCTCTTATCTTAATACGCAGGATCCAAAATATCAAAAACTTCAGGGTATATAGTTTACAGAACAATGTAACGAGTTATAAAAGTATCTTAGTATCGGCCGCGCTAAGTGTCTTAGCTTAGTATATTTAATATAATTTTGTCCCTGCCCCATGCGATCTTTTCTCATTGCTTTGTTGACAAGCAAACACCGCGCTGTATAGATCGACCGTCCTCAATTTTTGGCCGCCCTAGAGCAGGACTTGAATTGGCCTCCAAACTAAGCCGCCACTACTAAACAGGCTGTTACAGATATAGATTATGCACCTTGCTTGTATTGTTTCGTTCCGAAATTGTAAAAGAGAACTTGGATTGTCTGTCTGTCTACCATAGATGTATATCTCTTAAAAAAAACCGAAAACTTTTCACTGAGAGGCTATTTTTGTAAACAGCTAATATTTGGAACGTTACATAACAATTGATGGCTCAAAAACAGACAAATATAATTTTTTTTAGAACTCACCTGTGAGATATCAAATGTATTATAAAAGCTGCATAATATAACACATTAATTTGAGTTATTTTTCAATATTTTTTTTCTGAAATACACGCATTTGGTCTAAAAATCTGAAAAGCGTCATGTATGTTGAGACTAAGATATAAATAGATTTAAGGGAAATTGACAAGTTTGTATTATATTAGATAATTTTCAGGGTTCCGTACTTCGAAAGGCAAAAAACGAAACCTTTATTTATAGGATCACTTCATTGTCAGTCCGTGCTGCGTTCGTCTGTCTGACCAGTCAAGACTCCTTTATCTCAAAAACGGGTAAAGAAATCAGGTTGAATTTTATATCAAAAACAGTGGTGTCTATGACTCTCAGAGGAAAAAAAATCAAGGTTCTAAATCAACGCAATCAAAAGATCTATTTATGTTCTCCAACAGAAACTTGTAGAGTGTTTCAAAATCTCACAACACAATGAAGAAAAAATACAAAAATTGCGAATTTGTAATTATTATTTCACTATTTTTCTATTACACGTAGATTCTTATGTATGTATCTACGTGTAATGGCAAAAAAGTGTACAGCATATGTACGATGTATCCCTAACGGGGTAGCAGAGAAAATGGAGCGTCGAGCGTCGCGGTCGTTACATATTTCTTTCGCTTTCCCGAATCTCGTCATTCTCCTCACACGTTTTCGCCCAGGTATGTGAGCGCTTTTGACATTTCCGTCAACTAACACGCAGGCTATTCGATCTTAGTCACCGTCACCGTTGATCTCCTTTGGCTTCTTTTACCACTCGCTTTCGCTCTGTAGATTTTCTACGTCAGTCTTTCATTACTTATTCTTTCTATGTGCCCGAACTATCTAAGCATTTCTTGCTTCACTTTTACAATAACACTGTCGTCCAACTCTCCTCCTGCGTATCTCTTCATAACTTATTTTATCCGTAAGAGTGACACCGCATCCATTTTGCGCCATTACAAACTTAATTTTGCAGTTGTAGAATATGAGAATGAGTGATTGTCAACTAAAAACAACCTTTGTTTTAGAACCCGACTTATATTTTTTAGTAAATACTTAACAAAAATATATTCGGAGGTACGGAATCCTCAGTTTTTTTGACATAACAACTACGAACTACAAATAGTAGCTTGCGACTTGCGACTTGTACGTGGCCTATTTTTTTTTGTTTATGAAAGGGTATTATCGTTATTTAAATAAATAATAAATATTTTTGAATGTTGCATATTCAAAGTTTCCGGAAAATAAACGTTACTTTATGGGTTTCTTCCGTAACCGTTCTAGATCTCCAAGTGTTGTTATTTTATTTCTCTAGACCATTGTGGAAACAATTTATGAACTCAAAGCGTATATCGTCAACATTTGAGAACAAAAACTTGACTACAGAAAATAATAACTACATATTAATTGTTTATAAGTTGCGAAATGAACTTGTTTCACGCTATGCCGAACTTTTCGGGAGGCAGCAACACATATCCCTCTGTAACCTCGTAATGCCACGACAGCACGTATCGCACGCGCTGTCGTGCTCGAGGTCACATGCAGTGCGATTCTCTAACGCGAATTAGCTGCCGGTGTTGCACATTACAGAAAAAAATATTAAGAACAGATTTACTCGACGTCGAAAACTTAACACGTGGTAATGATGTCATCAAATTCATAGATTTTAACCTTTCTAACTAACACTAACGTCTAAAACGGGAAATTTAATGCGATTACCTTTTTATTTTGGTTTGGCTTGACGTAAACCCAAGTTTGCTTGAGACCCGAGAATGAAAAGGTAATCCCGTTAAATTTTCTGTTTTAGATATTTTATAATGCAACGTGAAAGTTTAAAAGTTTATAATACTAACGTCAATAGACAGTGACTTTCTCTATGGCATCTGATTTTCATACGTCAGTATAAAAATGTATGAATCTTTCATCCTCTCGGTTCCGCTCGAACTCTTGCTCTATGTCGCTGGCGACAGGATATGCGAGTTGGAAAAATGGCCGTGTTTCCGCTACGGTAATGGCCGCTCAGCGTGTGACGTCAGCAGCCCACGAGATAAGACGTTAGATTTAAAAGATATTTAATACCTCCTTGAAATACGTGCTTTGTATTTTCACGCTTCTGCTCTTCTATGGGTTACCTAATACCGATAGATTCAAATTGGAAATTACTCAAGTAAAAGTTTTCATTTACAAGATATTTTTGAAAGAAATGCGTTTAAAACACTTCAAAATTTGTTAAATTAACAATAAAAATGTCAAAATGTTTTTTTGGATAACAAAACATACCTGTGTATAATTTTTTCTAACATAATTTTACTGTTGCGGTTCATATTATGATTAAAATAAATAAACCGTCTTCAAAAAAGAACACTGAAAATTATGAAATAACTATCCTTTACTAATCAAAACTTAAGTACAAAAATAACTTTATAAATACGATACAAATACCCATGTAATTAAATTTGGCAGTCACTGAAGTCGGTGCCAAGCCTACTAAACTAATAGACTTTCTGTTGTTATTTATTATTTTTTATTCTGTTGTTGTTAACATTAATGTGGCACCGACTTCAATAACTGACAAATTTAATTATATGGGTATTTCTATCGTAATTATATGGTAATTTGTATCGTATTTATAAAGTTATTTTTGTACTTAAGTTTTGATTAGTAAAGGATAGTTATTTCATACTTTTCAGTGTTCTTTTTTGAAGTTGGTTTAATTTTTTTATACAAATTTTTTATTTTGCCCTTTTGAGTGACCTAGGCCTAAAAAAATATCTAGGGCAGATCTGCAATTTGTTTATTTTCTAATTTTGGAGTGCAATGTGTTAACTTCCATTCTATTGAAGAGCATAAACCGTGGGATTTCACAATAAAGATGCGAACAGATCGAACATGGGATATTATTGCCCATTGTGGCCATTATCAATATCATCAATATCATATCAATATCAATCAGTTATAAAAGAACACTTTAAAGGTTGCATCATAATGACACCTTAGCAGTATTCTTACAATCCGAAGACGACAGCTACCAGTCATATTCTCTCTCCGCCACAAGACTGACTCTACTGACTGAATTTATTATATCACAGGCAATTTATATCTTCTCCCTACTACCATTATACCATGTGGGAACAACGATAGTTAACAAATGTTATACAAGAGAATCATCAACATAAATGAATAAAGGTTATAACCAAATCGCGTTATTTGGTGTATCTTCGAAACCAAAGCCTTAATGTGAATAAAATTTCAATGGGACCAATCTGGAAGTATATCCTTTCAAACAAAAAAGAATTTTCCAAATCGGTTGATAAATGACGGAGTTATGAGGTAACAAACATAAAAAAAGAAACAACCGAATTGAGAACCCCCTCCTTTTTTGGAAGTCGGTTGAAAAAAGATTGCGAGAGCTATTAATTTTAAAGTCCACAACAATTAGAGGTATAACAGTTAATAAAAAAATTATTTTTAGTAACTCTATAGCGGAAGCGATTCGTTTTAAATTTAATGTTACTGTGAGTGTGAACTACTAATTCTGTTGCTCATTTACGCGTTTCCTTTTTTGAAAATTTTTATCTCCAGTGCCGAAAGAGCTTATTATTTTTTAAGGAATTGTTAAAGTATTATTATTTTTATGGAATATTATTACGGACAAGTCGTACTCTTATGCTTCTTTTATGCCTGATATAATTTTTTTTTGTCAGTTTGATTCGGACTCCTACTATCAAAGCTTCAAAATCGTAATATGATCGTCTAATCAATGTACGTTTTTAACAAATCAAAATATATTTTCCGTTAATTGAGTAACTTTCTGAGGAAACATCGACATCAACAACAACAGAGGCTAAATTTCCGATATCTAAATATGGTTTTATTCTTTGTATAAAAGTAAAATCGTTTGTCTTTGTAACCATGTATAAAAATACGTTCATTTTCAAACCATCGTTTGTTCAGAGTTCCTTTTATACTAATTAGTAGTTACTCTGCCGACAGCCTGACGAAAATTAATAACGCGGTCCAAAAATTGGGCAATCGTAGTGGCAAAATTAATTATAAAAATTTACCCTCTTGTGTGATTCGAATTTGCAACTAGCTGATCAATTTGATCTTGGTAATTTCCCTAGGAGGCTTTGTTGAGAAGCGAAATACTTGAGTTTGAGATTTTGGTGAAAAATAGCTGAAAATTGTAAAAACCACCACGGTTCTCGCGTTTTGTTTTTACTTTATATAAAGCACAGACTAATGTCATGGTCGGCAAGACAACAAAGATTGTAACAGATAAAATTATATACAGAATTACATTTTAACAATACAAGCTTTTATTTTATGGAGTTTAAATTTTTGTATGGTCTACAATTGTTTTTTTTGTATTTATTTATTTTTTATTTTAACAGTACACACGTCATCTGATCTCAAACTAGGATTTTCCCTGTGCTATGAAACCCAGATGACGATTACTCGGGGCGTCTCTGCCCATACACCCAGACTCGAAACAATCTAGAAAAGTGTATCTTTTCTACATTGACCCGACCGGGAATCGAACCCTTAACCTTCCACGTGTGGGTAAACGTCTGAACCATTGCGCCATCTAGGTTATCTGCAAAAAAAAAAAGTTTCGTGGCGTCATTACATTTCTCTATTAAACAATATATTTTTCTGTAGTAACAGTGAAATACATTATCTATATATTAATACGTGAAGTGAAAAGTTTAGTTCCTTTTTCAAGAAAATTGCGTGGATGGAGGAGTGTGAAATTTGGTACACTTAAAGTTCATATGGAGAAGAACTGGAGAAAACTAATATTTTATATAATTTGCATTAGAAATACATTAAATTAAATAAATCACTCATTGTTTACGTCCATACTGCCAATGTCAAAAAGACTGTCAATTTCAAACTCATAATAGTTTGTGATCACATATGGTATACGTAACCTCCTTGGATGGAACCTCCTCCCAAACAGTCGCACAAAGTAGATTGTCGCCAAAGAGTTTATATTAATACACTTTTTTAGACTCTCACGGTTTGTATTCATTATAATAATAAATTAACGGGTTCTTACCGCGATATTAAATATTTTGAGTTTCCCGATATTTCGATGCTATTACAAGCACCATGTTCACGAGTTAACTGGCGAGACTGCGGGTAGACATTCGAGAGCACATATTTCAGTCTACCCCTTTTTCCGCTCGTAGTTGTTATATTTCACCATCACTACCGGAACTCAGTCGATAGTCCCCTCGACAGTACATACTCACTATATCGTCACGATTTTTAGTAGTCCTTAAGGCCCTATTGTCCTTAAGCCTATCACTGGATCCCACATATTGGACAATTTAAACCCGTACCCCCGATTGAAGTTCTTATTCCGGGAGATTTCAATGGCTTCTTTGACCATTCGGAGTATGTAACGGCGTTCTGTCGACAATATTTGTGGCTTGTGAAATTCGATCCAGTGATTAGGACCTGCCAGTATATGTTCTGCAATAGCGGACTTCTGCACGTCATTATTCTTCACCGCTCTAATGTGCTCCTTGACCCGACATGAAATAGAACGCTTGGTTTGTCCGATGTAAGCACTCCCGCAACCACAGTCTATTTTATACGCCCCGGGATTTTCGAAAGGAAAATTGTCCTTCGGTGAACGCAGGTGTTGTGCGATTTTCTTTAAAGTAGTGAAGACAGTTTTTATCGACAGTTTCCTCAACAATTTTGCAACTTTATCTGTCACTCCCTTAATATATGGTAAGTATGTTGGTTGACGTTCTACACTTAAAGCAGATAAGCGCTTCTTCCTACGTCGAAAGCGCGCGACATTAACCATGTAGCCATTTCTGCGTAGCACCCTCTGCACATGAGCCAATTCCGTGTCCAGAGTTTATATTAAGTTTAAATAAGTTTATATTTAGTTTAAATAAGTTTATATTTACGGTCTAATTTCGAACACAGGGCGACCTCTAGTATAAATTTGGTATGACGTCAGATTTTTTGAAGCGTTTAATAGCATCTTTATCGTTATTTTTACCAATTTCAAGTTGTTTTAAATGAATCCCGATCTCGAATTCGCGAGCTAGTTTTAATCTTCTATGCGGTTAAGAATGAATTCATTCTTTTATTCTTGAAGCGAGTAAAACAAACATCAAAGCGAGAGGAAAGAATGAGGCAAATGAGTCTGCATAACAACACTCAGTGTTGGCGCTGAAGTGTGCTCGTCGTCGCGGTGTATGTTTTAGCTCATATTTTCATTCTGAGCAAAATTTCGACCTGATAATTAGAACATTAATGCTATCTACTCTATACTAAGTAGGTGCTCGATACTGAGATTTCGAAGATTTCAAAAATCCCTCGCAACCTTCATTACATCCTATTCCGTTATAAGAAAAACGTTGTCTGACGTTCGTTATTTATCATTAATAAGTATTGAAGGTATTCATCAATAAGTAATAGGAAAAGTGGAAAAAGGAAAAGTGTGTGAGCGAGTCGTCGCCATCAACGACCAAAAGACAGCTTCAATATCCTGGCTCGCAAAAGAAACTTTGAAAATACCAATACCGTTCGCTACATCTTATCTATCTGAGCTAACAATCTCTAAAATAGTTGACAGTGAAATGCAGTATCTCTTAGAAATATGTGCAGTGTCACTCTTGCGCACAAAATAAACAATGACGAGATAGATAGAAAGTATGACGGGGTTGCACGACAGCGTTATTGTCAAAATGAAGAAACGAATACTAAAATAAATTGTACTTAAAAAACTATTCAATTAATTGCCTAGAAAAATTTATAAAAGCAAAAGAAACATTTTCATCTCATTGATTTGAATAATTTGTTATTAAAATTATATTTTTCTTGGATTAAATATCTAACAAACTAGTTTGTCAATATCCGTTTTATTTTATCATTTAACTCTAATTTAAAAGATTATTTCTAGTACCTAGTACTAACGAATTTGTGATTCCCTTGGAAATGGCCTCAACCCCTTAGAGTCTAGGTTCCCAAACTTGTTTTGTCTACTGAGTCGAGAGCTCATGCAGTCGTTGTCTAAGATGCCTCCTAGCTAAATGAAATTACAAATCACCTCCCAGGCCTCTACACAGCGCCCCCATTTTTTTTCTGGGTCTCTTACCGCCTCCCTTTAGGCCTGCAGCGCCCACAGGGGGGCGTTATCACCCACTTTGGGAATGGGTGCCTTAGAGGGTTGAAACCAATACTTTGAAGAACACCGATCTATCGTATCATGATTTTTTGTTTTTTTTTTTATTATTATTTATGCTGTTCTTTTCATTTCTTTCATTCTTCTTCTCTTTTTCTTACACATATTACTTCTCTTATCTTTCTCTTTCTGGATTTCATTCCTCTTTTCTCATATCTTTCCTATCTCTTTCTTTATTATCTTTATTTTTATTTCAACACTTCCTTTATTGCCATCATATTTTGGGTTCTACTCTCTTTTCCTTTCGTAGTGCTTCCCATATGTTCCTCTTCTAGGTTGATTCTTCCTTTCACACGTCTTTCCCTATTCCTTCCTTTATGTATGTATTTAATTCATCTCTTACTTTTGTTATGTTTGTTCTGTATATCAGCATGGACTAATCTTTATAATAATTACATTTTTCGTTCTTAGACTTAAACAATGGCTTGTTAACTTGACTTTATTCCTACACAATTTCTTGGTTATCTACTGAGAAGTACATTTATAAAATGTTACTATTCATGTTATAATTCTTCTTAACATTTTGATAAGTACTTATTTTATATTTATTACGCTTCAATTACTTATTATTTTAACATTCTCTCTTATAATCCTATCATCTATGCCACTGGTTCCCAAACTTATTTTGTCTACTGAGTTGAGAGCTCATGCAGTCGTTGTCTAAGATGCCTCCTAGCTAAATGAAATTACAAATCACCCCCCAGGCCTCTACACAACGCCCCCATTTTTTTTCTGGGTCTCTTACCGCCCCCCATTAGGCCTGCAGCGCCCACAAGGGGCGTTATCGCCCACTTTGGGAATGGCTGATCTATGCTATATTTCTAGTTTGTTCTAGTCTCTTGCTGCTATACTGTGACCTAACTTTTGTGTACGAGTATTTCTATCGTTCCTATGACTATCCCAAATGTCTCTAAATCTCCTTATCAATTTATTGCGCTTAAGGCTTACGCCTTTTATTTGTTTTGTTTATAAATTTTAGTGTCCCATTAGATTTAGTTGTTTTGGTTACGTATTACGTATATCATTATAATCATTATTATAACGATTTAGTTTTATTTCTTTCTATAACTTTATTTACATCCGCTTTACAGTATTCTATAAATTGCTTACTTTTATTTTTGTCCTGCATTATTGGTTTAATATTTTCCATGTTGACCTTCATTTCATTGTATCGTGATTGTGTTTTGCTGTGTAATACTGGATGGATGGATAAACTATTGTTGTACTAAATCATCTTGGCTGCCAGATCATAGATCATTTCGAGCCACTGCATGGGAAACTAATAATAATATATTACAGCGAATATGTCACATGTAGCGACTAACCTGTCACCGCCAATCTCTAATAGGGTGAAATAGAATAGAAAGGCAAATATTCTCCTTTCAAAGTCGAATGAATTATTCAAGTTAACCCAATTGAAAGGTATTTTTGAATGTCAAATCTACTTAAGTTCGGTTCGAAAAGAAAACCTGGACACAGAAGAACCAACAAGAAACTCAGTCATCATAATTTTTTTCAACATCATTTTACAATAGATTTATTAAAATTTCTCTCATCTTTTGTAAGGAGAGGCATGTTCTTATCAATGGGACATAGATATTTCACTAATGCAACTATTGTTCCCATTAGTTATTTGAATTATCTAGAATGTTACTCAAAACGAAACATTATCCGATAAAACCACCAATGAAACATGTGATGATTCATCTGCTTTACTGTTCGATCCAAGACATTTTTCATTAAGCACTGTATCTTCTAAATTGCCTTTAGTTTTATCTGGTTTACTCCCGACCAATGATAAAAGAAAAACACAGTTTATCCAGCTCAAAAGCGCTGGTTCAAATCCGCCGGGACACGAGCTAGCATCCTGCAGGAAGCTTACTTTACGTGACTAAAATATTTAACATGAAAACCACGTAAGTTTAGTAAAGAGTTATATAAAAACTTGAGGATTTTCAAACATAAAAGATGTAACGTACTGTTCTCAGGTATATTAAACATATTTGTACATATATAAATATTACGTACGTATCTTCACGCTGTATCCCTAACGGGGTAGTCAGGGAGGACCAACCCCCACACGTCGCGGTTCTTACATACTTCTTTCACTTCCTCAAATCTCATCATTCTCCTCATTTATTTTCGCCTAGGTATGCGAGTGCTTTTGACATTTCCGTCGGGTAACGCTCTGGCTATTTGATCTTTATAAGTTAGCCTTAGTCTTCCTTGGCTTCTTTTACCACTCGCTTTCGCTCTGTAGATTTTCTTCGTCAGTATTTCATCACTCCTTCTTTCTAAGTGCTCTTTCTAAGTTAAATATTTATTATACTAATTAGTATAACAAATTGGTAGTTATTTTATAATTGTATATTGTTATATTAGTATAACAAATTATTAGAAAATCTGTAGCTGGTGTAAGTTTTCATTTCTTTGTATAGATAGATATCCGCATAACTATTTGTTTTATAGATGATATAGATATTGATGTTGGTATTTGTTTATGTATATTGATATTAATGTTATTATATTAGCAGGATATATTTAGTGTAAGTAAGTAGGTATCAAATGAAAAATGTAAAAGAGAGTACTTGTTCGCTGACAAACTTAAGTTTGGCGATTGGAAATTTAAAAAAAAATTTGTTACTTACTGTGTAAATAAAAAAAAATAAAAAAAAAGAATATTTAGCAACACGTGACCGAGCATAATTATGCTCGGTCACGTGATATTCTTTTTTTCTTGTGTTGCTGTGCTTAGTAGCACAACACATTATTCGTGTATTATAGTCTCGAATTCATACAACAAGCCCACAGAAATAGCACTTTTTTCTGTGGGCTTGTTGTATGAATTCCTTGTTTGTGGGTTTCTGTTGGTTTGTAGCACCCGAATTTCCCAATTTTCCGGGTTACTTTTACATACTTACCTACCTAATTTTTACATACCTACATCCATATCTTCACGCTGTATCTCTAACGGGGTAGTCAGAGAGGACGGAGCACCAAACGTTGTAGTCTAATTTTCCTGTCCCTTAACTATTACGAATATTTTAAAAAAATTAAGCAAAGCTGTTAAGCCAGCGTAGTAGCTAGTATAGTATAGTATAGTACTAGATGTGAGTTGGATGTGGAGAAACGGGTAGCAGCCGGCAATAAAGTGAACGGTGCTCTGTCCGCATTAGTAGATGGTGTGAATATATCAGTTAAAGTATATTTCTACATCGAAACGAATTTAAAGACTTTATGAAGGTATGAATATATTTTTATTACACCTCTGTTTTAAATTTACATCCTCGTGTTTTCTCACAATTTATACAAAAGGAAATTAAACATATAAAACGTAAAATTATGCATGTAAGTTCATCTATAGTCAAATTATGAATTATCTTACTCACATATCAACAATTGATCGCCACTTCACTGGCTTTCTTACACGTGTATCGCGCTCTGCTTCCAAAATCCGACTGCGCCTTCGACTCGTTGAAATAAAATACCAAGTGCTTGCGCCGGGTAGTTACCATTATAAAAATGAAAATACCACCTAGCAACACCGTGTACCTGTCTTCTATTAAAATGTCGCTAACATATCTAACTCAGCCAAAATTGCTATACACAATGCGGTGTTGGTGGCAATTTAATGTACGGTAGTGAGGCCTGGATATGTCCGAAATGGAGTGTGTATAAATGCAGTAGAAATACGATCTCTTAGAAATATGTGCAGCGTCACCCTTGCGGACAAAATAAACAATGAAGAGATTGACTTATGAAGATCAAATAGCCAGAGTGTTAGCCGGCGGAAATGTCAAAAGCACTCGCATATCTAGGCGAAAATGTGTGAGGAGAATGATGAGATTTGAAGAAGCGAAAGAAGTATGTAAGGACCGCCACGCTTGGCGCTCTGTCCTCCCTGACTACCCCGTTAGGGATACAGCGTGAAGATATGTATGTGTGTAGAGGGATGCAAGAGAAGTACGGATATTTATTCGCTTAGTTGATATATCAAGTGAAAAAAGGCCTCTAGTTGGTTTTTCGCTCACGATTTTTGCGGACTAAATGTGAGTATTCAAACATTTCATGTTATATTTTTTCCGATTAATCACCAAAGAAGTAATTAGAAATTTAAATTATCATATTGTTTCATTTAAATCATTCATTGTATTTTGACGATGACCATAAAAAATAAATATTACTTTTCGGGGTAACGGTAGTCAAGGGACTCTCATTCTCCTTATAGATCACTCGATAGTCCGTATGTAGATTTTATATTTGATAGTTTCGATGCCTTGAAAACGTATTGCAATGAATATAAAATGTTAATAGTCTCGACATTTTACATCGTGCCATCTCCGAGAGGATTAATGAGAGTAGAACATACCTTCATAAGGCAGCTCGAGAGTTTGATATTCCTTACAGTGTTATACAAAAAGGAATCTCGTATCTGAACGGAAACGGAACTCGTCAGGAGAGAAGAGCGACGTTCACTGAGGAGTAAGAACAAATAATAGTTGATCACTTAATTCAAATGTCCAATATTTTTTATGGATTAGACTCCATGTTATTTCGAGGAATTGCATAAGATTGTGCTGAAAAATTGGGTGTTCCACATTATCAACAAACCTAAATGTGCTGGACATGTCAAGATAGAAAGACTCTTGAAAAGATTTTTCCAAATTAGTGTTCCAGAGTTGAAATATATACATAGTTCAAAAGTTTAACAAACAGGACCTAGACCTTATTGCGTAATCCTTAAAGAAATCTTGGTTAAAAGTAAATAAGAAAATAAGCAAATTTTCAATATAGACGAGACAAGAGTATTTTCGGTTCAAATTCCAGGGAAAAATTCAGCAAAAAGTGGTTCTTATTACCCCGGTATTTAAAAGTATCTTCTTATAAGTATTAATGTTTTTTATTTGTGTTAATTTTTTAAATTATTGAGTATGTGATTATTAATTCATAAGTAAAATAAGGCGTTAAAAGTACCTGTTTTTAAAACAAACAGTGAAATTCCGATATCTGTATGTTTTATCTGTTAGCTGTTGAATACCATTAAATGTTTTTTTTATTATGGATAAGACATTAATGGAAGAGTTATAGACAAATACAAATAAGAACGTTTGTACAAAAGTAATGAAATCGAATTTAAAATCGGAAAGTTTTCTGCGCTTTCGTGGATCTAGAGAAAGCTTTCGATAGAGTAGTGCGAAAGAAATTGAGAAGTCTTCTGCCTGAATATAGCGTGGAGGGCCCCTTACTGCATGCTGTGAGGTCATTATATCGAGGCCACAGAGCCTGTGTTAGGATAAGGATCCGGTATTCTATGATTGGCTCCACTCTGGCCCTGAGGAGGGACGTGTGTCCCCCAGCATATTTTACCGCATTTATCATGGGGAATGTTCTGAGGAATTATTCGGACTACTGCCCGCTGCTAAATTCCATTACTGTACGTCACGCAATCGACTGTCCTTCCGTCCCTATCATCTTGATGGATGACGACCTACAACTGTGCGTTTTTTACGACATTTTCTAACACGTATGGCAATTTTATAGAACCAGCTTATACCGGCGGTATTCCCGGACCGTTACGACTTAGGGACCTTCAAGAAACGTGTCTACTCTTTCCTTAAGGGCCGGCTACGCATCCATGATTCCCCGGACATTGCGAGTGTCCATAGGCGGCGGTGATCACTTTCCATCAGATGACTCGTTTGCTCGTATGCCCCCTCCTACATAAAAAAGAAACGAATTCGTCATAATCATTATACACTTTACAGCTATTCAACAACGTCACACGCGTAGATCACAATTAAAAAAGCAAGCCAAGGGTTTTAAGGTGTTTTTCGAAGCTTTTCATTGAGGCATCTCGATTTACTTTTAGTGAAATATAATTTAAAAGTACTGAAAGTTACTTAAATAGTATATAAAATTAATTTTCGCTATGTAAAATCTGAATCAATACAATAAATTACCGTTTAGCCCCAATCGAAACTAATTTCAACTAAAAGTACAGATACGCACGATAGTTATGATCCAAGACTTGATGCAAGCAATTTATTCATTTAGAGGTGTATATTTATTGAATCTGAGTGCCGTATCAAATTCCAATGTACTACAAATTTGCGAGTACGTCCTTTTTAACGTCGAGCCATGAGTCCAATTTAAATTTCTTTCAGCCCAAAAGTATGCTTATCTAATTAGCACTTATTCCCGTCTTATCCACATTAAACTTTCGCACAATGTATAGGTTCGTAATTTATCAAAGTCACATCGGGGCTACGATGGCATTAATTACTGCTCTCTGAATCACGTCATCGCTACGATACGATAATGTAACGTTGGAGAAACGATAATGTTTTAAAGCAGAGTAACGATGACGTCATGCTATCGTACATTCTGATTCGTAAACATGTCGGACAATGAACATTCAAAAGGTACAATACATTAGAGTGAAGAGCGTGTCGTATATGCAATGACTTAGAGTTCTCTTGTAAATATGTGACAACCTAGATGGCGCAGTGGTTTAGACGTTAACCCAAGCGCGGAAATTCCCGGTCGACTCAATGTAGAAAAGATGACTTTTCTACACTCAAATAGTGGGAACGAAATGTGAATAAGTTCCGTCTCTGTCTCTACTAGTGGCGGATAATGGCACAGCGAGTTCGTGACATCACAGTTCTGTAAAGCTATCTCCCTCTAGCTCAGGGGTTCTCAAACTTATTTTGTCTACTGAGTCGAGAGCTCATGCAGTCGTTGTCTAAGATGCCTCCTAGCTAAATGAAATTACAAATCATCCCCCAGGCCTCTACACAACGCCCCCATTTTTTTCTGGGTCTCTTACCGCCCCCCTTTAGGCCTGCAGCGCCCACAAGGGGGCGTTATCGCCCACTTTGGGAATGGCAGCTCTAGCTTATTCCTACTCTGTCTCCACTAATGAAGTTTGAAACCCAATAACATATTGTCATTGAATTTAAAGTGGTTTTTCATTAATTGAATTTGAACATTTTAAATTATTTTATTACAATATATATAGAAGATATCAGCAGCGCGATTCTCTAACGCAAATTAGTCAAATTCATTTCCGCGGTAAGATTCTGAACTGATATTCTATAAATTCGACAGAGATACTAGCGCCGCCTCGATGAGTGCGACGGCGAGTCGTACTATCGTAACTGATTTTTTTCAGGTTTTGTGAAATATAACAATCTAATCGAATTAAATCTAATTAAAAGAAGAAGTTAAAATATTCTAAGACGAAATATCGACTGAGATGTTTACTCTTAAAGCAATCCCTAACAAACTCGCATCTAAAGTCACTTCACATCGCTCTTAGTACGTTTGGTTCAGAGAATAGAGAAATTCATTCGCAGGCCAAGTGAGTTCGAATATGAAGTGAAATGATTTGTCGAGGGGGTCTCGCTTAAGCGATTTGAGTTTCTACAGAATTGCATGGCAGTTCTAAGAGCAACCAACTAGCCTATTGTAGTACCACGAACTAAGGCTGTATTTATAGATGTCACAACAATGAATTGGAGATTACTAAGAAATCGGTGTTATTAAATCAAATTGAAAAAGTCACATCACCCTATAATTTGTGAATTATTCAATAAATTGGCCCTTCTGCATCCGCCGCCTTTTTGATTTATACCAGACATTAAATCTTAGAAGAACACTTTGTAAGTGGGAACACGAAATATTTCAACCCAGTACTTAAACTGATATCAGATTGTACTTTCGCGGATAATGTTTCTTCCTTTTTTCTTATGGCATTGGCAACTAGAACTAGACCATCAATCAGCCTTACCAGGTAACTGGAAAACACTGTATTATTAAAGAAATCAAATCACTGTATTGTTATAATTCATGTCAAATGTTCTTCACGTAAATACTTGTCGGTGGAAATAATAAAAGGCACTCATTTGACTATACTAAGGCTAAGCGCGACTTCCGGTTTGGGAGGGATGCACGCTAACGAAACGTCGGGGCCGGCACTGGCAGTCTTTTGGACTACGGCGGCCGATGCAATAGCATTTCTCCGACGGACTGTTTGCCATTATTAAATTTCCAATTACCTACGTAATAATTGTTACAATTTTCTGTCGTTTGCACATTAATTTTGTCTTAACGTGGTATTTTATGGAGTAATTCGCCTCTTGTAAGATTAGGTACCTATTTCTCATAGCTAAATTGCAAGAGCACGAATTACCCTGTGTCTTTTCTGACATACTTATATTTCTTTCTTAGAACCTATTACTCCTCCAGTAAACTCATAACTGCCAATACCTATTAAAGGAAAAAGAAGTTTCTGTTATAACGAAAGAACTTCAGCTTTACACATTTATTCAGACTATCCGGTATTTTTCATACTTGCACAGAACTTTGACGCAAGCGCTTTGGTACTTTAAAACATCTAAGAAGTGTTAACTGACTTCTTCCGAAGCCGCCAAAGTCCAACAAATGTTCCTTATTGCCAACTTCAAAACAGTTTTTCGTAGGGGTTTATTTCCAAAAACCCAAAATGTTCATGATTTTTATTTCAGAATTGTCAGAATTGTATATCTATACATAATATAAGATGGAAGAATAATCTCTAGTCTTTACTTCTTTCCTAAAATTATTTAATATAAGATATCATGCTTCATTGTATATGCAACTGACATAAAAATATAAAAATAAACATATTGTTTTTCTCAAAGATCATGAAGAAATTTTAAGATTTACAATGTAAAAATCTTTGTGATTTTATATGTTTTTTCCGCACATAATTGTGACACAAGCTCTGACACATTTTGATCAAATTTCGCTGGTCGTTTCCATGCAAGCTATATGATATCTAGGCATATAAATAGTAAAAGGTTTCAATAGTATTTGTTAATTAGATGATAGCCATGTTGTACCATATACAGAGATATTACTTATAAAAAGAGATATTACTAAAATAGTAGGTGACTTAACGACAATTTATGGATGTAACTGACATTTTAACTTCTATAATATGACTGTTTTGTACTGATCAGTGTATTTAACTTTGTTACGTAAGGATTCGGTTAGTCGAGGATTACGCGAGCTAACTAAGACGTGTCTTTTCATCATATCCCTATACCTTTTCTGACATATCTACTCACATCGACATCCTAAAAATTGAAAATGGATATCTAATATCGGATATTTCTTCCGATCGCTTCTGCGACTTGTCTCAAGTCTATACTATAAGTGTTCGCACTGAGAAAACTTTGTTCTGTGAATCATTAATCTAATTTACTACAGCAATATTCCCCTCTCATCCCCAAAGATGATTTACTTACGACATTAGTAAAAATATCACTAGATAGCAGTTTTGATTATTTGTTATAAGTTAGTAGTTCTGAGTAATTTTCTCTTCCGCACTACTAACTGTCTCAACTTCCGAGCTATATCACTCTGTCATCATATTCATCAAAGCTTTCTCCGACTTTGTCGAGCAGTCAACTCAGTCTAATTCCAATCTCTCAACCTAGCAACCCTTAATTATTTTATTAGCTTTTGCCAGCGACTTCGTCGCATGAAATTATAAAAATTAATGGGATTGCGGTATGTTTTTTTTAAGTGAGATATCCAAAAACTATAAAAAATATATTCAGAAAATAAAAAAAATTCTGGATCTCGACAACAGCGTCATCTATCGAGTCCAACTATAGCTAAGAAATATCCAGATGACCCAATAACTACTAAAAAAAATTTCATTAAAATCGATCAAGACGTTTAGGAGTAAAATTTTGTATACGAGCACAGGCGAACCGGAATTTTATTTTTTTTAATGTAAGTATAAAGAAAAAAATGTAATATATATTTTTTTCTAATATGTACAGATAATATTATAAAGATAATACATAAAAAAAGATATAAGATGTGAAAGAAGAGGTTTTATGTCAATTAAATTATTTACTTCCTGTTATCGCCATCTATAACTTCGTATGTGAAGTAGGTGCTGTCCATATGTGGGGTAAGAAAATTTCCTACATACCCTCATTTTTCCATGTTCCCTTAAAACTTCCACAAAGAAGTGCGAGTTGGACAAAAGCGCGAACCAGTCGCCGTTTTCGTTATTACGCAGAATTTATCCCGCTGACAAGTGATTGTGCCGCAGTTGTTATAATTATACTCATGTGTGTGTGTGTGTTGTTGAACGTTATGCTACCAATAAAATAAGGTTCTAAGTCCGTGCACGGACACTACTTAGCGTAAGTCTCTCTGGAGGGTTCCCTGTGCCCTGGAAAAGAGACGCTCGGGAGACCGGCAGCCGGAGGCTAAAGTTTGTGGACGTGTTTCCCTTATTTCCTTTATATTCCGCCGTATTGGACAAGCGCCTGATTGAAATATACGGTCCACTGTTTTAAACCGCCGTTTAATTTCATTTTTTTTATTTTCGCACAACCGCCGCATCACTTCCAAAGGAAACTTTATTTTTTCAAAAGACTATTAGAAACCAGGGACAGAAGTGACGAAAAAAAAATGCACCGACTCTTGTACAATTTCAAATCTGTCTTAAATTCCTCTGACGTGGTAATACGCCTGGGAAAAAAATCTCCATAAAAAAAATATTGAAAAAATGTTTTGCACAAAAATTCAGTTGGATTTCCGAGATTGTTATTTTAAGTACAGTGTACAGAGTAACTAATAATTATAATGTCCCAAACGTTTCAAATCGATTTTTTTATAAGTAATATTTCTTGCAAGTTATGATTGTATATACACAAACAATTATTTTTATATTCCACGTTAAAATCGCAAATGCAAAAATCAGCCTTATAATTTTACGAAAGAAGTACGTGAAGACTGCGATGCTTGACGCTCCGTCCTCTGACTACCTCGTTATGGGTACAGTGTGACAGTGACGTGCGCAGAGATTTTCAGTAGGGTAGACAAAAAGAAAACTCGCCAAAATCGCCTTTATAATTCGTATGTAATAAATGTTAATGTGATTTAATTTTACATTATTTAGTTACTGGGCACTACTTTGAAAAATATTTCGTCGGTAGCGAAATTGCTACTTGCTGTATTATCTATCTATATATATATAAAAGGCGATGTATGTATGTATGTATGTATGTATGTTCCTTATGGATTCCGAAACGGCTGGACCGATTTCGATGAAATTTTCATGGAATCTTCAGATTGGCCTAGCGGGTGATCCTGTAAAGTTTGGTAGCGATTGGATCAGTAGAATTTTTTTTTTGTTTTTTTTGCAGTATCAAAATAATTATAAAAACTGTTTAGTTTATTTTAACTTCAACTAACGCCCAGTGAAACGGGCCGGGTTTGCTAGTAATTTATAAAGCTACAACAACAAAGAAAAGCCAATTTTAGAAAGTTAACACTAATACATATTATAATAAAATATTACAATTTTGTGTCAAATCCAAACAAAAATGCTGATGCGCGCCATCTGTTGTTTTTTGTACATATCTATTAAACATTCCATAAGTAAGGAACAGAACATCACTATTAAACCTTTAGATGGCGCTAAAATAAGAAAAAATAATTGTTCGAATAATAATTATAAAAAAAATTATACCATTTAACAAAAATGTTAATATTTTTTATTAAGGTAATATATTATTTTTTCTAATAGGTTAAATTAATCTATGACTTTGTATTAAAATTAAAATTAAAACCGTTGACAATTTCTTTTTCGGGTGCTGTTATTGGCTAGAGACGCTGTCTTTTTATTAACTAGTGCACGTGTTTTGATCCATTTTGATCTAACACACATTCACAACTACTACATATGCACGCGTATAATTATTCGAAACATAGTGTTAGAAAAGATTTGAATGTGTTTAAATCGCGCCGCGATTTGAATTTGTCTCTCGAGCGAACTGTTGCCGTGACGCTTTCTTGTCGCATTTTGATATAGATAAGGCGAGCGCGAGAATTTTGAAAACATATTTTTGGTTGCGATAAATATTTTTGTACTTCATTTAAATAGTAAATTATCAGGGTAGACAGTCTCTATTTGTCTCTATGGAATGTATACCACTGCAGTGTGAAGATATTATGTTCTATTAAAATAAATAACTTGCACTGAGATTTGAATAGCACTCACATTACCTTCATTTGCGAGTAGCGCCGTGTCGGACTGCGGGTGTAGTAACATACCTTCCGTGTAACATACCTACGGGATATCGTTTTGCTAAAATGTTCTCATGAAAATGATGTTCGTGCTAGGAATTCGAATTGATCGCTCGCTTTGATGTCGGATTTGTTACAGCTAACGTATTTCATTTTCATTTCAAAATAAATAAAATGTGAAATTGAAGACGTGATTGCGCGTTACGGTTTTATTGCCGAAACTGATGATATTTGTTACTGTTTACTGCTCAGGGTTCTGTATTTAAAGAAAAAACGGAACGTTTATAAAACCATTCGTTCGTCTTAGGGATGATCCATATTCATCGATATTACGGAAACATCGATGTTGAGTGTGAAGACATCGATGCTGCAAATATTTTTAACACATAAAATAAACAAAAAATTTTTGGAACAATTTCCATCAATTACAACTATGGACATTCTGGAAACTGCAGCTTTTAAACAAAGACACCGCACGCAAAATCGTTTCATTCTCTTTGCTGCTACCGCTGACAAGCACACGGTTAGACATAACGGCCTCAAAGCTAAGCTTTCTCTTCGTCATTGTGATTTAAAATACTGACAGTTTCTCTCTCTTCTCAGAGCAAGTTCTTTTCGTACCAGTACTACATTTGACGTTTAGAGAATACCATGAAAATACTTAATGTGGTTTAATTAAATAAAAATTATTATTTAGACTTTGTATTATTCTATGATAGTTGCTGTTTTCGATTGTCTCAAGAAAATCATCGAGTAAATCTATATTTCCCTTTGTATACCTACACGCCTTTTCCATTAGTGTGAACAAAGCAAGACGCAGCAGTTGTTTCTGGGCGTGGTCGTACATCCTATACACTGTGTTCCCTGACAATATGCTAATTAAATAAAGTAAAAAAATAATCCAACGATTTATAAATAGAAACTTGGCTTTAGAGAAAGGTTAGTCTACAGTTGTTTCTAATTTTGATTTATTTTTTTACATACATACATACATACATATCTTCACGATGTATCCCTAGGTAGTCAGAGAGGATGGAGCGCCAGGAGTCGCGGTCCTTACATACCTCTTTCCCTTCCTCAAATCTCATCATTCTCCTCACACATGTATGTGTCTCCGCCTAGGTATGTGATTTTTTTATTTTTTATTTAATTGACATAAATAATTGTCAGGGTAAACAATGCATATTTGTCTCTATGGCATGCATGCTACTGGCTTTGATAACTTGTCGCCTAGTTAATCACTATCCCTTAACCGACTCTTATATACAGTCAGGAAGAAGTTAATCAAGTGGTACGTTCCATATTTTTCTTTTGTATTCCAAAATCAACTCGGAGTAATTGTATCGTACTTTGGTTTGTTGATTAGTCGCTAGTTTAATGAAACAATACATAAGATGTACTATAAATGGGCTGTATTTCAATATTACATACTTTACGATACCGTAAGCATTTAATAATAACAAAACAGTACATCATACATATGTTAATATTTATAAACTTTAAACTACACATTATCAATACCCAACGATACCTAAAGTAGGGGAGAGGTGTATCAATAGTAACAAAAAAAATTCAAACTTTTATAACATTTTAATTAACAATCACAGCATAGTAATTCTCGGTCAAAGTTTAAGTTATTTATCCATCTACATAATAAAATATAATATAAAACGAAACAGCGAATAATATTTTAATAAATGGCACTTATTGAGATCAAAGGGTAGTGTTACAATTGGCACACCAAGGGTGTCAATTGTAACAGGGATGAGGGTCAATTGTAACATATATGTACTTAAATAAATAATGAACTACAAATGAAATTTAAACTTATTAGTAGTTTACGCTATAAACATACTAAATAATCAATAATAGTGCCAGTTATTCCGACAAACAATTTAAACATACATAAAATGGATCATTTTTGGCACAGCTGGAGTGGGCCCATTTGTGACAATCTCTGCATTGCAACCACTCTTCTCTACTACTATTATAATTTTTGAAACAAACAATACAATAGTTGTCATCTTCACTTCCGTCATCCGTATCTTCATTAGTACTTAGAAAAAATTTTTTATGGTCTTTCTTTTAGTTGCTTTTTGTGATTTTGACTTGGAACTTAAATGTATTAACTTCGGAACTTTTTTCTCACTAATCTTTCTTTTCTTTGCCTCTAAGTTTTCTTTTTCCGGAGTGTCTGTATAAATCGCACTCTTTCCTTTAGATCTTCCAGTTTTGGATTTCAATTGAGAAGGTGCTTTTGGCAGCGGAGCCAAATCAGAAAAGGAAGTTCTATGTGGCGATGTACAAAAAGTGGGACTTGGTGTCGATTGAGCCGATATTTGGGGCAAAATCTGATGTGATGTTGAAGGTGCTGAAGTTGATGTGGTATTAACCAGTTCTGTAGATAAAATCTTTTGCGTATCAGATTGCTCAGGGGTCACTTCTTTGATAGGTTGGTCAGTGACACTAGCTGAGGCAAAATCAACATCCGGAAAGATATCTCTTTTATATGGCCAAATACCCGTGCATGTAAATCCTTGAGCAATATTAATTGGTATCGCAGCGTAGGAAATAGCTTCTTTGACAAGCCCTGGTAAATCGTAAATAGTCATTCGTTTCCCTGGGTGATTTTTCATCCAATGATCTGCGGCAATATTAAATTTTGTTTTGAAAGGCCCAAAAACTGTCCTATCAAGAGGCTGCAGTTTGTGTGATGTGTGTGGAGGAAATGACAGTATAGAGATGAAGTTTTCTTTACAATATTGTATAACAGGTATGTTAATGTGAGATGAATTATTGTCCATTATAGCTACAACCGGACTATCTTTAGTAGGCTTAGCAAACTTCGCGAAGTGCTTCATGAACTGTAAAAATCTTCGTCTTGCATCCAACCACTTTTATTTCCTGAACCGTTACATCCAGATGGGCCATCTCTTACAAAATGGGGTTGAAAATTCTTCCGTGGAAAAACAAAAAAGGCAGGAACAGCGTTCCCTATTGCATTGACAGCCAAACACATAGTTACTAGGGTACCTCGTTCTTGTGAAGTAATGGCACCGACTTGCCTGCTGCCTTTAATAGCAATTACTCTGCTAGGTTTCCGAGTGGTTGTAACGCCTGTCTCATCTATATTATATATATTTTGTGGTTGACATTTTAGTCGATCACCCCAAAAGTTCACCCCATTTGTCAAAGAAACTGTCAACATTTGGTTTATTAAAATTTATAGCTCGAACAAGACTTGTTGCTTCAGGACGTCTGACAGATAAAGTTGAGTGTCTCTTCATAAAGGCCTTGTACCAATCTAAACTTGCTAGTTTAGATTCATTCCACTTTTGAGGATATTTTAATTTATTTGCTTTGGCATAGGAGTAAGCCAATTTACGTAAATCTTTGGTAGTTAAACCAAAGTAAAGTTGACTGGCAATTTTACAGTGCTGCGCTAATTCAATTTCCTGTTCTGTAGTAAATACTTTATTATGTGGAGCATACCCAGTTTTAATTGAATTATCCTTCTTATATTTAATGACATATTTAGAGAGTGTCACATGGCACATGTTGTGTCTGGCAGCTACACTTCTAACACTCTCCTTTTGCTGGATCACAGTTTCACAAGCTTCAGCATACTTTTCTGGTGGTACGGTTCCACGCGATGTTTTCCGAGGTCGCTTGTAAACCATGGCGCAAAGAATCTAAAAAATAAATAAATATTTAAAGCATCTTAAAGAAAAAATTTAATATTTATAAGCGTAAAAGTATAGAGTGTCAATTGTAACGCGTTACAATTGCACCTCCTTGTTGTGTTACATTTGCACCACTGTTATCTTACGGCATTGACTACTCATCTAATATAAATCTATTATAAATTTGACTGCTTTACATACCTGTAAATGTAGACTGGATATATATTCTACAAAATTTACCACTGTACTGTAGTTGTATTGTAATATTTTAATATTATAAGAAAATTAGCACGGAAGAAATGTTTTTACTTTAACATGGTTATGTCAAACTGTCATCTACGGACGGCGCATGCGTATACTGTTTAAGCTACAAACTCGGTCGGTAAAATATATGTATAATAGATGTCGTGTAAAAATAAATGTTACAATTGCGCCCCTGTTACTATTGACACACCTCTCCCCTATGTAACAACATAACATCTTCACACTGTATCCCCAACGTATGTGATCAGTATATATCCGTATAGCAGACACAATTAGATACAAATTCCAGTAAGACATTATTTATAAACTTTCCAATCGGATACGAATCATTGGTTAGAATTTTATCGCCCACAAGTCCTTTCCACTGATCGCCACTTTTATCCAAGAGTCGTGCGTGAAGCAATTGAAATCAAGAGACACAAAAATTTCAATCGGGAAAGCGGATACAATTTATCAGCAGCGTGGAATCCTGTGATTCAAATGACAAAACCTCGTTTTTCACATCCGGTTCAGTGTGTGGACACCGTGAGTGTTGTGTGTAGGAACCCTAATAATTATTTACAAATATCGGGGGTAGATGAAATAAAATCTGCCTCTGACACGGAGTGAAGCTTGCTGCGACAGTTTACTTGAGACCACGGCCGATGAAACTCGGCCGAAACGTCAAGAGAAAATAAAAGGTAATCGCGTTAATTTCCCGTGTTTTTAGATAAGACATTATTTTTCTATGTAACTTCTCAAATGACATCTGTCAATATCAATTGACAGCTGACAAATGAGTGTTGTGTTATGAATACAAGTCTTTCTAAACTGTGAATAAATTATGTAAGATTCGAACAGTAATATTTTTTCTTTAATAGAAACCCTTCGTAAAACCATTAATCTGTCAGTGTATACAATTATATATTGTGTCATATTCGGTGTTACGCGTGTTTGTCCTCGAAGCCATTTAATTCAACGTCTCATCGCTTGTAACTCCGGGAGACAAAGTTAATTCGGTGAGTAAACGTTTTGGCGTTCTCTACGCCGGCGCCATCTATCAAATTAATGAGCACTGCCAATAACAGGCAACCGCTCTTACATGACGGGTGGTGCAAGTCATGAGCAGATACGATCTCCATAAGACAGCTGTATATCAAACAAAAATTGATATAACATACATTATGACAGACCCGTTGGCTCGATGGCAGAGCATCTACTTTCAAAGCCGAGGCCCTAAGTTCAATCCCTGATTAGGTCAATTTAGGAAATTAACATTTTTTAAATTTGCTTGGTGTCTGGGTATTTCTGGCTCCCCCAGCTCATCGTATGTAACCCATAGTACTATAGAGTTTAGTTTGCGTAATTGTCTGAAGTACTATTATTGTTTTTAGAAATGGTGGCAAGTCACGAAATGTATTATCACATTTGGTACATCGTGTTTTTTGCAATTCAGTCATAATCATTCTACAATCACGTCACAACAGATATTTTACATGAAAAATAAAAGCACAAGATTAATTATTATTAGCGTAAAATATGAGTGTGTCGCTGGCGCAAGACAAAAGCAATGCTGCGTTCGCGCAACAACACCAACTAACAACAAATCACGCATCCTTTAAGTGTTCATATACAACGTTACGTAATCCTTTGCCTGACTGGTTAATAAAAATCACACATCACACTTTTTGAGATCTACAGACCCATAACTAAATATGTTTTATGTTATCATGTAATTCATCATGTACTACCTAGTAATTCATATTATACACAATATTTTCTAGAATTTCAAATACTAAGAATTCAAATATCCATATCATCTTGCACTTTTACATTATTTTCATGTAATAAAATTAAATCAAAAACTAATTTTATTAAAGGTCTCGGAATATTTATATTCAGTAGAAGTACGTAGCTATCAACTTCGGGCTTTATTCCAAATTCTATATTTGATACAGTCTTCTTTTTATAGTATAACATGTTTTCAATTTCAATTTATTATCATGTTTCCTGGCGCTCCGTCCTCTCTGACTACCCCGTTGGGGATACAGCGTGAGGATATGATATGTTATGTTTATGTTTTCAATTATTAAAAAAATGAAAGTTGAAAACAATCTAACTCAAGTACTTAGAAGATCCTTTGCTTAACATGAGGAAACTACAAATAACATTGGTTTTAGTTTTTAGGATTTGGAATTGTCGTATGTCTTATCAAATATTTTGGACCAGTATACTCTTTACATTCATGGCATTTGAACGCGAATACATTCCACATTTCGTAAACAATGAAAAAATCGGGAGACTGAAGCTACCTGAAGCTACTCAGGTGTGCGGTACAAGTAATGTACATACACAATAATATGTAAAGTGAAAGTAAAAAATGTAAGCGTTTTTAATCAGTGGCGGATCGGTCAGACTAGCAAGCAAGCCAAGGGCTTACCTCAGTAGTCGTATCACCAAGTCTTCATTAAGTTACGAGCACCAATTCAAAAAAAAAAACATAATTTGTTAAAGAAAAAGTCCGAAAGATATATCAGATTGTGCGTACGTTACTAAAATGCTGTAATTATAATTACAACAAATGAGCATATGGCTCCCCTATTGGTCCTGTGTACAGCGGCGCATCTTACTACCAAGTTGAATCCGATTTCCGTTCAAACTAATTGAAGAAGCGAACAATTGTTAATTTTCTTAGAGCTCGAGTATTACTGGGAACTCCTTTTTTGTGTGATACTCACAGTATACGCCTATTGCGTAATTAGAGGTCACATTATAAGATAGGTCTAATTATTAATAATAGGTAAAATTATTGTTTATTTATATATTCAAACTCGGAGTTGTCCGCTGTTTCTTAAAACTTACGCCGTTATTTTGCGGGTAGAGGCACCCGCGTTTCATACGTTCGAACGGATAGTGCAAACTTGATGTTAGCCTCAACAACTAAAGTTGAAGCCAAAACAAACAACTTATACGCGTACGCTACGTATAATTATGAATGAATATTTGAATATAGAAAACATCACAAAACGTTTCTGAATTGCGAACAGAATACGCAAAAAAAGAGGTACGTAGTACGGACTGGGTGAAAGTGTTACGATAAAAATACCCTAAAATAACATTAAAATGTACGTAGACATTTTAATAAAATAATACGAAGAATATATCCATTTATTACCGAAGACATCGGCTGTATGGGCTATAGATGGCTTTTGCCTTCCCTGTCAATGGAGAATCGTACAAGCAAAATAAAAAAATCTATATTAATAATTAACGAAATTTAAAAAAAAAATAGACTAATTGTTAGTTGTTGAATTTATTTTCGGAGTCTATGATATTTCCCTTGGCTCACTGAATTTGGCCCCACCTTTTTTGATTTTTTAACTTTTTTTATTTTTATTAATTTGTTCGTCGTTTGTTCGTTATTGTTCGAATGTAAAAACTGTTTGTTCGTTTTTTGTTTATTTATAATTAATTAAACAAATGTTTACCTTAAGTTAGCCCCCCTTATTAGAGATCTTTACTTTTGCCGCTCAAATTGATAAATTTCGATTAATTATCGTTTGTTCGACCACTATTAACGATTGTTCGATCATAAAAACAATTGAATTCTTCATTATTAATTATTTTTTACAGTTTTTACATTCGAACAATAACGAACAAACGACGAACAAATAATTAAAAATTAAAAAGTTCAAAAATCAAAAAAAGTGGGGCCAAATTCAGTGAGCCATTTCCCTTGCTTATGAACTCCGACTCCGACAAGTAAAGGAATTCAAAAAATTATCGTTGATTGAACGGGAGAAGTGAGGTTGTCATTTTATTTAGATTTTCTATTTTTTACATTTTTAGGAGTTTTAAAGTACAACAGTGATAGTATATTGTGTTTTAAAGTTTTGTGTAAGTGAAAAGAATGGAGAAGAGCTAAATGAACATGTGTAGCTGAAGTTTTCGCGCTCTTCCAAGAAGTCCTTTTTTAACTTCAGTAAAGCCTACTATCACTTTACTGGAGGAGTGTAAGGGACAGTTAATGTTTCTCCAGAAGTTTCGTCATTAGGCTGATGGTCTTGTTACCAATGCCTTAAGAAATATAAATAAATAAAAATAAAATTATCGTTGTCATTACAGTCATCGGAGTCATCGTTAAAAAGCCAGTGGACGCGTGACTCTTATATTTTTTATATTTTTAAATGGCACCGTACAATGATGTTATATTTAAAAAAGAGGTAGGTAGGTTACGTTAGTACTAATGCTTGTAAAATATTGTCCCGGTTATGCACACACATAAGCCACACACTTTGTTTATACACACTAATAAAATGATGAAGTGTAAATAAGATAGCATGACAATTACCATAAGAAAAGTGAGACAAATATACATTGCACTGCGTCGCTATACAATGTAAGATTTCAATTGCATTTCAAACTAACAAATCACACGGCTCTCTAAAACCATTATGATTGGTCAATTTCACTTTCTTACTGCATTTTAAGTGAATCCGTGACTACTTCATAGAATATTAGTAATTGATGCCACAGAACAGACATTTTAGAAAAATATGATTGATGCCTAATGGGTTTAGACAGTAAAAGGATTTATGTTTGATTTTTAAAATTAATTTTTCTTGAGTCATGTACATTTGGAAACAGAATTATTTAAGTACATACATTTATAAAACACGTACGTTATAAACTTGAAAATGATAAAAATAAAACACTAGGTATTTTCATGTAAAATATTTTTTATTGTGTGGGATTATTGGGATATTAGACTCACTGCTAAAACTTCTGATTCGTTTTAAAAAATACGTATATTATATCTTATATACCAAATAAATAAACGTAATCAAATGTTTAATAGGCACTGCATGACATTGACGGTTCTGTAACATAACTTTTTATATTCTTTGACCAAATATAATATATTGCTCTTTGTCGCACTTGGTAACTGGGGTATTACCTATCGCATTTCAGTTTTTTATGATTTAGTATTTTACTGATATTTTAGATTTTGGAAAAAATGGTGACACAAATGAAATAAGTAAGTACACTTACGCATGATACGTGATTCGTGAACCTTTGGAAGTCTTGCTAGTATAGTTTCGGCAGTATCTAATAACACAGGACGGCATTTTTATATTAATATTAGGAACGCACATACGTTTTGACACTGTCACGTTGTGACACGAATGAGCTCCAGGTTGGCTAATTAGCAAAGTTTTAGGGTGCCCGTTTTCGAGCGCAATAACTCATCTACCTCTTTTGTAAATATAACACCATTGGCACCGTACGTGAGTACATTGCCAACGTCAAGTAAAGCGAGAAAACAATTCAGTAGATGATTAGCGCATTTGCCAATGTCACGCATTAACACAAACCAGTATACAGACACAGAATAAGTAGAATCCATGTAGAATCAAGTAAGTTAGTTCTTTCTTATTGTAAAACTCCTCCAGTAAAGTGATAGTAGGCTTTACTGAAGTTATAAGGACTTCTTGGAAGAGCTGCAGCTACACATGTTTATTTAGATCTTCTCCATTCTTGTCACTTACACAGAACTTTAAAACACAATATACTATCAGTGTTGTAATTTAAAACTCCTAAAAATGTAAAAAATAGAAAATCTAAACAAAATGACAACCTCACTTCTCCCGTTCCCGCCAAAAAGTCCACGTGACTCTTTTTCAATCTAAGGACATGACATAGACTGACATAAGCATAAGGACATAGACCGACCCGTTCACGCGGTGTCAGAGCAACTGCCTTACAAGCCGGGGGTCCCGGGTGCGATGTCCATTCAGGCAATTTAGAAAACGAACTTTTCTAAATTTGCCTGGCAGTTTGAGTGTACTGGGAGCTCCCCCAGAGTCCTTAATGTGGTACCCGGAGTCTAATGCTTAGTTTGTGGTCAAACAATTTGTGTAATTCCCTGGAGTATTATTATTATTTATCAAAAGAAGTCACTATAAAATTAGCAATCTACAAGGTTATTGTGAAAGGGGTATAAATCCGCCGGGATTCCAATGTGTCAATGTTTGCTTTTATATTGCAGATATAATAATTACGGGATATGTTTATTTGCTGATATATGCTGAGATGGTTTGGCCATGTCGAGAGAATGAATGAAGAACGATTGACGAAAAAAGTGTATAAGGCGAGTATGAATGAAAGTGTTGGAAGGGGTAGACCTCGGCGGACGTTTCGACACCAAATCAGGGACGTCTTGAAAAAAGGCCAGGTCAAGAGTACCCTAAACCGAAGAGCATGTATGAAGGGAATAATGAAAGTGGACGAAGCGAAACAAGTATGTAAGGATCGTAGCAAGTGGAAAGAAGTGGTCTCTGCCTACCCCTACGGGAAAGAGGCTTGATTATATGTATGTATGTATGTTTATTTTGTCGTCCATACAAAAAAAATACTATAAAAAATGTAGAACCCTATCGTTATGCCCTACATCCCAAATGTTTACTAGCGACGTAAAAACGCTGACATTAGGGTTGCATCGCATCACCTTTGTTTTTTAAAACTTTGAGATGTTACAATAGAACTGACTTTGGCGAAGTTATAGAATGCAAACTTTTCGTTGTCATGTGTACTTTAATACCCTTTTGCATTTACACATACTTTCGAAATAACCTTGTATATGACAGAAAAACATAACATATATTTGTTTTTCTTGTTACGAAAAATCAGTTTTTTACATTTTAATTTTAGAGAAGCCTAAGAAGAACATCTCAACCATTTTACCCGACTGCGATTAAGCAAAAGTGAGTTATAACTTTAGCAGCGTATACAAGGTTATTTCGAAAGAATGAGTAAATACGGAAGGGTATAAAAGTAACCATGACAACGAAAAACTTGCGCTCTACAATTTCGCCAAAAGTCAATAGTTCAAGTGTAAAACCTCAAAGTTTAAACTTACATAAAGGTGAGGCAACCCTAATATCAGCGTTTTCTCGTCGCTAGCAAAGATTTGGAATATAGGGCATAACGATAGGGTTGTACATTTTTTTCCATTAAATGAATTTTTTTGTATGGAAAACAAAATAAGCGTATTCCATAATTATTACATCTGCTATATAACGGTCAACAGTTACACGTTGGGGCCCCGACGGATCTGTACCCCCTTTCACAATAACCTTGTATTTATGTAATATGTATGTCGGTGGAAAGAATAAAAGGCACTCATTTGACTATACTATGGCAACGCGCGACTTCCGATGACGCGCTAACGAAACGTCGAGGCCGGCGCTGAGAGTCTGTTAGGCTACGGCGGCCGGTGCGATAGCATTTCTCCGACGGATCGTTTGCCATTATTAAATTTCCAATTACCTACGTAATAATTGTTACAAAGAATTTTCTGTCGTTTGCACATTAACTTTGTCTTAACGTTGTATTTTATGGCGTAGTTCGCGTATTTCTCACGGTTGCAAAAGCACGAATTGCCCCGTGTCTTTTCCGACATGTACATAATATTATGTAAGTATGTAAGTATGTTAAAATGGATGAAATATTAGAAAATTTTAATTATTTGAAAAAAACTGTTCAAGAACTAACCAAAAGAAACAAAGAATTAATGAACAAAAACAATAACCTGGAGATGCGGATAGGTGCCTTGGAACAAAGAGTGCAAGAAACCGAACAACAAAAATTGTCGGCGAAAATCGAAATAGCGAATGTACCACTAGATGATCAAGATAATGGATCCAGAGTAGCAGAAATTGTAGCGGAAAAGCTAAAAGTATCACGGACCAAAATCGTAGGGGTAAAACGACTGTGTACGTTAAAAAACAGGCCGGCAACCATACAAGTCACACTGATCAATGAAACTGTTAAAGAAAAGTGGATAATTGCAGCAAAGTCTACTAAAATTATCGCAGTGGACGTTTTGCAAGGTATATGTAAATCTGTTGAACAAAACATCGTATATGTGCGAGAAGCGCTAACCCCATATAATAAAAAATTACTGTGGAACGCGAAACAGCTATTGAAAGACAAAAATATGTATATATGGTGCAAGAGACGAACAATAAAAACACGTAAAAGGGACGGCGGCGAACCAGCAATTATTATTAGATCCGAAGAAGACATCAGGCAATTAATATCAAAATAAGTAGATTTTATGTGTAAATATGTCATGTAAACGCAAATTCGCAACACTTTTTTTTATAATAATGGCTACCCTAATGCATGATATAATTGAATTTACAGATACTGTAACAACATTAACTCATTCACTAAACTCATAGCTTCAAATAAAAAACAAATTAATTTAATTTGCATGCACATAAACATTCGATCTTTATTAAAAAATTTCAGCGCATTAGAATTTTGTGTACGAAATAGTAAAATAGGTATAGATGTGATAATCATAACAGAAGCAAATATTAGAGATTCAATAAGTCCTATGTTCAATTTAAACGGCTACCAGATGCACACACTACTAAGAAAGAATCGAAAAGGCGGTAGAATAATTATTTATGTTAAAGAAAAATACAAATTATCTATATCTAAATCAAAAACACAACATTTCGAATCAGTGCTACTATATATTAATACACCACATAAATATTACACAGCAATATGCGCTATATATCGCCCCCCTGAACTTAGTAAGCACTTGTTTATTAAGGAGCTACACTCACTAGTACAAAATGTTGAGTCAAATTGTGACTTGTTAATGCTAGGTGATATTAATATAGATTTAGATATTAACTCTGCTATAAAGCATAAGTACAATACTATGCTACACGGTTGTGGTCTTGCGTGCGGGATTTCGCAATATACACGAATAGAAAAAACTAATAATAACAAAATAAGCAAAACGTGTATTGATCATATCTATGCGAGAAGCCGCACGCAAGAACTGTATACAGCGGCATTGGGAACTGTACCTGTGACTGTACTGGCCGATCACCGTTCGGTAGTGATTGCTTGTGTCGGAACCTCTCCTGCACCTATACGGGGTGTCCCAATTTTTAAAACTATATATGACAATAAAAAATTAACAAATAAATTAAATGAGATAGATTGGAAGCCTACTGAGATAATGGAGTGTCCTAATGTTTTATATAATTTTATAAAAGAGAACTTTACTAATTGTTACAAAATATCTGAGAATAAAATTAAGATGAAACGAAATACCAAAAAGAGAGAAAATAATACATGGATTAGTAATACTATTATAAAAGCTTGCGATCACAGAGATACTTTGTTTAATGAATGGTTAAAAGACACGAACAATATGATTGTGAGACAGAAATATGTTAGAGCCTGTAATTATGCTAATAAGCAGATACAAAAAGCTAAAAATAAAAGTGTTATGGATGAAATAAAGTCTCATAGAAATAATCACAAAATATTATGGACTATATTGAATAAAATAACAGGACGGGTACGGCAATCGGTTGATTCTGTAATACTCAATGCATTTCGGAAGCAAAATACTCAACCACAAGATATTGCCAATAAATTTGCTAGCACATTTTCTAATATCGTAAAAAAGGTTATTCCTGAGTGCGACAAAAACATTCTAAAAAAGACTACGTATAAGGATACTGCTAACGTGTCAATGTACTTCAAAAAGGCGGATATTAGCAGCGTCATAAAACTAATTAAATCTATGAATGTAAATAAAGTTCCAGGAATAGATAAGATCAGATGCATAGACATAAAAAATATTTGTGAAAAAATCGCGCCTGTTATAGTCAAATTAATTAATGCCTGCGTAGAAAAAGGTAAATATCCTGAGGAGTTAAAAACTGGACCAACCAATATTCAAAAAAGGTAGTAAATTGGATTTTGAGAATTATCGACCTATAACAATTCTACCTACTTTGGACAAACTAATCGAAAAATATATAAATACGCAAATGTACTCTTTTTATGACAATAATGATATTTTAAACAAAACGCAATATGGATTCAGACAGCAGAAGAACACCACTCAGTTGCTTTCTGCTTTTACTGACTTAGTCAATGATTACATCAATAAAAAAAAACACGTGTTGGCCGTTTTTATAGATTACAGCAGGGCTTTTGATACTTTACGGCATGATTTATTATTGGAACGACTGAATGACGCAGGAATAAGGGGACCTATACTGGGATGGTGTCTAGACTATCTAAGTAATCGCTCTTTTTACGTTAAAGTCGTGGATGGTTTGAGTGACAGAATATTGGTAAGTGAAGGCACAGCATAAGGATCGGTATTGGGACCATTGCATTACATAACATATGTGAATAATGTTGTAAATGTGGTAAAGTGGTGCAAAGTGCTTCAGTTTGCTGATGACACATGCTTATTGATAGCTGATAATGATATTAACATTGCTTTGCACCGACTACAGGAGGACTTTACGGGATTGATGAAATGGTCGCATGATGCGGGATTGGTGTTTAATGCAGACAAAACTAAACTTATGTATATAAGCTCAGTTCAAAATAGAAGACATCAAAATATTAAACTAATAGCTCACAATCACAAATGCCTGCACATATCAAATAATGATACCAATAGTATATGTAACTGTCCTTTTATAGAACACATAGATCAACAACGATATTTAGGATTAATAATTGATAAAAATATGAAATGGACTGAGCACATTGATATGGTATGTAACAAGCTGAGAGCAATTCTTGCCAAATTGTATTTGATAAAATCAAAAATACCTTACAAAACATTGTAAGGTATACAACTCTATATAGCTATACAACTCTCTTGGTGAATCAATTGTAGGTTATGGCTTGAGTAGTTACGGTTTAACTTGTGAAACACATTTAAATAAAATATACGAACTCCAATGGCAAATACTGAAAACAATAGTACCAGAAAAAATTAAACAACGATACACAGATAATCACAGTGGTCTTTTTCGATTCTGCAAAATTTTACCAGTACATAAAAAAATTAAATATATGCTACTAACAGAAAACTACTTCAACGACCGTATAAAAACTTATTATAATACGGGGAAAAATACACAACTGTCACGAAAACATAAATTGATAATTCCTAGTTATAATAACCTGTACGGACGGAATAAATGTATAGTGCCATATATAATAAACGAGTTACCTGACGAGCTAAAACAAATATTAACGAAAAAAAAACATTAAATGCAAATTGAAGCAGCATTATATGGATAACCTCTAAATAAAAAAAATAAAATAAAATAAAAATAGGATATATATAACATGTTTGTGTGCATGCATAATGCATACTGCATATTTATTTATTTATAGCGTATAACATTGGTGTATTTATTAATCTCACTCTCTCTCAAGTATTTAAATAAATATAATGTTCCAAACATCCTTTACATTGTATACACTTGTCAGGTTGTCACTAAAGATCAAGACGCACACGGCATATGCACGCACGACACACTAACACATCATAATAATATTATATGGCTTACCTCATTTTTAAAATTGTAACTGTGAGTGTGTTAGCGAATTGGCGGTATACAGAAAAACTTGCTTTTTGAAGTTTATGCTATATCGTCACTATGGAACAAATTTTGTAACTTTTCTTTTGTGGAGATTTAAAATAAAAAATAAAAAAAATGTATGTTCAATTGTTTCCTCATAATGTCGAAACCACCGATTTTAACGTATGCAATTTATGAGGTATCGCTGGCTCGTCTCATTATCGCTCATATTACAATAGGTTACAATGTTTTTTGAATAATTCAAAATAGCGTTTATGCTACGACGTTAAGTCTAACAACTAACAAACACCTAATAAGTCTAATAACTAAAAAAAAATCGAATCTAAAAATGACTACATCATGATGAGTGTCAAAGTCAAAATCTAAGGATGACCATCTAAAAACATATTTAAATAATTTAGATCTTGATAAAATAAAATCGCGGAGAGTAAATCACTAGTCCACTGTTTATTGTTATGGATTGAGGTTTCTTTTTACAGAATTATCAAGTAATAATGTGCACGCGCTGTCTCAATATCTCGTTCTATCGCCTTTCTTTTATCCTCTTCTTCTTCTCTGCTAACACCGCTCCAGTCTTCTGCCTAACCCACTCCTCTCTTCTACCTCATACTCGGCTCGCCTCGCCTCATTCCTTCTTGCTCCTCTTGATCTTTACGTTACAGTATATACAGTATATACAGGGTGTATATGAAAACGGGACAGTTACTTTAATGGATGAAAGGGCATAACTTTAGTATGTAGTTACAAAAAGAATAATCGAAAAAAACGTATCCGTTTAAGAGTTATGACCGTTTTAATTTTCAAGTGTTATCCCCACCATTTCTCGTAAAATTGGGTTGATCATGTACAGTTACAGATTTTAAATCTTACGTTTTTTTTTATTTTGTAATAATTTCATCCGTTACTGAAATACAGCCTGAAAACCATTTTCGAAAATAATGCGTATACCCCAATGGGGGTTTTCAGGCTGTATTTCAGTAACGGATTCGGAGTAAATTTCTGCACAATCTTGCCAATTGGCTGTGGACTGTGTTTGTAAATTAATTGTGGTCAGTGATGTCTATTCGCTGGTCGATCCGAGTGGCCGAGTTTCGGGTGGCATGCGGGTGAGCATTTAGTGAATATTCATGTACTTTGTAGAGCTGTTATCACCTATTTTAACGAGACGATCACCACTAAATTAATTTTATTTGTTAGTCTTTAAGAGAGAGAAAAAATTCTCGCTGCTTTCTCATCTAGGTCTTAAAAGCAGGCCTATTTCTATATTTATGTACAATAAAAAAAAATAACAGATACCAACCACTGACTTATTCCCTGTGTAGGTTTTAAAAGTCAGCTCAGTCTATATTTCCTTATGAAACATCATTTTACATTATTCTTTCACTCCAAGGCAGAATAAATAGAAGTCAGTATTTTTAAGTCGTTGAATAAACCCTTAGACCCTTCTCAAGTACTCAATCTGTATATATTTATAAGACAATTCTTTGAATTGACCAGGAACTGGCAAAAATTTAAACGAACAATATTGTACTGCTCTGAAAACAAAATTTCATTTTATTCCAGTACATACTTTATACACTTTAATGATATTATTTACCTTAAATCCTACCTGAAAACAAAGAAACGACATATAAAGTTCATTAATTTCCGTTCCTTTTTACAATTTTTCAGTTTTCTTCCCAATATTTTTCTTTCACAACTCGCAATAATAATGATATCTACCAACTACCCAAAACTACCATGTTAAAGTAATAACGCTATTTTACCGACTGTGTTTGACACTTTTATGTGAGCGGTGACTGTTTTACCGACGTTCAGGAAAGCGTGGCATAATACAATTATTCGAATTACGGAAATGAAGAAATGTCATTTCTTTACATATTTTATAATTAGTTATCTTTCTATCAAAGTGTAATCAACTATCCGACACTAAATATAATTTCTTATGAGCTGGGTAGCTAAGTCTGAGCTACTGAGCGCCAAGCATTACATATTTCTTTCCATTTCTTCCACCTCTTTCAATCTCATCATTCTTTTCACACACTTTCACTTAGATATGCAAACATTTTTGATATTTTCGTCAGCTAATAGTCTGACTATTTGATTTTCACAGGCAGCCTTGTTTTTTTATGGCTTCTGCTACCACTTTCACTCTGTAGTTTGTCTTAATTAAACTAAATTATACTTATTTCATTAAACTTTGTACATAAACAGCTCTATCGTGTACAGTTACAGATTTTAAATCTTACGTTTTTTTTTATTTTGGAATAATTTCATCCGTTACTGAAATACAGCCTGAAAACCCCCATTGGGGTATACGCATTATTTTCGAAAATGGTTTTCAGGCTGTATTTCAGTAACGGATGAAATTATTACAAAATAAAAAAAAACGTAAGATTTAAAATCTGTAACTGTACATGATCAACCCAATTTTACGAGAAATGGTGGGGATAACACTTGAAAATTAAAACGGTCATAACTCTTAAACGGATACGTTTTTTTCGATTATTCTTTTTGTAACTACATACTAGAGTTATGCCCTTTCATCCATTAAAGTAACTGTCCCGTTTTCATATACACCCAGTATAGTTTACAGAGAAATGTAATTGCAATCAATATTTATAATAATGATTTCAAAAAGTTTATAATAATAAGCGTAAAACAAGAGTGAAACGCGATACAGCGCGTAGTGATCTGTCAGAAGCCTCACATACGCGGAAAGTCAAACGCTGGCTAGTTCGACTTTTCTTTCTCTTTACTGTTGTGTGTCAAATGACATTAATGGATAGGTACCATTAAATATGATGAAGAAAATATACAGAGCGAAAGTGAGTGGTAAAAGAGGCCAAGGAAGACCAAGGCTGACTTATGAAGATCAAATAGCCAGAGTGTTAGCGGATGGAAATGTCAAAAGCTCTCGCATACCTAAGCGAAAATGTGTGAGGAGAATGATGAGATTTGAGGAAGCGAAAGAAGTATGTAAGAACCGCGACGCTTGGCGCTCCGTCCTCTCTGGCTACCCCGTTAGGGATACAACGTGAGGATATGTATGTATGTATGCATGTACTATTAAATGAAATTCATACAGCAGTAAATTTCTGCACAATCTTGCCAATTGGCTGTGGACTGTGTTTGTAAATTAATTGTGGTCAGTGATGTCTATTCGCTGGTCGATCCGAGTGGCCGAGTTTCGGGTGGCATGCGGGTGAGCATTTAGTGAATATTCATGTACTTTGTAGAGCTGTTATCACCTATTTTAACGAGACGATCACCACTAAATTAATTTTATTTGTTAGTCTTTAAGAGAGAGAAAAAATTCTCGCTGCTTTCTCATCTAGGTCTTAAAAGCAGGCCTATTTCTATATTTATGTACAATAAAAAAAAATAACAGATACCAACCACTGACTTATTCCCTGTGTAGGTTTTAAAAGTCAGCTCAGTCTATATTTCCTTATGAAACATCATTTTACATTATTCTTTCACTCCAAGGCAGAATAAATAGAAGTCAGTATTTTTAAGTCGTTGAATAAACCCTTAGACCCTTCTCAAGTACTCAATCTGTATATATTTATAAGACAATTCTTTGAATTGACCAGGAACTGGCAAAAATTTAAACGAACAATATTGTACTGCTCTGAAAACAAAATTTCATTTTATTCCAGTACATACTTTATACACTTTAATGATATTATTTACCTTAAATCCTACCTGAAAACAAAGAAACGACATATAAAGTTCATTAATTTCCGTTCCTTTTTACAATTTTTCAGTTTTCTTCCCAATATTTTTCTTTCACAACTCGCAATAATAATGATATCTACCAACTACCCAAAACTACCATGTTAAAGTAATAACGCTATTTTACCGACTGTGTTTGACACTTTTATGTGAGCGGTGACTGTTTTACCGACGTTCAGGAAAGCGCGGCATAATACAATTATTCGAATTACGGAAATGAAGAAATGTCATTTCTTTACATATTTTATAATTAGTTATCTTTCTATCAAAGTGTAATCAACTATCCGACACTAAATATAATTTCTTATGAGCTGGGTAGCTAAGTCTGAGCTACTGAGCGCCAAGCATTACATATTTCTTTCCATTTCTTCCACCTCTTTCAATCTCATCATTCTTTTCACACACTTTCACTTAGATATGCAAACATTTTTGATATTTTCGTCAGCTAATAGTCTGACTATTTGATTTTCACAGGCAGCCTTGTTTTTTTATGGCTTCTGCTACCACTTTCACTCTGTAGTTTGTCTTAATTAAACTAAATTATACTTATTTCATTAAACTTTGTACATAAACAGCTCTATATAATTCCTTACACGTGTTGAATTGCATTACGGCCGGCACACATGCAATCACGTCGCATTCAGTGACCCTAACAAACTGCATTAATTAGTTGTAACGTTAGAATGTATACCATTAAAATTTTTTGAACTTTTTCGTTACTAACTACTCTGTACCTTGTCGATTAGAAGGCGACTGCAAGAAGGAAGAAAGGAAACTGAAGGTGTGGCGACGTGTTTTTACCAGACTGCCGCGAAGCAAAAAGAGGACTATGATTGAAAGTTTGCGCTACATGGTGAAAGACCAGACTTCCCACGAAGGTGACTGCCGATTTCCAACCATGTAGGCAGTGATTTTCTACTAAATTTCGTTTGGCTTCACATCGCATTTGGCGTGTGTTTGCAGCCACAGCCAAATCTAACCGTGTGTCCACCGTGTAGACGCTTATTGCCAACCACACGAGAGTAGAGTTATGGTTGCGTTGCTGCAGGCGGCAACTGCAGATGCATCACGTTCATATAAAAATAACGACACATCATCATAGTCCAACAGATTCGTTAAATTTAAATGATTCAGTGTCTGTCATTCTTTCAGCCGACGCTTTTCTTTTTGCTAACGTTTTGAGCATTTTGAAAATATGCAAACGCCATTTTGAAAATTGGAACGACGTGAGTCTATATCATAGATAATTACACAAGCTGTGTTCCTCAAACTAAACACTATGGGTACCGCAACGAACTAGGGGAGCTCCCCAGTAACACCCAGACTACAATCACATAAAAATAAGCTCATTTCATAAATTTACTTGACCGGGGATCGAACCCGGGTCCCCGGCTGGGAAGACTAGATGCTCTGCCACCGCACCGCGCCAACGAGCCAGCCAAATTACAAAAATATTACAAATATTTCAACACGTGGACCAATAATTAATCGAAAAATTTTCATTACTAAACAGTTGGACTCTCCTACACTACATTAGCCAGGCTTTTAAATTAAAATTGCACAGATTACTTTCCAAACCTTTTCAGCGATGTGTTGAAAACAACCAATCTGAGTTCAATTGATCGAATGGTATTCGAATCTCTATGTTACACAAACCAACATTGATTTTTAAATATATAAATGTTGATATGGAAAGGTATCTTATGTTTTTTTTTATTACTTTATCAGCTGCCCCTGGCTTACTTCTATGTCAGGGACTTTGTTTACAATAGTGTTATGTTATTTTTCTCTTTTCCTTACATATCTTTCTCTTATATTCTTTCCCTATCTTACATCTTTCCCTATTCCTTGCTTCTTCTCTTATATTAATTACTATTACTACATCTTTAGTTCTTAAATCTACACGTTTACTTTCCTTACTTTAGTCTATTTTCACTTGTATCTATCTTATGTTATGTGATAGGTACGCAATAATGTTATAATACTGAATTTTGCAGTATTGGTACTAATAATTTTTTGAAGACAGGAAAAATACCTTGCGTTACGTCTCCTATGATTTTTGTCCCACTTCATCTTAACTGGTATCCGTGGTAATGATAAAGATGGCGAACATGGGTGACGTCACGCAAGGTCGGTTTTCCTGTCTCAAAAGTTATTAGTACTGCAAATACACTGGTTCTCAGATTCTTATCTGATAGATATTCTTATCTTATCAGATAGATATGGCCTTTCACACATCACGAGTTGTTTAGACTGGAAGGAATGGGAATACACATATTTCGATTCGATCGGTGTGCTCAACGTTTTAGGACTGACACTGTTGTATTTGACAGTCCTATGACACAAAACAAATCTTTGTTCATTAGTACTTTTAAGTTTTAAATTATTTTTGAACTTTACAAGTGAGAAATCAATATAATATTTTCGTAAACATATGTGAGATAGACTCTTTTGGGCGTGATGATGATGAACAATTAGACCGACGGCTAATAATACCCGAGAGAAAGCTGACAATGACAATAAAAATGCAATGACAGTTAACCTACAAAATGTAGTGGGTAACTGACATTTTAGTCTCCGCTTTCGCCACGTATTCGGTTCGCCTCCTGTTTAACACGTCAGTAACAAGTTCATACATATCTACATACATTCATACATATCTTCACGCTGTATCCCTAACGGGGTGGTCAGAGAGGACGGAGCGTCAAGTGTCGCGGTCTTTACATACGTCTTTCGTTTCTTCAAATCTCGTCATCTTCCTCACACATTTTCGCCTAGATATGCGAGTGCTTTTAACATTTCCGTCGCCTAACACTCTGGCTATTTGATCTTCATAAGTCAGCCTTAGTCTTCTTGGCTTCTTTTACCACTCACTTTCGCTCTGTAGATTTTCTTCGTCAGTCTTTCATCACTCATTCTTTCTTTCACCCGAACCATCTTAGCATTACTTTCTTCGTTTTTACTATTTCAACAAGTTTATAAGTTTATTAATTATAGAATTAGCATTTTTTATTGTTATTAAAAATGATTACAAGTTTATAAATTATAGAACAAGCATAGTCCGCCGTTCGTCTGTCCGTTGGGGAGGTGAGCGACGTCGGCGGGCTGCGCTTATTACATGACTTATGTATATGATACTTTTCTTATCTTCCGTCGATGCCAAACAAAATCTAAGCAGGCGAAATAAATTATACCTGAGTTTCTTGTCGGTTCTTCTCAGTGTCCAGGTTTTTTTATTTGAACCGAACTAAAGTAGATTTCAAGTTCAAAAATACCTTGTAATTGGACTTACGTGAATAAATTGATTTGACTTTAACTTTGAAGCTGCAAGTTATCGCTATCACAAGCCTTTCTCTTAATTGCCAAATTTAAAAATTCCTTGTCCAAAATATTGTCTAGGCTGATTTCCACCAACCATTATTAAAAACGTTCTCGCAAACCCAGTTTTCAAACAAAAATACGATATGCGTATCGGTTCATCCGATCAAGAGATGCGATGTCATATACACAGACAACAAACATGAAACAATCAAGCACCCATCATTTTCGTCGAGGACAAGAATGTGAAAAAACTGTAATATTTCTTCGTAATTACGTGAAATATGAAACATTTTATCAAAATAGAAAAACAGAAAATGTTCTCCTTTTTTAAAAATCGTATATAAAATCGGAAACAAAGTGTCGAAATGGCCGTAGCACAGACCGATTAACTCTGTTGACTGAATAGTGTTGACTATTAACACAACATTTTTTAACGATACCGATATAGATTTTTAGTTACAATAACTTTAGAATACTTAAATAATCGTAATACTTCATGAATAATAAAATACTTGTCAAGAAAGGATTACATTAATAATTTACACTAAATATACCTAAATGAAATAAATGCGAAATTGTTTAAAATCGTCATTGTTAAATTTTTGCTTATTTCTGATTTTGGAACTGGTACTGGTAGGTCCCTTTACCAAATTTCAGCTCACTAAGTGTAAAAACGACGAAATTAATCGATGATATAGAGACAGATAGACAACATTAAGAAGCTATAAAAGTTGCGTATTAGTCACTTTAGCTGTTTTAAAAAATAACTTTTTAGTAAAATTCATTTGTAGCACGAGTACACGGCATTAATCTACACGACACCACATAACACGCACTGGTTTCAATGTGATATTCAAATATTTTTTTTTAATTATAAAAAATAACCACCTACAGCTCTTAATGTATATAATGAAAAATCAATTGCCGCATATATGAAAGAGCATCACTTGAGAACGGCTCTACCGATTTGGCTGATTATTTTTTGTTGTGTTTGTAATTGTCAGGATAAGGTTGTATGAAAGAAAATTTCGAGAAAATGGACCGTAAAATCTCAATAAAAAAATATCTCAAAAAAAAAGAATGCGGGTCGCTAGTATTTAATGAAATTCTGATAGCAATTAGAATTTATTATTGGAAAAAGTTAGTTATATAATTCAGTAACTTGTACAAAATAAGTGGTAGGAATAAGTCCAATGAAAATATCTGTTCTGTAAATAATAAATGTAATGAAAAAACAATTGCAACATAATAATCGACTTATCTACAATTTAAGCTAGAAAATATTCTTTACCTAAAAGACTTATATTTTAAAATAATTTAAACAAAATAAACAGTATTTTTTATCAATATTCAATAGTCGTCTCTTAATCCCATCACTATTTTTACGCGAGGGAATGTTCGGCATTTGACGCAATCCCGATGAGAACAATAATTTACATGCACTCTGCTCACCCTGCCTCTGCCACAACCCCGAGGGGAAACCTGTTAAAACAACAGCAGCTTTTTCACGACAAATTAGTCTGACCATTTTTTATTTAGCCATTTTATTTAACTTTGGCGGATTAGTTAAATTTTAGTTTAAAAGGTTAAGTTTTAGAAATACAGTGGATAACATTGTAAACATGATGGAGTAGGTCGCCTAGTCCTTTTCATTCAGCTGATTTTGAAATCGTACAAGCGCGCGACCGGTGAAGGTCCCCATGCACAATGGATATGGTTACTATCTCAGAGATTTTCAGCATGTCTCACCCAATACGCATAGAGAAATATAAGTCCAGAGCGGCTAGACAAGTGGTAAATAGTTCCTGCTACGAAACGCTTGCTGGCATTACTCGTCGTCAAAAGTGCCTCTTGGCCACAGTACAAGTAAGCATACAGTATTTTATCTTCATACAAACGCTCTCAAACGACGCGCTCGAAATCTCGGCATGTCTCGGCATACGACTCCTGATTTTTCGGGGGATCTACTGATTTTTCCAAAATTCTACTGATCTACTGATTTGAACTGAAAGTCTACTGATTTTTTTCAAATGCTAGTTTTACTTTGTAAATCATGATTAGTAAAAAAGCTGCGTGAAATGAAACACAAAATTAACATGGTTATGTTGGCACTACTAAATTGTCATCGTAAAATTGTACACAATATAGGAATATGTTAGAACGTGTAACTTAAATCTTTTTTATTTTGTACATTGAACATTCGTGATATTGTAAAAATAATTAATACTTTAGTGAACTTTGGTTGGTTTTACGTAACAACAGTAACAGTAATTCAAATAAAGTATTTTTCCAGTGCAAACAAAGACGCCGTATCCCCAACGTTCTGAGACCCCGCGACGCTTAGCGCTCCGTCCTCTCTTACTACCCAGTAAGAGAGGATGGAGCGCTAAGAGTCACAGTCCTTACATACTTCTTATACTTCCTCAAATTTCATCATTCTTCTCACACATTTTCGCATTAAACTCAGAATACATAAAAATATCTACCCAAAATCATGTTTCTAAACATAGTAGCTATAGGCATTGTAGTGTATACAAGTCTACCATTACAGTTACAACCTTCACCCTTCTAGAGCTTCCTTTGTGGGGTAATCTTCACATTCATTTACATAAAGATATTGTCTTCTATTACGCTTTTCTTAAATGTAATAGTATTTAGTAAAGATTAAAACTATTAGATTTCAATCCCTTCGAACCTTTACAGTAAAGATAGCGTAATGATATTCACCCTATTATGTAACTGGGAAATCTTTAAAACAGTGAAATTTGCATAGAAATTCACTAGCAGTTTCTTAATGGAATTCGAACACATAAACACATAAATACATGAACAGACAAAGATTCTAAAAATATTTATTTCAAAATTAAGGAAGACTAAAATTCCAATTTCAATTACTATTCGAATCGTATTTAAATATCGGACTAGATAGCAGCGGCTTTGTTGCAGTTTTTCAGTAATATAGATAGATGTCTCTGCTATAGACGTCCCCGCTACATGATATTTTTACAAATTACGATATAATATATAAAATAAACAGGCAACGGAAAAACCACTACTGCAACTCAGCTAAAGACAGACAGCTCATCACAGATCTTATCTTGTGAACGGTTGATTACGATAAAAAATACTCTAATATTACGTAATCTGGCTCTAAAAGATGTAGGTAACTGCATCATTTGCCGCGTGCCTAAGTCACGAGCCTAAGTAAACATCCAGACATTTCAGACGAAAATTAAAAAATAAAACTTCTGGGGGGTATTCACAAACGTCGGAAACTTTCCGTGGCAGAAAGGCCGATCGTCGAAAAGCATGAATTCAATCCGACGGCTTGAATTTGTGAATACGACTATATATAATTTGATATATATATAATATAAATATAATAAGATTTCAGATTTGTGAATCGCGTATAGACAAAATCATCGAAAAATTTCCTGTCGGATACGAAAAGTTGAGTTTCCGGCGTTTGTGAATAACCTCTGGTTTGTATTGGTGACGTATTTTACATATCTGTCATGATATTTTTTCTTTTGTATCTGCGATTATGTACGTAATATTATTATTATTATATTATGGAATGTGTTACACCAATTATAATTACTATACCCTTCGAATCCGAAAATAAGATAATTTCATTTACATAATGTGTATCTTATGTCCAAAAATATAAATGGAATTATTTAATTTTAATTAAGTCTAGTATAAAATAAATTAAATACGCTTTTATTTTATAAGCAATCTATCCGATTACTATACTAGTGACATCTTACGCATAATTGGAGAACTAAATGTGTCTCATTGCAAAAAGATGGCGCTTTCTCAACGATTTGAAAATCGAAAAATACTACATTTATTATTTATTACATCACTCGTTTTTAAAATTAATTATAATATTCATTTAAATATTATGTATTTATTAAACACTAGCCGTTGCCCGCGACTTCGTCCGCTTGGACTTTAGTTTGCAAACACCGTCTTTACCTTCTTAGGGGTATTTGGTATTTTCAAAAACGATCACACACATTAATTCTTATAGCTGCTGGTCACGACTTCGGTCGCGTGGTTCAGTTTTTGGGTTTCTCCAGAATTTCTAACAGCAAAAAGTTCTCATGTATTTGTCTCTCTTTAATTTATAAGAAAATAGAAAGTAGAAGGTGGCAGAAATAAGTTACTATTTAATTTATTATGTAATTTACAGTAATGCTTCTCTGTATAAGATATTAGACGTATAGCCGTTGGGGATCAAAGCATACAGTTTCCTAGGATTGCTAACACGCGACAGAGCCACATAAAGCTGAACGTGCAAAAAACAACTAATACTTAGATCCACACTCGCAACTTTTAGCGTCCGACTTAGGGCTTTATTAATTGTCATAGCGTAACATAGGCTCACTGGAAACTGGACTCGTTAAAAACTAAACAAAAAATTGTTTGGAATGAGAGGAATTGTTAAAATCTTTGCAACGTGCGTTCGCTGCGAATAACTCAATGATACAGGCTCTGATTGTATAGTAGATATCTGTGCTACAGGCAGCGGCTTTTTTTTTTCTGAGTGCGCGGTCTTGCGCGGTCGTAATGTGTAAGTGGGACAGGCAGCGGCTCGGGACTCGGCGCGCTTTTTAACACGTGTGGTCGTGTCCAATCATAGAGCACTCGACCTATAGAGATGAAATATCGGACCATTTTATTCACCACTGCTCAGCTCATTAAGAAGTATCAACTCTCGCTCGAATTAAGCAGTACATAACCCAAACTGGACATATATTTAAATATTTATGTAATGGCTTATTGCTCTACGCTATTCGGTGTTACGGCAAAAACAGCAACAAATCAAACTATAAAGCAGAACGCCAGTAACTGCAACAGTGTTCACCATAGATGTAATTTGTTTTCATACAAAATAAATGACATTGCTGCTCTATAGGTTGAGTGTGTCCATATGTCCAAACGAGGCGCTTCCAGTCTAAGCTGAATTTAATATTATCACCTGCTCCACACCCTGTTATCAGATCATATAGATCTGAGGTCAAGTTACATTAGAAGAGTTAAAATCTCCGAAACAGTCCATTTTTTAACTTTATGTAAACCATGATATATAGTTAACTAAAGTTTCAGCTGATTCAACTGAACAGTTATTTTATAGCATTTTTATCGAATAAATGTTCGACGAGATTCTTTAAATTGATATAACTTTTTTATTCATGAACTGATTGAAATAAAACAAACACTAAATTTTAAGTAAAGCTTTCCACAATACATTAGTGAAACCGCACCGTAATCGGTTAAGCCGTTTCTAAGATTAGCACGCATAAAAGCATAGACGAACAAATAAACAGACAAACAGAAAAAAATTCTAACAATCATCGTTTTGGGTTCTGATGCGTTGATAAAGGCCCTCAATAATAGTTTTTCTCATTATATCTTCCATATACAGACAGCGATCAGTTACATTTTTATTATATGTATAGATTATACGTTAAATAGTATACACATAGCCTTCAGTACTATTTCTTTTGCATATTATGTAAATAATCTTCCAATGCTCTGTTGAAACGCGTATATGGAATTCTGGACCATCACGATAATAAATGTCATATTTATAATAAAATATAATTGTAACTTTATCAATTCCAAACAATAAATTCTAATAATCTATTTTAATTGATCACAATGAATTTATTATCAACTCTACATGCCAACTACTCTGATTAAAATGAACTACTTGATAAATTGTAAGCATTAAAGAAATCATCTGTCTGTCTGTCTGTCTGACTATCGCAGCGGAATCCTTGAACCTTGATCAACTTTTTTACGAAAGCTTTTAAAAAAATAGTTCGGTAGTCACGCGATTCCCATATTCTGTAACATTGTTCTTGTTCGGATGAATTAATTTTATTTTTATTGCTGGTAATATAAAATCTTAAATTCGATCAATAAAAACAAAAAAGTTTGAATATACTTTATTGTTAATACATACTACTATTACATTATTATTATTTATGTTATATAATATTACTTTATGAAACGACTCGATGAAAAACGAACTAATGTACAGATACCTAATTGCTAATAGTTTTTTTTCTTCGTAGCATGACACACAGATTAGCGCATTTGCCATTGTCACGTATTTTATTTTAATAAGTAGAATCGTAATTTTAAAACCTTGTAAAACTCCTCCAGTAAAGTGACAGTAAGCTTTACTGAAGTTATAAAGGACTTCTTGGAAGAGCGCGAGAACTTCAGCTACACATGTTTATTTAGACCTACTCCATTCTTTTCACTTACACAGAACTTTAAGAAACAACATACTATCACTTTTGTATTTTAAAACTCCCAAAAATGTAAAAAATAGAAAATCTAAATAAAATGGCAACCTCACTTCTCTCGTTCCCGCCAAAAAGTCTTGCTAATAGTATAACTCATTCGTATGTGACATTAAAATTATTTGTATTTTTCTTCAAGCTTATAAAAAAAATTACAAAATAAATATTCGCTGTGTAGGCTGCCAGTATTACAATTCAAAATAAATAATATCAAGCGTTGCCGTCCAGGGAACTTGGTTTTTCAAGCGCTCTTCGAAAGCTACAAGCGATAAGTAAGACATTTTACTTCTCACTCTACGACTATCTCTTTCATTCATTTCCGCTTGAAATTACTAATTGCTGTCGGCTTTACATGATTACCGAAACTTGAGGCTATTTAGACTAATTTATGGCAGCTGAGACTTTGTAAAACCGAATTGAAAAGTTCGCGTTTTCGCGACAGATTTTACACATTATAATAGGTCAATAACTTTTATCGGGCCATAACCGTAGCGTTTTAAAAATTCCAAGCAACGTTTTTGTTAGCGTTTTCGCACGTAAGGCATCTATTAAAACAGCATTACTGGAGCTATATATACCATTGAATTAAACGTTACGGTAGTAAAGTTAATGAAATCAATGTTCATGGCCCCAAGCGCTGGTAGAGCAAAGCGCAGGAAGAAGTTCTATCTCCTATAACGCGTGGCGCTTTGCCATGAGTCAAAGTGAGACAGTGCTATTGTATCGTCGCTCCGAATGGGCAAGTACAATTCAATGTGCAATAATAATGGTAAATATAAATAAGGGAAATAGGTACTAGATAGTATGTTGTGTAATGGCAAAATTGTATATATGTATATTAGACATAGTAACAATCCATTAGAATTTAGAAGTAAGATAGATAACCTTTGCATAATTAAGGACAAATATCTACACTAGAGTTGATGCGAATAATAGTTATGGCGAATAATAAAATAGCGAATATTCGCCATTCCCCATTGCGAATAGTCGAATTATTCGCCAAATATTCGACATCGAAAACGATACTTACTATGTAAATTATTAATATTAAAGAATAATATCTAATGATATTAGGTTGTAAAATATAAATTATTATTATATGTATTATAATAGAATGCTTTATATTGATTCTCGTAACATATGAAATAAATAATTATTTTCTATTTTACGAGAATCTAACAATTATACCTAGATAGATACCTACTCCACTCCAGGGAGCTCTGTATATTCGGAGAAACTATTTTCAGAAGCAGGGTTGGTGTACGAAGAGAAAAGATTTCTGCACCACAATCTGCCTTTAATAGATTTTGAATATTAATGAGCTATTTTCTTTATTTCATATGATAATAATATGTTGTGGATTTATTTTAATTAACAATAATAATACAATATTGTGTCTTCATAATAATTAGTAAGAAATATAAAATATTGTTTGATTATTCTAAAAAATTTGTAGTTTTTGTATCCAAATTAATGAGCTGTTAATTATTCGTCGAATAGCGAATAAAGACACAATTATTCGCTATTCGACGAATAATAAAAAAATGGCGAATAATGACGAATAGCGAATAATAGCGAATATTCGCGGCAACTCTAGTCTACACTAGAATAAGCCCTGTAGGTGCAGTTATTGTATAATGTAGAGAAACGAATAATAAGGATAAGTTGATGTAGCAGATTTAGTAGATAGTATGTTAAGTTAAGAGAAAGTGATTTGCTAAAATATAAATGTAACTAAATTAATAAGGAAAAGAAATAATAGAATAAGGAAGAATAAAGCATTAGATTGAATTAAGAAATGTTAATAAAGACAATAGTAAAACGGGCCTTGACCATGTTAGGGGAATGAGAAAAAAAAAAGTGCAACAATAGGCTTGTTCACGAGACGTTCTAATTTTGTGTATTTATGTAATTAATGTGAAATTGAGTAGGAATTATTTTTTTTTAATACTGATAAAAGTATTACACAAGCGTAAAATCGTTTAATGATATTGATTACTTCTTGTAAGTACGAAATTAAGTGAAATACTCTACGTTGTTCTCTGTATAAGCGTCAAAGTACATGAGAGCTAGGTGTGGTTCCCGAACCGCAGTTGAGTAGAACATAGTGATGATTTCGAACAATCATTATAGTACTAATAGTACTGCATAGATATTGATAATATACCCTATTGTATTATTGTAATAACTTTACGTGACTGAAAAGGATAGATAATATGATACATACATATCTTCACGCTGAACATCGCGGTCTTCACCTGCTTCTTTCGCCTCCTCAAATCTCATCATTCTCCTCACACCACCTAAGTGTGTAAGTGCTTTTGACATTTTCATCAGCTTACATTTTGACTAAATAGTCAAAATGTAAGCTAGATCAAATGATCTTCGTAAGTCAGCCTTGGCGGGTTATTCACAAACGTTGGGAACTCAACTTTCCGTCTCGATAGGAAACTTTTCGATGATTTTGTCTATACACGATTCACAAATCCGAAATCGTATTATATTTATATTATATATATATATCATATTATATATAGTCGTATTAACAAATCCAAGCCGTCGGATTGAATTTATGATTTTAAACGGTCGGAAATTTTCCGACGTTTGTGAATAACCTGGTTGATCTGCCTTAGCTTCTGCTACTAGATTTTCTGCTAGATTTTCTTCGTCAATCTTTCATCACTCATTCTTTCAGCGTGAAGATGTATTCTGTTGTTTTATCATATATCATAATTTTACGTAAATACAAATTTATTTAATATTTATCATCGAATCAGCGAACCCGAAAAGCAGAAAATATTTCAGTAAATGTAAAACAGAAGGTTAGTTAAGGCATTCGTGGGGTGGGTTAACCCATAAACGCCCTTGAAGAGATATAATTTGTTATCCCACACGATAACTAAATTTTTTTAGCTTTCTCTTACATCCCGCAAAAGATACTCTCAAAAATTATAAACTGAACTTTAAAAATTAACAACTGTCTTTGAGTTAAGCTACTGCTCCAAATGACGCAGCCAATCTGTGCCCCAGGACCAACATAATGTACAAATTAATTGTAGTAAAGTAAATTAAAAATAAAAAAGAATTCCAATGAATTTCTTAGGTCATGGCAGATTTCATTCTGGGTTGACTTATAAAATAACAATCATACTGCTCCTCAATACACTTACAAGTTACAAGAATAATTACGACTTTAATATGACGAAATAATAAATCATGATAAACTCAAATTAAATAAAAAAGAACATACATACATATCTTCACGCTGTATCCCTAACGGGGTAGTCAGAGAGGACGGAGCGCTAAGCGTCGCCGATCCTTACATACTTCTTTCGCTTCCTCAAATCTCATCATTCTCCTCACACATTTTCGCCTAGGTATGCGAGTGCTCCGCCGGGGCCGCGGAAGAATGCCAAAGCGCCCCCGCTGCCCCGGCAATAGGCGCCTCGGAGGAACACCGTCAGGTTTTAGTGGGTAGCCCGGCATTGCACCTCACAGCCGTGGAGTCCCACATATCCCCCTGCCATCCCCCATGGCAGGACGGAATGCATAAAGCATTTCCTGACGCAAAAAAAAAAAAAAAAAAAAGGTATGCGAGTGCTTATCTACTACTTACGTAAAAAAGAACATAAACATATTATTAGGTAAACTCAGGTTTCTGATATTTGTAAGAGACTGGTCGAGGCTTCGGGAGACCGCCGTGCTGGCAGCTTCTTTCGCCAACGAATCAGTTTGGCTATTCAAAGAGGCAATGCTGCCAGTCTGCTGGGTACCTTAAGCAATGACAGCTTTCTAAGCGGCAACTTTGAGGTCTATTATTTAAGATAATGAGTAGTTTTAAGTTTGTACCTATATATATATTATTTTGTTATTAATAAAGTCTATCAGTTCTTAAGGTAAACTCTTATAATAAATATTTACACGAACTTATTAATTTAAGCTCTGAATACCACATGCAAATAATTTTTAAATGAAAAAAAATTTATTTGCTCTGAGATAATAAGAAAAACGAAATTATTTTCTTTTGTACTAGAAGTGATAGTCCTTCTTCCAAGGTTAGTTGTCTTGACCTGACAGTCGCTAGTTGCCAGCAACGTTACTATGTCGTTATGCTTTTTTTTTCTTTCTTTATGGCATGACGCACAGTTTAGCGCATTTGCCAACGTCACGTATTAATAAGTAAAATCACAAGTAAATTATTTTTTTCATAACGTAAAACTCCTCCAGTAGAGTAATAGTAGGCTTTACTGAAGTTATAAAGGACTTGGAAGAGGGCGAGAATTTCAGCTACACATGTTTTTTAGACCTACTCCATTCTTTTCACTTACACAGAACTTTAAAACACAATATACTATCACTTTTGTACTTTAAAACTCTCAAAAATGTATAATATAGAAAATCTAAATAAAATGACAACGTCACTTCTCTCGTTCCCGCCAAAAAGTCCTGCATGCTTTTTGTTATGCTCAACAAGAAAGACGATGATGACATAATGTCATGTCAGTGTATAAAACAGAATGAAACACCATTAACAAAATCAACATTTTTTGATCTCTAATAAGCTGAATGTGTCTTCCAAATTCTTCAATAAGGAGGTTGACATTTTTCAAATTACAAATTTTATTTCATTTTTGTACATTCCTGAACACAGATCCATATATGCATTAGATTAGGAGCAACCTGGCGTTGCTAAAACGCTGAATTGCTTTTATACAAAACTAGGTGATTCCCGCGAGTTCGTCTGTGTTTTTGAATTGGATGAGTAGTTTCGGAAGTTACCTTCTACATACAAACTTTACTTGTTTATAATATTAGTTTAGATTTAAACTAGTTGCGACTCACAATTTCACCCGCATTTTTGCTATTTTTCCGGGATAAAAATAGCCTATATTACTCTCTGAAAAGTCCACTACCTTCCAATGAAAGTTTCGTCAAAATCGATTCAGCCGTATCGGAGATTAACCCAAACAAACACTAAAACAGAAAGAATTCTAAGAAAAGTATGTTTCGCTTTTCATTACGGGCAAATTACCACACGAGTTTAAGAAAAAGCCTTTATTGCGAAACCACAGACAGACACCAATTTTATCTGAATGTATAGATGCATAGACAAAATGATGCACCATGAACGAAAGGCTCTAGTCGCTTACATAGCACTTGTGTAGTTAGCTTAATATTATATTTTTGTGCACAACTTATGTGGAACGCAATAAATAATTTAATCTCAACGTGATTAATTTATTCATTAAATCTGTAACAGAACATTTTATACTAACGAATAACTCTTTTTTTTTCATGGTTGTGACAGACAAACGGACACCGAGAGGATTCCAGAATAATAAAAAGTCTATTAACCGCAATTTAATTCCAAACAGCAATGTGAAACAATCCGACGGCCGATCTGCTCTATATTTTCAGGATTCCATACCCAAAAGGCGTTAACGGAACTCTATTACTTAGCCTACGCCGTCTGTATATCTTTTGAATCGTAATACGCAGCGGTTGAAATACTCAAGAAGTGTCACTATGGCGGACATCTTCAGATGTGAATACAAAGTAGCTTCCCATAAAGATGAGGTTATCAATGTTTGCTCTTATAGTAAAAACGCACTCTTATTACGTAACTAGCAGTCAGCATACGGCAGCCAATATTGCGCGATATTTGCTATCAAAACGAGAATTTATGTAATGTAAACTGTAGTGTCGCTAAATCTACCGCGAAAAGTGCATTTTACAGTCATAGAATAATAAATACGCAATCGTCATACATGATACCAATTTTTTATTACAATTATTCACCGGTCGCGGAGTGATCGCGTGGCTATCGCTGTCTGCAAATTTTTAGATAATAACCCCAACGATAATACATACGAATATGTTGGTTATTTAATAGGCATATTATAGTTATAATATATTGTGTTGGTACAGAACACTTTGTACGGGAAGCAGAGTCGCACTTGGCCGGTTTTTTAAATATCTTGTGTTGTTTAAAACAGGCTCCGTAGAATAATAAAAATCAGAATCTTCAAACACGTGAAAACCGTAGAAACCGTAGCCAATAGCAGTCAATAAAGATGCTGAAGAATTTTTATTAAATAATTGAAATAATAATAATAAGTGTTTTAAAGAGCAAAGCACTTTCAGATATACTGAAAGGTTTGCTCTGCAAAAATTGTTATGTATGTATGTTTGTTTGTAAAAATACTAGTATTTGAAAATCACAAATGATGTAGCTCAAAGGTAACTCCAGCGCGATTGAATATTATACTAGCGCCATCTGTTACTGTATAGAATTACTAAGACTCAAGACTTGATTGCTTCATTTCTCCATGGAGATAATAAAATTATAAAAATAATATTTTTAAACAAAATGTATCAATAACATCTTTATTAGGAATTACTAGATACAAAAATAAAATTAATATGTACTCCTGCATAAACATTTTCGTATGATATTTTTAACTTAAGATAATGTGTAGTTTTAAGTTTGTAAATATTAAGATATGTATGTACTTTTTGTTAATAAATAATAAATAAATTTTTAACTTAAATTTCTAAAAAGATTTAAACAAAGTACATAAAAAAGGGTCTTAATAAAATTATTTTCAAAAATTTCTGGGGTTATGGCTTCAAGATGTGATTTTTGTTCCTAAATACTTATTTTTATAAAACGTAATAACGCATTTAGCCTTAAAAACTTCGACAGATGGCGCTATTAACAATCAAAGCAAAAATTTAGTTCCTTATTTTTTATCACGCTTTTCATTTTTGTAGTAAACAATTTTGGATTTGAACTACTATTAAAAAATATAATTACACATTATAATTACTTCGTTCCGGAGTTTTTGTCGGAATTTTACAGAGCGGTTGGGTACTTATTTTAATTATGTATTTGCAAATTGTTACTAGCGGATATTATTGTGATGTAAAATTGGCGTAGTTTCGCATCTCAGTGTCTACACTATTGTGCATTATTGTGAAATTGTTGAAATAAGTGCTAATTTAGTAGCGTGACGTTGAGACTTTTATAGTGGCCTAGTCCGCCTCGGTGGAACCTACTAGAAAGACTGCCTCAATATATTTGTCGCCAGAAACTCTAAGAGACATTAAAATGTATTACGTCAACGTTATAATGAAATAATGTAAAGAATTTATTTATTTACTACTGAAGACATTGGTTATATGGGCACATAAAGAACCTTTTACCTTCTCTCCTAAGGGAGAACCGTACTAAAAAAAAAAAATTACTTCGTTCCAAATTATTCCGCACAGATGGCGCTGCGTATAGTTAGCGTTATCATGAAACAGAAAATGTAAACAATATCTGTAATAGTAATAAGTTTTTACTGAATAGTATACAAGACAGATTGCGAGAAACTATGAAATATATATGTACTAGTATTTGTTCGTGACTTCACTCGTTTTGCGAACTATTGCGAAACAAGAACGATTATACTATACAGTTGAAATCAAGTTGAAATTATAAGTATCATATTTTATTCTAAATTTAAATTCTTCTCGACTAAAAGATTTATTTGTATAAAAACCAGGATATACTTTATCTATTATGAACTGGTATATATATGAAAAAGTATCTTTAGGCCTCCTATTTAATAAATGTTCAGAATTTTTAATAAAAAAATAATATGTTGACATAAGATTACAAATGTTTCAATAAATAGTCAACAGAGTTAATTTAAAAGTATTCTAATATGAAAATGGCGCGCATTTGCAAAAGGCACCACGTGCGTGTGCTGAAAATTAGAACTACATCTTTCGTCTCGTCTTCTCTTTAGTATTAAAGTTAGACAAATATATTGAGCAAAAGCGCTTCCAAGGAGGTGCGATCATTCAGCCTATTTATTCTCGTAATGTGAAACTCCTTGGTAAAATTCTTATATATTTTTCATGAAAATTAAAAATAAACCGAGAGTTTTTGGCGGGATTTTATGGGGAACGGTTGGGCGTTTATTTTAATTATTTGCAAATTGTTACTGGCGGATGTTGTGCTGTAAAATAGGCATAGTTTTGCGTCCCAGTATCTACACTATTGTGCACTATTGTGGAATTGTTGAAATAAATGCTAATTTAGCACCGTGACGTTGCGACTTTTGTAATGGCCTAGTCCGTCTCAGTGGAACCTACTAGAAAGACTGCTTCAATATATTTGTCGCCAGAAACTCAAAGAGACATTAAAATGTATTATATCGAAGTTTTAATGAAATAATGTGAAGAATGTCTCTATTTACTACTGAAGACATGGGTTATAAGGACACAGAAAGAACTTTCCCTTCTAAGGGAGAATCTTACTAAAAAAAACCGTTAAGGATACGCATGGCGCTATACAACGGAGTATGCGGTAAAACAGGTAGGTACTTAGGTGAGAATACCTATTTTATGCGGTAAAATATTCCGTTGTATGGTGCGTAATTTTTAACTTCCGAACAATGTATACAGGCTTCGCAAATGCATTTTTTGAGCAAATGTGTTGAAAAAGTAATTTAATTAGATTAGGGTCAGTCTTCAATCGCCAGCCGAGTCGCCATAAACTAGTTTATTTTTGTGTCCACTTCGCCCGACCAACTTCCAAGGCGTACACCCAATCTTGAAATCTAATATTACTTGTTCAAATTCAAATAATAAGATATCTCACTTGGGACGACATACTTGTGGATCTGTATTAAAATGCACACAGGAAACTACATGAGAAAAAGAAAAGAATATATTATTATATAGGTACTACTTGAAAACAGAATATCCTAGGAAATAGTTTAATAGTAGTACACACCCACACACATCTTCACGCTGTATCCCTAACGGGGTAGTCTGAGAGGACGGAGCGCCAAGCGTCGCTAAAAAAAAAGTAGTACATCCTTAGAATAGTGTATTCCGAAAAATAGTGCATCTTAATTTTTTTTTTAATTTATTTATCCAACTTGGGAAAGGCAAAGGTGAGATACCATACAGCCTAGTCTTAAGTAACATTATTTACAATAACAATAGATACAATCATATACAATATTGACTTTTATATAACAAAGTACCTTTTTATCAACATAACATGACATACTATACATATAGGCATTTAGTGTTACACAATCAAAATTAGGTAATTTATTAGTGTATGTACCATCGAGATTCGGGTAATGCATCTTAAGAGTGGCGCATCCCAAGAATCCAAAAAGTAACGATTTTTTATTGTTTAATATTTATTTTACAAATGAGTGGAAGAATTTACAATAATGAAATAAATAGGCTATACTTACCATGCAATCAGTAATGGGTATTCCTATGAGACCAGCGGGGTGGCGTTATTACCTAAAATTTTGCAGACAGTGACAGCCACGCGATTACTGCGTGACCGGTGATTAAATAAAAAAATTGTATCACGTATGACGATTGCGTATCTATTATACTATGACCGTAAAATGCACTTTTCGCGGTAGATTTAACGCCACTATACAAATAACATTACACAAATTCTCGTTAATATAATATATTATAATAATAACCGGTGGGAGCCCCATACCAGTTATTATCTGTGTCTACTATAAAAACAATTAGTTGGGAGGTATCCCTAAAAAAGAGAGTCGGAAAGTCTTAAATTCGAGAAACTTCGAAAGGGTGATGGCAGAGACGTGCACAGACATTTTCATCAGGGTAGACAAAAAAAACTTACCAAATTTGCCACTTAAATTAGTTAGGTAGTCTCAAGTTTTAAGCGATATACGATTTTTCCTGAAAGTATATTTAAGAGAAGATTCTAATTATGTTTCGGATTGATCGTGTTTTTTTTGGAGATTTGATGAAATTATAAATGAGTGTGAATTTAGCAGACATTTCTTATTTTGAAAGATTTTTGTTTAAATAACAAAATATACACATTTTAAAAATCAAAAATTTAGTATGTGCATTTTTTTAATTAATAAAATTGAAGACTCAATTTTATTAGTGAATTTATGATTTTTATATTTTATCATGTCTGCTAAACTCACGCTCATAGTTAAACATTGACGTATTCGTTATCGTTCCAAACATTCTTGCCATTTGTAAATAATAATAAAAAAAAGCAAAAAAAAAACAATACTATATTAACAACTCGAGCCAGTTTCAGATTTTTAAATCACATCGTTTATTGTATTACTGAATTTTCTAATGATTTTACCGCACGAATTACTAGTTTCATTTTGTCATAAAGTCATAATATTGAAAGTTTAGATAAAGCCCTATTTTTTAATTTCTGTTAACACACACTTCCAAAATGCTCACGGAGAAACTGCATGTTTAATTATTTCAAAAACAACTTTGAAAAAGAATAAACTCACAATTCACTTGTTATTGCACGTTATAATGCCGGGTACGTAATATAGTACTCCAGTACTACGTAAAATATTATATGGATAAAATAATTGTACTTGTGCCATTAAGAATATAAGAGAAATGAACGCATTTTGAAATCGGGAGCGTAGCGTGTGCATAGCTACATGAAACACGTTACAAATCTTTAAATGCGAATGCTTTGAATGTATAAATTCTAAATGTTTCTTGGGCGAACGATAAAATAAGGCGATTGCGGGTATTTTAAAAATGTTTTCGGTTTCGATTTTCTTTTTACATTATTTAATTTCCAAATTGCTAGGGTAAGCAATCTCTTATTGTCTATATGGAATGAGTGTTTGAGGACTGTAAAACGACACTCAAACTTCAATATCTCCCAAATACTAGAAACGATATTCATCGAAAAAGGAAAACCTAACAAAATAATATGTACCTATACTGTAATTATATTTAAATTTGAACTTTATTTCATTTCGTTTTGTTTATTATATAATTTAAATGTATTCAAAAAGTATACCTACTCGTTTAATTGAAATTTTAGTTAGGTACTTCATATAAAACTTATCGACCATCTGTAGTTATTATTAGTCAATAAAATAATCGATTATTATTCATACATCTCGTGAATTTAGTTCAACTCAAACAAAAATTATTTTAAAAATAAATTATGTAAAATATGCCTGTCATTGAAATCTTAGGATGGCTTGCACCAACCAGGGCCGGATTTAGAGGTCTGGAGGCCTCGGGGCAACAAAGGAGTGGAGGCCCCCTGGCTTCAAATTATTTTTCAAATAAAATGACCAATTTTTTTCAGTCGAGTTTTTCAATAAATAATTTATTGTGAACCCAAGTAGATTCTTTTAGTATTTAACAAGCATATATAAATATTATCGGAAACAAGAATTATCTGAAATTAAATTTTAGTGTTAACGAACGGAACCTTCCGAGCTTTTTTCGCTGAAAAATCGTTGATGAGTTCGTTGAAATCCAGTTCCCGAAGTAAATCGCTTTCAATGCTCAGGAGAGAAAGTTTTGATAGACGGTTTTGTCCCATCGTGGCTCGAAGCCTATTTTTTATAATCTTCATTTTTGAAAAGATTCATTTTTGAGAGATCAATGATTTCTGTTAATATTTAAGAACAATATAATCATATTTGTACAAAGTACTGTAGGTAAAGGTAAAACCGCGAAAAAAAATATCAAAGGAAAAGATGTTTACTAGTGTTTACTAGTCGGAATTTGAAAGATTTTTTTTTCCGAAGTCTCTGTTGTGGGGGCCCCTCTTTTGTGGAGGCCCCGGAGCTGTCGCCCCGGTTGCCCTCCCCTAAATCCGGCCCTGGCACCAACTATTTAAACACGTTTTTAGGATTTGACATCTCGCTTGCACCAACGAATTAATAGTTAGTGCAAGCGAGATGTCAGTTCCTTAAATCGAGATTAAATATTTGGTGGAAGCACCCTTATTGGTTTACCATATTTGTTGCGGGCGGCGGTGATCACTTTCCATAAGGTAACACGGTTGCTCATTTGCCCGCTCTGATATAAAAAAAAAAAATAAGAAAAAATTCAGTAAGTGATTCTGTTCATCAGAACATTTCTATTTTCGAATACTTAATTTCGTAGGTGAAGTCAGCAGGTGCGGCGGCCAGCACTGCCGAGAACTTGAAGCGGCGTAAGTATGCGACTCTCTCTGAGAGTTTCATATTTACGCCCTTTGCAGTCGAAACTTTGGGTCCCTGGGGCCCCGAAGCCCATCGACTGGTTTCTGATATTTGTAAGAGACTGGTCGAGGCTTCGGGAGACCGCCGGGCTGGCAGCTTCCTCCGCCAACGAATCAGTTTGGCTATTCAAAGAGGCAATGCTGCCAGTCTGCTGGGTACCTTAAGCAATGACAGCTTTCTAAGCGGCAACTTTGAGGAAGTTTATTATTTAACATAATGTGTAGTTTTAAGTTTGTAAATATTAACATATGTATGTACTATTTTTTTAATAAATTAGTTAGTGCAAGCCAAAAAAAAAATTTTGTAGGTATAACTATAAATTCCGAATGTTTTGTATTTTGTTCGGGAAAGACCTTTTGGTAGGACTTTTTGGCAGGAACGGGACATGTGAAGTTGGCATTTTATTAAAATTTTCTATTTATTGCGTTTTTGGGAGTTTTAAGATATAAAAGTGACAGTATATTGTACGTTAAAATTCTATGCAAGTGCTGAGAATTGGAAAGTTTAAATAGATATGTGCAACTGAAGATTTCGCGTTTTCCTAGGAAGTCCTATATTTCACTCCAGTAAAGGCTACTATCACTTTACTGGGGAGTGTTAGGGACTTAGTAATAAGAAGACCAAGAAGACATATATTTTGCATAAGAGATACACCACTTTATTACATCAGTATATAAAAAGAGAAGAAGAAGAGACCTTTTGACAGCCACTAAGGACTAAGGCGATAATGAGTAAACAAATCTAAGAAAATTCTAATCATGAAAAAACGTGTTACTTATCGTCACGCTGTACCTATCTCTCATGGGGTAGTCGGAGAGGACGGAGCGCCAAGCACCGCAGTGAAAGAAGTGTTACAATGTTCTTAAATACTTATTTGATTTTAAATATTATAGTCGAGTAATGTATAAGTCATTAGCAGAAGGAATTTCGATCATTAACCTACTTGTACTATGAGCATAAAACGATAATAATCGCAACTGTCAAACGTCATAATAAAATGACTCGACTATTTATTACTGCGTTTCGTGGTACAGGGCGAGTCCGAGTCGTGAAGGAAGGGTCCGAATAACCGAGCTCGGCAGAGATTTCAAACCGTTTTGTGAAGTGAAGTGAAGGATGAAGGAAGTAAAATAAATTAAAAATTATTTTGTTATTTTGATCCCAATAAACTCACAATCAACTCTCCATTTTCAATTATCACTATTAAAAAACTCAACAATAAAGTGCCAATTCATTATACATAGTTATTCTACTAAGAACACTATTCTTTGCTTCACGTCAGTTGTCTCTGCGAAATTGTAACGTGTACGAAAACCAAATGTCACCTGACCATAGTAACTTAGTTTATGCGTCTGACCAACATTATTTGACAGTAATTTATTACTAGTGTATTAACATTAAAATATATAGAAAACTATTGATACCATATTTATACAAGTTTTATGTTAAGTTTATATGTACATTTAACAATAAGTTATTATATTTTACACACAAACAAGCTTCCATAAAGGAGTCTTTTTGAAAGGTCGATGTTTTTGAAAAAGCATGTGTTATTAAAAGCAAAATGCACGATCCTCATTAGCAGTTCAAAGGCGTTCTGAACAATAGCCTTTGAGAAAACCACTGGACTAATCTAGCCTCTTGGTGTGTTTGAAAAAATGTGGAAAAAACAGATTTCATGTCTCAAGTTGCGTCCATGGAAATCATAGGAGAAATAAAACATTTTTTTAAATAAAAATTAAACTAAATTAAAGAAAAAAAATACTGAAAAATACAAAATATTCCTTTATTAATCAAAATTCAAATACGAAATTAACCGTCTTACTACAAAAAAGATAGACACGGCGTAGACTATGTTTATATGTAAACACAAGCTCGAGCTAGTTTAACGTGTGACTAAAAGCACTGAAACGCTGTAATATATTGACACTAGCCTTTGCTAACGTCATTTTTTACATGTTTTTAAACTATGTCTATCTCTAAAACTGTGTTTACCTAAACACGTGTTAGACCAATGTCTAAAATATGTTTTGTAGTAAGACGGTAAATGTTTAATATACGATACAAATAACTATTTAATTAATTATGAATACTATGAATGAATAATTATGAAACATATATATATACCTTAACCTTAACCTGTAATTCATATATATATATATATATATGGATTACAGGTTAAGGCTTACAGGTTACGTCGACTTCGATTCTTTAGGGAGTTTAGGGGGTTGTAGTTTCCATCATAAAAATTGCCATATTTTATTCATATTCACATATTTTATTAGAGTCTATTGTACTACTTTTTTTGTAATTTGTGCATCTAGTTTTATTTTTTCTACGATTTTTGTGTAGTAGACAAGTGGCTTTTTTATATTCAACACCAAAATTGCAGGTAAATAAACAAACTGGGTCGTAGTAGACGATTGATAGTTGAAAAAAGAAATAAATTTGTACTTTTTTTTGTTTGAGGAATATTTAAAAAAACCTATGGCAGTTATGTTGCAGATGTACTTAAAACTATCTACGTTTCTTCAGTTATCCAACAAGGTATAACGGTCTAGGGTATTGTCAGAATTCATAGGAAAAACTTAGAGGAGAAGCTCTCAGGTAGATAAAAAATAACGGTGCTTCGTTAAGTTACTTTCTGCGCTTATTGTCCTTCGAAGGAATGCGGCGTGCGCGAGCGGATTATCATACGATTTATGCAGGTACTACATTTTCATATATAGGTACCTACATAATTATTTCTTTAGGTAGAATTGTGTATTTGTTTGTCTGATAGGGGTAATTTCTGGTAACTTCCTATTTGTGAAAGAATTTTTATCCGTGTATAATATAGGCTATATTTTATGTTGATAACAGACTTTCTATCGAAGTGAGGGCGGCTCTCTTGTAATTTAATAATTTCTCAATTTAAAATTGCAAAATGCGTGACGTTACATAAAAATATGACCTTCCCCCACTCCTCTGGTGGTCATATGACGTAATTTATGAATGGTAACTTAGCAAGTGTCGGTCCTCAGTAAACATAGCTGCCTAATTCAGATTCCATAGAACGTATTCACGAAGCGATCGTTGATCCCATCAACATCCACATCGACTCTGTTACAGTCGATTTACTAACCACTCGAGTGCAGCATATCGCATTACTAGAGACAAATCGAGCGTATTCTATACTCCAATCTAATATCGATTCTGAGAACCATTAATATAAACAGGAGGACATTGTACAAGTGTTTTACGCGTGGATCTCATAAACAGTCAGAAGTCAGTGAACAAAATGGTCAGTTCATGATTGTTCGAAAAGAATAACGATTAACGATATTGTTGCTTGCTCAGAATAATATTACAAAACGGGAATTCAAAAGATATATCATCGCACTGTATCCCTAATGGGGTAGTCTGAAAAGATGGAGCGCCAAACTTCGCGAACCTGACATAATTTCTTTCGCCTCCTCAAATCTCATCATTTTCCTCACACATTTAGCCTAGGTATGCGAGTGCTTTTGACATTTCCGTCACCTAACACTCTGGCGATTTGATCTTTATAAGTCAGCCTTGGTCTTTCTTGGTTTCCGCTACCACTCACTTTCGCTCTGTATATTTTTTTGTCTTGTTTTATCTTATCGAGATGACAGTTCATAGCTCCATAGTAGGATCCAATAGGTTCGCGGTAGTCATGTTATACATACATCCATACATACATATCTTCACGCTGTATGCCTAACGGGATTGTCAGAGAGGACGGTGCGCCAAGCGTCGCGGTCCTTACACGGGTACTTCAAGGTACTTCTTTTGCTTCCTCAAATCTCATCTTTCTCTACCATATACCATTCGTATTACCTTTACATTCATCTATTTATTTACCAGTAATGTTATTAACGAATAATACAAGGTGTTTCAAAAGTACCCTACACTACCGAAAGGGGGTTGACGTACCCATGAAACTGAACAACTTTCCCCAAGGAACATGGGTCGAAATATGAAAAACAATTTTGGTCCTCTCATACAAAATGAACGCTCAGCTGAAGAAATTAGTATGAGAGGTCCAAAAGTTTTTTTCACCGATTAGTTCAAGTTTTTTAATTAGAATGTGATGCGAAATTTTATCGAACGCCTTTGAGTAGTCTGTATATACGACGTCGACCTGATATCCATTTCGCATTGCGCGAGTTACCTCATCCGTGAATTCACACAAATTAGATTCAGTTGATTTTTTATTAACAAACCCATGTTGCTCTTCTATTATGTAAGGTCTTAAAATAAGAAAAATCAGATCATAAATTATTTTTTCAAAGAGTTTAGGGATAATACTAAGTTTGGAAATGGGCCTGTAATTTTCTATGTCGTGAATATTACCTGATTTGAAAATGGGTGTCACGAATGATTTTTTCCATATATTAGGTACCACCCCCAAGCTCAAAGACAACCCAAAAAGTATAGTTAAGGGCTCACAGAGATGATAACAACATTCTCTCAAAAAAATAGGAGGTATACCATCAGGGCCAGCGTTCTTTTTTATGTCTAAGTTTTTTAAATATTTTAAAATTCTGCTACTCTCTATCTTTATACTAGTCAAATTCAACACACCATTAGAAATGTTGGCCTTATCTGTAAATGAACTTTCTTCGTTAAGCACAAATACAGAGTGAAAATATTTATTAAACAAATCGCAGATTTCGCGAGCGTTGGAAGTAGATGTATTGCCCAAGAACAGTGTATCGGGAAGATCGGATGTATTCTTTTTTGATTTTATATAATTCCAAAAGAATTTACTGTTCTCATGATTTTTTGTTTTCGCAGTTAAGAGAAAATTATTGTAACACTCTGCTTGTACAACTTTTTGCCTTTCACGCAATAAGGAAAACGTATCGTAATCCTCATAACGTCCGTAAATTTTCCATTTCTTATGAAACTTTAATTTTTCATTTATGATTTTTATTAATGGTTTAGAGAACCAAACAGGATATCTACGATTACCGCGCACAACCCTAGTAGGGATATACTGAGATATAACAGAGTCTAATAATGTGTAAAATGTGTCAACCGCTTCATCTATATTATTTGTATCCAATTCAAGCTCCCAATCAACAGATGATAAAACAGAATTAATCGTTATATAATCTGCAGCATGAAAAAGCTTGACTTTACGGGGAAGAGAACGCAGTACACTACAATTAAAACCGATCATCGAAACAAGCAAAGCGGGATGATATTCATCTTCTTTAATTAGTGGGAAAGAAGCGTGCCTAACCGTGCATTCAAAATTGGCTATAATAAGATCCAATTGTCTATTATTTTTATTGTTAATTAAATTAAACTGTTGAAAGTTGTTAAATGACAGAAAAGCTGACAAGGATTCCACCAGTGGCATGCCGAAATCGCCGATCAGATTCGCAGCCGAACCCACAGACTCTCCTGACCAATGTGCCTGTCGAATATTAAAATCTCCCAAGATGAAAAACTTTTCATCAGGGTGGTCAAGAACACACTTCGAAACATATTCATAGAACTCCAGCTCGGAATCTCCAAGAGAACCGCAGGGTGGGAAATAGCAGCAGAACAAATTACAACGGGTTATGTAATATCCATGACTTATATTTAAGGAAAGAGTCAAGATATCTGATATATTATTACTCGATTGCACGCGCTTAATCCCTTCCACCACTAAATTACGATGGACGGCTACAAGAACACCACCTCCCAAAGTATCACCACGGGAAGAATAATCACGATCACATCTATAGACATTATAACGTGAGTCAAATAATTCGGCGTTGAAAATTCCAGGTAACAACCAAGTTTCACTTAAACAGATAATATCAAATTCAGTACATAAGACGTTTTTAAGGAAATCATTAGTTTTAGTGCGTAAACCGCGCACATTCTGATAATAAACTTTCAGTAAATCATCTATTGATGAATAAAAGTAAATTAATATACAAATATAAAAGCATACTTATAACATTGTAAAAGTAGGAAACAAAATCGACCACAAGGCATACCATTATAAAATACTGTGAATAAGGTAGAAAATGAAAAACAATATTGGATGTTTAGTTTGGTATCCAACCCATGTTGGATACCAAACTAAAATTATTATGATAATTTCATATATGAATGTACATGAAAAAACAGAATCAATAAAGTTGCCGCACAAAAACGCATTAAAGTACAAAAAAACTACAAATACATAATATAAAATAATACTTATACCAATTTTTTTAAATCAAATCTAGATGAAATGTGAATTATAGGGCTAATGTCGTCTCGGCGAGCAAATGTAGAACAGTGTTTCACCCAAATATGTTTATATTTATTTTCCTTTACTATTTTTTTTGCTTCATGAAGTAATTGTTTATTATTTCGAGTTAAATGATCATTAAAATAAATGTAACTGTCAAAATTTTCATACCCAAGGTCATAAGCCTTAATGTCTTTAAATTTTCGGAGACGATTTAAACAGTCATCCTTTTTATACCGTGCTTGAAAACGTACAATTATAGGTTTAGGTTTTTTAATATCCTTTGAGCCCGATGATACCCTCGTTACAAAGTCAATGTCTGCTACTGGATCTATTTCAAAACCTGCTCGCTTAGTTAAATTACATAGAATATCCAATAAATTTTCTCCTTTCTTTTCCGGTATTCCAATTATCTCTATATTTGACCTTCTGCCCCACTGTTCACGTGTGTTGATATCGCCGTCAATTTTATCCAATCTGCCATTCATTTCCCTCATACTTTCAGCTTTAACAGATGTTAGTGAATTTTTAAATTTTTTCTCAATTGTATTCATGCGTGAAGAAATTTCCTCATATTTACTGTTAATGAAGCTGATTGAGTTTTTAACTTCTTGAATTTCTAAACGGAGAGGCTTCAATTCTTCTCTAATTGAATACATTCAAAGAGGTTTCTAATTCACTTTTCATATTCATCAACTCAGACCTCAGCATTTCTTTCAATATATGAAGTAGTTCAGGATGCACAAGATTCTCATTAGACACTGATGGAGAAACTTTTGAATAATCAGAATCAATATTGACTTTTGAATATCAGAATCTCCGGGCTCTGAACCAAATCAATACCACGCAGCGGCGTATTTGTATTATCTGTCCTGGGCTTTTTACTCGAGCATCCCGGACAAGACCAAGAGCCCTTATAAGATTTAGATTATTCCTAATATTTCGGTTATTCCCAGACATTTGTAATGATAATTACCATTACATGAGGTACATTGCATTAATTCCGCTGGTGATACAGACCTATTTCATGCCAAGCAGATCATTATATATTTAAAATTGATTAAAATGTGCAAATAATAAAAATCGAAGAATAAAAATAATCAGAAGTGAAGATGTGATCCTATGTGTAACGTATGTGGTATATAATTTATGAAGTTCTCGTATCACTCATCCACTCATCAATTATCCAATATGTTGAAAAGTATATAGCTTGAAGTTAAATAGTAGCTTTACAAATTGTTACAATAGTAGTGTAGTTTAATTTAATTTGAGCGAATTCAAAAATCACTGAACCCAACGTTAAACTTTTTAAACACTTTCTTTCCGATATCTCACTTATGCAATTATTGTACGCAACTTTGAATACACAACTTTAATGAGTACAGAAACATTGAAAAATAGCACAAAACGTAAACGTTAAAAACACAACTTTTACCACAAAATTTTTAACAAAACATGTAAACAAACGGAATACTCTGTACATTCTATGACACTTGAACTTGAACTGGTATTGTGGACTTTTATGCTAGTTTCTTTCTACCGTCTTTAAATCAACATTTAAAGACGTAGAAGGATGGCAATAGATAACTGAATAACATTTTACTAAATTCTGAACGCCTACGTGAATTTTTGATATGAATTCTGGTCACGAAGCCGAAATAAATTTCTTTGCCAATGCACCAAATACACTGACGTTAAAATTTCTTCAGCCAGTAACTGCAGCGACACGTAATACATAACCCTAACGAACTTATAAGAGTACGTATTTTCCCTTAATACATATTTTACCTGGCTCCAATTTTCGAAGCGTGCTTAGTGCACCCAAACTTAGTTACTAAAACAATATCGATATCGATAATATAAATCGTGCAATATTCTCTGTATAAACTTGAAATTAATTTACTTAATATTATTATAACTTTATTGGCATAGCTCAGTACATACATATCTTAACGTTAACATTTACAAACTTAAAACTAAGCGTTATCTTTAATAATAGACTTCCTCAAAACTGCCACTTAGAAAGCTGTCATTGCTTAGGATGCCCATTTACCTAATTATTTGACAAGCTAAATATCGAATTTCAACGTTATTGTAACCTTATTTATGCATTTTTAGTTTGTGAATATTTTATTATCTTATACGCCTACTGAAAAATACATATATGTATACATCTAAACTTTCTAAGCGGCAACTTTGAGGAAGTCTATTATTTAAGATAATGTGTAGTTTTAAGTTTGCAAATAAATGTATGTACTTTTTTGTTATATGTATACATGAATTACGAAATTATTAGATAGGTAGGACAAATGTTTTTAAAAAAATAAATAGGTATTACATATAATATAAGATGTGTATGTATGTACTTATAATAAAAATATGTATTTTATTATGATACTTTCATTGATTTCTGCATTTAGTATTAGTTTGTTTTTGTAATTTATAACCGCTTGTCACTAAAAATAAAATAAAAATATATTTGACAGTAAAATATATCGAATCCTCGACAAAACGTGTGATAAATTTTGAAGAAATAACAGAAGCCCTTTCTATCTAACTCGATGGAATTAAAGCGCGAAGATTCGATGTAGGTATGTGTGAATGTTATGTGTGTTGGGGAATATTGTTTTACCGATATTTTTCAGTTCATCCGTTGCATAATATCTGCAACAATATAAAAATATTTGATTAATAACCCCTTTTTATCGACAAAATACATTTTAGTATCAATACATCACCAGCATCTGCGTAGTAATCTCCCAATTTACAAGCTTGCAGCACAGACTTTATTAAATCGATAGGATAGCCGATGTCTCGTGAGTTAATCGATTATCGCCGTACTAACACAATACTGCTAACTAAATACAGGCCAGAATTAATGTGAAAAGATGCATTTGGGCAGTAATTGCTATAATCATTCCAAACAGCTGTAAATAAATAACTAAGTACATCGGATAGTTTCCAAGTAAAACCGCCGTAAAAGACAAACAGACACCGAGATAATTTCATAAGCGTTTCCTCATTAGGGTTCCGTAGCGAATGGCAAAAAACGGAAACTTTATTATTTCATTCTCTCCGTATACCACAGCCATTTTACTCCGTTAAAAGGCAGGTATATACATTCTATGAACCGCTACGTAATGGCGTAGTGAAATTGTGAAAAATACTGGCTTAATTATAAAATACTAATAATCTCTAAGTACAAAATTTCTGTCATCATACCTACTTACCATAAAATACTATACCTTTACAACTTTTGTTCTACGACTTTGTTCAAAACTTAATGCATTCCCCAAAAAATTTCGAACGAATTAGAACGAAGTTTTTTAACGAGGTTTGCGGGAGGTTCGAGTGGGTAGAAAACGTCACGTAAGAAAAAAACGTTACGCAGGGGCGGACCTGCACGTCGCGCGTTGCTAGGTTTTTGTTTTTGTTTTAAATCATACGTGAGTTTTATTGTCTCATTATTGCAGCTAAGGAACTTCGTTCCTGACGGGGTACCCCATCTGCACACATTTTTTTTTAAGTTTTTTGTACTCTCTGCAATGTAATTACTCTATGTACGTATTTCCAATTGTAAAGTGCAAGCCGCACCGCTCGCGGCGCCGCGCCGCCCCTCCTGCATCACGCCGTATATGAGCCGCTTTAACGACCGGGTAGAGTAGATACCATTTTCAGAAACAATTAATCTATTTTTATTTTTGTATCAAAGAAAAAACTTACCAATTATTAAAAGTCGTAGAACAAAAGTTACTGGAGATAATGTTAAGAATATAAAAGAAAGCAAAATAAAATGTAATGTTAAATGGTTATGAGTATTTTTCAATTAATCCTGTATAAAATTAAGAGAAATGAGTTAATTAAAAGTACCTTACTAAGAGATGGAAAAAAATTCCAGTGCGTATAAGCGGGGTATCCATAGATAAGTTCTCAAAAGTGATATCGAAGTTTCAAAGTTACTTTTTTATTTTAGTCAATAATTGCTGAGCTATTGGGAAATCCAAATGAAAATAATCTTGATAAGGAAAAATCCGAAAAGAACTCTATTTTACGCAAGAATTCAGTTGGATCTAAATTCTACATAATTACAGAGTAATTCCTAGTAATTGACGTAATGATAATATCTGAAATCGCTTAAACCTTTTTTCATTGTCATTGCAGTTTTCTTTCTTCAGTTGAACTAAAACAGAAACCGAAATTCAGTTTCCGTTTACGACTCGATTTAAAAAGTATATAGTTTCAGTTGGATATTTAGACAGTTCGAAATACCTTATTGTGAGATGACCATTTTGACGACAAAAAGTCGACACTTGTACTGCAACTATAAACACTGAATGAAAAGGAAACATGCGTAAGGGAAAAATACTCAAACACTTTATCGAGAAGAATTTACAAAACCTCTACATGTAATTAGAAATAAGAGATACAAAATTCATTAGCCAAAAATACAGTTTCCTTTCGAAATTCGCGTATTTCACCGATAACCATACTTTATTTCGGAAATATTAACTGAACACTTTTGAACTTATTTGTCGATTACACTTCTAAGTTTATCGTTTTATAAAAGTTGAAAAAAAAAAACATTTTAATATAACAAATTATTCCTTGTCCAAATTACAGATTTACAAATTGTTTCACTAATCTGAAGTCTATTTCTTCACCTCTGCCACGCCTTCTTAACTCGTTGAGAAGCAATGACATGACATTAAATGACAGCAAATGGGTACCCTCATATTTCTGTAATCAAAATCCACTTCGCTAAATATTTCTGCTACGCTACTTCTTTTGCGAAAACATTCAATTGAGCTGAAAAGCGCCGAAAAACTGAAACTTCTTCGCACGCAAAAGTTTGATTGAATTTTCACTGAAACCCACTTCGATACGGAATAATGTTATTCGCAATCCGATAACTATACAATCGGGGTGAGATGGTGTAGAACTAGGTCAAAAGTACTTATTCAGTTTCGATTTGTGCTACCTGTAAGTAATAAAACCACAGAGCATTATACATTTACCTTAAATTCTACGTACATATACCTACTTATCTATACTAATCTGTACTAATATTGTAAACAGAGAAGAATATTATAAGCTGCAGAAAGCATAATTTAAGGTGCTAGTGAAAGCGAAGCGTGAAAGGTGTAGGGTGTTAGACGAAAACAAGATGTAGGACAACTTTGAGGGAAATTCCAAATTATTTTGGAAATAAACGCGTAAGTACCGAAGTGGTCCTACACCTTGCAGAATGAATAAAGTACGTTCGAAAGAACATCATCTGTTAACAGACAAAAAAGAAGTTCTGCAGCGATGGAGCGATTATTATAGAGAACTGTATGAGAGTGACGACTCTGTATCTGTCACTGAGAGCGATCCCAATGAATCGCCACACTCGGGTCAGAAAGTAGAGCAAGTCATTAGTATGAAAGAAATTGAGAAAGCGATAAGAAGTCTGAAATGATAATGATGACTGCTGAGATGATCAAGTGTGGCGGTCATAGGGTCTGGAATACATTCTATAGACTGTGCAATATTTGCTGCCAGAAGAGAGAGATTCCGGAGGATTGGCGCACCGCAGTCATAGTGCCTCTCTATAAAAGGAAAGATCCCAATAAAGATAACATACCATCTGTTGGCCATGATAGGATGGATTTTGTGGAAGTACTGTTTCCGAAACATGAGGGATTCGACCGTATAGAGTACCAAGTTGTAGATGTACCTGTAGTAACTGAAGAGGAGGTAAAGGAGGCTTGCAGAGGTCTGTAAATGAAAAAGGCACCAGAACCTGACATAATCCCCCCCGAAATAGTTAAGTTGGTGGTGGAACATAAACCAGACAAAATTACTGGTGTAGTAAATAACATTTTAAATAGCGGACAATTCCCCGACATCTGGAAAAGAGCTCGGCCTCTCCTAAAGTAAAGTAAAGGCGGTAGGCTACTGGAAGATCCATCGGCGTATAGGCCTCTATGCCTGTTGGATTGCTTCGGAAAATTACTGGAGAGAATAGTGGCAAATAGAATTGAAGGGATTCGGAAGGAAGGTAAGGAGCTACACGAGGCACAATTCGATTTAGAAAAGAGAAATCAACTTTGGGAGCGATCGAAAAGGTTGTTAACATTGCGGAGGAGGCTAAGCAGGGTACGCGCCGTACGAGACAACTGTGCATACTAGTAGCATTGAACGTTAAAAATGCTTTTAACTCGGCATCCTGGGAAATAATAATTAGGGAACTAAGAAATAGAGAATTCCCTCACTATATCCAGAGTATAATTAATAGCTATCTGAATAATAGGAAATTAATAGTGACAAATAGGGCAGAACGGGAGATGGAAATAAATGTTAATAGTAGGGTGCCTCAGGGCTCTACACTGGGACTCATGTTGCGGAACTTGATATACGATGGGGTCTTCAGGTTGAAATGGGGCGAATGAGCAAGTCTGGTTGGGTTTGCGGATGACTTGGCATTGGTGCTGTCTGCTCGTGGGGAGAGGAAGCTGACTGACTTGGGAAATAGAGCACTTAAAAAAATAAACGTGCGGATGCTGGAAAATAAATTAAAACTAGCTCATGAGAAAACGCAAGCTATTTTTCTAAGCAAAAGAAGGAAACACGGGGTAATAAAACTTATGGTGGGTGGCAAGGAGGTGGTATTTGTTAAGAAATTGAAATACTTGGGAGTGTGGCTCGATGAAATGATAAGGTTCGATAAGCATATAGAACAAACAGCCAACAAAGCCGAAAAATTAGCAACAACGCTGAGTAGAATAATGTCCAGGCATGGAAGCCCATCTGTATTTAAACAGAGATTACAGGCATCCGTCATACAATCGGTTATGCTGTATGGGACGCCAGTGTGGTCTAGAGCTCTAAATGTAGAGCGTTATAGACTAATTTTTATGAAACCACAAAGACAGATGGCTATACGCATAACAGGAGCATACCGGACCATCTCAACAGAGGCTGTGTTGGTGATTGCGGGAACTATTTCTGTGGACAGGTTGGCAATGGAGAGGACCAGAAAGTATAGGAATGCAGCGAAGAAGGAAAATTCTGGTAGGGAGAGGGAAAGGACACTGGATGAGTGGGAGGAGGATTGGAGGGGAACGGGCAATGGGAAATGGACTCGAACTCTGATAAAAGACCTCAAAAAATGGGTGAACAGGAAATTCGTAAGTGTGGATAGCCGCATCACGCAGGCGTTGAGTGGACGCGGGGTGTTTAATGTATACTTACATGCAATAGGCAAAGCGAGTAGCCAAATGTGCTCTTACTGCGGACAACTTGACACCCCGGCGCATGCTATATTTAAGTGTGTGCACTTCCAGAGTGAGAGGAATACGATAGTGGAGGGATTGGAGGTGGAAACCATGGTGGACTGGATGTTGGAGAGCCTGGATAACTGGGCTAGAATCACGAAGGTCATAAGAAAAATAATGACAACGAGGAAGAGGGACGACAGAAATAGACCAGCAGGGCAAGTATAACAAGGCAGCTACCTTCCTGAAGAAATTCATGTGCGGTACCGGGGAAGTAATACATGGTGGCAGAAAAAAAAAATAAAAAAAAGGGGTTGTATGGATCAGATTTTCTCGCTCTGCGGTATCGTGAGGAAGTTTCTGACCATAGGTTAGAAAACTTCTGTGCTTTTGTGGATCTGGAAAAACCATTCGATAGAGTAGTACAAAAGAATTTATGGAGTCTTCTGTCCGAATATGGCATGGAGGGCCCATTACTGCAGGCTGTGAGGTCATTATATCCAGACCACAGAGCCTGTGTAAGGATAGATGATGACTTGACGCCCTGGTTCGAAGTCTGTTCAGGCGTCAGACAAAGCTGCGTGGTGTCTACCTGGCTATTCGTGCTGTATTTGGACAGTTGCCTCCAGACATTAAAAGGTTGTATGAGTGGTATTATATGTGATGGTACAGTGGTAAACTGCCTTTTGTACTCTGACGATGCTGTGCTTATAGCACCATCAGAAGCGGAGCTGCAGACACTAGTTACGTGCGTGAAAGAAGACTGTGAAGTGACTCTGGATAGAAGATTACTACGATTCGGGAACATTGTTCGTGAGTGAAGCGTACACCTTTGATGACTACTACGAAGGGCTACCTACTTCGAGGGGCGACTACCAAGAATAGGAATCGCCGTAACTAAGTTCATGTTCTTGACATCTGTGTGTACGAGCGAAAATAAATTCTTTGCACCCTTAACAGGCATTACAGCTCGTAACGTAGTTGGAAAGGTGACAGTACAACGATGGACCGTTGAATATGACATATTTTTATTTTTGCGAATACAAGCCGCTAAAACACTTAAGATTTACGAATATTTTGCAAATAATTATTTCACGACCGACTTATTAGCTGACACGAAATACACTGACAGTGCGAGGTTGCCATGCTTACTACAGCTAACTGTTTTATTCGCGATTACACTCAATGAGATAAAAAGTGACAAGTAAATTCGTTTAACACACGGTGGTAAGCCCGGCAGCTTCTTATGGTTCCACCCATTGTTTCATGGTCCGAGATCTAAACCTTAGTCATTCATTATGTCAAATGGTGGAAAATATATGTGACAGACAGAAAAAAAGCAATTCTATAGGCGTTCGGTTTTCTGAATTATAGATATAATAGTACACTAAAACCTAGCCAAGACTTGTAGGTAAATATTTCATAAATATTTAAAACTATGACCGCAGTCCATGTTTGCCAAAAGTGTAAAGTCAAACTGAAGTCTAGAGTTTACTTAAAACTTTGTTAAACAATACCCCGTACCATCTTTAGAGCAAACGCTGACACTTAAGTAGTCTGTAAGTAAGCTTTCCACGGCGTCCTCTATTCCTATAAAATGTTTAAGGTGTAGGGCTACCGACAGTACTATAATATGTAGTATTTAACTAAATATATTTAGATCTGCATACTATATTCTATATATATATGTATACTGTAGATGTGTATACTGTTGAAGAAATATATATCACCTACGCAAAAATACCTTATTTCAGTTGGATGGATCATTCTTTATTTTGCAATACCGAAATTAACGATTAATCAACGCGTTTTAAAATAACCTTTCGAGTTTCGACTTATGTGATGTACGTGTGTAACTGAACGTACCTGTCTTGAAATGAGCTTTTGATATAGAGATACATTAATATAAAAATTGAATGAGATAAAGCATGACACTTTTATTGTACAAAAAAATTGATAAAAATTACAAGAAGTGCAAAAAAATAGAGTTTTCAAAAAAATAAATAAGTAACAAATATATCATTCTCTATTATTTACTCTTTCCATAAAATACTGTATTTTTTTTAAGTGTATTGCATTTTTTTAAAAAATATTATAATCAGCCGAAGAAATATTGTCAACCCTATTGTAGAGTGACTGTAGTACTCTCTATTTAGGCTTAATATTGAATTATTTGATGAATTTGTTGAATTATTTGATTTCTTGTTTTGACCCACAGGCAATTGGCGGGTAATAGGGCCTATGGGACAGTGTTGGGCAAAAGTAATTGTAAAAACAATTACAATTAAAATTTGTAATTGTAATCGTTTGCCTACAAAATATTATTACAATTACATTTTAGCGAACACTGCTACAGGTCCCTACTCATAGGCCCTATTACCCGCTAATTGCACCTTAATAGCCTCGCACATGAGGCACAATATCACAGTTCTCAGGTTAGTCAACGCATTTGCATTCTAAAATGCTTTCTTAACACTATAAATATTAATAATAATAATACTTCAAACAATTACACAAATTGTTTGACCCTATTAAGCTAAGTACTTGTGTTGTGCTATGGGTACCGTACAACGAACTGGGGGAGTTCCCAGTAATATCAGAGTTTCTTGTCGGTTCTTCTCAGTGTTCAGATTTTCTTTCCGAACCGAACTAAAGTAGATTTGATGTTCAAAAATACCTCGCAATTGAGTTTATTTGAATAAATTAATTTGATTTTGACTTTAACTATCCAAACTCCAAGCCTGGTGATGTAAATAAAACAAAAGCAATTGGATCTAGTATTTAGTATTAACATTAGTAATTGTTATTATAAGCTCTTACTTATAGTAATTGCATTCGTTTAAGTGAATAATCTTTTACTGATACTGGTTAGTTTTTGTTTTTGCACACTTTTTTTGCAATATCTATATTTGGCTAGCATTTGCTTTTTTAATTTACAAAAGAGGGGGCAAATGGGCAAGCGAGTCACCTGATGGAAAGTGATCACCGCCGCCAACGGACACCTACAACGTCTGGGGAATCATAGGTGACTTGCCGGCCTTTAAGGGAAGGGAGGGGAAGGCGGGAGATGGGCCACCGGCGCTTTTGCTCACCGAGCGAAACACAATAGCTATAGATGTTGTTATTCCACGCCGATAAACTGTGAGAGAGTGGTATTTCACCGGGCGAGCCAGCCCAATTAGTGCTCCAATGCAGCATTGCTCTAGCACACATAAGTAAAAAATATAGGTACTTATCACTTGCCCCTGTGCGTTCCGTAGGTGATCCAGAAGCTCTTGTCAAGGTATAATAGTGCAAGAGTTTCAGTGAGTAAAGTGCCACATAAAGCAATTACTTCCCCAGGGGGCGGAGTGTCTGTATGTGATTAATGACTGATTTCACCAACGCTACCTAAGTCGTCATATAACTATGTATCCCCTAGATTAAAAGGATCCTAAACCGGTTCTTAGATAGTATTCATTTTCACCAATTTAACGCTTCCCTAGTAATGTCAGACATAGTTGTGACATTTGATTGTTTCCATAGTGACTATTCGTTTCCAAAAGTTTATCGATAAAATAGATATCGATAAAATATATATCGATAAAACAGTTATGGGTTCGAAAATCGAGTTTTAAAATTTCAGGGCTCTTTTTTTTTGGTCTTTTCCAGATTTGAGGAACGCTATCGGTATACATTCCTTGTTCTTAGACATTCCTCTTACCTGTGTGATTTGATTTGATGTTTAGTTCCCTGAATATTAATGAATTTTTTTTTTAATCTTTATGTCGTTAATAAGGATGTGTCTTATTTTGTTATTAATACTGTCAATATCCGTTTGATATAAGTTTAGTGTGTATTTTTTGTTACGTCTCCTGCTGTGTATTGAATCTGATAGTATGCTATACGGATCTGATAATATACTATACGAATATATACTGTTGGCAGCAGAAACTATTTGATGTTGAATTTTTATGGCTCCGAAAGGGGATCTATTACCTAAATAGGGGCTTCTTACGTAACGTTCGTAAAATCATCGTTAACGGTCCCTTCCCTCTTTTGTAGGGGTTCGCTAAGTATTGGGGGACTTTGGTATAATCGGGCATAATTCTTATGATTTTAGCTACCTTAAGCGCAAAATCTCAAAGTTGTTAATCGACACTTCCTTCGCTTCTTACAGACACATCCCCAGGATTTTGAAAAACTTTTCTCCTGCGTCACGAAAATGATAGCGACTTATCGTTCCTTATCATTGTGAACAAATTTTGTTTGTAAGGTATTTAATTTATTGTTCAATAACTTTTTATATGCGGTATTACAGAATTGCATGAGAGTGTTATTGTAAAAATGAAGAAAGGAATGCTTAGATGGTTCGGGCACATGGAAAGAATTAGTGATGAAAGACTGACGAAGAAAATCTATAGATCGAAAGTGAGTGATAGCAGAAGCCAAGGAAGACCAAGGCTGATTTATGAAGATGAAATAGCCAGAGTGTTAGCTGATGGAAATGTCGAAAGCACTCACACATCCAGGCAAAAGTCTGTTAAAAAAATGTGTGAGGAAAATGATGAGATTTGAGGAGGGGAAGGAAGTATGTAAGGATCGCGAAGCTTACTTGAATTACACAAAAACCTTTGTTGAAATTAAATAGGTTTTGAAAATAAATGTTATATTTGAAAATAAATGTTATATATCGCTTTTCTAATGATAATATACTCAGACATTTCACACAGCGCCATCTAGTCCCAAAGTAAGCAGCACAGCGCTTGTGTTATGGGTACTAGACAACTGGTATACTACTTATATACTTTTCTTTTGTAAATAAATACATATTATACATAAACACCCAGACTCGGGGCGGGAATCGAACCCACAACCCCCGTTTACTTTCCTCCGCGCTTAGCCGTTGCGCCACGGAGGTCGTCAAAATCTAACATAAGTACTGTTCGTGCCCATTTAGCGAATGCACCCAGAGATGGCTGAACGTTTTTGTACGCATTATTATGTTATATTTGAATTAATCGCTCTGTTGTATGTAACAAATATTTTATAACTATCAAACCCTTCGCACGTATTTTTTATTTATTAGAGGTCACCCTGTGGTCAAAATTCGACCTTAAATAACTATATAATACTGGATTATGACGGCTAGTTTCAAACTTATAGCAAAGGTCTCGAATTTTTATTTACATTCATAGATGACGTCATAATCGCATCTGATTCGGAAGTTCAACATAAAGAACATTTAGAAAATGTTTTTGAACGTTTTAACCAATTCGGAATCTCTATTAACGTGAGTAAATGTTATTTTTGCGCTTCAAAAATCGAATATTTGGGACACAAAGTTTCTAAAGAAGGCATTCGCCCTTTAGATAGTAAAATTGAAGCTATAAAAAATTATCCTAAACCTAATACAATAGATGAATTACATCGTTTCTTAGGAATGATAAACTTTTATCGTTCCCACATTCCCTACGCAGTCAAATATCAGATGGTGTTAAACCAATGATGTAACCAAACGGTTACTTGCGTAATGCAAAGAAAAAAATGCAAAGAATAATAAAATATGACCGTAAAAGTATATACTTTATAAAATCTTTAGCGACAATTTCTACACTGTGTGGCTGTTTGATACAAGGAGGTTACGTATCACAAACTACTATACATACATACATATCTTCACGCTGTATCCCCAACGGGGTAGTCAGAGAGGACGGAGCGCCAAGCGTCGCGGTCCTTACACACCTCTTTCACTTCTTAAATCTCATCATTCTCCTCACACATTTTTGCCTAGGTATGCGAGTGCTTTTGACATTTCCGTCTACTAACACTCACTATTAAGAGTTTGCAATTGACAGTCTTTTTGACATTGGCAGTATGAACGTATACAATGAGTGCTTTATTTAATTTAATGTATTTGTAATGCATATTATATAAAAATGTTAGCTTTCTCCTGCCCTTCTCCATATAAACTTTAAGTGTACCAAATTTCACACTCCTCCGTCCACGCAATTTTCTTAATAAGAGAACCAAAGTTTTCACTTCACGTAATTATATATAGATTTACTAAACCCCATTATACCTACTACTAGTCTACAACAGTATGATTAATTACATATAAATATTACGATTAAATTAAAATAAGTTTAGGAAGTTACATTCGTGTCCGTATGAGACAATTACATAAGTACCACATAACTAAAATCTCAAGTAAAAAAGCATGTAAGAAGAATATTCATTAAGCGGTCGTATTAAAAAACAAAAGGTCCATTGTTTCGCTGTTTCGAAAAATTAAAAATAAAGTACTCCGCATAGTACTTTTGTTTGTAAAGAACAAGAGCCAGCTTTTGTTCGCGAAACACTTATAATGAGGGTGACTCCCGTAATTTTTAATACACTCGCCCATAACAGTTTAAATTGGATTACTATAACATCGTGAATTATGCTAACAGTATGTCATTGACTTAATCAAAGATCCATTGTGTATGTGTATAACTATAACACGTTCAAACTCAAAATTAAGGCTCGGAACTGGTTTCGAAATAGCGGTTAATATCGTCTTTATCCGGTTATAATTCCTCTCATTGATAACCGGTTAATGAAGGAAACGGTTTCGAATAAATCGAAATAATTTCGGTTACCGGTTTGTGATGAAAACGAAACAAACCGATACTAAAATCTAAATTAACCGGCTTTACTCAGACGCACTTTGCCTGCCTAGTTCGATCAAAGCCGAGCGCAACGCACTTTGTGCACCGGCCCGCCACCGTCATGTCATGCGACACGTTGTATGGTTATGACGGCTATAGTTCATTCGTTTCATTCTCTCGCTATTATTTGTATTTGTTGTAAGTCCACGTGGATGAAGTCGCGGTCAACAGCGGTATGTATTCTACTACACATGAGGCAACTTAAAAAACTGGTTATTTTCGGCTAACGGAACCGGAATACGTAAAAGCCCGGTTTTCAATTAACCGGTTAAAATACTGGTAACCGTAACTCAAACCGAAATCAATTCCGGTTCGGGGTCAATGACTTAAACCGATTTGTAAAATTAACCGGTTTCCGAGCCCTGCTCAAAATATGTTCCTTTTACTAGTCGCATAATTATCTTCCTACAAAGATGAGAAAACTCGTCCAAGAGGTAGAGCTTATTACAAAGACCATGGATTAAATATATTTTGAAGGCATTTTCCACTTATAAAAAAAACGAAGAAAAAAACTTTTTATGAACAAATTAAACCGACTTAAAAAAAGACACTGAACAGTAAGAGTACTGGTATAAGTTGATAAAAATACAATACGAATACCCATATAATTTGATAGTTACTGAAGTTGGTGCCAAACCTACCAAAATTCTTGCCAGGACTTGGAAACCGGTTAATTTTCCAAACCGGTTTAAATCGTTGACCCCGATCTGGAATTGAATACGATTTGGATTATGGTTACCGGTTTTTAACCGGTTAATTGAGAAACCGTTTTTTCACATATTCCGGTTCTATTAACCGAAATTAACCGGTGTTTTGAGTTTGACACCTCATGTGTACTAGAATAGATACTACCTTTTGCCGGGGACTTCGTCTACGTGGTTTATCTCGTATCTCGTGGTGGTGGGTATCTCGGTTTATTCGAAACCGTTCCCTTCATTAAGCGATTAAGGCAACGCGTTGGAAATTTTGACGGCAGGGATCACAATTTGACTGACAACTGAGTACAAAACGTATGAAAGTGATATTTGGTATCCTGATTCTTCATTTCATTGACTTAATTTTGACAGTTGAGATACACGATTGGTTAACTTTTGTAACACAAAAAAATATCAAAGAAACCTCTTTTAAAACAGAGATATACATTTTTTGGAGTAACGGCACCGATTTATGTTTCTAAATTTTCTGTATAGTTTAATCTAAACATATTCTTCAAAATGACAGTTGAACTTTTAAAAATGAATTACAGTTGCTAAAATAAACGAAAATAACCGTTTTTCGTATTCTTCGTAAGCTAGCGCGCGCACTTTTGCATAGAGCAGAAGGTATATTTTAGATTAAATTATTGTTTATCAATGCGTCACCTTAATAAATGAACGGAATTATTAATGACCATACCATAACCATAATCGGTTAAAGAACGATATTAAAGCTCAGTACGGTTTCAATACATTTTTTGTCTAAATTTCCTAAGAGACTAGGTCGGGTTTTTTTTACAAATCAGGGTTTTTACGTAGTCAGCAACGAGCACGTTATATTCCTGTATTGCAGACATCTATAGACTAGACACTAGAGTAATCACTTTTTACATTTATGAATAAAAAATATAATCTAATATATCAAAATCAATGGTTTTTTATTTTATGGGCTGCCATACCGTTCATTCGATTGAGATGAAAGAGTCTACTCGCGTTTTATGAAGGATTCTAACTTTGTTTTTATTGTTCTTCGTCTAAAATAGCCATACAATCAATCTCATATCTCTAACCCATATAGTAAGGGAATAATGGAGATGACAACCCTTAATGTAAACATTTTTTTTTCAGTACCTATTGAATATATCCTTATTAAATTCAAACTGCACATGACTATTCATAAACTAATTATAATATATTTTTTTTAGAATTTTTGCGATATTGGAAACTGTAAAAAACGATAAGTATATTTTTTATGGGTGGTTTTTTACAGTAACCCCCAAAATGACACCTACCAAAAAATACATCTTATTTGTTCACTGCGTATCTCTTCATTGCTGATCCTGTCTGCAAAGGTGACATCGCACATATTTTATAAAATTGTTTATCTTTGATTAAATCCCTAAAAACGTAAACCGTAATTTATCTAAAGCAATACCCATCACTACCACATGAGATTCTTGAACTGTAGTTAGCATGATGTGTGGCTATTGCATACTGACTGCTGCTAGTTAACAAGTTAGCGAGAATCGAACAGGGATCTCGGCGTGGAAGTCGCGTCTACGAGGAAGTAATAAATAAATATGTAAGGAGAATAAATTTGCACGTTGCTTTCCGTACATTCAATCGCTTCCAATGTGCATTCGTGCGTGTAACCGCGTGCGAGCACATCGACGCCAATCTAGTCCACATACTAGAAGTTGATATAATATGGAGTCGGCATTAATCCATGGTCTAAATTTATTGAAGCGTTTCTAGCGCAGTGGTGTTTAGAGATGTTACATATGTATATACGTTATATGTTATTGTATTACATTCTATATGATTATAGAAATAAGGTAAATGCAGTGGAATCACGATCTCTTAGAAATATGTGTTGCATCATCCTCACAGACAAGACAAGCAATGAAGAGATACGCAATATAACATGGTTGGATGACAGTGTTACTGTAAAATAAAGAAAGTAATGCTTAGAACGAAAGAAAATCCAAAAAGTGAAAATGAGTGGTAGCATGAATCAATGAAGATCAAAACTGACTTATGTGGATCAAATTTCCCAGAGTATTAATTAACAGAAATGTCCAAATCACTCGCATACCTAAGTGATAATGTGTGAGGAGTAAGATGAGATTCCATGAGGTGAAAGGAGTATATAAGACCGCTATGCTTGGCGCTCTATTCTCTCTCTGACTAGAGTTAGAGAAACAGCTTGAGGATATTACATATAATATGTTTGCATGTTAATAGCGACGTCTAGAAATCTGCAGCAATTGTTGTGTCAGGATTCAACAAGCTGCAATGAACAATTCCAGCAAAGATCCACTATATAATTGTGACAAGCAAGCAGCAAACAAGCAGTTTCTTTTGACTCAATTTGCGTTTGGATTTGGTGTGTCTGGCTCCCCTATATCCAACCAGTGCTATAGACGTTTTCAAATGTCATACAGCATCCAATTTTTATTACAAGTGACAATCCGATTCAGAATTCCCTCATTTGTGTGCCTATTCAACGAACTAAGGCTTCGAGGCCATTTTGTTGTTTTGCAGTGAATTCATACGATACCCACTTTCCGAGCTTTTTTCTCTTTCCAATTTGGCGTAAATGAATCAGTATCGTTTTATCACTTACGAAGAAGGCTGCTACTAATTTCGATATGGTTTGAGATGATTTGCTTCCACTATAGCTTTCAAATCATTGTTATCAATTTTCGTTTCCAGTCGACCACGAGGTTCATTGTTGAGATCAAAATTTCCGAAACGGAAATTATCAATCCAAAAACACATCATGCGTTCACTTGCGGTACTTGGTCCATACACGTAATTGATACTGTGTGCAGTCTGTGCTGCGTTGGTGTTACAGAAACAGCGATATAAAAGAAAAATAGAACGGCGGCAAAACAATTGAACAACTGCTTTTTTTTAATGAAATGTCATAGTTGTATTATAAAATTAATTTGAACTTGGAATTCTAAGTAGAATGAAAGCTATCGATATTCACATTAGCTATCGAGAAATCGGCATTTTCATGCGATAAGACTGTATTATAATAAAGCAAAAAAAATAAATAAAAAAACCCGATTGTAAAAACTGTAAAGAAAAACTAAAAAGATGTTAAAGTGGGTTTAAACGAGTTCATAATGAAACTCATGCTATTTAATCTTAACTTTCAGTGGGAGGCTACACCAGCTATCTAAGTACGTAAGTAATCAAATTCATAAAGTGACTATAAATATTTATAGCCTCCGACTGCATTGTAAGATTTAATAGCATGAATTTTATTATGAACCAATCTTCACTCCAAAATCCATCAAACCGTTTAGGCTGCAGAAGGTCACAAAGAAACAGACATATATCTGGAAAACATTACCGTCCTTCTTGAAGAGTCGGGTAAAAAGACAAAAAATACGCTTTGCTTTAAAGAAAGCAAAATATATTATCGCTGAGGCACAACCCTCAAACGTATTTTTAAGTACGTTTAAATTTTATTCGTATATTCGTAACTCTTCATGAACTCATATCCTCATCTGAATTATTCAGCTGTGAATATCCGATATTCCAACTAACACTGTTTTCGATGTAGAGTGGATCTGTCGAATGTTGTAACTGCGAGCAGAAAGTAAATACATTAATCGATATATTTTCGACTAACATAAAATCCATGTTAATTATAATATTATAACTCATAACAGAGCACTATCCTTTCCTTCGTGGCCGTATCTACTATCTATAGTGTTTTTTTAACTGAGACAGTTTGGAACGTGGTTTGGAAAATCCGAATCTATAAGAAATACAGGGGAACTGTCTCAAGAACCATTTGGTCACTCCACACCGTAACAATTTTGGCATATAAATTTTTTTTGTCAAGCATGAGATGGCCATAAAAAATAGTGAAATTGGCAAATTTTTTTTAACGCGGATCGACTTAGTTTCATGTAAGCATCAATTCAGTGTATTCAAGGAAAAAAATCTGGACAGCAGAAGTTGGTCAAGCCAGTCCGGTCAGGCCAGCCTACCATAGCCACATCTGTCAACTGTCTAATAGCATATATTGCCGAACTGAGTTTATTAGTCAGTCCCGATACGGTCTGGCCACTGTAACTTGTTATCTACTGTTAAACCAAGAAAAGTGGATGATTTGATTGGTTACTGAAAAGTGGCTGATGACTGGTCCGTTAGCGCAGTGGCATATGCATCTGCTTTCCAAGCTAGGGTCCCGGGTTCGATCCCCGATCAGGTCAATTTAGAAAACGAACTTTTCTAAATTGGCTTGGAGTCTGGGTGTTACTGGGAACTCCCCCAAAGTTCGTTGTGTGGTACCCATAGTACAAGCTTATTGCTTAGTTTGAGGTCACACAATCTGTGTAATTGTCTGGAGTATTATTATTTTACCAATTCTTATTATTTTCCACTGAGTACTAGACTATTATAGATTCCGGGTACATCGGATAGGGAAAACTTGACATAATTGGTTTTTTGTACATTCATTAGCATATTATAAGCAGCGAACCATTTCGAGACATCCGCCAAGGTCTTATTCTATCCGGTAATATTATCCATGTCTTTTCTATTTACTTTAAACAATAATTATGAGTTATCAGCAAATAATATTATTTCTCATAAGTCTTTAATCATAAATGGAAAATTATTAATGAAGACCAAAAACAGAAAAGGTCCCAAAATTGATTCTTGGGGAACGCCCGTCTTTTATTTAGAATGTTGTCATTCATACCTTTCAGGTTTTACGATAGTCACGATACTAGATGGCAACTGATCGCTTTCTATAGCAATCATACTAGCGACAATAACCTTCACTATATTTCAAAACTAACCAGAATGAATTTTTATGTAAATACACGGTGAGTTTGAATTTATTCGACAAAATGATACCAGCGGTTCACATCGATATGCATAATAATGCCATATCGAGTTCAAATTGAACAATTTCCTTGCAGTACAAATTTTTCTTGGCGTAACCTTGAACATAATTAGTATTGTTTCTCGGTTGTGTTTGCATGCCCCATGGTGTTTTGGTACTTGAAATATTCTTTTTTTAACTCGTGTTTTTCAATTTGGAATTGCACAAAACGTTATATTAAATTTATTACCAGAATCGTTTCGTCACTTTAGGTGCATAAATTACTATTTTTTTAATTTGATATAACCGTGAAGAATTAATCTTAACCCTGAGTAGAGCTTCCCATTTCAATTTGTATTAAATATAATATAATGCTGGATATAAAATTCAAGACTTCTATAGAAATCGAGATAGCCCTGCTCCAAGAAACAAACATTTTTATCCAATTGTTGAACTTCAACATTGATACTACGCACACAGACAAAAAAACAATATGTAAATGTAAATGGCGTCACTTGATACCACCTGAAACGAAGTTCCCAGTGCTTCGTCGTTTGTTAAGTATGATATTGCTAAATACCGAAGATTACATGTTGTATCGGCGTGTTAAATACTTAATCGTGTATGTAATTTTGCGATAAAACAGTGAGATTATCATTTACAAAAATAGTTGAGAAAGAAAATTTATGTACAAATTGTGGATACTAACGAAATAAATTAGTACGTCGTTATAAATTACTGAACTCAAACCACGCGTGATGATATTTCAATTTTTCTAAATTTAAACATCACCTTTTGTAAAATTACGTGATGTACAACGCTGCCAGCGTTGTATTTGGTGTGTAGGGTGCGTTTATCTCAGTTTATGTAGAAGTCTTCGTACAAAATGTATATTGTTTATCATTAATTAGTGCATTCTAAGACATATTCCGTAAAATTTTGAACTTATTCATTAAGAACAGTTGACTTTTCTATGAAACATCTCGAAATTTTAGATTTTTTTGGTCTATTGCCTTGGACTCTAAATACACAGAATAAATTATAACATCGTCAACATATTATGTATGTGAATTATCAAGTAATTCATATTTTATGTCTACCAATTACAATTTATATTCGAAAATGAAAAACAAATGTTAACAAAAGCTTTTATTTAATAAATCCCTCAAAATGCAAATAAAATCAATCAGTGCCTGATGAGTCGATATCCAGGTCCTCGCTCCAACCGCACTTGGTTCTGTACTCAGTGACGTTAGACACATTTGGAGACGTTATTTCATAAAATTGGTCGATATCACAAAGTAAGCTATCACAACCGTTAACTTGCAGATATGTTGCAGGCTCACCAGCTAAAGGAATGTATAACGGCTGAAAATTTAATAATTGTGACGATACAATATATCCGGTATAATAGTTTTACTTAGTCTAATTTAAATATAAAAATACACATGTTTCCAGGCTCTTTTAAATATAAAGATGGGTAAACCTATTGAAGTCTGAAATTATAAGTCCGACTTTGACAGAATATTGCATATTTCCTCTGTATTCCCTTCCGACAAAATCGCAAATAAAAACTAGTGATAAATATTCGATATCAAAGAATAAATACTTGTATATACAATTTTATGTGAGTTAATAGAATGTACTGAATTAGATAACTTAACAGATATTTTTTACACATGCGTTTCATGTACGTAGATATAAATTATATATACATTTACGTGTGAACTAATTTATCTTAGCAATTTAGGCGGTTTTTTGTCTACTACACTACATCTAATCTACCTGTAGTCCTATCAACTTGTTATCTACTATCTAATCTAAAAGTAATGTGTTTTTAGTCATAATCGTTGAGCCGTTGCTTAAATTAGAACTATAAAATTTGGACAGTAGATTACTTCGTAACGTAAGTTTTCACTAAAAAAGGACTTTAGATAAATCCTTCCCCAAAAGAGCATAAGGTATGAAAATTTATTCTACGGAAATACGAAACCACCGAAGTTGCGGTTACAGTTTAGACTTTATTGAAAATAAATGAACTAGTATTTCAACTTATTTGCACCCGCTTTATTTTGTATGACTATTTTATTGTTGATTACTGAAGTTAATATGTATTCTGACTGGATTTATTACATCCGATTTCCGAGAAAAAATATGACAATCTGTGACAGATGGACGGACGCCACAAAATATGTGAATTTAATTAAACTTACCAAAACGACATATTTTCCTGTATCAGTAACCTTGCGTAATTCCAAAGCAAATATCGATCCATACCCTGGTATTTTTGGTACAGTGACGTTAGATGCAGCCATCAACGCATACACATTCACATCATGAGCAGAGTATATTCTAACTCTTTGTTCATCATTTCCTGCTATGATTGATGAGGTAGTTTCGATAAATGTAGATAAAAGGATTCCTGTAATAAATAATATAATTACATACAAAATACAAAAATAGAACATTTTACGTAATTTCCTATTTGAAATGAACAGACCATTGCAACAAAATTGTGGAACGGTGCCACTTTTAACAATTGAGCTTCTTGAGCTCATAGTATTTTTTTAAAAGCTCCGGACAATTACATCAACTTGTGTGATTTCAAGGTAACAGTGACTCCAAGACAATTTGATCCGTTTGCTAAATCGACGTGACCGATACCCTGGCGACTCGATGGCAGGTAGTGACAGATTCCTAACTCGAATACAAGTTGAAATCAAAATTTAAAAAAAACAAATGGTTAGTTCGTTTAAGTTCGTTTATCATCTCCGAAATGATATTAAAACACCATTTTGTACAATTCCAAATTTAAAAACACATCGGCTTATAAAAAAATCGTTTCAAGTATCAAAATATTATAGCGCGCGCATATAAAACTGAAAAGTAATACTAATTTTGTTGAAGATCACAAACAAATTGCTAGAAAACATTATAGTTTATTTTGACTCGATACAGCATTATTATGCATATTGTTATGAACCGTCCATATGAATTAGACGAATGAATTCAAATTAACCTTTAAAAACGCCTTAGCCGACTTCTAAAATCTGCTTAGGAAAAATGCAGTAAATACATTCTATATACTGCTAATTTATATAATTACATATATAACCTTGAGTATCACATAGTATGAATGCATATAAACCTACATTATGATATTTAAAACTTTTATTGTCAGAAACTATGATGATATTTAAAACTTTTATTGTCAGACACACTACGAAACTGACAACAGTTTAACTAATTTCCTCTCTCTCTCTCTCTCGCACTTAAAACGTACATAAAAAAAACATATTATAGTTTTATTTTTTGTAGTCATTATTTTTATTAATTTCATTGTATAATTTTAGAAGAAATATTCTTTTTAATACATTTGCTCAAAAAGTAGACTTTTCCACGTGTGTTTAGCGCGCGGAAAGTTATTCTTTTCCACACTAGTGCTTTTTGTTTTCCTCCTGCGTATGACATCCAAATGCATGAAGGAGGTTTATAATCAAAAAGTTTTCTGTACAAAATGTTTGTATGAAATTACTATTTTACAGCGTAAATACTATTAATACATAAATTTAATTTAAAATAAATTTATATTTTTATAATATACGTGTAATGTAAATAAATAAATAGTGCAATTAAAATTTTTTCGAATGTAGATAAATTATGGTCATTGAATTGGCTGAATGCATAAAAACCGTTGCCCTGCCATGTCCTCTAAAAAAAAGAAGAAACTTACTTCCGCGAAATTACATTTCTGCATTTTTTTTATTTATTCATGTATTTTTAGCAAATGCATTAAAAAACGTCGTTCGTTGCACGTGCGGAATTGTCATTTCCACTCGTCCCTATTGTTGACCCGCGCCTTCGGCTTGGGTCAACAAACCGGGACTCGTGAAGAAATGACATACTTTCCACACTTGTATCGAAATGTACTATTGTCGTATTTATAATTCGAAGGGTGTACCGCTGGCTCCTGAGCTACAGTTAATAACTATGTAGTTCAAGAGTAAGAGGATTCCTGTTCTATGTAGCATTGTTAATGTTTCTATCAATAAACTATTATTATTATTTATTATATTTATTATATTTTTCCTCCTAATGCAGAACAGCTTGATAGCAAATTCCCAAATGGCAAATGGCATGACGTGTAATGCTCTTAAATCACAGTGAAGACAAATAAGAAACTGTCCATCCGATAGTAAATAGACTAAAACACATTGACATTTAGAATATCAATGCAAAAAAAACTCTTCGTTGTGTAAAGCTAAGGTTTAGTAGCTCCGTAGACTGAGATATTGTTTCAAAAGTTTCATTGGCGTCTAACTCTACACATCGGAACACAACAGTACACGCCCTGCTGTTTGGCAGCAGAACCAAGGGAGTAAAATGATGGCAGTAATCTGGACTGACCCCGCTTAAGATCCTCTCTTGTATATTTTGTTATCGCCAGTTGGTTTCATGAAATGTAACTAACATTAATCACACCAACCGTAACAGTAGTATTTGACGGTTATGCCAACGCCAACTAGAGGTAGAATTCTTTAAAAAGTACGGAAGCATAAAAAATAATTATATTCACTAACCAGCCTCTAAAGGAATATATGCAGGGTCTCCTAGAAGTGTTTTCAATGCTTCAAGAACGGCTGCTTCCAATTGTGACCAAAGTTTTTTAACATCAGATTTCAAAGGAATTCCCAAACTTTTCTAAAAATGTATGTAGTTATATTATATTTTTGTTAAAATAATACAGAACAGTTACAACTACCAAAGGGTTCAATACAATGATACGACATGTGACTAGTCCTTTTTACACGAGTAACTCGAGTAAATTTACATAACTCGTAATCGAGTTTTACATAACTTGTATCAGTGACGACGGTTGTTACAATACATTACTCATTAAGTTAGTCGTTAAGCCAGTCGGAAACCTTATGAGCAGTTTGAAAGATCTGAACAGTATGAGTATGCCATACCACGTTGTCCGTGTGGCGCTTCAGCGACCGGGCAGAGTGGGTGCACTTTTCAGAAACATTTAAGAATGAGTTTTTATTTTTATACGAAAAAAAAATTATTGAGTCGTAGAACAAAAGTTATTGGAGACAATGTTGAGAATAAATTGCTACAAGGTTATTAGTATTTTTCAATTAACCCTATACGCTACATCCAGTAGTGTGATCAAGTCACACTATTTCAGTACATTTACATAGTACAAAATACATACATACATATCCTCACGCTGTATCCCTAACGGGGTAGTATGAGAGGACGGAAAAAGTAAAAAATAATTACAAAATTTTCTTCGACACACGTACAGAAGCACAGAGGATTCCATACGATTTTTATAAAATTCACCAAATTCTATGGTCAGTAATTTCGGTGATAGGGGGAGAGAGGGGAGAGGGGTGTGAACGAATCAAGTTCGAGTACCTATGAGTATTTCGGAGCCTTAATTAGTGCACCAAATGCTGATTAACGATTTCGAACCTCGTTATTCTCCTAAATACAGGACTTACAATTTAAAAAAAGCCAGGGATGTTTTTGTGTTTCACGTGAAAACTATTCCTTCTTCTAGGCTGATCATGGATGGAAACGTAAGATATATTGAAATATAATTAAAAAACATGCTTTCGCTAACTCGTGTCTTTTTCGACTGACTTATTTTTTGACATTTAACTCCCTCTTTTTTTTTTAATTTATTCTTGAACATAGACAATGTAGTCTTTCAGTCGAAATATGAAAGATTTAACTCCCTCAAAGTAATAGTGTTGCCATTATTTAACAAATATGGTTATAACAGTTAATAATGAATATTGACAGTACACACGAGATATTGAAAGATCTGATTGAACTCTTGATTATAATTTAACAAAGGAAACGTAGCTGAGCTTTTGATTCTATATTATTTTGTTACTTACCTCACTGACATAGGTATCATATAACATGTAAATACTCATGTTATTTAGTGTTAAACCAACTATTTCTGACAATTCTGTAATAAAATCAGAAAATCTGGTGTCACTTGAATCGCCGTAAAGTAAAAGCTTGTAAAAGTTGTATAAAAACGTCGGGCAATTCGAACTAAACAAATTCTGAAAAAAAAAAATTATTTGTAATTTTTTTTAATAATCTATGGAGTCATTTTTGGTGAAAAAGGGCATCAGAGAATGAGCTCAAAACTGCTACTATTTTAATATTTTATTTTTTAAATTTTGGAAATGGAATATCTTTAAAACATCTTGTACAATGAAAGACGTTCCTTTGCGAAACTTCATAACTGAAGACTTGATTTCAAAAACCACTTTTCTGACATTTGGTTTAAAATGAAAGAATTTCGACAACTTTGAGACGTTGAATAAAGCTATTACCCCATATTTTTGATGTCTTACAAATTAAACTTTGTCATGAGATATTGGCTTGTGAAACATGTAGAGTTCTTAAAAATCTTTCTTTATCAGTGACGTTTTCTACGTATGTTTCTTGGTCCTAGCCTCAGAGTTTGAAACCATTGTGTAGTTTTCAAATAACTTATGTTAAAAGAGTATGTACTTTTTGAAAACAAAAAAAAACATATAGTTTAAACTACACAATTTGTAACGATGTCCTCTATCTAAAATTTAATTAAAATTTTAATTTTCCGGCTATTAGAGATGGTCTACTCTGCTATGTGCACTACCATCTATGACCACGGACATTGCGCGATTTATTTCAAAGAGAGAACGATTTCTATTGAAAGTTTACTTAATAACGTCGCAATTTTGTCTGTAAATGCACACGCACTGCGATTACAAATTGCGATTGAGAATTTATCTATATATTTTCACTGTGAGCAAGTTACACAATTCTAACTGCATTAAACTACTCCTGTATTACAGTACATGGTGGTGGTTAGAGTTAAATTATTTCCGACTACTTCTACGTCTAATTGATGGCTACCTGACAACTACATAATGCAAAGGCTCGAGTCAGACTCTTTTCCCCTGTTTACATCGCAGCACAGTTGCCTAAATACATCAAAATGTCACCACATTTTGTCTCCGTTCTAGCGAAACCAAAGCCCAAAAGAGTTCTACTAAATTTCTTGAAATTATTTCTACCTAACTGCATTCCAGATAGACAACGGTATCACCCACATTCCCGTCGGAGATTACACGTCTCAAACAGGACAAAATACTTACAGTGTCATACAAAGCGCTTGTCGAAGTATAAGGTACAGGAGTCCAGTTAATTTTCCGGCTCCAGTTGTCTTTGGTCGGGGGATATACAGCTGCCATTGACGTCAGAGCTGTCATCTTGGTGCGGGTGGAGTCCGTCGCAGAGAGATATAACTCTGATCCGTTATACACAGGAGATAACAACTCATTGTATCTACTTCTTATGAACTTACCAATTTCATAGGCACGACGCTTACCGACCTAGAACAATTTTTTTTTAATCAGGTCTTACTTTGTGGACATTCCTGTAATCTGGGAGTAGAATCACAGACTATCTTACAATTTCCTGTCTATCGTGTCTATCTATTTCCTGGTTCCTGTCTATCGTACAAGGCAACTAAACGAGACCCTCAACGTCGATGGTATCAAAATCGTTTATTCAAATTTGGATTTGTAAATATTTTTTAACGTCGATTTTACCCCTGATTCTAGGAACTCACTCATCAAAAAGAATCGGTAAGGATCTTAGTCATATACTAATTTTGTAATTACGTTTAGTTCATTGATAGGAATGAAGCTCCAACATGAGGCAACGCAGAGAAAGATGTTTGTAGCCCACATTATAGCATTATAAGAGTGTTAGGAAGTCACTAATATTCTACGAGAGAGCGCGTTCCATAGGAGATTCTGAGATCTGCCAACATATACAGAAGACGACCACAGCGGAAGCATTAAGCGGATAAAATCCCACATGACTCATTCTCATTTCGAAGGGAACGGGTACCTTTTGAAGGTTGTTTCCGGGCTGATTTTAGTGTTATCGTGACCCATTACAAAATTGTAAATAACAAACTCAAACTAGTGGTTACTCTGCGATGTTTTTTTTATAAACGTTTACTTTATATCTACTTACATCAGTTAGCTGACCGTATCCATATTTCTGTATATAGACATTCACTGCCTCCGTATTGCTGCTCAATATCATCTGCTGCTCGAGAGGTGTTCGATCGCCATGACGATGAATCTGGACAATAACACGAAAGAGATTTTGGGTTAAATACTATAATAGAAACAGATTAAACACAAAATTATTTTAAACACGAGAAAATAACACGATTAATTTATTTGGATTATAAGTTTCAAACAAGTTAAAGTTGAGTTCAGTAGTTATATACTCTGTGAAATGTGTTCTATCTGGCAATGATAGCCCCGTCATCGGTTCAGCCGTTTCAAAAATTAGCCCGGACAAACAACAACAGACAGAAATTTAAAAACGCATGCGTGAAATATTAATGCTGAAAGATTCGTCTTCAACTTCCTTATTTGTTTGTTTTACGAGTACAATTAATTACTTATTGGGAGTGTAATTGGGAGCTCCCCCAGTTAATAGTGTGGTACCCATAGTATACCAGCATAGTGCTTAATTCGAGATTACACAATTTGTGGCAGCTTAAGTCAGCCTTTAGACTGCGAAAACCTAAAGTATTGTTTTTGATTTTTATAAATAATAATAATGCGCGGGACAGTACACACCGATCATCTGATCTCAAACTAGGGCATTCCCTGTGCTATGAGAACCACAAGGCGACGAGAGAATCTAGAAAAGTTCGTTTCCTAAATTGACCCAGCCTGGAAGTGAACCCAGAACCTTCCGCTCTTACACACAATGCCTAAACCACAGCGCTGTCGAGGTCGTCAAAAGTGTTTGCGGGCAAATCTATTCGTGTGGTGAACAAATACAAAGTTAACGAAATTCTGACGATTGAAAAATTACGTGACGTCATTGGATGCATAATGAGCATTCCTATATTTTTCTTTTTTTTAAAGAAAAAAATAATAAATATAAACTTTTAAACTTTCGCCGTTGCATTATATAATATCTAAAACGAGAAATTTAACGCGATTACCTTTTTATTTTGGCTTGACGTTTCGACCGAGTTGCATCGGCCGTGGTCTCAAACAAACTCATTGTTTTTTACTAGATCAAAAATCAAACGGGGGATATTTAGATTGAAAGACCTGACCAATAACCATACTAAACAGTGACCGTACAACGGGCCAATGGATAAACAAATAAGTCTAAAAATTACTGTTATTCGATTGAGTTGAGAATCATATTAAAATTTATGTTTTAAAATTAAATTAAATATTCACACATAACGACACAATACGTACCAAAAACACTGATTCTAATGTCGTACCGGATGTTATATCACTATAACATAATTCATAATTAATTAGAAGTAGGAACCCGACTAATAAATTAATCATGATTGAATTGTTACAGTCTAGTTTATGATTGGACAAGTGCTTTGTACTCACTTTTATAGATTTTAACGAATGTATTATTAGCACATGTGCGCCTACCAGATAACGTAACTAATTATTAGGGTTCCGTACCCAGAATGTTAAAACGAAAGCTTATTTTCAACCGACTTCCAAAAAAGAAGGAGGTTCTCAATTTGGTTGTATGTTTTTTTTTTATGTTTGGTACCTCATAACTCCGTCATTTATGAACCGATTTAGAAAATTCTTTTTTGTTCGAAAGGATTCACTTCCAAATTGGTCCCATTGAAATTTCACTGGTATTGAAGCTTTGGTTTCGAGGATACACCAAATAACGCGACCTGGTTATTTATATTGACGATTCTCTTGTATGTCATTTGTTAACTATCGTTGTCACCACATGGTATAATTGTAAAGTAGGGAGAAGATATAAATTAGCTGTGATATAATAAATTCAGTCAGTAGAGTCAGTCTTGTGGCGGACAGAGAATACGGCTGGTGGCTGTCGTCTTGTAAGAATACTGCTAGGGTATAATTATGATGCGAACTTTACACTGTTCTTTTATAACTGATTGATGTTGATATGATGTTATATTGATGATATTGATAATGGCCATAATTTGCAATAATATCCCATGTTCGATCTGTTCGCATCCCTTATTGTGAAAGCCCACGGTTTGTGGTCCTCAATAGAGTGGAAGTTAACACATGGCGCTCCAGAATTAGAATATAAACTAATTGTAGACCTGCTCTAGATATTTATTTAGGCCAAAGTCACTAAAAGGGAAAAATAAAAAAACTTTTATAAAAAAATTAAACCGACTTTAAAAAAGAACACTGAAAAGTATGAAATAACTATCCCTTACAGATCGAAACTCAAGTACAAAAATAACTTTATAAATACGATACAAATACCCATATAATTAAATTTGACAGTTATTGAAGTCGGTGCCAAATCAATGTTTGACAACGGAAAGTCTATTAGTTTAGTAGACTTGGCACCGACTTCAGTAACTGTCAAATTTAATTATATGGGTATTTGTATCGTATTTATAAAGTTATTTTTGTACTTAAATTTCGATCCATAAGGGATAGTTATTTCATACTTTTCAGTGTTCTTTTTTGAAGTCGGTTTAATTTTTTTATAAAAGTTTTTTGTAGCAACTCTTGACAAACAGAGATTTTTAATTTGCAAAAGAAATCAACGCTTCACCATAGTGTATAAAAAAATTACTATGTGCAGCAATAAAAGTAAACATTCTGTGTCGTTATCGTAAAATAAAACCTATAATCAATCAGATACATATCACTAATTACGTTATTTGCATTTCAAAGATCATTAGAATAATGAGTGACGAAAGATTGGCGAAGAAAATCTACAGAGCAAAAGTAAGTGGTCAAATAAGGCAAGGAAGACCAAGGCAGACTTACGAAGGTCAAATAGCCAAAGCGTTAACTGACGGAAAGCCAAAAACACTCGCATTACTAGGCGAAAATGTGTGAGAAGAATGATGAGATTTTAGGAAGCGAAAGAAGTATGTAAGGATCGCGAAGCTTGGTTGGCCATCCACATTCTCTGACTGTCCCGTTAGGTTAGTCATTGTCACTACCACACCATTTACAGCGTTTACGCATGTTTTGACATTGTTTACGTATTTCATTTTATATTTTTTGATACCGCTTAGACACAGATCACATATCTGCTTCCTGGTTACTAATAAACGAGCGCTCGTATGTGTCTGAAATTATATGAGCATTTGCATAGATGGATGCTAGAATACGGTGCCTTTCTATTTTAAAGTCTCGTAAGCTAGGTTGTCTGTGAATTTGTACGAGTCAAAGACATTTTGACCCACGTTTATATCCTTTTCATTTTTGACGATGGACAATTATTCATTGAACAATGTTGTATGTAGTCACCAACTGAATAAATAATTTCATATCGAGAGTAAATAATTCACACTATATCCAGCGTTACGCATGAAATGCTAATGGTTACAGACATATATAAAATCGATAAATATTTCTGACACGTAGCAGCGTTTATACGTCTCTAAAAACTTAAATAAATAACTAAATGTCATGGTCCATTACTGTAAGCATAAAAGTGTATTCTTTTAACTAATTAACATAACAGCTGGTGATGAATCAATAAGAACATTTATATAAAATTAGAAGTCAAAACGCGCAGAAAATTTCGCCCGAATCTCGCAAAACCTAATTTAATATTTATTATATATAATTAAAAATGAAGTACCTTTTGCTCTTTTTTCTGTTTGTATCTCTCTTTGTATATGTTGTGTGCAATAAAATTGTTAAATAAATAAATTTTGTTTTTACTAAAAATCAATACTTATGCAAAAACAATAATTTTAATGCAATGACGGATACAAAGCCTCTCGCCATGCACATCACTAAACCAGAGAATATGTATATGCCATGATTGAACCCAATCTTTGGGTCTTTTGCTTTTGTTTTATGATCGTTGCCGTTAGAGTAAATGGGTTGATGATCACAGAACATACCGGTAAAATCGATGTGTTCTGTACTTCTATACCGGCAACATCATACCAATAAGAGTGCCCACCAATCTGTGCCAAATTCCCAAATTGTTATACCTCTATTTGCCGGACGTTGAAATATCGTCATGTTATGATCAGCTAAGGTTGACTTGGGGCACTAAGTTGTTTCTTATACTCCTTACACCTCATCAATTACTTTTAGTTTTATATTTTAGTTTTATGTTATAGACAATATTTAAATTGAAAAACTGATGGACATTATGTGAACTTATAGACTACACTACAGAACCCGGTACGAAAATTAGAAGATTAGCTTTTATTGCCACATTTTCTTATCATAAATAATATAAATTCGCGATCAAATTTTATAGCACTTATGCCTAACTAGTGATGTTAAGGAGATTCAATTCCGAATTCAGAAGGGCGAAATCTCCGGAACATTAAAAACAGTATATTATCAATACAAAGCGGTCACTGACAATTATCGATGAACGACGAGAAATGCTGACGTCTTTTACATGCAATGAGAACTGCGATAACTTGCGTTTGAAAATAAGTTAAGGAATTAGCAAATATAGATTAAAAAAAAGACTCCGACTCCAAGTACACGGAGGACAGTACAAAGTTTTCCGAATGCTCGTGCACCTATCTCCGATAAAACCGCATCCGTACATCACTACTTACTTTATCATTGCAAATCGTAAAATATATTTATGAACTACGAATCGTTCATTTGTCTGTGATTCACTTAGATGTCTTATTTTTATAACCGACTGAATCCTACGAAGCACGCAGACCTTTTCTCATAAATAAGGTGAGAAGTAGGGGACCTATATTCATACATTCCGCATACCCCGTAGCCTTTGATTATACCAAAGCCCCCAGCATTGAGGCTTTGTTTTTGGTTTCACAGGAGACCTCGGCACGTTGCCTGTGCCTAATAGCATAGCTCATACATCAGAATAACACATAGGCTATAATTTATAAAAATATTGTGCGTTTTTGAACTTCACGCGTACGAAGTCTCGGGCAAAAGCTAGTATGAGTATAATTCACAAGTGAGTGACACACCATTTCGTACCACCACAATAGCTACAATAAAACCTGGCACTGACGCCATTTTCAAGAAAAATATATGAATGAACAACAAAATTAATATCTCAAATTACAACTTATATTTATTTGCAATTGAAAATTAATATGTAGTATCCACAATAAAATTACCTATAACCATTAACTAGAAAGCTACAAAGTTAATAGTTTTAACGACATTTGTTTTTACTTAAATCATGTTAGATATAAATTACCACAGACAAACTACCCTAGAAACCTGAAATGTTTACGATTTTCTAAGCGAACTATTCTGTCAAGGTTAGAGGAATGGAATCATTTTTTCCACTTCATTTTACAAAAGGTTTATTAAAATACAATATTTTCATTAAGCCAGTAAACGCATGTGCAGAGAACATCATTTCCAGACTATTGTTTTATCTTCAATGAAATCGTTTATTTTATAATAGTATGATTGTCTAGTCAATGTACGTTTTATAACCAATTTAATTTAATTTCTGTTAATTGAGTAATTTCTTGAGGAACTTTATTATAAAAACGAATGCAGTTACCTAAAAATGAAACAATTTGACTTATGTAATTTAAATTTTGGAATATTCAATTTATCACGACCTCGGGTTTCCATACCATTCATATCGCCATTCTTTTTAAACAGATTATATTTTTTCTCGTATACATAAAAATTTCAAAGATGTATAAGGAGGGCAAGGTGAGGACATTAATGACTTTAAAACGACCTTTAAGCGATTCTCGTGCATTCATACTGTAGATGGCACGTATTGCTCTTTTTTGTAAAATGAAAATGGAGTTAATATGCGCCGCTGATCCCCACAGCAGAAGGCCGTAGGACATTAAACTGTGAAAATATGCAAAGTACACCAACCTTGCCGTATCCACATCCGTCATTTGCCTAATGCGTCTAATTGCATATACCGCAGAACCGAGCTTACTAGCCAATGCCCCGACATGGTCCGCCCACTGTAACTTGTTATCTACTGTCAAACCCAGAAAACTGGCTGACTTAACGAATTCTAATTATTTCCCACCTAGTTCTATTTTATCATGGATTCTTGGTATATTAGAAAGGGAAAATTTAATACATTTAGTTTTTTGTGCATTCAGTAGTAAATTATTGGCAGCGAACCATTTCGAGACATCTGTTAGGATCCTGTACTAAACGAAATAGTGATGTACTCGTAGATATTGTATATATTGATAAATACAAGAATTATTTTTATAAGCTTATTTTAAAAATAGAAATAATAAAATATGTATATATAATCAAAACAAAATTCTTTATTTCGAAACGAAAAAATCAAAAATTTGGAATAGAAATGCAAATCAAATTCGTTTGTTTAGTACGTGTTTCTCCTAATGTAAAACTTTTTAACAAAAAATTAAATTGACAAAAAATGAAACTGAAAAGCTTTGGTGGTAGAACTACCCAACCTTTTCGTCTGTATGTATTTTATTTAACCAACTTTAAAAAGAGGGAGATTCTATGTGCGTCTGTATGTTTTTTTTATGTATGTTCACCGATAACCGCATCATTGTGTACCGATTTAAAAATTTTTTCTTGTTTGGTGTTTTGATACTTCCGAGGTGGTCCCATTTAAATTGCACTGATATTGAGCTTGGCCTTTGAAGATACACGAAATAATAATTACTAATTATAAGCTTTATTTATATTCTAGGTTCCCAAACTTATTTTGTCTACTGAGTCGAGAGCTCATGCAGTCGTCTAAGATGCCTCCTAGCTAAATGAAATTACAAATCACTCCCCAGGCCTCTACATAACGCCCCCATTTTTTTACTGGGTCTCTTACCGCTCCCCTTTAGGCTTGCAGCGCCCACAGGTGGGCGTTATCGCCCACTTTGGGAATGGGTGATTTATATTGATGATACATTTTTATATCATTTCGTTCTATAATTAGAAAATAAGTTAGTTGTAGACCCATCCTATATATTTATTTAGACCAAGGTCACTCAAATGGGAGAAATAAAAAAATTAAGAAAAAATTTAAACCTACTAGAAATAAACAATGAAAAGTATAAAATAACTATCCTTTACTAATTACAACTCAAATATAAAAAAAAATACTTTATACATACGATATAAATATGTATATAATTAAATTTGCTAGAGTGTTAGCCGACGGAAATGTCAAAAGCACTCGCATACATAGGCAAAAATGTGTGAGGAGAATGATGAGATTTTTTTTTTTTTTATTTACACAATAAGTAACAAATATTGTTTTTAAATTTCAAATCGCCAAACTTAACAGTTTGTTGGCGAACAAACACGCTTTTTTACATTTTTCATTTGATACCTACTTACACTAAATATATCCTGCTAATATAATAACATTAATATCAATATACACAAACAAAATACCAACATTAATACATATATCATCCATGAAACAAATAGTTATGCGGATATCTATCTATACAAAGAAATGAAAACTTATACCAGCTACAGATTTTCTAATAAAAATATTTTTAACTTCTCTTTTAGCACATGAACATCTATTTTCGGTTTGTCTTTTAACCAAGCTATTTCATTGAACAATCTTGGTACTACATATTTATTTAACCTTTCCCCATAATAATTGTTGGCTGTTGGTTGCCTAAGCCAACCCTCCCTGACGCTTCTGGTGTTATACCTATTATATACAGGTGTTTTATGTACGTCACTATAGTAGTTATTAAGGGCCATTGCATACTTATTTTTTAAATCAATTGGTAGTATCTTACAAACAGCATATAATTTGCTATAATCTGATCTATATTGAATTTTAATTTTGTTATTTACTAGATACTTTATTATTCTCGTTTGTAGGTTTTAAATTTCGCTTTTATATGTGGAAAAGGTACAGCCATATGTACTTATACCATAGTTAATAATTGAATCTACTAACGCGTAATAGACCACCATGAAAGTTTTTTTGTCTATTATATGATTAAGATGATAAAATACGCCCAACATGGATCTCAACCTAGTGCAAACCCCTCCTACGTGTGTTTTCCAGTTAAAATGTTGGTCGACATGCATCCCTAAGTATCTGAATGTGTCTACATATTCCAGGCGTGTACAAGTACAGTTAACCTTATTATTATGTGAACAATTGTAGCTATGCCCCCTTATACTCACCTTGGAATAGTCCACTTTCTTTGCTGACTTATTGTAAGGAGAAAATATGTGCATACACTTAGTTTTAGACTGGTTTATTATTATGCCGTTGTCATGGGCCCACTTGGTTATATTTTCAAAGTCATTTTGTAATTTATAGCTTGCTTCTACCAGATCCCCAGACGCAATAATTAGACACATGTCATCGGCATACATAAACACATGACAGCTGTGCACCACGTTAGCAACACTGTTTACCAGCATGATATAACCGACAGGACCGTAGACCGAACCAGTTGGTACGCCCAATGTTACACAGGCTTCCTCCCCCATCACCCCGGAGATGGCAGTGCGGATGGTTCTATTGGTTAAATAATTTTTAAACCATAAATTTGTTCTACCTCCTATCCCGCACTCTTCCATGGCCTGCAGCAGTATGTCATGGTCTAGGGTGTCAAACGCCTTTTTGTAGTCAATAAAAAGTGCTAACACCTGCCTTCCACTATTAAGGTCTTCGTTAACTACTTCCGTGAACTGAGTAAGGACAGAAGATGTGCTACGTCCCCGTCTGAACCCATGCATTTGAAGAAGCGAAAGAAGTATGTAAGGACTGCGACGCTTGGCGCTCCGTCCCTCTGACTACCCCGTTAGGGATACGGTGTGAAGATTGTATATATGTATGTACATAATTAAATTTGACGGTTATTAAAGTCGGTTCCAAATTAATGTGCCACAACAGAAAGTCTATTAGTTTGGGAGGCTTGCATCGATTTCAGTAACTGTCGAATTTATTTATATAGATATTTGTATCGTATGGATAAAGTATTTCTTTTTGTATTTGAGTTTTGATTAGTAAAGAATAGTTATTTTGTACTTTTCAGTGTTTTTTTTTTAAGTCGGTTAAATTGTATTCTTAAATTTTTTCCGAATTAAATTGAACCCAAAACTCGAGATATACTCTATCCAATAAAAGAGAATCATCAAAATCAGACTACTCTGTAAAAAGCTATGCATGGTCGTCGACAAAAAAAAAAATGCACCGACTTGAGAACCTCCATCATTTTTTGGTCGGTTGAAAAAAGAACGGTGACATCTTTTTAATGATAACTGTGTTTTTTAATAGAAAAGGTGTATCTCTGTACCAAATTACATCTTAATCCGTTCAGCGGTTAAAAATTTCCCATACAAATTTTCATCCCCTTTTCACTCCTTTAGAGGTAGATTTTTGGAAAAAAGAAGTATGTTTTTTTAATAGAAAAAGTTTTATCTATGCACTATACTAAATTTCATTTTAATCGGTTCAGGGGTTAAAAATTTCCCATGCAAAGTTTCATCCCCTTATTCACGCCTTTAGGGGTAGATTTTTGAAAAATAAAGTAGCATATGTTCACCCCCTGGTGTCAAACTATGTCAATGCTAAATTTTATTAAAATCGGTACGGGGGTTTAGCCGTGAAAACCAAGCAGACAAACGACAGACAGACAGACAGAGAGACTCGCATTTATAATATTAGTATGGATATGGATAATAGTATGGATATGGGTTATACAATTATATAATATTATATAATTATATATTGTATTATATAATTATATGTTTTATATATTATATTATTATATGGTATGGATAGTATGGATAGTATGGATATAACTAGGTATATAATTTCAAAGAGTGGTAGACATTATAAATTCTCAAAATTAATGGAAAATATATTGATATATCGATACATTTTTTCGCGTCCCTACTTACACGTGCCATCTTGCAAGAGTGAGGACGCAACATGTAATTATAGCTTGCTAGACAAGGACAAACGCTGACTCAAAGCTACCAGCGACCAGTATAGTGAGAGCTCTTTTTTGATATAAATTTTTATTATTAATTTTATACTTACCGATGAAACGTGATATTATCCTTTTTTAAACTATTTTTACGACTGTCACTACCACACCACTTTACAGCGCAATTTATCATTGTTTAAGTAATTTATACTATATTTTTTAAAACAATTAGACACAGGTCCCGGATCTGCTTTCTGGTTAATACTAAAGAAGCACGCGTTTGTGTTTGAAGTTATATGAGCGTTTGTGCGCATCGATGGCAGAAAACGGTGCCCTTTCATTTCCTGTCTAGGCTAATTTGTCTGTGTAAATTACGGACAAAAATCATGTTTAGGATGACAGCAGAAATAATGTTTTAAAAAGTCATGGAGTTGTATTTTTAGTGCATTATATTCAGAAGAAAATTTATTTACATTGACAAAAGGACATACATATGTTAATACTTACAAACTTAAAACTACACATTATCTTAAATAATAAACTTCCTCAAAGTTGCCGCTTAGAAAGCTGTCATTGCTCAAGGTACCCAGCAAACTGGCAGCATTGCCTCTTTGAATAGCTAAACTGATTCGTTGGCGAAAGAAGCTGCCAGCCCGGCGGTCTTCCGAAGCGTCGACCAGTCTCATACAAATATCAGAAACCAGTCGATGGGCTTCGGGGCCCCAGGGACCCAAAGTTTCGACTGCAAAGGGCGTAAATATGAAACTCTGAGAGAGAGTCGCATACTTACGCCGCTTCAAGTTCTCGGCAGTTCTGGCCGCGGCACCTGCTGACTTGGAAGTCGCCGGCGCTTGGGAAACAGCAAGTGTATCGACACAAGTGGCATCCCACACCAGCGATCTTCCAAGTTTCCAAGGAATGAGCGTAAACCATCCGGTCTAATGCCGTCGCTGCGCGCAATACCTACAGGCTCTAAGACTGCAGAAACGCCAGCGGCGACAAGAGCCCGCCGAATGACGTCATTCAAGGCAGCATGTCGTGACATGCGGCCCGCACTACGTAAACAGGATAAACCGTGGTGACCTAGTACATCGACGAGATCACCACAGCGGCAACAGTGAGGAAGGTTAGTCCTGGCCCCCGGACGAAGGGGTACTGCGTTATTATTTCGCATCGTTTTATTTTGTTTCATAGCTGTCAGTTATTTTATGGCGTCATGATACTTATTCAAATCAGTATATTTTCAATGAATTGGTAATATTTTTTTTAAATGGAATATAATTGTTATAGAGATAAATATAACATTTTTGTTATTATTTCTACCAAATATGAAGTTATTTTAAACGCCTTCCCATTTTTAAGAATAAATATTGAGCATCCGGATATTTCAACAGAACCAGACATTTGCTTGTTACAAGGTCCTTCAGATAAGCCATATCCCTGTCATTATTGTACATAAATTTACAGTTTTGTTGCACCAAAATGTCATAATTTTTATCGACATGTGTTTTGTTTCTTGACGAAACACCCTCAGGGCAGTTCGGATCAGTCAGTTCACTTAGTATGTGATGTGGTAACTGGTATTAAGTGGTAAAGGAGGTTTCTCTCTCGAACACTGAGGTCGTGGAATGACAATGTTGTGGTTTACCCAAGAGACCATACAGCATGCGGACATTAAAAGAAATTTACGAAAAAAATTAAACCGACTTCAAAAAAACACTGAAAAAACGAAATTTTACTAATCAAAACTCAAGTACAATAATAACTTGATAAAGACAATACAAATACCTATATCTCTATATTAGTAACTAATACCTAAATTTAGGTAATAGTTACTGAAGTCGACGCCAAGCCTACCAAACTAATAATTTCTGTTGTTGCGTTGTTTTGTTCTAGAGTGGTTTTTTTAAGTCGGTTTCATTTTTTTCTTATTTTTTTTTCTCTCTTTTGAGTGACCTTGGCCTAAATAAATACATAGGATAAGTCTACAATTCACTTCTTTTCTAAATGTGGAGCGCAATGACGTACAAGAAAATCATCAATATAAATAATACAAGCAGTTAGTGTTATTTGGTGTTATTTGGTATATCTTCGAAGTCTTAGCCAACACCAGTGAAATTTAAATGAAACCAATGTGGAAGTACTATGTCCTTTCAAATAAAAAACGATTTTTCGAAATTGGTTTATAAATGACGTAGCTCTGAGGTAACAAACAAAAAAATACAACCGAATTGAGAACCTTCTTTTATTTGACGTCGGTTAAAAAAAGCGTTAAAAGGTAATGACGGGTCGACTACGTGCATATGATACCGCTGGCAGAGAATTTGTAGAATAAGAAACAATTTATTTATTTATTTATTCTTTCTGCACTAAAGATATAGTACACATGTCGGACTTAATGCCAAGTAGCATTCTCTACCAGTCAAACATTGGGTGAAATGAGAACATATTAGAGCAGGAAAAGTACTGCTAAAAATATAACTACATATTCATACATATGTATATGGTATATAATAAGTACTATACACACAATAATAATATACAAATAATACAATAATACACAAAAACAAACGATATACAAAATAATACATAATAATTAAATAAATATGAATACTAATGAGGCATTACTGCTACTTAATTATATTCATTTAAATAAAATTTCTGTAACGTTTTCTTAAAAACAAATTTGGAGGTACACTTCCGAATGTACAGAGACAAGTTGTTCCAGAGTCGAATAGCCGTGACAGTGAACGATTTAGAGGTAAAACTAGTATGGTGAGAAGGAATAGCTAGTCGGACATCATTTACAGAACGAAGGTTGGAAGAATGAGTCACTTAGGAACTGAAATTGTCTTTTAAGATAAAGGGGAGTGTTAGGTTCAAAAAGAATAGAAAATAAAATGGTAAGCCATTTAAGCTGAACACGATATTGAGAGATGTGATCAAACTTTCGAAGGCCAAATATAAATAGAATGCAGTTGTTCAGCAAACGTTCCAGTTTGTTAAGAAGCTCTTGGGAGATGTCAGAGTAACATACATCAGCATAGTCAATAATAGGAATCACGAGCGACTGTACAAGAAGGAGTTTAGTATTGGACGGAAGGAAAAACTTGAAGCGGTAGAGAGAGCGAAGAGTATAAGTCACTTTCTGACTGACTGCAGCAACATGTGCATTCCAGCTAAGACTGCTATCGATTACCAGTCCTAAATCCTTTACGCTAGATGAGAGAGGTACTGAACAACTATTGTAGCACAAAAAGATAACGCTTGGTAAACAGATTCTCGACAGGAGTCGAGAGCTTCCTACGACAATAGCCTGGCACTTGCTTGAATTTACTGCAATGCCAAATCGAGCCGACCAATCAGGAATGCATTTAGTGCCACCAGTCAGGAATGCACTTAGTGCCACCAGTCAGGAATGCACTTAGTGCATTGCTGATTGGTCGGCTCTTCTTAATGCACTTAGTGCATTGGTGATGCTAACAATGCATGCGGATAAGTTTTTGTGTTTGTTAAATTTAATTTTTTGTAGTTATGTTGAAGAATGATAACTCTACATTTGAATGACTAAAATTATTAAGGCATCTAAGGACATTATAATACGTTAGTTTAATGCGATTGAGATATTTTCGTATTTGCGACGATGCGAAGAACAAATTAAAGACAAACGGAAGCGGACGCTGACATCCCACTGTGCCGTTGGTGTTGTATGCGTCTATAAGCTATGGTAATTTCTTAAGGCGACACATTGATAAACAATAATTTAATCTAAAATAGAATTTTTGCTCTATGCAAACGTGCGCGCGCTCGCTTACGAAAAATACGAAAAAATAGTTATTTTCGGTCATTTTAAAACCTATAATTAATTTTAAAAAATCAATTGTAGTGTTGAGGAATATGTTTAAAGTAACTGTACAGAAAATTTAGAGATATAAATCAGTCCCGTTGCTCCGAAAAATGTAAATCTCTGTTTTAAAAGAGATGTCTTTTATTTTTTTTTTGTGTTAAAAAGTTAAACAACTGTGTATCGCAAATGTTAAAATGAAGTCAATGAAATGAAAAATCAGTATACCAAATATCACTGTCATACGTTTTGTAGCCACTTAGAAAAATTGAGATCCCTGGCGACAAAATTTCCAATACATCGCCTTAAAATCAAGCAGGTCATAATGTTTGTTTGCCATCTTTGTGATACCTACATAAAAAAAATTGACTGAATCTAATTTTTTTAAATATATTGAATGATGATGATGTAAAAGGATGATGTGATAATATAAATATTGTCTTCCATTTTTTAACTTCCAACCAGGTTCGGAAAATAAAGAAAAATACATAATATACAGGTACTATTCTTCCCGCGTATACCATAAGGGTCTGTCGCAAAGGTCTGTCTATAAAGAACTCTCGTAGATAACACTCAAATATGGTTCCAATTCATTATTTACAAGTGTTATAGGTTAGAACATTAGTTTCTGTCGTTTTTTACAGACACGTACTAATTGGGCGTTTTCAAAACTAGAGTGAGTGAAAATCTTCTGGGCTAGAGTGATTAAATTCATATTCAAATCAATTGATTCAAGTAAACCCAATTACGAGGTGTTTTTGAACGTCGAATCTAATTTAGATCAGTTCGAAAAGACAACCTGGGGGTTATTCACAAACGTCGGAATCTTTCCATGGCGGAAAGGCCGATCGTCGAAAAGCATAAATTCAATCCGACGCCGACGGCTTGGATTTGTGAATACGACTATATATAATATTGGGTCCTTACATATGAAATTAGCGTTTTGTCGTACTGACCACTTTGATCTGAAATATCCCCTCTTTGGTTAAGAATTCCAAATTGAAATTTATAAATTCATTTAGCTGGTCCATTTGAGTTTTGAAAACAGTCGTTCATTTGTTTTTTCCTCATTATTTTTTTCTTTGGCGTCGCTTATTACCGCACAATGGAAAACATGAAATATCGGTATATTTACGAGTACGAGTTCTACCGTGGCACCAGTGCTGCAGAAACAGCTCGAAGGATTAATGATGTGTACGGCGCTGGTGTCGCAAAAGAAAGCACGGTAAGTTTTTGGTTTCAACGTTTTCGTTCTGGAAATTTCGACCTTCAGAACCAACCCCGTGGACGGCCGGAGAAGTGGAAAATGAAGAATTAAAGGCTATTGTGGAAGCGGGTCTATCACAAAGCACTTCAGAGATAGCTGCAGGCTTCGGCGTAAGTGACAAAACTGTATTAATCCACTTGAAGCAAATCGGGAAAGTAAAAAAACTTGAACGATGGGTACCTCATGAATTGAGTGAATCGAACTTGCAAACACGCGTCGACTGCTGTGTTACTTTGCTCAACCAACACAATAATGAAGCGATTTTAAATCGAATCATTACTTGTGATGAAAAGTGGACACTATACGATAATCGGAAGCGCTCGTCGCAATGGCTGAACCCTGGAGACCCAGCCAAATCCTGCTCTAAACGAAAATTGACTCAGAAAAAGTTACTTGTGAGTGTTTGGTGGCCTAGCGCCGGTGTCGTTCACTACAGCTTTCTAAAATCTGGCCAAACGATTACGGCAGATATCTATTGTCAGCAACTGCAAACCATGAAGGAAGAACTAGCTGCTAAACAACCGAGATTGGTCAATCGCTCTAGGCCACTGCTGCTTCACGACAACGCAAGACCACACACTGCACAACAAACAACCACTAAGTTAGATGAGCTACAATTGTAATGTCTGCGACATCCACCGTACTCCCCGGACCTTGCTCCAACAGATTACCATTTTTTCCGGAATTTGGACAACTTCTTACAAGGAAAAGAATTCAACTCCGATGCGGCAGTCCAAACTGCCTTCAAAGAGTTTATTGATTCTCACCCCCATGGTTTTTTTTAGTAAAGGAATCAATGAACTACCTATGAGATGGTAAAAGTGCATAGATAACAACGGTGCATACTTTGATTAATTAAATATATTTTACAAAAAAAAATTGACTTTATATTCCTCCAGTACAAAACGCCAATTTCATATGTAAGGACCCAATATAAATGTAATACGAATTCGGATTTGTGAATCGAGTATAGACAAAATCATCGAAAAGTTTCCTGTCGGATAAGGAAATTTGAGTTTCCGACGTTTGTGAATAACCCGCTGGACACTGAAAAGAACCGACAAGAAACTCAGTCAGGAACCATTTTTTCAACATCAATACAATAGGTTCATTAAAATACAATTTTCAGAAAGCTAGAAGATAATTTACCCGACCGAAATGTCAAGCCAAAACTAAAAAAGCCAATTATTTCACATTCATTTTTGCCTTTACATCTTTAGCTTTCACATCCTTTTTTTTATATGCTACCCCTAACATGTGCCTGTCAGAGCTTTGTCTTTCTTAACTTATTTCTTTCTTCTTGTATACCTTCTCTCTTAGATCCTTCATACTTCCTTCTTTCCTCTTCAATAATTCCTTCTTTCTTATTTACTTTCTCTTTTTTTATCTTATTCTTTATTATCTTTATTTCTTATCTAGTCTTTAGAAAAATAACTAAAGGGTCTCATTACATTCCATCAGGCAGGACGTTTGACATTTACAATAAGAAAAGTAGCCTCGAGGTCAAGATGCTGTCAATGGGAAATGGTGGTTCATGGTGGTTCTACATAAGTAGTTACTAACTATGTTATCTTTTTTGTACTTTACAAAACGAAATAGATAAAATTGAGTCATTGTAATTAATTTAAAAACTGACTTTTTAGTTAAATCTTAAACGGGATATTTAACGCGATTACCTTTTTATTCTGACTTGACGTTTCTTTCAGTTTGCTTGAGACCACAGCCGATGCAACTCGGTCAAAATGTCAAGCTAGAATAAAAAGGTAATCGCGAATATCCCGTTTTAGATATATTTTATAATGCAACGCGAAAGTTTAAAAATGTATATGACTTTTAAGTTGTTACACACTATAATGTCAACCTTGGACTTACAATAAAATTAAGACAAATAGACATACTCGTATGGTTAAAATTGGACTTTTATTTTTGCAATTACGCAACAGATATCGTGACGATAATTTTTATTAGATTATAAAAATTATCTCGTTGACTGAATTCTACAGTTCTATTGAATTTTGCCGCTCGGGATTCTCCTTTTGACTTCCCCATTGTGCGTGATAGTGTGTGTGAGTCGTGATCGTTTTCTATTCCCGCACCACGTACCTACTTCGCACCGAGCAAATAACAAGTAATACGCAGGTTAGCAACAAAACACTTCAATTTTATATTGCCTCCATATAGCATTTTACTAATAAAATATATTACACTTACTTGCGCATTACATACAATAAATAAGTAAGCTTCGGAAATTAGCGCTGTAAATCCATAAATAAATAAATAATTCATGCTGACCGTCAACATTTTATGGCATGTAATATTCAAAATCTTTTAATTACTCTACTGCGGCAAAACAAAAAAGAGGTTTATTTTTTTTACTTATTTACTTCGTAATTGCGTACATGTATTAAATCATAAATATCGTGCTACAATTAGGGTTCACAATCCCGCATTCTGCGTTACCGCATTCAGTGAATTACCGCATTTTTGCGATAAATCCCGCGCGAGAAATTTTTGAATATTAGAATACGTTTCATGAGATGATTTCCTAAAATCTTTAGTTATTTTCCGCTCAAACTCCAAAAACCACCCATCGACATATGTTTCGCCTTTCAACGAAGCATCCCCAGGACACGCCTGATATCAGACTCGGCCAGCTAACCGGCACCGAATACGTGACATTAGCAAATACGCTAATCTGTGCGCCATGCCATAAAGAAAGAAAACAAATCATCTTTTTCCTCCTGTTTTAAAGTATTAGGAAGTTTGTTTTGGAATGTTTCCTAAGGTTTTTAATTTGACTTTAGATAATTGCAGTTTACTTTTATTTCCTTGCAGATGTCATTCCTTGATTTAAAATAATAGTTTCTACATTTTCTTACGATAGTTGATACTTTTAGAATCTGTACTAATATTATTAAGAGCTAAACTCTCTTTGTTTGTATATAATGGATAAACTTAAGAACTACTCAACCGATTTCAAAAATTCTTTCACCCACCCACATTATCTGTGAGTAACATGGGTTGTATTTTATTTAAAAAAAATTTCTACCCGCGCGAAGCCGGTGCGGGTCGCTGATGTTGAAGGTAATGTCAATATTTCTTTTTTATGAAGTATGGTTTATATCTTTCATTCTTTTTCATATTACATAGACTTCGAAGATTTTAAGATAAAAAGATCTTTAAAATCTGTACTTAAAAAATTTAAATATTTACCTATATATGGAACTTGAACTTGAAGCGGCATAAGTATGCGACTCTCTCTGAGAGTTTCATATTTACGCCCTTTGCAGTCGAAACTTTGGGTCCCTGGGGCCCCGAAGCTCATCGACTGGTTTCTGATATTTGTAAGAGACTGGTCGAGGCTTCGGGAGACCGCCGGCCGCGCTGGCAACTTCTTCCGCCAACGAATCAGTTTGGCTATTCAAAGAGGCAATGGTGCCAGTCTGCTGGGTACCTTATGCAATGACAGCTTTCTAAGCGGCATCTTTGAGGAAGTCTATTATTTAAGATAATATGTAGTTTTAAGTTTGTAAATATTAACGTATGTATGTACTTTTTTGTTAATGTAAATAAAGACTTCCTATATATGGTGATTTTAACACCACAAGTATATATATAATAATTTAATCTCCTCTCTTACAGAGCCGAAACTACTAACTGATTTGAATCTAATGATGATATTCAATTAAGTTACTCGTATACACGTGTCATAATTGCTTCAGCTTGGTTGTTTTTTTAGTTCAGTGATTGTTCTACAGAGGCAGTATTGATGTTTTGTGGTACTAGATATCATTATCGCACGCATGCTGATTGCTAACTGCAGTGAGGCAATAAGTAGATAAAGTAAATGCTAATTATTACAGATATAGCTTTCCCTTTATCTAATTAGCATTTACATAATCATGAACAGTCAGCACGACCCTCGCGAGGCTTTATTTAATTTTTTTAATTACTCGTCCTCTGATGACGTTTTTTCAGAGTCCTTGTTTGGCCTTTTTTAGTTTTTATTTACATTTTTTCTTTTGATTATGACTACATTACTATATATGTCACATCATATGTTCTCGTACAATTGTTTTTAATTCTATCTTACCATTCAGCCATGAGAAATATGTACCTAATCTTACAAGAGGCGAACTACTCCATAAAATACAACGTTAAGACAAAGTTAATGTGCAAACGACAGAAAACTCTTTGTAACAATTATTACGTAGGTAATTGGAAATTTAATAATGGCAAACGATCCGTCGGAGAAATACTATCGCACCGGCCGCCGTATCTAACATACTCTCAGCGCCGGCCCCGACGTTCCGTTAGGGCGTCATCGGAAGACGCGCTTTGCCATAGTATAGCCAATGAGTTCCTTTTATTATTTCCACCGACATATGTATACAGTCCAGTTGTTTACAGTTATTTTCCTCGCGAGGCTCCGGTCGTTCATTCGTGCTACCCAAAGAAGGACGACAGCGCGTGTTGTCCGGCTTGTTGTGGCACTTCTAGGATGCAGGGGGGCTAATTGCCCCCAAAAGCGCTTCCGCACAGCGCGAGATGGGCTTCGGTGCGTTCCATAGGAGATAAAAAAAAAACAAAAAACAGCATAGCACTCGCCAAAACGGCTCACCTCATCCGTGACCCGTGAGTTCGTGACCTTAGCATTTGCGCATCATATCGCGTCGCGTGGCGTATTGTTGTGAGCTGACCCTAAACGCAGGTGTTGCTAAAGACAAAGTAAAATGCTAGAGATGGATTCTTGGTTGGTTTAATGTCACCAAAACGTAACTGTTTATTATAAATTGTCAATTACATGTAGTTTGTTGAAATAAGACTCATTAGCTGTTACATGATTCATAAAGGTGTCTCGTATTGAGCAAATCATTTTCATTTCATTATTCACATGCACAAAATAAATATTCATGATGCGTACGTATCTTAATATTGTAATTGTATAAGTTATTTCTTTTTATATATCTTGAATTATTATTAGTTTTAAAAATTGTTATTTAAAGAAGTATTTGCGCATAAACATTATATAACTTCCAAGGGGCGGGGCACTGGAGCCTGAAACACAGGTTTTTACCTAGTTCGGGTTCCGGACGCGTCAAACCTTAAACTTTAACATTAAATTAAGACTATGTGTTAAACAAAATGAACATTTAATGAGACAAATAAAATAATATTATTATTATTATATTATTTCCTTACTAAAATGTTATCCTTCGGATTCGGATCCTTCGGATTCGTTGCTATTTAGCTGACCGAATCCTATCTCTGATATACCCTGAGGATGCTTCGTTGAGAGGCGAAACACGTGTCGATTGGTGGTTTTTGTAATTTGAGCGGAATATAGCTAAAGATTTTAGGAATTTATCACAGCTAATCATAAGTTTTTTTTTAATTTATTTAATCTCGTTCCCCTAACTCAAGTCAAGGCCAGTACTACCACTTCCTTATTTATCTTGTTCTTACTATCCACAACTTTGTTATTTATTATTATACTAGGTACATTACATCTTTCTTATCTATCTTATATCTATCCGTTACATTATTCACTTATACAACATCTATCCTAAATTAATATTCTATCTTACTTTGCAATTTCCTCTCTATTCATACGCTAACGATACATCTCTACTTCTTTATATATATTACTAACGGGTCTATCCCACTTCAACTCACTTCCATCTCTAGACCTTTATTTTTAATTCTACTTATTTCTAACGACTTACAGTATCTACAGGTATGGTCATTATGTACCATCTCGATTATATTAATAAGTACTTAATATTAATTTACTATGCTATTACTATTCATCTATTGTTGTCTACATTTCTTATTACCATACACTTCTTATATTAATTCATACATATATATACCTATTCCAATAATATTATATTATCGTAGTATATATATCTTATCTGTTATTTCTACTGCTTACATTTTTTGCTATCTTAATGCATAATTCAACCATTTGCTTCTTGTATGCTGATTTTCTAACATGGATTTTAAATTACCGACATTAACTTCAATTTTTGTTTCCTGCTCGAGCTCTATTCTTTGTTTGGCGAACCTTGGACACTCCACGATCAGGTGCACAATGCCCTCATCCTTACCATCATCACAAGGGCACGACGGGCTCTCCTTGCACCGAAAACGGTGGAGATATTCCAGAAACCCGCCATGCCCGGTGACCACCTGCGTTAGCCAATAGTCCATTCTGATTTTTCTTACGATAGGATACGCTGCTGCCACAGTGGGAAAGAATATCTTGGTAACTTTCGTAACTTCACCTTCCATATATCTTTCATTCCATCTTTCAATGCTATGAGTCCTTATTACCTTCTTTATATACGATGCCGGACACCTCTCATAGTTCGGCTTGGTCTTAACTTTCAAAGCAGCCTCTTTTGCAAGTTCATCCACTCTTTCGTTCCCTCTCACCCCCGCTTAGGCCTTTACCCAGAACAACTTGATTTCCTTGCCGGCTTTAATTATCTCCGCAATGTTGTTCCTGGTTCTGACCACGAGAGGGTGGAGAGACCTCCCTCCCACAATAGCTTCCAAAGCCGAGCGTGAATCAGAGAATATAGAACAGAGAGGTACCTCGCTCCTTCGAGCTCTCTCCGTCGCCTCAGCCAGCGCCAAGAGCTCTGCCTGGAAGACGGTGCAGCAGTCGCCCAGTCTGAATTTTCGTGTGGCAATTTCCGCCCCGCGCTTCCATACGGATAGCGCGGCGCCGACCTTGCCCTCGATTCGGCTGCCATCTGTAAAGATGGCCAGCCCCTGCTCTTCCTGATCGGCTACCTCATCCCCTCCCAGACATTCAAACTCCAGCGCCGGCCTCAGCGCCGGATGTGGCATATTCTGAAAATTGGCTGGCCTCCATCTCCCAGTCACCCAGCACCGTCCGGTCATACCCCCTCCGGACCTCATAAAAAAGGGCCGCTTCGCGGATCCTGAGGTCCAGAGGAAGAATCCCGGACAGCACCAGGGCTGAATTCAGGGAGACCGTCCTGTATGCCTTAATGATTTTTTGTACGAAACTCCTCTGCACCGCATTCAACCGTTTCCTCACACATACTTTCCCTGTGGCTTTCGCCCATGCACACGACGCATACATGATGGTCGGTTCAACCACTGCCACATATATGGCTCTTATTATCCCTGGTTCCAGCCGCCACTGGGCCTTTGCGGCTCTCGACAATTGTTTGTATAGATTCGTGGCCTTACGGCACACGTTTGCGACATGAGTGTTAAAAGTAAGTTTTCTGTCGATTGTGAGGCCCAAGATCTTTATTTCGCTGGACAGTTCAATGTCACCCCCGCCCATCCTTAGGGCTGGTTGATCAAATTTAAGCCTGTTTGTTATAATCATCGCCTTTGTTTTGTTTGGCGCGAATCTCAGCTTATTTCCGAACCCCCAGCCCCAAACATGCTCGAGAGCGGCATTGGCCTGTGCCTGAACCTCAGCGGTGCTGTTACCAGAGAAAATAAGAACCACGTCATCGGCAAAAGCCTGACAGTAGTTCGAGTTCGAGTTCCCATCGAGCTCTTTCAATAAGGGGTCCAACAGCACATTCCATAGTGCCGGACCCCCTATGGACCCTTGTACACATCCCTTTTCAGTCGCCCTTTCACATTCACTTCCGGCATACCTCAGTCTTATTTTCCTATCACAAAGATAGCTGTCCACCAAGCGTCTCAGGTTTACTGGGCATGACAACTCAGCCAATCTGCACTTAATGGCGGGCCACCACGCCTCATCGAAGGCCCCCTCTATGTCTAATGAAATTAGGATCACAATTTTCTTCTCCTTTATCCTTTCTCTAATGTGTTTCAGCATGACATAGAAGGAGTCCTCGGTGCTGCGCTGTGGTGTAAACCCGTACTGATTACTGCTAAGCCTTGGCTGGACATGCCACCCTATCCTTGCAATTAGCATCTTCTCTAGAATCTTTCCCAGTATCGGCAGCAGCCCTATCGGTCTATATGCTTTGGGATCCTGATAATTGTTCCTTCTTTGCTTTCTTAAGACAACCACAACAGCTTCCTTCCATACGATCGGGAAGTGAGCCAACTCGAGACATTTGTTAAACAGGCAGAGGAATAGATGGGGATCAGCCTCAATGGATGCTTTGCAGATATCGAGCGTTAGACCATCCGCCCGGGCGCTTTCTTAGGATTAAAACTCGCGACTGTGCAGTTAAGCTCATTTATTTCGAATGGCGGGTCGCATACCTCACCATGTTCCCCCACATTCACCCTTGACGCTACATCTCTAATGCGTTTATGCTCTGCACTGTCACACCCTCTACTATCCTCCGGGTAAAATGTTTCCGCTAGATATTTAGCAGAATCTCCGGTACTCAGAGTTACCCCACCCTTTATCAGGGGGAGGTCGTCCTTTCTATCCACAGTGCGCCCAATCACCCTATAGATACCATCCCACATCGATTCCCCGTCCTGTCTGGAGCAGAAGTCTTTCCAGCTCTCTGTTTTAGCCTTTCTTACCTCCCGCACATACAACTCCTTTGCATCCAAATACTGCTCTACTACGTTCGCTCTGCGGATCGGTGCCGCATTCCTGATCCCTCTCTTTTTCCTAATTATATCCTTCCTTATTTCGTCCAAGTGCTCATTCCACCAGGGCAATCCCGTCCGCTTTCTCTGTCCTATCTTATCGATTTCTACCTCACATGTTTCTTTTATGGACTCCACAATATGAACTGTCGCCTTTTCCAATTCACTACTATTGTCTATATTAATTATACCATCGCGATTTATCCCTTTCTCCGTCCAATTTTTCACCACCTTGTCTCGAAATTGCCCCCAATTAGCCTTTCTGGTATTATAAACTCTGGTAGTCCTTTTTATATCCACACCTCTACTTTGCTTCAGATTGACATCAAACAGGATTGCCCTGTGGTCCGAGCATGTGACAGATTCATCTATTCTCCAACCGGTGACTCGACAGAGCAAGTCGGCAGAGCAGGTTGTCACATCTACACAGCTGGAAAACCTTCTGCCGCCCCTGAACACATCAAAAGTTGGCTCATCCCCTCGATTTAGAACATTCATTCCTATCTCTTCCAAAGCGCCTTCCAAAATCATTCCCCTTTTGTTCGTCCTCTTACTTCCCCACCACACACTCCACGCATTCATGTCACCTCCCATTATCACATTCCTCTTTCCTATCCCATTCACGACCTTCTTCATCCATTCCACTTGTGGTTCAATCGGCCCATCCCCTTCCAGATACACCGATACAACCCCAATCTCCCACGCCTCAGTCCTAAGCCTCGCTATAGCGAAGTTCCGAGTGATCAGCGTGGGATACTGAGTAACATCCATCCTTTCGTCAAACAGCATTATAGCCGCTTTCACTTCATCTTCATCCTTCCCTTCTCCTTGTATTATCCTCACTCCTGAATAGGCCTTTACTTTTCGTATACTACCAACATACGGCTCCTGCACCATAGCGAAAGCCAGCTTTCTTTTACGCGCCTCTACTAATAACTCCGCTGTAGCTGCCGCGCTACGCTGCAGGTTCACCTGTATTACCTTGTATCCATTACCTACTATTTCCTCCCTTGCATCTTTCCTGCCATTCCTGAGCACCACCTTACCAATATGCCACTGTGGATCTGGCCAGAGCATCCCATTTCTGTCTGATAGGACACTCAGAGCTGAATGCACCATGGTTCACCTTGTCCATTCTTGCCTTTTGGCAATTTACACAGTTTGGATAATCACCGGCCATCCAATTAGTACATTCACCCCTTAATTGCGCCCCGCCACAGTGGCTACATACCTCTTTCTTCTCCTGACAATATCGTCTTCCATGCCCATAGCCCAGGCACAGAGAACACTGTATGAGAGGAGATTGATCCCGACGCTGACCCTTTGGATATCCACGTATCCATCCCTGCCCCGGTTAATTTATTCCATATTTTAGGAGATACCCTTAAGACAACATGCGCTGTCAGGGAGTTTCTCGTTCTTATCCTAAACTAAACCTCACTTCCATTCTGTCGTCCTCCCCCGTGATTCCCGAGAGCACATGCCCATTCTGGACCCTCAGAGCTCTTACAATATCCTCGTCAGAGTTGCTTTTCAACACCCCATAAAGGACCACCATAGGATCCTTATTCTGGTTCTCCTCCACTTTAAGCGCTCCCCCCGCCTCGCCTATCCTTTTCTTAACCTTTCCTAATTCTTATTTCGTTCCACATCCAATTATCACCTTTCTATCCCTTGCTTTCCTGATCTTATCTATCCTCACACCCTGTTCTTTGGCGTTAACAACTTTCCTTATCTCTTCGAAAATCTTTTCCCCAGTATCTAATTCATTTTTGGAGGAAACCACGACGGAATGAAGAACCGTACCTTCCTGTGGCTGCTTCCTAGTGGGCTCCGCTACAACTTTAGCATAGGATCGCGCCATGGTTTCCCTCAATCGTGCCATTTCCTCTTTTCCCTCCTCTAATAACCTTCCATGCTCCTCAATCTTCCTTATCAACTCATTTTGTCTATCCTCTCTTCCTACTTCCCTTTCTCCTCTCCTATCCCCTTCCATTTCATTCCCCTCACTATTTCTTTCCTCCATCTCATTCTTTCTTTCCTCTTCCGCCTCCTTCACTAGCGCATATAGCCTATCTACCGCCGCCATAACGTTGCTCTTGATATCATTCTTCAAGTTCTTGCTGTTATTTAACTGCAGTTTGGCTTTCGTGAAGCATGATTTGGCCTCGGCCATTCTAGTCTTGAAGAGGGGCGTCGTTCTCAGCAATATGTCGGCTCCTTCATCCACATGCACACTTCCCTTTCGCTCCCTATCACTATCTACCATTGATATCTTCTCACTCTTACTTTTTGTCTGTCCTATTTTGCCTTCCATCGGAAACTTCACTCGTGATTTAACTTTTTCGATATTCTTATCCACTCCTACACTTTTCTTTATTACAGGTGGGGATTTGATATGCGCCTCTATATCTCCTATACTCCTACGCACCGTAACCGTCCTGTTCAAGCCCTCTTCAACAACACCCTCTCTATCACTCTCTTCCTCTACCTGCTCCATTCTTCTATCTTCCTTACTCCTTTGAGGGGACTTCCCGTTTCCGCTCGATTCTTTTTTCCCTTTCGCTGGGGTTCGGATCATTGTTAGGGGAAACCGTCAATTTGTAAAAATATAATCACTATCAACTCACGTACAACATAAAGTCAATTCATCACTCTGATCGTAAGATGTCGAAAACTTACACAAACACGACACACATAAGTGTATATCAAAATATAATAATGTACAAACAAAACTTAAACCTACAGATCCGTTTCTCCAAGTCACAGCGGGTATAAGGGGTATAATATGTATAAGGCCCTACTGATCTCGTCAAATACCTCTTCCCGAAAATAAGGGGCAAAATCGTCTCCACAAAACTAGGGAAGCGGGGGGGCCTAGGGCCTTAGGGAGCCTTAATGGCCAATACTAGCACCCAACCCTACAGTAGTCGAACTTATCTCCAGCTTTAACTTTAAAATATGTTTCACCCAGGAGATCTTTTAATATTATAGTATATTATTAATATATTTATTATAGTATAATATTTCAATACTAAGAAGGCCACTCAGTCACAAAAGAGCGAACACATATACTCAGTAAGTCAGTTTACAAAAGAAACCACATTTATAAAAGTAATAAACAAAAAGTATAAATTACTTACTTATGTGTAAGTATAAATTTCAACCTCGCAATACGTGAAATACCAGAACGCCGATAAACACAAATACAGAATTTAATTTAAACTGAAATATACACTTTGAAATACAAGTATTGAAGCATTTTTTTTTGTTTGTATTTTAATTACTTTTAATACTTTACAAGTAAACTACTTGAACCACGTTTAACTTAAAAGATCGATAAATGTTTTTATTACCTATACAATTTTCCAGTCAACTTTTAATTAATTTGACATAACAAACAGACTATTCTATTTAAAAACGATAATATTTGATTTCCAAAATTGTAGAAGACTCCGTTGATCTATATTTCCAGGAAACCACGTTATACTGTAGTTGACCCTTACCTATTATAATTTTGTCTTGCAAATATCTCAAAAACTATCAATCATAAAATTCTGAAACTAACTGTACTTATAGTCCTCGATTTGTATCTTCTTTCAATGTGTTCAGCTGGATGAGTTGCAGATCACCTCTCAGCAATAAAGGTGAGCTAACTTATGCAAGTTTGCAAAAAACCGCAAAACCCTCTAAGCGAATAAACCGCTGAAGGTTTCGGTTTGCTTCAACTTGGTTCGCGCTCGCATACAATTCTTCTACCCCTTCACAATACAACCAGAATTTTCACTATTTTTCACTGTTTATCACACACGTGGTTTTTTCTTAAACTTGATTGTGGGTAGTTATTATTGTATCGTAGTTCTTAGTTACAGCTATATTTAATGCACATTTTCTCGTCAATCACTTTATTATTACACAATATTCAATTTGGTTTTCCGACTTGTGGCAGTTGCAATACATTTTTACTAATTTTAACAAAATATGTTAAAATATAATGAATTATTTCACAATTTTCTTAGGAGGTTCGCACCGTCCGTCCGTGTCCTAGGGTGACGTCCGCCATCTTTTCAATAAAATTATTTAGATTTATTTATTTCTAATATTGAATGAAAAATCATCCGTTTAGGTAACCTAGTGCCAAACCAAATTAACTGTAAACATTACAGAGTCAGCTCATTGCTCAAGTGCTTTCACTTGCCATTTAATTAGCAAATATGATGTTCCCTGAAATAACTCACACATACAGTCTTCTAATCATAAGTTACAGTTACGTTCCATTCAGAGGTGAACTTCAAAAATTGAGTTTCGACTTTTGGGGCTAGTCTTAGAGGTTTATAAATGGTAAGTTACAAAAATTTTTGATGTCATCACGCTGTATCCCTAATAACGGAGTAGCCAGAGAGGACGGAGCGCTGAACGCCTCGATTTTTACCTACATTATTTCGCTATCTCAAATCTCGTCATTCTCCTCACACATTTTCGCCTAGATAAGCGAGTGCTTTTGACATTTCCGTTAGCTAACACTGTCTATTCGATCTACGTAATTTGGCCTTCGTCTTCCTTGGCTTCATCGCAGAGATCACATTTTTCTAAGTGACTACAAAACGTATGAAAGTGATATTGGTAAACTGATTTCTCATTTCATTGACTTCATTATGACAGTTGTGATACACGGATTGGTTATCTTTCGTAACACAAAAAAAAATATTAAAGAAACACTCTTTTAGAACAGAGATACACATTTTTTGGAGTAACGGGACCGATTAATGTTTCTGAATTTTCCGTATAGTTTAATCTAAACATATTTTTTAAAGTGACAGTTGCATTTTTGAAAATTAATGACAGTTTTTAAAATAAACGAAAATAACTGTTTTTTCGTAAGCTAGCGCGGCAACGTTAGCATAAAACAGAAGGTCTATTTTAGATTACATTATTGTTAATCAATGCGTCGCCTTAATAATTACAACGACTTGGTACACATACACCGCAACCAGAGAATAAGAAGGCCAATTCCCACTTTTTGCGTAACGGATTTGCCTATTCTTGGCCGGATACGTAAGGTTGTTGAGTTTGTTGTGAGATGCGGAGAGCACCTCGTTTAGTTATACATTTAGTATATAATAATAAAAAACAATGCGTAGGAATAAATTTTCCAGGTTTGTTAAATTTATGTTCTTGTAGTTATGTTGAAGAATGATAACTCTGATTCAAATAACTAAAATTATTTAGGCATCTCAATTTCATTGAAAACAAAACAATAGTCTGGAAATGATCCTCTCTGCACATGCAATTACCGCTCTATAAAGGGAAAGGTTCCCATTTAGACTGTGCGTGCTATAGGGTCATCAGCTTGGTCAGCTTAACAAGTAAAGTCCATACCAAAGTATTGACTGAGCGTATGAAAGGAGTTTCTGAAAGATATTTGTGGGAGGCGCATGGTGGTTTTAGGAATGGTAGGAGTTGTATGGATCAGATTTGCTCGCTCCGCGTTGCGGTTTCTGGCCATAGGTCAGAAAGTATTTTTACGTTCAAAAACACCTTGTAACTGGGATTACTTGAATACATTGATTTGACTTCGACTTTGGCTCCGTATTCCTGTTGCGATTTGTTGTTTACTGGTGTTTGGTGTTTCCGTTGGTACTGGTGCCATAAATTGTACTGTGTCGTATAATAATATGAACATAAAGCATAATTGAGACCAATCCAATGTTATAGAAATCAATATTATGTTATTTCGACTTTATGAGGCAATAGACCAGCCTTTCCCAAAGTGGGCGATAACGCCCCCTTGTGGGCGCTGCAGGCCTAAAGGGGGGCGGTAAGAGACCCAGAAAAAAAATGGGGGCGTTGTGTAGAGGCCTGGGAGGTGATTTGTAATTTCATTTAGCTAGGAGGCATCTTAGACAACGACTGCATGAGCTCTCGACTCTCAACTACAACTTGTGAACATCAACTAATATTAATTAAAAGATTGCTCAAACTCGGTTCGATATTTCTCTCCGCGTAGTTCATATATCTGTCCTGTTTTATTGAATATACAAAATAAAAATCATGTCAATCGGTCGTTCCGTTTCGAAATGAAAGTAGACACAAACAAACAAATAAAAAGGCAACAGACACACTTTCGCATTTTAATAGTTATTAGTACTCCCAGATAGGTAATTTTCGTAGATAATAGACCGCGGGCAACCATGTTTTAACAAGTTTTTGTTAAATAACCCGAATTGTGCATTCCTGTATCAATCGGCTGGTTCATAGAATACTTGTTCTGACTTGTTGAGTACGATTGAGCGTCGAATGAGATAAACGAGTTTATGCATGTTTGTTTTATTCCTGTCGGTGCGTGCTGCTTATGCAATCCTATATAAACAACGTAATATTTATTTTATTTTCATTTGCAGTTTCGCGCGCAATAGATGAGCAGTACTTAAGTTCAACACTTACTTACGTATTTCTCAAAACAGAACAATGTCGGAAGTAAAAAAGAAGAGAAAGACAAGAATGTAGCATATTTTCAAGTCCTAGAGAAGAAGCATAATACTCAGCCAAGTGTAGAAAAACTATTTTCGGCGGCTGCTAAACAAGATGACGACGGACTTCGAGTTTCGTACAATATCTCTTTGTTAATTGCTCAAAAAGGCAAACCACATAACATCGGAGAAGAGTTAATTTTGCCAGCAATAAAGGAAGTAATAACTACTGTGCTTCATAAACCAGCCGCAGATATTATCCGAAAAATTCCTTTGAGTAATAATTCTGTGCAAAGACGAATTGATGAAATGGCTGAAAACATTGAAGGATCATTGTGTGATCACCTGAGGACAAGTCAATTCTCAATTCAGCTCGATGAGTCCACTTTACCAACTAATGAAGCATTGTTGCTGTCTTACGTGAGGTTTATTAAAGATGAGAAAATATGTGAAGAACTATTCTTTGCTAGAAATTTAGAGACCGATACAAGAGGCGAAACCATATTTAATACATTGGAAAAGTTTTGTGATGAGAAAGAGATTCCCTTGAAAAATATTATATCAGTTGCTACGGATGGCGCTCCGGCTATGACAGGGTGCCATTAAGGCTTCATAGCGTACTCAAAAAATAAAATTCCAGATGTCCTTGCTGTACATTGCGTTATTCATAAACAACATTTGGTTACTAGAAACTTAAGTGAACGACTATTGTAATCACTGCAATATGTCATCAAAGCAGTCAATAAAATCCGCAACAGCTCTTTGAATGATAGATTATTTCATCAGCTTTGTGTTACTAATGACGAGGATTTCAACCGTTTGTTGTTTCATACTGAAGTTCGTTGGCTATCAAGAGGCAATTGTCTGACTCGATTTTACAACCTGTTTGACTCTGTTATAGAGTTCTTGGAAACTAAAGATACAGAATTGCACAACAAGCTCATTACATCAAAGAATGATATAGCTTACATGACAGACCTGTATAAATTGTTCAACGACATGAATCTCCAACTGCAAGGCGATGAACTAAATTTAATTAAAACAAAAAACGTCGTTGCTGCTTTCGCAGCCAAACTGCTTCTACACAAAAAGAATATGGGCAGACGTGAGTTTCACAATTTTCCAAATTTATCAGTATCATGCAGTAACGGCGAATTGTTTGCCTACTGCTAACATTTGGAAAACCTCCACATTGACTTCACCGAACGATACCAGGACATTTTGAACTTGGAAATACCAGACTGGGTGTTGGATCCGTTTTCAAATGTCAACACAGCAATGTCACCTCAGCTGGAAGAAGAACTTATAAAATTGACAACAAACGAGGAAATAAAAATCAAGTTCAAAAATGGTTACCAAGAATTTTGGCTACAAAAACCGATCCCGCAATTGTACCCTGGATTGTGGTCAATCGTTCAGCGATTCTTGATAGCATTCCCATCGTCATATTTGTGTGAACGTGGATTTAGTGCTGTGGCAACACTGCTTACTAAAAAGAGAAATCGTTTGCATGTTACCAAACGTGGCGACTTGCGACTGTTCTTGAGTAAATTGGAACCTGATATCAACAAACTTATTAAACAGCATCAGATTCATCCTTCACATTAGTTTTTATATAAGGATCGATTATATTTGTTTTATTTTGAATAAAAGATACTCTAATTATTGAATACGGCTTTACTCACGTGTAATCGGTATAGGTACCGACTAGTTTCGGACCTATTTGAGGTCCATCATCAGGGTGAGTGGTATGAGTTCGCGGCCGCGCCCCGTCTCGCACTGCGCGCCTGAGCTCGCAACGCGCGGCTTGACAGGGTGGGGGGCGCGGGGTGCGCCGGCGATGGTGACGAACTCGGCGAGACCGATGCGTCTACGTCAATATTGGTGTTTACGGGCGCACAAAATGTACTCACGATGTCCGCTACATACTCGTCAGCGCTATCGTTCTTATTCCGCGTCGTGTTTAACAACACGGGTTTCCAAGTAAGCGGCAGAGCCCATCCCTTGTCTCTATTAAAATTAGGCCGGCGGTCGATTTCGATGGCTTCAAGGAGCTTGCGTGATACAAAGTTCTTTTCACAAGCTAACACTTTCACCTTATCGAACCTAATATAATGTGACGTGTCGGAGTTGAGAGCGTGTTCTGCCACCGCCGAGGTGTTGCTGTCCATTTTACGCATACTGCGGATGTGCTCGGTGAGCCTCGTATTGATGTTGCGTCCCGTTTCTCCAATGTAGTTTTGCCGCAATCGCATGGAATTTCGTAGACGCCAGGGCTATCTAGAGGGTCCCGATCCTTAGGCGATCGTAGAAGACTTCTAATCTGTGTCATGGGGCGGAAAATTGTCCTGATGCTATATCTACGGCGTAACAGGTGTCCAATTTGATCCGTTACCCCTCGCATGTATGGCAAATATGCCGGGACTCGCTCTACAACCTGAGGCCGTTGTTTGCTGGTCGTGTTTGCTAGCCGGCAACTCTGTCGCCAGTTGTAACCATTGCACTCTAACACCTGCCGCACGTGTGTCAATTCCGACTCTAGGAATTGAGAATCACATAGACGAAGTGCACGATTAATGAGAGTGCGTGGCAACGAAGATAGGTGCGACGGATGGTGATGGGAATCTGCTTTTAGATACCGATCGGTATGTGTCGGTTTTCTGAATACCGTATGTACCAGGCTTCCATTAGATTCACGCTTCACCAGTACATCCAAAAATGGGAGAGTACCGTCTTTTTCCTCCTCTGCTGTAAAACATATCTTTGGATGTATTTGGTTCAGATGATCCAATAGTTGTCTTACACCCTGCCTGGAAACTATAGCAAACACATCATCCACGTATCTCCACCAGTATCTTGGTTTTAATGGTGCACACTTCAACGCTTCCTCCTCGAAATGTTCCATGAATATGTTGGCTACGACTGGTGCTATTGGTGACCCCATTGCCACTCCATCCATCTGCAGATAGAAATCCCCTCTCCAGAGAAAATAGCCACTCGTAAGGCAAAACTCCATCAATCCCAAGTACTCAGTAGGGATGTTGTTCTCTATTAACTGTTGTTTTATTATGTCAATAGTTTCTGCTACTGGTACATTGGTGAATAGAGACGCCACGTCAAAACTCACTATTAACTCATGGTTTTGGATTTTGACGTCCTCCAACAGATGGATGAAATGTGTGGAATCTCTTACAAAGCTCGTTGTTTTTCCAGTCAATGTCCGCAAGATGCTTGCCATGTGACGTGAACTTTTGTAAGTAGGCGAGTCGATTTGACTCACAATGGGACGTAAAGGCCAGTTCGGTTTGTGTATTTTTGGCAGTCCATATATTTTAGGTGTTGGGTTCAAGGGACGTAACTGTTTTTTCTCTCTATCTGGCAGCGTAGATAAAAGCGGTCTCGCGGAGTTCGTCACCATCGCCGGCGCACCCCGCGTCCCCCACCCTGTCAAGCCGCGCGTTGCGAGCTCAGGCGCGCAGTGTGAGACGGGGCGCGGCCGCGAACTCATCCCACTCACCCTGATGATGGACTTCCAATAGGTCCGAAACTAGTCGGTACCTATACCGATTACACGTGAGTAAAGCCGAATTCAATAATTAGTGCGTTAATAATGTCTCACGAAAGTTTTAATAATTTAAAAGATACTCTATTTAAATACTATAAAGTTGCGTTTCAATAATCATTCTCATTGGCAGGTGCAGCCCGTAAGAGTTAACTTGAGACCTGAGCGCCGTTGTGTATTACCTACTGCGCTCAGGTTTCAAGTTAACTCTTGCGGGTTATAGTAAAAGTCTCGTTTGGAATTAATGTTTAATCTCCGCTAATATAGCTCACAATAATTAATTAATTTAATTTGAAGTTATAGTGGTTTTTCAGTAGGTGAAAAAATGGGGGCGCTAAAAAATAATTTATTCTCAAAGTGGGCAGTAGACAAAATAAGTTTGGGAACCCCTGCAATAGACGAACAAGCATACATACGTACAATGAATGAAAAATGTGTGTCATTTATAAAATATAGGAATGATAATAAATACTATACATATTTGCCTTGCAATATACTACTGCTATTAAAATATTTTTGTATTCTTCAAAATAGTTTGATATTAAAAAAAAAGAAATGGAAACAAAATGTACGAGTTCGTTTCTCCCATTTCAAAAGCTCTCGGACAACTTTTCAATTACATGCAATTCCTTTCATTGTTATTGCCAACAGAAACGCATTAAGGAGACAGGTAGGAAATCCCCCTTATCTACAACAATTAACAAATAAAGCATATGCGGTTATAATAATCGTCATGCATTCGGGATCTATTGATTATTTATCATTCTTTTATCATAATTCGCTGTATCGCATAGTAACGTATTTTATTAATAAACTAGCGAACCGCCACGACTTCGCACGGGTAGAAATTTTTTTGAAAATAAAATGCAAACCAGAGTTCTGACGATAATTTCGCTTTACATTGGTGAAAGAATTTTTGAAATTTGTTGAGTTGTTTTCGAATTTATCCATTACATACAAACAAATAAAGTTAACTTCTTTATTTTTTTGTCATGGTATAGAAATGATGCCATACAGTGATTTCATAACACAAAAGTCAATTGATTGTTCAATTCATATAATTAATATCATTTACGTAAATAAAATAGACAACCCCAAGTAAGTAAATAACAGTCAAGTTAAAAACAAGTACACACTTTTATCTGTATTAAAATACCAAGCTTGTTCAAAATCTCCATTGGCCTTGATACAATCAAGTTGTGGCCAGTTATCGATTGAAAAACGCACTCTTCATGGAAAAATTCACCGCTGCCAATCTACAGAAGTAATAGACAACAGAAAGTCTATTAGTTTAGTAGGCTTGGCACCCATGCTTGGCACCGACTTCAGTAACTGTCAAATTTAATAATTTTTTTTTCTTTATTGGTCTACACAACAGAGTGCAAATCATTATACGTGCTACTAATACATGAATGTAAACAGAATCATACAATTAGATTTCACTCCTCTAGATGTAAACACAACATGCTACTTAACTAAGTACAAAGTTCTTACAAAAATAGTTAAACAAGATACATAATATAATTAAGAAATAAAAACTAATTCAAATAAAAATATATAAATTAAAGCTAAATATTGTAAAGATTGTTTTTAATTGAGGCTACAGAATCCGAATAAATATCCACTTGTGATCGAATGGTATTCGCGTAGCTGCACATGCGATAAATGGAAGAGTGTTGACCAAGTGCGGATCTACAATGCGGTAATCTGAATGTAATACGGTTCTGGATCCTACTACCTTGACGAGGGATTGTTATTTCTAAACGTTCTAGGATATCTGCAGAATCAATTTCACCCTGCACCAATTTTACTAGAAACGATATATCTAAACATTTCCTACGCATGTGTAGTGATGACATATTATAATATGACAAGCGTTCGACGTATGAATGTAATTTATTGGCATTATGATCGATATAAACAAGACTGTGCAGAAATCTTTTAAACACCCGTTCAAGTCTGTCCGAATGTACTTCATAACCGGGACTCCAAATAGGACTACAATATTCGAGTATGCTCCGTACTTGTGTGTTAAATATTAAGATTGTAATGTCGGACTTCTTGAACACTTTCATTTGTCTTGTAATAAAACCCGCCAATTTTATGGGTATTTGTATCGTATTTGTAAAGTTATTTTTGTACTTAAGTTTTGATTAGTAAAGGATAGTTATTTCTTACTTTTCAGTGTTCTTTTTTGAAGTCGGTTAAATTTTTTTATTAATTTGTTTTTATTATAACAGTATTTATAGCTAGACTGTGAATGTATTAAATTTGCATTATATTATGGTTATGGCTGAAAGCCTGAAATTGGGTGTGCGTATCGTGTAATGCAGAGCGAACGGAAGGTCTGTGCTCAAGTGTGGCATTATCGGGATATCTCTGGGAGCGGTGCGGTGTCGTATCATGTGTGTTGGTGTTCCTTCGTCATTGTAATAGGATCGTCCGGGTTAGTTAGCACGTGTCTCGGTCGTCTACGGTGGGGTATAATTGAAATGAATACTACAACAGGTATTTATAATTGCACCCCTACTTAAACATGCCGTCACCAACAACTCTGGTAACAAAATCAACCATTAATAACTTGTTTTCTTTGGTTGACGACAGAAGTCACTACAAAATTGTCGATCAGCTTTTTTGCGAGTTCATAAATATAAAATGTCGTCCGACAAAGTTAAATGATTCAGAAAACGATTGAAATAAGGTTCAAGTTAATTGTATTATATCTGACGATAAGTACCAACATAACCTCACGACATTTCTCGTTAATGAGGTAACCAAGGTAAAATAAAATTACATCATGATGCCAGTTCTAGTAATAACTATTTGATTATGCCGATACCAAAGCAGTTTCAATGACAGATTGTTAGCTCACTGCCTGCACCAGTTTCTTGTAATAATAATCTTGTAAGAAATGTTTCTGACACATTATATATTTGTCGGAGGAAATAATAAAAGGCATTCATTTGACTATTCTAAGGCAAAGCGCGACATCTGGATTGGGAGGGATAATACGCTAACGGAACGTCGGGGCCGGCACTGAGAGTCTATTAGACTACGGCGGCCGGTGCAATAGCATTTCTCGGACGGATCGTTTGCCATTATTAAATTTCCAATTACCTACGTAACAATTGTTACAAAGAGTTTGCTAAGAGATCTTTGTCTTAATGTGGTATTTTATGGAATAGTTCGCCTCTTGTAAGATTAGGTACCTATTTCTCATAGCTGAGTCGCAAGAGCACGAATTGCCCTGTGTCTTTTCCAACATATTTTTATTGGTTTCTTAGACTAGCATGAAGGCGAGAATAATTCAGATTCTAAGAAAAAAACAGTTCTATAAAAAACCAAATCCTGCATCTCAGGCCTATAAACTTAATGTATAGCTTTATTCTACACAACTTGCTGCCGTTATGTCGTTGATGAAATGAGTATTATAAGTTTGCTGCCATTATCCATCTCTCTGTCTGCGGCATTGACCCAGTTTGCATTGCAGCTTTTAGTTCGAAAGCCGCAGCTTTTAAGAACATTCTCATATGTGTTCGGTAAAAATCGGTCTAGGTAATTTTAATATTTAATTTTAGTAACAATTAACAAAGCTATGTACATCCTAGTTATTGCTCACGGCTTCGCTTGCATGGATTTTGTTTTACCCAGAGGAAAGGTAAGAAAATTATCACTTAAGACCTTGCCAATCAAAAGGAGAACCGAAGAAATGACGAAACACAAATATCCTAACGCTGTATCCCTGACGGACTAGTCAGAGAAGATGGAACGCTAGGCATTGCAGTCCAATATACTTCTTGCATTTTTTCAAACCTTCTGCTAGCACTCACTTTCGATCTGTAGATTTTCTTTTTCAATTATTAATTCCTCAATCTTTCCATATGCCCAAACTATTTAATCATTCATTTCTAATTAACCTTACATCCTTTATGTTAACTATTGTCAATATTGGTGATTAACTGTTACAATCATAATCGTAAATGGATGGCAATGGATATACTATAAACGTAATGGATATACTATAAACTATTAATCGGCAACATCTTCAACACAATAGTGTTTTGAAGATGTTGCCGCTTAATAGTAATACTCGTATTATGGTATTTTTGAACCTGAAAAAAATAAGTCAGTCGAGAAATACACGAGCTAGTGAGAACACGTATTTTAATTATATCTCAATATATCTTACGTTTCCATTCATGTCGATATTCTAGAAGATCGAAAGGCTTTCACATTGCTAAATTATTCAGGGTTAAATGAAAAATACTAATAACCTCTTAGTGGAAAATTCCTGCCATCATACCTAACAACTTTTGTTCTACGACTGTTTTCAAAACTTAATAGGCTCCTCAAAAAATATTTGTTATGTTTTGTTGTACTGTCTGAAACGGTATTACTCTGTGTACGTATTTCCAATATGGTGCCGTGCAAGCGCACCGGGCCTCAGCGCCGCGCCACCCGCGCCCCCCTCACGCCGCGCTGTGCGTGTGTCGTTTTACCGGCACCGTGTAGACTAGGTGCCATTTTCAGAAATATTTTATGTATTTTTATTTTTGTATGAACGAAAATGTTAGGAATTTTTAAAAGTCGTAGAATGAAAACTATTGGGGATAATGTTAAGAACAAAATACTAAGATGTTATTAGTATTTTTAAATTAAGCCTGTATAAACTAAACTCATGAATTAGTCCAGATTACTTTGCGAATTTTAGATTCTCTAAACATAACATCTTAAGTTAGTAGGTAAGTTCTCTTTTATTAGTGCCTCCTTCCCCCTCGCCTAGAAACCTGTGTACGTCCACAACAGCGATCCATTTACATAAAAACTGGGTTTCCTACTTGGTATCTAAGTTCACGTTTAAAACTCGTGGCCGGTCTTTGGTATGGTCGAGATTTTATAAAGGTCGTCTGAACTCACGTGAACGTCAACCCACAGTTAGCGAGCGAACGGCGGTAAGATAGCATTCTGAACCGTACAAAAATAATATATTCAGTAATTTATTACGATTAGTGATATTACGAAGAAGATTTTTGTTTATGTGAGTAATATTTTATACCGTGTTTCGCTCGGTTGGTACATATGTTGTAAATTTGCATTAAGACACAAATTAATTAATTTCAGTTTATTACGTAAATATATTTATGTTATTATAATTTAACTTAAACCGAAAAAAATATTTAAAAAAAGGGAAATACAGTACAGACAATAAAATTATTTTCGTAAAAGTTTAATATAGGTAGTTATTTTGTTGCTAATAACAACTTTCATAGGGACATCGATATCGATTAATTACAATACTCCTTCGAGTTTCAAGCACACTCGCAAATCGTTATTATTACTACTTGTAAAGACTTATCATTATTACCACTTATCGGTTATCGCAAGAAACGATTGACAGTTATTATACTTTATTTGGCAGCACGAAAAATTTAGTCGAGTGTGAGTTCTGCAAAGGGTTCCGCCATTGCGCAATATGTGATTCATAATATTTGGCAAATATTTACGTTAGTAACTAATTATTCTGTGGTAAATAGATCCACTTTGCCAAAAACATAAATAATTATTATTTTGTTTCTTTTTAGATAAAATAGATGTTACAAAATAAATCAATATTTATAAATTTGAAGTATATATTTTTTTATATTTATAAATATTATATGTTGTATTTTATATAGTTACATAATAGTTGTCAATACCTACGTTACTTATACAATTTTAATAGCACTTGCTCGATTGAGCTCTTTATGACTTCGTTAAGTTTATGAGCAGTTCATTGAAACAAATCAGTACATACATATCTTAACTATAACTCGAGTTTTCTTAAATAATAGACTTCCTCAAAATTGCTGCTTATTAAGCTGTCATTGCCTAGGGTGCCCCGCAGACTGGCAGCATTACCTCTTTGAATAGTTCATAAGTTATATTTGACAGATTATTGAAAAGGCTTGGAAAAAAATTTGAGCAATTTTCGGTTAAAAAATATTCACTGCGAAAAGAATATGAAATAAAAATAAACAGAAAATTATTTTATGACAGTTACTCACGTCAATACTATTTCATGCATTTAAACAAGTCATGTTTCAATTTTTCGTTTGAAGAATAGAAATGAAACCGTCTTTTACATATCTACATATCTTCATATTGTGTTATTAACGGGTTAGATTCCACCAAGCATCGTAACCCTAGAATAATTTCGTAAAATTAATGAGTAGAGATCTTTTACCGTGTTTTTCCACCCGTAGCTCGCAAACCCCGAATATTAGTCATTTAATTGAAATGGAAACCGTTAGCGGTTTCCATTTTAAAATAAGATCGCAAAAAAAAACCCCAGGGGTCACAGTATTGCTCGGGGGGTCGCGGTTGCGAGCTGGCATAAGGTAAAAACAATGATTGTAGATCCTGTATATAATAATACCTGTAATAAAAATACAACCATTTCAGTGAGAAAGCTGTACAGTGTTTATGTATATTTTTATTATTTAATAATTTGTGGCCTCGCACGCCTCGCTCCTTGCAGTGAATGGTCGCTTGTATAATTTACCATTGAACGATTTTATCGCCATGGTTTTAACGTCCACGGTACAATAATGAAGCAAAATGGATGCAGTTATATAAAGACACTTTTAAACTTCTGTAGACGATAGTGTCCACGGCATGACGTTATCGTCGAGGGAAAAGGTGGCTCTATTTCCACAACGATAGGGAAGTATTTTGCTTCCCTATTGTATCGTGAACGGTAAAACTGCCTTCAAAGGTAAATTATAATAGTGACCTTATCATTGCATATAGTGAACTACTTTGCACACTGTTCCTTGATATTTCGATCAATATAGTCTCCATAAATACGTGGTCTTGGAGATCGCTGACATAGTTTTATTAGAGCCAGAATTTTTTTATTTGTAAAAGGGCACTGGTGTGATGAGATCTCTACAACTTCAGTTATTTTTTTCCTTTTTTCTGGAAACTTGGTTTTATAATTCTCAAAACCTTTCTTTTTAAACAGGTTTATATTTTTCCTCGTAATTTCAAAGACGTTTTTAAGGATGGCAAAATGAATGACGTAAGCTACCAATTTCGGATAATTTCCTGCTACAACTAAAATTTTATTGACTATTTAAATCAAAAATAATGTAATCATATTAGTTTCAATTTGAATAATTATTGACCGATTTCTTTCAGTTTTATTGACCCATGAATGACCGCTCGTTATAATTTAAGACATTGGTCGAATGCGAATTGGACTCGCGAACAGAGGGTTCCATACGATATAACGATATATTTATAAAACGGTAATAAAATGATTTTCTATAGATTTATAGACCTGCAATTTTACATACATACATATCTTTATGCCGTATCCCTAACGGGGTAGTCAGTAAGGACGGAGCGCCAAGTGTCGCGGTCCTTGCATATTTCTTTCACTTCCGCAAATTACATCAGTCTCCTCACACATTTTCGCCTAGATATACGTGTGCTTTTCACATTTCCGTCAGCTAACACTGGCTATTTGATCTTCGTAAGTCAGTCAGCCTTGGTCTTCCTGGGCTTCTTCTACCACTCGCTTTCGCTCTGTAGATTTTCTTCGTTAGTCTTTCATCACTCATTCTTTCTATGTAATGTTCATTACATTTTTCCTGTAAACTTTAGGTGGTATGGTTTCATTTTCCCTAAAATTATTAAGATTTTAAGACCAATAGTCTTGGAGACAGAGCACAGGATTTCTTCATTTTAAAATGTTGTCTATTGCAACATAACATGCTGGTTAAAGCCAACGCCAATTGACGAAAAATTGCACGATACATTAAGCAACGCGAGAGCCAAATAATAAAATGGCTAGAAAAATAAATAAATAAACAATTTTAAATTTTGTTTCACCACATTTTCTGATGTTTATAATGTTTCAATAAGCCAAAAATTTTACATGAAATTATTGCCATTTCGAAGTACTAAGCGAAAGATTGTAAAAACAGTGTTTAAAAATTAGATCTAGAAAAATTATATAATTGCGTCTTTCTTTTATCAGAACACAGGTACACTACATGATCTAAATTTCATAATGAAACTTCTGGCATATGTACAACTGTCATACTGTGTACATAATAGTACTCGCTTTTTTGCTCTTGTAGCCTTCGATCATAAATAAAGAATTAGATGCACAATCTCCTGTAAAATCTAAACAAATTATTGTTCAAATTGACGTATATCTTTTTAATACCGTTTAGTATTATCGGTAAAGTTTTCTGCGCTTTCGTGGATTTAGAAAAAGCATTCGATAGAATAGTGCGGAAGAAATTGTAGAGTCTTCTGCCGGAATATGGCGTGGAGGGCTCCTTACTACGGGCTGTGAGGTCATTATATCGTGGCCACAGAGTCTGTGTAAGGAATGACGGTGACATGTCACCCTAGTTTAAAGTCTGTTCTGGTGTCAGACAGGGCTGCGTGATGTCTGCCTGGCTGTTCGTGCTGTATTTGGACAGTTGCCTCCAGATAATGAAAGGTAGTGTGAGTGGTATGATATGTGTTGACACAGTGGTAAACTGCCTATTGTACGCTGACGATGTTGTGCTTATAGCCCATCAGAAGCAGAGCTGCAAACACTAGTAACGTGCATGAAAGAAGAATGTGAAATGAAAGGATTGAATATGAATGTGAACAAAACTAAGGTTCTGGTGTTTGAAAGGGAAGAGGTACAAACGAAGTGTGAGGTTTGGGTAAATGGAAAATGTCTAGAACAAGTGAATGAAATTGTGTATCTGGGGAGTGCGTTTTCGAGGGATGGAAGATGTGAGTTGAATGTGGAGACGGGTAGCAGCTGGCAATAAAGTGAACGGTGCGCTGTCCGCATTAGTGGGTAGTGTGAATATATCTAACACTGCTAAAATGGCCATCCACAATGCGGTGTTGGTGCCAACTTTGTTGCACGGTAGTGAGGCCTGGATATGCCCGAAATCGAGTGAAAGCATGATAAATGCTGTGGAGATGCGGTCTCTCAGAAATATGTGCGGTGTCACGCTTGCGGACAGGATAAGCAATGATGAGATACGCAGTATGACAGGGTTACGCAATAGTGTTATTGTAAAAATGAAGAAAGGAATGCTTAGATGGTTCAGGCACTTGGAAAGAATGAGTAATGAAAGACTGACTAAGAAAATCTACAGAGCGAAAGTGAGTGGTAAAAGAAGCCAAGGAAGACCAAGGCTGACTTATGAAGATCAAATAGCCAGAGTGTGTTAGCAGACGGAAATGTCAAAAGCACTCGCATACCTAGGCGAAAATGTGTGAAGAGAATGATGAGTTTTGAGGAAGCGAAAGAGGTGTGTAAGGACCGCGACTCCTGGCGCTCCGTCCTCTCTGACTACCCCGTTGGGGATACAGCGTGAATATATGTTATGTTATGTTATTATCGGTAACATTGTGTTAATCTAAAGTAGACCTTACCGCCAAATCATAACGTTATAAAAGCTTGTAAACGATTGTGATAAATTCCTAAAATATTTAGCTATCTTCCGCTAAAACTCTAAAAATCACAAATCGACACTTGTTTCCCCTCTCAACGAAGCATCCTCAGGATATACCAGAGATAGAATTCGGCCACCTAACCAGCACCGAATCAAATCACGAATTGGATTCTCGAATCACGATTTGGATTCGGTGCTGGTTAGGTGGCCGAATTCTATCTCTGGTATATCCTGAGGATGCTTCGTTGAGAGGCGAAACACCTGTCGATTTGTGATTTTTGGAGTTTGAGCGGAAGATAGCTAAATATTTTAGGAATTTATCACATGCGATGGATTTCCGGCAGGGTGACGCTTGAATCTATACAATATTGTAAACGATTCTTGCATGACATTGAAACGATGTTTGTAAAAAATATTTAAAATGCAATCTTACGTCTCGTGCGAAAAGTATAATTAACATAATCTCTGACTCACTCGATGTGCACTCAAATAGTTATTTGAGCGCACATTTATTCGGACATTTTTGGAGCGTTGATTGTGTATCTAGTTTTTTATTTGTGATCGAAACTTGTAGCTACTTAACCAGATGTATTGCTGTGTTATATTTTAAGTTCAAGGCATGGACAGACGGACAGGCGGACGCATATATTTCACACTAGCTTTTGCCGCGACTTCGTTTGCATATAAATTATAGCCTACGTGTTATTCTGATGTATAAGCTATATTACTTTAATGTTTCATGAAAATCCGTTCAGTAGTTTTAGCGTGAAAGAGTAACAAACATCCATACATCCATCTCACAAACTTTCACATTTATAATATTAGTAGGATGTTCCGGTTTTCCTTTTAATATACGGAACTCTAACAAACAGACGTAGTATGACGTAAATTCATAAACAAAGACATAAAACTATTTTATTAGTTTATATATTAATGTTTTTTTTTTTTTTTTAATATCTTTATTGTACACAAGTTTTATATTAACTATTACAAAGAAATAAAGTACAAAGGCGAGCTTATCTCTGCAAGAGATCTCTTCCAGCCAACCTCACAAAACGTTAGACAGTATGTAACGCAGGTAAGTAATGTACAAAAGCGTGTTAATAAATAGTCGTATTTGCACAAATTTGTATTCATACATATTCATATAAATAATACCTAAATAGCTTATAAATATATACATAATATTATGTGAACGCAAAAATATACTGTATATATACATATATACATACACATAGATACACATTCAGATATACGCGCATACTACGCATTGACGTATACATACCATGTTTTATTATTTATTACAGATATGTTCATATTTTTAATTCAAAAAGTGGGTGTGTTAGCGTTGTTTATAGATATTCAAATTCCCTAATTACCAAAAGCTATATTTAAATAGATAACAAGAAGATACACGCCGCGTTGCGTAAAAAATGAGCTGGCCTATCTGACAATAAACACACATTTACATTAAATAGGTATACCGCGAGGTTATTACCTAATTTTAAGACAGCGACAGCCACGCGATCACTGCTCGACCGGTGACTAATTGTAGTAAAAAAATGGAGCTATAAAATTAGTAATTTTATCTACAAATCTCAATATGTAAAATGGACGGTTTACTCCATAAATTTGCTACTTTTGATATAAATCACATCTTTGAAATTGTAATTAAAAAAAGGTAAACCTCAAAATTAATAGTTTTCACGATAAAATTTTGGTTACAACTTCAATCACTTAAACTTTAATGTGGTGTAATGGTGCTAATAAATGTTTCAAATTCGATAAAGTATTGCAAATTTCTTCGTAACCCTATACAAACACGACGATACATTTATAACACTTTTTTTGGTTAGGTTAGGTTAAATCTTTATATCGCAACAGGTGAGCCGAGCGAGCGAAGCGAGCGTGCCCGGCAGCGTCCAGCGAAGCGCCAAATCGGAATCCGCTTTATACATGGAGCAGTATTGAAACAGGAGTTCGCACTCTAAAGAGATAGTTGAAGTCGAGAAATTTAATTACGAAACATCTCTATAATTCTCCATCTCTTTTCATCTTTTGCTGTTGATATTAATATTATATAAGCTAGTAGGTGTAATTCCGAGTTATTTCCAGAAGCAATATTGAAATAGGAGTCCGTATACTCTAAGGAGATAGTTGAAGTCCAGAAATTTTATCTTAAAACAACTTTATATCCTTCCATCTCTTCATCTTTTGCTGTTGGTATATGTACATATAGCAATCTTATATCTTATATGTAGGTGTATTTCCGAGTTATTTCCAGGAGTTAGGTAGAGAAGAGACGTCGCGCAATACGCCAACTCCATTCACTGCGCCGGATATGTCGGGAAGACAGCTTGTCAAGTTTATTTATTTCGTTTATAGAAAATGTTATTTTTCATAGCACAATCTATTATTTTAAATGATTGCTTATTTTTATAATGGCAATAATCATTTCATAGCGTCTTAAAATTTTTTAAAGCTAATATCTTTTTAATGACGGAATAACATTTTATTGTACGTTTCATTTTTTATTAGCAATTCATAGCAATTTTGTCTACTTGTTTTCACCAATTTTGAAGTGCCATTAATATCCCTAAAAAAATTGAATACTGTACCCATCTCTGGGCTGGAGCGCCTCGTTATACAATGCAGAGCGGTTCGGGTTATCGACGATCCGATACTCTCTGATCGGCTCGACTTTCTAGCCCTGAGGTTAGGAGAGACGTTGCGTCCCTCAGCAAAATATTTCACCTCATTTATCATGGGGAATGTTCGGAGGAATTGTTCGGAGTACTACCTGCTGCTGAATTCCATTACCATAGGTCACGCAATCGACTGTCCTTCCATCCCCACCACCTTGATGGATGGCGGTCTACAACTGTGCGTTTTATACGATATTTTCTACCACGTACGGCAATTTTATGGATCCAGTTTATAGCGGCAGTATTGCCGGACCGTTACGACTTAGGGACCTTCAAGAAATGAGCCTACCCTTTCCTTAAAGGTCGGCAACAGACTCGTGATTCCCCAGACGTTGCGGGTGTCCATGGGCGGAGATGATTACTTGCCATCAGGTGACTTGCTTGCTCGTTTGCTCCATCCGCCATAAAAAAAAGTAAAGAAATTAAATGGCCTTCAAAAGAAACACCGAAAAGTACGAAATAACTATCCTTTAGTAATCAAAACTCAAGTACAATAAAAATAACTTTATAAATACGATACACATCAGACTTTATATAATTAAATTCGACAGTAAGTGAAGTCAGTGCCAGCCCAACCAAACTAATTTTTGCGCTATCCCATTCGTTGTAAGTCGCCACTGTACGGACGAAGTCGCGGGCAAAAGCTAATTTGATATATTTGCTGTCGTATTTATATCTTCAATCTATTATAAAATTTTAGTTATGATATAGCTGGGCATTCCATAGAACGCCAACAGTCTGTAAAATAACTTATTAACTAGCCATCATATCATCAAGTTCTTGTTGAATAATATTCCTACTCAGTTAGTTAACATATTATATATTACCTTATATCTAAACAGTAAAGATAATGTAACAACTAAGCATGAGTCCCAAAGTAAGGCGGGAACCCCCTGTCATTATGACATGCACACAACGAATTTAGAAATCGTTACATGCACAGACAACTCAACAGTGCCCAAGGGATAATCGGGCGAATTGATGGGAGTAATATGTTTGAAGATATGAAGATATTCCACGCTAAATGCTACCTAACATTACAATCTGATTAAACATAACGCAAAACGGTACCTTTCACGTAAACTGTAGCATGCAACCATACAAGCTAACACGAGTTTCTTCGTTCATATTTCGTCAAATCTAAACCAAGACATTTGAGATAAGTGACCGATATTGATATGAAAACATGACTGTCAGTTGTGGGGATTATTGTATTTTAATAATGAAGCACTCATAATAAGGTCGTAGAGAATTGGACTGATTTTGACATGTCAGGGGATATCAATCCAAATAACACCAGTCATATCGTCCAATATAAATTATTTGACGAATCGTCCATGGGCCTTAGGCCGTGAGGTGTTCCAACCATCTGTTTATCAACAACTAGCCATGGACCAGTTGGCGCAGTGGTAGAGAGTCTGTTTTCCAAATTGGAGGCCTCGGGTTCGCTTCTCAATCAGGTCAATTCAAGAAACGAACTTTTTTTACCTTGGAGTTTGGGTAGTACTGAGAGTTCTCTCAGTTCATTGTGTGATACTCATAGTAAGAGTATTGTTATTATACTATTATCAACAAAAAATATTAACCTCGAAATTGTGATCAGAGGTCCGTTTTATTTTAGTTTTACCTAACTTTACCTAACTTGTAAGTCAGTCATCATGCGACAGCCGAATGTCGCGCGATATTTGCTGTCAAAACGAAAATTTTTGTAATGTAATTTATATAGTGGCGGTACATCTATCGCGAAAAGTGCATTTAACGCTAATGGCGCAATAGACACGCAATTGTCATACATACTTTGCGAAGCATATGAATGGTTTGGAATATCAACAGACGTAAATTACTGGCATCACTATGGCATCAATCTTCCGATATTTAATTGGACGCTTTATTTTACTTATTATTTATCTACTAACTGATCCTACAGACGTTGCACTGTCCAAATTTAAACAAAATTTGCACTCGGAATTCTTGCCGGAAGGTCAAACGGTAAATAAAGAATATTATTTGGGCGTTATGCGGCGTTTAAGAGAGCAAATTTGACGAAAAAAGCCAGGTTTGTGGAAAGAAAATTCTTGGATTTTGCACCACGATAATGCGCCTTCGCATAAGGCCATCATTGTGAACGAATTTTTGACCAAAAACAACAAATACCATCGAGCAACCACCTTATTCACCAGATATGGCTCCAACCGACTTCTTTCTTTTTCCTAAACTCAAATTACCATTTCGTGGCACCCGTTTTCATTCGGTAGAAAACATAAAGGAGAATTCGCGGCGAGCACTGAATGTTTTGATGATTGGATTATTCGTTGGCGTAAGTGTATCGTTTCTGAAGGAGCATACTTTGAAGGTGATAAAATAAATTTGGATGAATGACTAACATTTCGTGTATTATTGATCTTTTCCCGGTACTTTCTTGACAGAGTGTATGTACAAGGTGTTACAAAAGTACCCTACACTACTAACCCCTAAGGGGGTTGACGTACCCATGAAACTGAACAACTTTCCCCAAGGAACATGGGTCGAAATATGATAAAAAATTTTGGTCCTCTCATACAAAATGAACGCTCTGCTGATGAAATTAGATGAGAGGAACAAAACTTTTTTTGATATTTCGACCTATGTTCCTTGGGGAAAGTTGTTCAGTTTCATGGGTACATCAATCCCCTTTCGGTAGTGTAGGGTACTTTTGTAACACCTTGTATAAGTCAATTTCAGAATCCAAGTAGTCCTGGACAGAATAAAAACATTTATCAATTAGCCATTTTTGTAGAGCTATTCTTTTGTTGTAAGTTAGATGTTTAATATTCTCCGGTTAATGATTTATACGAATTAGCATTGTTGGACAGTTTTTATCATGGAAATCGGTTTTATGCTGGGAAATATTAGTCTATTGGGATATTTATTATTAGGCTCATAGTTTGTCATTTTTGCTTGGAGTTTGGATGAGTTTTTATAAAATTACAAATTTCATAAATGTACAAGCAAGGAACAGTCGGTATTTTCAGTTCTCGAAATAAAGGCTTACAAGTTGTCCAAGGATTTACATTACAGTCAGTCAGTCAGTTCAGTGCTCGCCGCGAATTCTCCTTTATGTCTTCTACCGAATGAAAACGGGTGCCACGAAGTGGTAATTTGAGTTTAGGAAAAAGAAAGAAGTTTGACCTTCCGGCAAGAATTCCGAGTGCACAACACCGCAATAGTTAAAGAAAACAGTCAACATGACTTTGGCTTTGATCGACTCTGGCGTGCTTTTTTCGGTTTCAGTTCAGTTGGAAGGCGCCACTCCGAAGCTTGTTGACTAGTTTGCATGTCAAACTTGTAAATCCAAGTCTCGTCACCAGTAACAAAGCGTTTCATGAATGTTGGATCGGAATTGACTCGTTCTAGCATGTCCTCAGCGACTCTTATGCGATTGAGTTTTTGGAGAAAATTCAGGTCTTTTGAGACTAGCCGAGCGGCAACATGTTTCATACCCAAGTGATTATTTAAAATGGTACGGATCGACTCGTGAGACACAGAAAATTCGGCGGCTATCTCTCTCAAACTTGAATGAAGATTTTCAGTCACTAGTTCCTTCACTTTTGCGATGTTAACTTCAGTTGCAGACGTTGATGGCCAGAGCGAGGCAAATCTTCCATCACATCTCGACCGCTTTTGAACGCTTTGTACCACTCATAAACACGTGTTTTTGATAAAGTCGATTCACCGTAAGCCTTCTGTAACATTTTCAGTGACTCCGAACACGAAATTCCATTGGCGATGCAAAATTTAAGACAAACTCTTTGTTCGATGTTTTTGTCCATTATGAAATTCACAATATACACTAGAATGATATGATGAAAACAGCACTGTATTTAATCTAAATAACAGATGCAACTCAAACTCCGCGCCAAAATGAAAAACAGTTATGCCAATCTAACAACAACAAAAAAAAACAAAATAATTGAATTTGGAACCATAAACAAATCATCCATTCCCGATACTTTCTTGACAGAATGTATGTGTGTTTTTTCTTTATGTTAATACAAGCCGTTTCCCGCCCAAGCACTTCGCTGGGCGTAAATGAAAATTTTATACGTAATAGTAGGTACATTTTTGTTTGAAAAATGGTGAAGGGTCTATGGAGTTCAACAATCTACAACTATTCAACATCTATATTCAACATCTAACTATTCAACATCTACAACTAATTCCGCGTCGAATGGTCATGGTCCAGTAGTTTCAAGTTTATGGCGGTCAAAGAAAAAAAAACTTTCATTTAATATATATACTATAGATACCCAACACATTATGATCAATTTTGCATGCCAGAAATGGTGAATGTGTTTATAAAAGAAATATCATGTAACAATCACATATTTAAGCGAATAAATTATTTGAATTTGAATATATCTCCATACCAATTTTCATCGCAACCGAATGAACGCTATGGCAGCCTAAAATATGAACAAACAAACATTGATTTTTATATAATAGGTAATAATATTAAACAGGCCACAGTGTTAGCCGACGGAAATGTCAAAAGCAATCGCGTACATAAGCGAAAATGTGTGAGGAGAATGATGAGATTTGAGTAAGCGAAAGAAGTATGTGAGGACCGCGACGCTTGGCTCTTCGTCCTCTCTGGTTACCCCGTTAAGGACACAGCGTGAAGATATGTATGTATGTAGATAATAATAATCTTATACTTCTCAGTGTTTTTAACTTAGAGGCGGTTTAATTTTTTTTAGTTATTTCTTTTATTTTGAGTGGTATTGTCCTAAATAAATATCCAAGGTTGATCTGAATTCCAATTCCGAATCGAATTATAAACGAATCACCAAATTGTATAAACTGTTAAAAAGTATATATTTTTTTTAATTCAAATTTTTTTTTATAAATTTGATGATTGCTTTGAGACTGTATAGATAGATACATACATACACACATATCTTCACGCTGTGTCTCCAACGGGGTAGACAGAGAGGACGGAGCGCTAAGAGTCACGGTCTTTACACACCTCTTTCGCTTCCTCAAATGTCATCATTCTCCTCACACATTTTCGCCTAGTTCTGCGAGTGCTTTTGACATTTCCGTCTGCTAACTCTATGGCCATTTGATATTTATAAGTCAGCCTTGGTCTTCCTTGGCTTCTTTTACCTCTCACTTTCGCTCTGTAAATTTTCTTCGACTGCATAGATATAATGCTATAATACTTCAGTGCATGCAATTAACTCAGTGCGTTGAGTGTATATTAGAATAATAAAAAGATATAAAGATTACGATATTACAATGACTACACATTATATGTGCTATGTAAAAACATGTTTTGCAAAACGAATTACGGAAATAAAAAATTTGCGTAAGTACTTTAGTATGTACATTTACTATCTTTTATCTTCTTAAAATAACTCAATGATTATTTGACTTAGGGTTCAACATCTGAAGAATAATAAAAACAACGAGTGATTTTCATCCGCCGGCTTCGCTGGGCGTAAATGAAAATTTTGTACCTGTTGTAGATTTTTGTTTGATAAAGAGAGAAGGGTCTATGGAATTCAAAAAATAAATAACCTTAAACCATCTACAAACGATTCCGCGTCGAATGGTCATAGTCCCATACCGATACGTTCAGTAGTTTTCACGTGATTGCGTGACAAAGAAAACCATTTTTATTTTATGTATAGATGATGAACTCCAGTATTATGTACAGAATTAATCCCATCTAAGTATATTAATTTTACAGCCTTTTTTCATGTACTAGGAATTCTGATATGTAGTAACAATTTCTCTTGTATCCTGGACCTCGCATGTACCAAATTTTTCCCTTCTTTTGAATTTTCAGGTTATCCTTATTATTTATAAAGCCTACGGTAAATAAGTACTAATTATAAAATAAGTACATTGCAGCTTTTTATTGTATTTGAAAATTCAATTTTTAAAATAAAACTAAATAGAAGATATCGAAACTCAAGTGGCCAGTAATAATATTGTAAATCCATCCTTTTAAAAATAAACACATATTAAAGATCACAATTAGTGCTGCAAATGTTATGGCATATTATTTAAACACAGCTGTTTTCCTGATTGAACTACGGAATCTCTAATAACAATATTCAAATTCGATTAAAACTGTTTTTTACAGTGATATTCGCAAGTATTATTACCAAAACATTTTTTTCCTTGTATCAAAACAAGTTAATAAGCGGTACAGTATATTACACAAGAAACTGGCTAAGTAACAAGTTTTATCTTCTATCTTTTATTAATAAGGACTCTGGATAATATCTTTTATTAATAAGGACTCTGGAAAGCTAAAAATTTAATTTATAGAGGTGTTCGAGGCATATTTGCGACGTTAATATTCTGTTCGATTTTGTGTTACATTTCCACGCATGAATCTGTATTATAATATACGTGAATTTATTTCTGTGACAATTTGATTTTCAATTAGAAATGAAATTCTAATAAAAATGAAAAATGTTACCACTTGTGATTTATAATTTTATTCTTAAAGAACATTGAACTTTTGAAAGCGGAAGGTTCTTGACGATTGCGAAAGATAAATATGGCGTTAGTGAACTTTTGTTTCGCTTCATATTTGTGTGTTTCTTATTAATTTAACTTTTTGATAATTAGGTTGATTAAGGGCTTTGAGATTTTTCCAAATTTCTTATTTAACATAACTCGATTTTTATACAATATAGGAGTATTAAAATTAACATGTGCCTACATAAATAATATCATAATTTTTTTCATTTTTATTTACGATTATACTCAGGGTTCAAAACACAGACATAGACTGAAATAAATCAATATATATACATTTTCCTTGTATCAAAACAAGTTTGTAAGCTGTACAGTATATTACACAAGAAACTGGCTAAGTAACAAGTTTTACGAAAATATATCGTGTTAAAATTTCAACAGTTCAGATGTTTAATCACTTTACATTACATTCACTAAACGCAGAAACAGCTGTATTTGATATTGAAAGATTAAAATATATATAATAATAATAATAAATATTCCAGATGATTACACCAATTCTGCGACACCAAATACCAACAAGCGATACTGGACAAATGAAGCACCAGAGTTATTACATGTGTACTTAACTCATAAGAGTACTTGCAGCGTATCAATTAAAACACTAGAATTTTTAAAATTTTTCAATCTGTTAGGATATAATTTAATTGTAGCATGCACAACATTATATTTTCTATTTTATTAGAGGGAAATGCGATCGATATATTCTCTTGTACGGCGAAATGAGCCAATTATGACTCCCAAGTACATTTCTTCAGTTTTGTAAGCTTATTCAGATATTTGGCTTGTACTATGAATACCACATAGCGAACCAGGAGATTACAATCAGATTCAAAGGTAATTTTGAATATTTCGATTTGTAACTGACCTGGCCCGGAATGGAACCCGATATCCTTGGCTTATCGGAACCCAATGTACTAGCACTGCGCTAAAAGGTCAGCAATTAAATCATGTTGTTGTTTTTATTATCAATTACATGATAACTGCGAATACAGTTAGTTTATATTAGATTATTCTATTTATCTCTACAGTATCCTCCTGTCATACCAATTAGTCGCCTCACTAAATTAGAGAAGAGTCGCGGAATAGAAGGAAACGGAAGCAATGTGAATTTTTTGTGCATAAAACGCGCGAATTTGAAGCGAAGACGCGATGCTCATTTTTGGTCCCATATCTATTTATGCATTGCCTCATGTAGATAACGTTCAAAATGTTATGCACAAAAAAATCGCTTCTCTTCCCTTTCCTTCCGCGGCAATGTAGATTGACTCTAAACGCCGAGGACGTCTACTGCAGATATATTAATGGGTAAAAGTACATAATTCAGTCTCATCCTCAGGGGGCTATGTTCAGGTTTACCAAACTAAAGGTTAATAGAATTCTCGGAATATATTATAAGTACCTATATAAGATGATTTGTTAACTACATACAGAATACATGATGTGCAGATAGATTAAGGCGACCCATTGATAAACAAAAATTTAATCTAAAATAGACCTGTTCAATGCAAACGTGCGCGCTAACTTACGAAAAATACGAATAAACAGTTATTTTCGTTTATTTTCAAAACTATACTTAATTTTAAAAAATATACTGACATTTTGAGGAATATATTTAAAAGAAACTATACAGAAAATTTAGAAATATAAATCGGTCCCGTTGCTCCCAAAAATGTAAATCTCTGTTTTAAAAGAGGTGTCTTTGATTTTTTTTTTGTGTTACATAAGTTAGCCGACTGTGTATCGCAACTGTCAAAATGAAGTCAATTTAATGAAGAATCAGGATACTAAATATCACTGTCATACGTTTTGTAGTCACTTAGAAAAATTGATATCCCTGGCGTCAAAGTTTCCAATGCGTCGCCTCAAAATATGAGTCACAGGTAGAGTTGCCAGATGGGCGGGATTTGGCTGGATTCTCCCATTTCATATGGTCTCTCGACTCCCGATAAAATAAAAAATCTCACGATAGACTTGTAATTACGTACGCTATCATCTGTATATCGATTACTGGTGTCTTCAAGTAATATTCAAACATCTCTCTGAAGTGGAAGATAAACCGATAAAATTAAAAATAAATCACAGTAATTACTGCAAAAACTTATAAAAATGACATTTGTTTGCGTAAAATAAATAATTAAGTACCTATTTACCTACGTACTACGTTGATAGAATTTAAAATTGTTAATTAGTGAATAGTATTTAATCGTTACATTACTTCAATTGCAAGTTAAAAGTTGTTGATTGATTCATATTGGCGTGAAATAACAGCATCTATTGCTGCTCTGTATCGTTCGGTGAGTGCCGGTAGCCCATCTCTCCCCACCCCCTCCTTTCCATAATGGACGTTGCGGGTGTCCATGGGCGGCGGTGATGACTTTCCATCAGGTGACTCATTTGCTCGCTTGTCCTCTCTTTTATAAAAAAAATCCAAATTCGAAGGTTCTTTGAAATCTACAAAGGTTAAAAATTCTACCGGCAGTAACCATAAAATCCCGACTAAAAATTTTCTCCAGATATTTCGGTTTGTCATCTGGCAACCCTAGTCACAAGTATTATGCTGTAGGTGCTGTAACAAAATACTACTGACACCATAAATCTCTTCTTACAAAAGATGCGAAATGTGTCGTATTCGTATATCGTATTCCAACACGTGGAGCCAGTGCAGGTAGGTGGAGGTAGGTTAGCTGTTAGCTGTTATCCACGTGTAACATTATTTAGATCGCGTTAGCTGCGATAAAATTAAATAGTAAGTTAGATACTTATAGCAATGGAACACCCCAAACTTTACTTAAATTATCGATTAATCGATTAATATTAATATTTAATATCAATTAATAATTAATTAATTTGTATTCTACACTTCGTGCTGCAGTTGTGAAGGTAAAAAGCAATAGAGAGACGTGGAGCGCTCGAGTTTTGAGTTATAGAACCTCGAGCGGTAGTGAGGAACAAGCCGTCAGTCGTTCTTTTCTATGACGTCACGAACACCGTCGCGCTCTACTAGAGGGAGCCAGTGTTCCCCTTTATGTTTATTCGTCGGTGTTGCTAACATTCGATTAACTATTTTTGTCTCACTGCTGCCCCTGAATTCCTCAAGGAAAATATAGTTACGTATGTATTCGTTTCATACATGTAAAAAAATTAAAAAATAGAGCTTTGTCGATTATTATTTTTTATCAGGATCAATGTCTGCATTGGTCACAGATCATTGTACAGATATATTTAAGACGTAAATAATAAATCTAATTATAACCGGTTATATCCTCTATTTGTTCAATTAGAGTTAAAAACATCGTTCATTACTATTTATTCTTGAAATAAAAATTACAAGATAACGATGTCGTCTTACAACAACAATCTCGTTTAGGATGAGCACACATTATGGTTGGCAAATGGTTGGCATTTTTCGCGCAAATGTAGTGCTTATGTAATAAGTTGTCTGAATCAAACTTGTCAGTACAATTACACCAATATAATTAAGAAAAATGTCCTTCAGACATAAAGTCACTTTATACAAGACGTGCGTCAGGCCTATCATAACGTACGCCAGCATAGTATTTGCTCACGCTGCGCCCACTCATATCAACTCCCCCCAAGTAAAGAACCCATTCATGCGCAGGGCCATCGGTGCCCCTCCTCACGTGGGCAACGTAGATCTGCATTACGATTTAGAATTGAGTTATAGAGGAACCCAATATCAGAAAAAGCGTTCCAACCCTTCTTTCACCGTTCCTCCATACACCCAAACCCCCTAGTGGTCAGGGCGTCATCGTATGCCCCCAAGCCCCGCGTCCGCAAACGCTATCGAAGGCCTAGACATGTGGTAGGCGACAGCGATGACGACATTACACGTTCGATTTCGAACATGCCAACCTACACATTACGACTGCACCTCCCCCACCGGTGGAGGCGAGGACGGCCCCCGCGACACACGTACACTGAGCAAAAAATTAACAAAAATTTAGTAATTTTTACTAAAATTTTACTAAATCCGAGAACAACAAATGCTTTGTAATAATTACAAATCGACTTTTGTTACTGCGTTTAGTAATTATTACAAATAACTGTTTTGTAATTTCAAGAGTGCAATAGTAATATCTGAAATGATGACGTCATAGACAATTACTAACTTATTTGTAATTTCAAGAGTTCATTAGTAATATCCGAAATAATGACGTCATAGACGAATACTAAACATTAGTTATTTCTAGAGAGTGGTTTACTTGATATTACTAAACGTTTTATTTAATTTTAGTGTTCGTTTTGTAATTCCAAGTAAGTGCTTTAGTTGTAGTAATGAATGCAGTTTAGTAATCCTGTACGGTTTTGACTTACGATTTTATAATCGTAAATCAAAACCGTACAGGATGCAGTAGAGGAGTCACAAGACATTTTAGAGAATAATTCTATACGGCAATGTAGTTCTTGCTCATAGAGATGTATAGAATCACTTCTAAAATTTCTTTCAACCACTTACAAACTGTACGAGTTTTTGCTGTGTATAAATGACATACTCATTTATTATTTTATAATTACATTTATTATACACAAACATGTTGTGGTTTAAACTAAAAGAGATGTCATGACGGGATGCATTTCATAATATCTAGGACGATTTACTAATATCTGTCGGTGCAAACAAATGTAAGCTTCTCCTACACAAGATCTCTTTTGACTTCAACCACAAATAGTTACAATTAGTAAACATTAATCAAGACACCAACGAGATGTTACATAAGAGGTCATATTGGGCAGAACATTTATGCTGTTAGGTACTGGTGCAACTAAATCATCAAATGATACATAAATAATGTTATCAGTCTTTTCAACTTCAAACGCATAATAATGCTCATCGAAATTTAGAGTGTTTAAAGAAATACACTCAAATAGTACACAATTAATATTGTCAAGATACATTTTATCAAGAATGGCAAAATAAGGTAAAAATGTCTCGGCGGACAAACTTACGGTTAAAACACGTGACTTCTTAAATTCAACACCATTTATATTTGCCCATGGAATAGAATATGAGACACATCTATCGTTTGGCAGATTAAACTTTTCATTTAAATCTAAGTAAGAAGAAAGAACTTTTTTTTTACCATATAGTAATCCTGTGTTGATCTCTTTCATGATCAAAAGTTCATTCAAATGCAGTTGATTTTTTATTGCTATTGTTTTGCATATATTAACTCTACTTGAAGATGAACGAGCAATTTTTTTTGAAACTCTGTGCTTTGCCTCAAATCTCATAGTCCACACATGAACAATTGGTCCAAACTTTTGTAACATTTTTGGATAATGTATAAGAAAATGAAATTTGGGTTTCAAAGGTTGTTTACTTAATCTCATGTATAATCCATTAAATTCAGATATCAAATAGACAAGTTGGTCACATGTGTCATTGAATATCCGATGTGACAATAGTCTTTCTAATATAGTCCTTAACAAAATATATAATTTCCAGAATTGGTCTTCTCTTGGTATGTAATATCCTATAAGAAGCCCAAAATATCGAACAAAGGTAAGTATTTCTGAAGCTGACATTCTAAATTTTAAAGTATTTTCTTCAAACCAAAATGTTGTTGTCGGTTTAGACCTTGCATCGGGGCCAAAATCAAAAGTTTCAATACGTTGCTGGATAACATTGATATGAATAACTTTTAATTCTTTTACAAAGTAAGTCAAAATGAGAGAGATAACATATTTACAACAACCTTCTAGCATATCATGTAAGAGGTCAACTGCAACATTTTCGAATAAATTGAAACCATCAAGAGAAAACCAAACACATTGTTCTTTAATACCAGTATCTAATGCTCTTTCGATTTGCGCCATATTTTCATAATTACTTTCATTCCTCATCAACATGCTGTCTTCAACAAGCATATTTTGGATTTGGACTCGATTCGCATTACAGATTCTGCAGGGATGATTAGCTGTAAAACTTTCTACAAAACCCAACATAGAATTTAAGCCTAAATTGTCCCCAGTAATAGCACCCACTCGAAATTTGATAGTACCTTCGAAATCATCTGTACTGATTCTTATTCCCGTTTTAAATAGAAAATTTAGTTCCTCCATAACTTTTTGAAATATTATTTTATTCCCATATGTTATCCTATCTGAAGAATGAAATAAAGCAAGCATGAAAATATGTTTTAATTTAGACACATATTTTGGGGGCAGACAAGGGCACGAAATGTATACTCCTCCTAGTTTATGGGTTCCGGCATGACTGCCTAAAGGGTTACCAATCTCAAAGTCGTCGTAATAAAGTATAAGGGGTAATAACAATTCATTAACATTAGGAGAGTGTGAAACACTCGACCAAACAGAACCTTGAATAAAATTGGAGACGCCTTCAGAACTAGTGGTTAATAGAGAATTTATATAGACTAAAGTGTCTCTAAGAATATCCGACAAAGAAAAAAACGACTGTAGTACTTTTCTTAAAGGAACAACCTGCATATGACAATCAACTGGCATATAAGTAAGTCCCATACGCGTACGTTTTTGTTCCATACGTTGACCAATTACAACCTGTGTAGGAGCAATGTATGTACCAATTTTCGCTAAATATTGTAAACGTTTATGTTCTGTATCAAATCCTGTTAGCACAATTTTTAATTTAGCTAATATTTGATTTAGTTGTATTAGCTTGAATAGGTATTTGATTCATTAACAACATTAACCGCGATCGTAACATATTTTCTACAGAATCAACAAAAAATTTTTGCATAGAATCTATGACAACCTGCACATTTGAACGTGGGATCAATGGGTTACCATATAAAGAAGATACAAACAAAGCAGCTTGGTGATCTAAATCTGTTAGGGGTGGAGTGATTTGATCATTGGTATTATCTAAATTTTCTGTTGATTGCAGGGAACTATTACTTTGTTGTTGCAATGAGGAAGAAAGTACTATCATTGTTTCGAGTTTATCAACAGAATCAGTATTATGGTTTCTATCACAATGTAACTTATTTAAATGCTTTCGCAAAGATCCTAAGCAACTAAAATGCCTAAAACAGCTTTCTTCTCCACAACTATATTTTGTTAAATCTTTTGATGCAAAACATAGTGTACGAAGGTGTTTAATTAATAAACTAACAGAATGGAATTTAAGTTTACATTGACTACATGTATACATGTTGACTGACAACTAGACTAATAATACACAAATTAAGCACATTAAGTCAAACTATAGTCATTTATTTTATTCCTAAGTCAACTAAAAGACTATTCACAGTTGTCAATTCCTTGTCATGTTCAGTTTGTATTCTATAAAATGCTTTTTGTATAATCATCCATATAACAAAAGACTCTTCCTGGTATTTGGCACCAGTAGCGTGAATTATCTTGAAACAAACGTCAACAGCTGTCAATAGCTTGTCAAATTTATAGTAAGTGTTACCTGCTATAACATAAGACTCTGAAACTTCAGATATAGAAGTGCCCACAAACAATATGAAAGGTTGTAATGATTTTCCAAACCTGTGGAGTTTTGAAATTCGACTTGTGATTGTAGTTTCTAAGTCAGCACTACTACCAATTTGAGTAATAAATCCATCCCTAACTTCAATTTTTGACGGTTTCCATATATTTTTCTTTTTATGTTTTAAGGGTATGCTGGATGTCAACATCGGCAGTAACAGTAAACACGCGTTATTAATGATATCATTGGAAGCACATTCTGTAATAAAAAAGCAGCAGTTAATTTTTTTGTCTATTTATATCAATCATTTCTATACAGGAAGAATTTTTTATCACTACACAAACTTAAATACGAGTATTATGATCTGATGAAAATAAAAACACACGTATTTTTTCTTAGTGTCGCTCAGCACTAAAATCATAAGTTATAAAATCACTAGCTGTACCCGCGATTTCGTTCGCGTGGAAAATTTTTTCGTAAATTCTCCGGGTTACTGAGGTTACCCAAGATACCAATATTCCAATATTGTTAGAGATCATAATATTTAAGTTTGTGTAGTGATAAAAAATTCTTCCTGTACATTATATTTTGTTACCCGACTGCGAAAGAGGGTTATGTTTTTGAGTGTATGTATGTATGTGAGTATGTATGTATGTCCATTTCTTTGGCACACTCTATAGCCTAAACGGCTTGACTATTTTTTAACATATCAGGTGTCATTAAATTTGTCTTAACTGTGGGAATGACATAGGGTCTAAAATTTCAATATGGCGCCGAGGAAAAGAAAGTAGAGAGGGAAAAGTACCAAATGAAAGGTAATTAATAGATAATTCCAAATAAATAATAACTAATAAATATTGTGAAATGCAGTCGGGTTTTTAATTTTTTTAAATAATTTAGTGTTGTTAATATAATATAAAATACTAACCAGTCACTGCAGACAGATATTTTTCTATTGTTTGTTTCAATTCTTTATCTCTAATATTTTCAACTTTTTTTTGTGCAAGTTCAATTACCTTCATTTGTACTGTTACTATGTTTATGTACAGGGCATCTGATTTCTCTGGATATAAGACGTCAAAGTCTCGCAATAATAACTTGTAACCTGCAGGTTGTTTCAATACGGGATATTCCATAAAATATTCTTGTAAGGTTCCTGTTCCTGAATAATTTTTAATCAGCCTATAATTGGCAGTAGCAATCCAGTATTCGTCTACAAGATGCCAGGGCTCCAGACAATTTTTCAAAAACACAAGTTTTTCTTCTATTTCTTCCAAATCTACAAAAAATAGTTATAATGTAAGTACAAGTAGAAGTTAGACTTCGAAGATACCAAATAACCCTAAGTGATTATAAGGGTTTAATTATATTGATGATTGAGGGTTTATTTATATTACTACTGACATTTATATTTTTATAATTATCTTTCTGTTCCAGAACTAGAAAAGAAGTTAGTTGTAGACCTTAGATATTTATTTAGGCCAAGGTCCCTCAAAAAGTACAAATAAAAAATTAAACCGGCTTCAAAAAACTCACTGAAAAG